>CM065666.1:17415782-17475782 GCA_033220385.1 Triplophysa yarkandensis
ATTCCTGTCAAACGAAACCTTTTGTTTGAAACCTGTCATCAAAGTGACGGCTGGGAGTATTAACATTCAATTAAATGACATTAGCCGAAAGGTCCCTAAATATGACTTGAAATTTAAGGAAAGCTAATGCAGAATGAGACAACGAGCAAAAACTTACAGAGGTAGGGTGTGGGTAGGTATCATAGGGAGGTGGAGGGCTGTCCTGTTTGTTCATTGAGGTCATGTGATCAGTATCCTCATGGTCACTTTCACTCCAGTAGTCTGAGATTAAAACAAAGAATTTTTAAACACAATTACAGGAACTCAATTTATAATCTTTTTACAGATTTTACATAAATTTTGACATTTTACTTATCCCCTGCTGAAGGGGTTGAAATATAAGTTTTACATTTTTAAAGGGAAAATTAATACATTATGGATGTGAAAAAATGGATCCACATTTTTTAGGAGACAATATTCTTTAAATTGAATTCAAATGTGCAAGTTATAATCAACAACAAAGAAGATTTTGACACACCACAAAATGGTTATTTTTATTTCGACATGCCCTTGAGGATTACGATAGACCATATCTGGCAATATACCCACCTGACTATAAACAACTAGGCTTTTACTATTGCTTTAAATTTAAGAGAGAGTTCACATGAGTACATAAACCACCAGATATTAACATCTGACCTATAAGTATGCTGAAAACTTGATTTTTGTTTTAACCTGCATGGCATTGCCTATTCGTCCCTAACAACATACACCCCACACTGTTTTTTAGTTTATCTAAGCTCAAATTAATATTTCAATCAGTCTGTTTATTTGTAAAACTGCCATAAATAGGCAGGACAATAAATAGGTGGTCGAGTGGGTCACTATAATTAACCCTCAGCATGTTTACCAAGTCAGGGGTTACGTTTTAAATGCCTGATATACGCGTTAAACATTATACTTCATATGCATATATTTATAGCACCTGCAGACAAGATCACACAAATTCAAAGCAGGAGAATAATTGATCTGACAGGCTTGGCGAGGCATGAAGACATCTTCTCACCATGATCCTGTCGAATCCTTTTCTGCTCTGTGTGAGCCGTCGTTGCCATGTTCAGTCGACTGAGCCACCTGCAAGCGTGTGCGAAAAAACATCAAGGTAACTTATGGAGCACCTCAAACGGCTAAAGCACCACTTAATGCTGAAAGAGATGATCGGGATTTCGTTAAAACCCCTAGCTTTGTATTAAATGATACAGCAAGTGCGTTTGTCACTTTTTTGTGGAAATGATTTTTAAATTATGTGGCGTTGATTGTTTTCTTACCTATTCATATCATCCACATTGTCTGCAGCAAAGTAAAAACTCTTGATTTTAGGATGGCAAGCTTTGAAAGCACTGTAAAAAAGATTGAAAATCAGAAAATACAAAGAACAGATCTGTAATCCCGCAACACCAACAGACACATTTGTAGCAAAAGTGCTGTTTAATACTCACAACTTTTTTCGACATTCATTGGCTTGGTCAATGTTAAACTCTGGTAGGCTGACAAACCCCTCTGCCTTGGCATCCTTACGAGAGACACAGTAATGATGCGTTATGGGTAAACTGTAATACGCATATTTTAAAATAACTTTTTCAGAGTACCACTTCATCATCCTCACCTCTTCATTGGTGTACCAGTATAAACAGGCATCTTTCAACACAACCCAGTACTTCTTCCATTTCTGTGAGAAGTAGCTTTTCGCATCTTTCTTCTTCCAGAGCCAGCCCTCACAGTCGCCCTGACCCAGATCCCGGCAGGAGATTCGCCGCTTACTGGTGGAGGGCAGGGAACCAGCTAAGACAGAGATCAGAGATGTCAGCATTGGCATCAAAAATGGTGGAAAGAGGAGAAAGGATGGTATCGAAAATGATGAATATTTTAATATTACGCAAAACCTTTACCTCTTAACTTAACTTTCTTAGACCGAGAGAGAATTGATGATCGATCGAAAGTCTGAAAAATAGATTAAAAATAAAACCCGTTTCTTTTGTCTTTATTTTAAATTACTTATAATTGAAAAGGTAAGCAAAATATAATCATCAAAAAAGACTATAAAATTATACTAAGAGCTTCCATTTACAAACTGCAGGATTTAACATTTAAAGTGGATCAATAAAGTTAATCAAAGTTAGATATTGGTTTTGATCCACTTCATAAGTATGTTTCTGTATGCAGAATACTCACAAGATAGACAGACGAGGTTTCGGATGTGGGTGTGACCAAAGAGTCCTGTTGTAGCACATCCATCTGAAGAGCTGGGACCAGGGCATAGTGGGTGGGACTACCACCTTTCTCATTCTTTCTTCTACTCCGCCTACTGCTGCTGCGGCGTCCCGTGTGGTACTCTTCTGACCCTGCCTTGTCTTGGCTAACATAACGCATCAGGGAATTTTCTGTGGATAAATGTTTGAGGATCCAAAAGATGATGCATGTAATGTGCTGTCTCTTTAAAAACAAACTGTCCAGAACAATGCAACCAGTAAAGGGGGAATCAAATTTTGGAGGAGAATATTGGATCGCATGTCTACAAATTGAAAATAAATACTGTCTAAAGAAAGCATTTCGTCTGCTCCCACTTTTTAGCAACTGAGACTGTTATAAGCCAATGAGAAGCCAGCATCTTGGCAAACCTCTGTGTCAGAGTTACCATGGTAATAGAGTACCAAAAAATTTCCGTCTCCGACAAAGAGCCACCGAGAAGCTGGCAAACAGATACCAAAACATGATGTGGATATGTTCATGAATATTACAGATGACAGGGTAAGGAAAGGAGATCATGATTAAAGATTTGAGATTTGGTCAAAGCTGATGAAATGAGTCAGGTTCAGAAAAACTAAAGGAAGAGAGATGAAAACAACAGCCCACTCTTTCTTTCTCACCCACGCATAAACACACCTCTTCTGATCTCTTTTTTCAGCTTGGCTGGGTCTTCATAGTCTCCCACCCAATTATACTCCACAGGCATGGATATAGGCCTCAGTCGTCCTAGTAAAAAAACACAGAGAAATCTAATGAAATGAGATACAATGTAACATCCCAATGTTTGCTTTATTTTGCTTTATTGAGTATTTGAAGAAACAGGTAAATAGTAAGCAAAATTCAGATTGTCCTATAAACAAATAAGAAATCATGTCAGACTGAGTTCTTTTTGCTCCAGATGATTAAATTTTGGATCTTTAAAAGGCAAACTCTCCTAAGACCAGCATATAAACATGCTGACTTTAAAGCAAACTTTACAGTTTAAGGAATGTATAATAAGCATTTCAAATCTTGTACCGTATGTGGGTGTGCTGTCTCTACGAACGGGTGGGGGACCTTGATTCTGATCATACTCATAGCAATAGAGAACAGCATCCTCGTCTAGAACAGGAAAACGCCTCCGACATTCCTGATCTAGGTAGGAGTTGGGCGACTCAGAACCTTTAGCAGCATGCTGGCCATTGCCTTGCAGATTAACATCTTCGTCTCTGCAATCATAAGAGAAATCATCAATATCCTGAAGGAACAAAGAAGTTTATGCCATTTTATCATTTACTCATGTCATTCTAAACTTGTACGGCTTTCTTTCGAACACAAAATAAAATATTTCGAAGAACATTGTGAATGTTGTGATAGAAGTAATAGTTTACCCCAAAAAAGTACATTCTGTCATGAATTGCTCAATTTCTTCCAAACCTGTATAAATTATACATGACCAAAAGCTGGTAACAGAGTTCTTGGAGCTCATTAACTACCATAGTATGAAAACTTTTAAAGATAGTCAAAATAGCCCCAGAACTTTATTCTGTCCTACTTATTATTCTTCAAAATATCTTGTTTTGTGATCAACAGAAAAAACTATATAAAGTGTATTTACCTGCTAGGGGCCCAAGAACCAAGAACTTTCTGGTTTTAAACATTCTTCCAAAATGTATTTATTTATGTTCAACAGAACTAACAAATGTATACAGATTTGAAACAGCTCAAAGGTCATTAAAAGAGGACACACTTTTTATTTTTTGGTAAACTATCTCTTGACTTACATCATATGAACACACAAGACATTTTACAATATATCTTCTTTTGTGCTTCACAGAAAAACAGCCGTGACAGGTTTTGAATGATAAAAGGGGAAAATAAATAATTACTTCATTTCATTTTTAACACACTTTTCTACACATCAACCATAAATAAAATACCTGGGTGTATATGGCTCATCTGGCGGAGGGGGGATGTAGAGATCCTGAAGGGCACAGCTGTCCCGTCTGGATGGGGTACTGAGGGTACTAGTGGGTGTGGCCGCACTGCTGCTGGGGCTTGGAGGAATGATAGGCTAAAACCAGAAGTTCAATTCACATTAATGTCAGTCATTTTCTGTCGCTTGGCATTGAAAAAGCACTCAAATATGCATCATCGGCCCTTTGTGATTTCCGCATTTACATTTAGGCCTTTAAAATTGCCGTAAATAGCAGTGATAAAATTAGATGAACAAGTGCTACAACAAGTTTACTCAGTTCCACAAGGTTTCACAAAGGTAAAAATTTAAGGAGGCAAGAAAAAAGGTAAAAGTTTGAATGGGTAAGGAAAGAGGTTTAAGTGTAGACATAAAAGTCTTTAAAATGCATTTGCATCTTTCTTTCTTTTCTTTTGATCAGATCAAAGACCAATCAATCCATCAAAATGCCTTAAAGTAAATTATGTTTATCTGTAAATTATGTTTATCTGTAAATTATGTTAGCTCTGTCTAAAGTGTACATACACTTGTACATAATGTATAGAATGTTCATAGCACACCTGCCTGTATATCTGCCTGTATATTAACCTGTAAATCTGTCCATAATACTTATCTATACTTATCTATATTCATATATTCTGTATAATTATTGTATATATACATATATAACCTGTATTTACTGCTTATTGCACTTCTGGTTAGATGCTAACTGCATTTCGTTGCCTTGTATCCTACATGTGCAATGACAATAAAGTTGAATCTAATCTAATCTAATCTAATCTTAAAGAAAACACTGCATGGTCAAGCCATATTCAATATTCCACATAGTCCTCTCAGGTCACAGCAAAGCACTCAAGAGCTTAAGAGAAGGAGATTTTGAAAGGATGGATAAGCACCAGATTAGAGGTAAAAAAAGATGAAAGTAGAAAAGGGAGGTTGGCGGATGGGGGAAGACCGGAGCTAAGATTTGCCACGCAATCTCGTTGGTCAAAAACCCAAGGCATGGGGGAAGGGGGCTTTAATGCTTCTAAAAAAAGAATGCACGAAGATTGCGGGACTATTGCCACAGCGTATCATCAATTCATACGCATGGCTTCTACTGCACATCGGTACCTGCAGGGCGAGGGGCTTCCATCTCATGTTCTTCAGTAAGGCAGGGGCTGATGTAAGAGTGCTCTGGGGTCTTTTCTTCAGCGTGAGAGTCACGCCTGCTGGATTGCTACGTAAGGAGTTTACCAAGTTCTTCAGCTGCCAGCCCACCTACATGAGTCATATACAGAACACATGTGTTGACACCACAGAAACATGCATGAAAAGCTGCAACATAGCAAAATTGAGAAAAGCGATAGAGAATTTGTGTTGATAATACGTTTACAGTAAGCAGATAGAATAATGTTTCTGGAACACTCAGCAGGTAGACTAATATTTCTGGTCCAAGATGACTTGCACTGGTTTTGTGTCCATACAAAAGAATTAAACTGGTACCACATGTTTGGTTACCTATTGATATACAAAATATCAATTTTTTTTATAAAAGAATATATAATTTTGGGTTAACTATCCGTTTAATGTTATTTAAACATCAGTGTTAGTAGCTAAGGGACAACTTGAATAAACATACTAACCACTGTCTGATGATTGACTTGTATGACCTCGTCGCCGGCATGGATTTTTTTACAGCGGTCAGCTAGCGACTGAGAGAGAGAAAGATAGAGATTCCCATTAGTTTACACTTGGCGATACACATGCTTTATATATGCCCAAAATATGTCACATGTTGTATTTTGATGGTATTGAAATACTGAAAATGACGACTTACTCCCTCTGTAGTGCCCGTGATGACATGTAGGCCATCATAAGTTGACTTGATGTACATGCCCTGCAGCAAGGAGAAAATCAGTTTATAGCCAAAGCTGGAAATAATCGGACACAGCGAGAAAAAGAAGTGTCCTGGCAGACATGTACAGTAAGCACAAATCCTCTTTGACACATAGTTTCATAAAAGAGAGATGCAGGGAGATGAGGAGGGGGAGTGTGCCGTGTTTATTTTTATCTCGGACATTGAAAGTGCCAAATGCGCCTATATGTATTTGTGGAAATGTACCGGCATCTAGCTCACACCAACACAGCTACAGAATTCATCATTAAGTGTATGTGAGATGTGGGTGTGACTGGGTCAGTGATATAAAAATAAATCTTGTTTTTCGTATTTTTATTGCATTTTCCAGTAAGTAAACTTAAAGACTTCCTGTGGTGAAAATCAAGTTGCGATATGTTTATGTTGTGAGTACAATATACTTAAAGCAATGAAGTATGGCTCATGGATTCGGGCTAAAAGACTGCTGCACTGCTGTGTTAGCTCTTTTTTTAAGGGGTCAAATATCACCTGCCAACGAAAACCAGGCTAAAGTCTGAAAAACTAATTCGGAAAAAACGCGCATTAAAGTTTGATTTTACCTTTTAATTTCGCTCTGATTTTTATCTTTGACCTGGTTTTACGCAGGGAATATTAAAGTCAAATCAAGTTAGGCTTTATTGTCATTGCCCTACATGTGTTGACATACAGTGAAATGAGATGTGATGTCTCGAAGGACCAATTTTTGCTATGAATAAATGTAAACATAGACACTAGACAAAAGAGCAATTTTAAAAACCTATACATATCTAACTATACTTAACTACACATACACTACAGATTAACTAAACTTTAATTAAAGATTATTAGGCTATACAAGAACAAGAGAATATAACATTGATCTTGATTGATCGTAGGGTCTCAATTGCTTAAAAGCAACCTTTGTGTGTTTGTACTTTTGAATTATCTTTTTTTTAAAGATAATTCAATTTAAAGTACACAAATACATACATATTGTGTGTTATTTCATTCCTTATTTTTATAGTTTTTCTCTTTATTTTTTACTGTTTTGATGTAGTCATTAGTTTTATTACCTTTTATTGTATTAGTCATTTTGTTTTGTAGTACTTTGCTCACTGTTATTTTATCATATGTGAAATGTTAGATTTGTATTGTCACAAGCAGATATGATTATTCAATGTTCTTATTATCAAGGTTCTTAATAATGTCACAATCATTGCTGTAAAGCTGCAGTTTTCCATTCTCCTTGCTGGTTTACAACACCTGATAATTGTACTTTTAGTCAGATGAAGTAAGATTAAGCTGGACGGAACAACAAATCCTGATGGAGCTCTGGACAAAGTAACAAATGACCAGAATCAGCATCTCATCGCAACTATGATTTTCTTTTATTCTGATAAACTGCTCATTTTATTATAACATCCCTTCACCTGCTGTTCTTCTCTTCATCTCTGTGTCTACCTGATACTCTTATATGGATCTATAAGGTCTGCTAGACCTTTCCATAGTGGAACTTATCTTTAGGATCGAAAGATAAGAAGAGATATCAATGTTATATCCTCACAGAACGTTCCTTACATATTAATAAAAAAAGTCAATCACAAAAAATTACGTCAGCTGGTTTTTCAAAGGCAGGGTCAAAAATGATCATAAACAGTGGGACTTGAAGTATCAACACATTTGGATTTACAATTAAAACAAGGTGATAAATGTGTTTTAATTTGTTAAGATTTTAGGGTCACACTGTTTGGTGTGGAAAAAAGGACCCATGTGCAGGCAAGGATGGGGAAAAAACTATAACAAAAACTCTTTAAAAAACCAAGCAAAAGCCCCCCAAAATGGAGCAAAACAAAATAACTTTGTAATATACAATTGAATAATAAACAGCACAGGAAAATACAGATGGCCTACAAGACATTAGCAAATGAAACGGCAGAACACAGCAAACACAAGGGCATTATAAATGTGGAGAAATAAGTGAAAATAGAAAAATACAGCACACAGATACCCACCAATCCCTCGGTGGACCTTATGTTGTCCAGCTGCACCACTTCCAGATGGGCCGCCTGGGACACCATGGGGTCCGAAGAAAGAGAAATGATGTGGTCACACACTCCTGACAGGGTCTTACACTGAGAGAAAGAGACAAGGGATACCCAATAAGAAAGACAAAGTCACTTCTGATCAAAGTAAGTGCCATCTTAAATGACTCCGGGGGCTGTATGGAATTCTCAAACCCATTTTTCACTTTCAGCCTTACTGTAGCATCGCTGAGAGTACTGTGCTCTACTTTCAACATGGAACGATTCATGGCTTTGTTAAACATAATCCCACGAACCTTCATAGCATGTCACCTTTATAATGTCACAGCAAACTAAACCCCCACAGGGGTGACCCTGTTTCTGACGTCCCGGTCATAAAGGGAGGCGCAGCAAATGTTCAGTTGATGTTCGATGGTTTGGCCAGATGAACGCATGTTCATTTCATAAACACCATCTGCACTGAGACTAAACCTCGTCAGGATGCACCACATCATGATGTCATCATGTGACCAGGAGGATGGTTGTGTAATCTTACAGCATCCTTTTCTAGGACGCTGCTCTTTTATTTGAAATGATCCGTTCAATTATGATTTTCTCAGTCTGGTGCTTGTGACTAATCTGTGAAGGTGTTCTTGGTGTTTTACACAAAAGTCTCTCTCTCTCTCTCTCTCTCTCTCTCTCTCTCTCTCTCGCTCTCTCTCTCTCTCTCTCTCTCTCTCTCTCTCTCTCTCTCGCTCGCTCGCTCGCTCGCTCTCTCTCTCTCTCTCTCTCTCTCTCTCTCTCTCTCTCTCTCTCTCTCTCTCGCTCTCTCTCTCTCTCTCTCTCTCTCTCTCTCTCTCTCTCTCTCTCTCTCTCTCTCTCTCTCTCTCTCTCTCTCTCTCTCTCTCTCTCTCTCTCGCTCACTGTCACTCTCAAATGAAATGTGTCCATGCCGTGGTATTTATAGCAGAAAGCTATAGCTGTACTCTGACTGACACTACAGCATTGGGATAGACGCTATGAATCTAATGCAATATCTCTCTCTCTTAGTTTTCTCACACAGACACCCTTCTCACTTTCTCTCTCGACATTCTATTTTTGAATGAAGAAGCTAGATCATAAATGTTTTATGTAAATATACCACAAGGTTGTGTAAGAATCTAAATGTTATTCTTACCACATGCAGTATCTTATTTTCTGTCTCATACACTGTGCCGTCCTATAACACAAGAAGAAAAACATTTTTAAACACTAATGATCTCATTACTGAAAAGTTAAAGATGTACAAAACACTTTGTTATAAATTCCATTAACAACATAAACAAACATTACATTTACTGCAAAAAAACCCCCAAAACATTTTCAGCTCTCAGAATTACTTTTCAGTGATAATATCTAATTTTAATATCTAATGATAACTTTTGTTTTTTATTTGTTTTTGGAACAAAATATGTTTAATTAAAGATGACAATAATAGTAGGACAATACGATGGTGGTAGCCAATAAATTCTCTATGTCCTAGTCCTACATCCTTCAAAATGTCTTATTTTGTGTTTAAAAAGAAAAAAAAACATTTCCTACAATAGAATAATAGTCAATGGTCAACAAAAGCTGTTTGTAGAAATATCTTCTCTGTTGTCTATTTGAACAAAGAAATGTACACAGATTAAGAATAACTGGAAGGTAAGGTTCCAATTATCCCTTAAATGGCTAATTGATTCTAAGAGATGACTAATTGATCTTCTAATTGATAACTTTCATGATGAAAATGGGAAGATCATTCTATAAGCAACGAATGGTGATACAAATATGAATGAAGTTCCGATATGAGCTATGAGCATATTACATCTTTCTGCTCTTAAAGGGAAACTCAACTTCACGACATCTCCGATGGGAAACTGAAAGTTGGGATACAGGAAAAGAAGATTTGTTTGTTGCCGCGGAGTCTTGCACCTATCAGAAATAGCCAAAGGCAGCAGACAGCTCAGGAGGAGATGAGTCATCCTCCTACACCGAACCCGGTGCAATGCTTTCTCTTCCTACTCTCATCTGCCCGTTTCTTCTCCATCTCTATGCTAGGCTGATTCCCAGCAACCGGTGGGTGAAGAAGTTGGGAAAGAACGACTGGTCACACTTAACTTAAGCATTTAGGATCTCCCTTCATGCTCAACCTACACAACGTCTGATGCAAAAGACTCTAAATAAAATTTCAAATAATTCAACATTGAGAGGCCAACTTTATGCCAAAATGTATTGTTTGAACGATGATATGTGATAGCTCAACACTAATGCAAGTTCAACAGCAAATATTATCAAGTGCTTCTTCTAAAGCTTTAAAGTCATACATTCTAGATCTTTCCTCACACTTGGGAAAGTCTGTCCTTGCCCTCAATGGCTCATGCTATAGCAGCACTATTTCAATCCTGGACAGAAAATGGAGAAGGAAAAAAATGGATGCATGGCCTCCTTCTAGAAAAGAACCTTTTGCCCTAGAAACCTTATCCCGCTTACCAAGCACATTCTCGTTTTTTTAAAGTATGGTGTGATGTCACTGTAATGATTGCATTCACATAATGAATTCTTTCTTAAGAAAATCCCCTTTAATGTTTTGTCGATGTATTATTATGGCATATTATGGTCTTTCTGTTTTGTCTTTCTTTCTTCTTTCCTGTCTAAGAGATGGCAAACCTTATTTTGTACATCAACTTATATTCAATAAAAGTTGGATATTTCCAGGTCTGACATTTTTGATAGCACATCTTACATTTGTTCTTCACACAAAATCATTTCTATACAAAGTCATATGGACAACAAGGTAAATGTGCTTTTTGGGCATCCTGGATCTCGCTGTTTTTATTAAATCTCAGGCAACCATTTTTAAAATTGGAACATAAAGGTAAAATATCAGAGTATGTCATAGTTTCGTTTGCATCCATACCTGCTGAACTATTGTGGTGAGCTCCAGACACAGCTGAATGACATTATTCCTGGTCATGGAGTAATCTGCCACAGCAGCAAACGGAGACCTGATGAAGAAGTAACACCTGCCATTAACCATTAGATCACTTCTAATCCCAACCATATTGTGTGTCCCACCTCCAGCCTTCACAGCTGGACCTAAATGATGTCTAATGTAGGACATACTGTACAGTCACGGTAAGGAATGAGAGCAGGAAGGAGGTGACCTGGAGAGAGGATTTGGAGAGGCGGGGAGATAAACGACAATGGAGTGGGACAGAGTAAGCTGAAAGCGAGAGGAGAGTGCAGAAGAGAAGAGCGGATTTCTTGGTCCAATGCACTAATTCACGAAGGCTTGTGAGGCAGTTGTCACATACAGTTATGCAAACATCCCTACAACGATCCATTGTCTCTATTCAGGTTACAGTTGTATGGTTCCAGTCTTCATTAAATAAGACACATGATTTTATGAAATATAGCGAGCAATGATGTTACGACCTGCAACCAACAGCTCAGTCCACCGCTCACCTCTCTTTTTCAAACACTAGGGTGGCTGTAAAAGGACAAAGACATTGTAGATATCCACATCCCTTTCTGCACTCCCTGTCAAAAGTTTTACGACACATACTCACTTCTGCATTCATTTTTCCACAGTTTTAAATAATAATAAACTCAACAAAATATTAAAAACTATGGATACTATGGGAATGATGATTTTTTTAATATTCATCATCGATGTAGTCACCTTTAGATTAGAATTTCCGGAAATGTTTTCTTGTCATTTTATCGAGCAACTTTTTAAGGTCTCACCCTGAGATGCTTTTTACAGAATTTTTAAGGAGCGACCACACTTTCTATCCAGCACCATTATTGGCTGTTTTTCTGTAATATTCACTTAAACGAATGCATTTATTCATTACATAAAATGTAAGTGTAAATATAAATATGTAAGTTTGCTAAATAATATTTTATTTAAGGCATATCAGACATTTAGGCATACAAATCAAATGTTTTTTCATTGTGTACGGTACAAAATCGTTACAAAATTGATCTTTAGCAAATCCATAAGCCCATTTGATTTTATAGTTTAGCCTCGGGATTATGTCACAGTGAGTCTAAATGCTGATAACAAGGAGGTGTGGCCAACCAAGATCATCATCCACTGCAGCATTAAAGCAAACTCCCATGCAAGGTCCAGCGCACACACTTTGAGCTATAAACACATGCGCTGGCCGCATTCAGGGCCAATATACTTCGAAACAGAAGAGCGTTACGTAAGCTTTTTACTCATCTTTCGTTTGTCATTTGATTGCTCATGTGTGTTGCATAAGGAAATCAGGTTGATCGTGTCATCTGTGGCCTCTCGCATGACCTCACTGATGAGTTTAACACAATAGCGCCTTTCATTGGTGAAGAGTCGTCACGTAACCGTACACAGGGACGATAAAGGGGCGGTGGTACTGAGAATGCTTTGAGAAGCGTTTGTATTTGTTTACAAGTTAATATAAAGCAGCATTGTTAATATTTGGGAATTTCTATTTTGTAATAATACCAAGACAATGTTTACTGTTGTTGATATGGTTAGCTCTGCCCACCAAGTTCTCTCATCCGTCCAAAATCCATCTCTTTGCCAGACTAACCTATCCAGCCAAGCAAGCAGGCCCTTGGCGGCAGCGATGAGGTCCACTACAGAAGTCAGAAAGTCGTTTGGAAGTTTTCTGGTGGCTCTGCCGTCATATTGACCTCCCCTCCGCCGACCCGTTATGAAGTTCTGCAGGTTCTTGGCTGAGGCGTTCAGCTTATGGGTCAGAGTCTTCAGGTTCTCTGTTTCAAGTCCATAATTCTGAACAAGACAGAAAATAAACAAGTGAAAGAGATCTAGTAAGGAACATGAGGAGTAAAGTACTCTTCAGGAAAAAGAAAGGTCTGGTGGTATGAGATGCATTTTGAGTCTACTGGGGCAAACTTTGTAAAGAGAGGCAGAAAGTGGTTTTAAATAATAGAAAGTGTGAGTGTAGAAGCCGAGGAGAAAGGGGTCAGAAAGAGCTCAGACGTAACCTTTTGTGACACAAACATATTTAACACATTAACTCAAACAAACCCGGGATAGTTCATCCCCAAAATGAAAACTGTCATCTTTCCCTCGCTCACTTTTCATTATAAACATGTACGGCTTTCTTTGTTTGCAGAATATAAAATACAGTATTTCGAAATATTTTGGTACAAAAATGTTGTGTGTGTAATTACTTAATTTAAAAGAAGTCAGTAGGGACAAGAGTTTTTCGGTTTCCAGTATTCTTCAAAATTTCTTCTTGTGTTCAAAAGAATAAAGTCATACAGGTTTGCAATGACAAAAAGGGAGAATACATGATGACCTCATTTTCATTTTGAGTTGATCTAGACGTAAGAATATTGGCAAAAAGCTCTTTCTGATTCTGAAACAACAAATAACCAAAAAAATTTGTTTCTGAATCCTTACTGCTGGGTAAATATGGGGTCCCAGGGCCAATGTATTCAAGCAAAAATCTCTTCCCTGAACCCAAAGAGCTCACTAAACATGTGCACTAAACATCACCATCTTCCAGAATGTTTTGCTGCACATGTAGAAGAAGCCAGAAATGATCCTTCGCCCAAAAGGAGCAGCATGATGGAAAGATGAGTAATCATATCTAATGCAGCAGGACTTCATGTCGGACAACCCCAGCAAACTATTACATAACAGGCTTTTAAGCACTTGCAGGGCTTAAAGCAAATGAAATAACAAACAGTGAGAACAAAATGATGAATCTAGGAGGCCAGTTTGCCTGCGCAGTGGCTATCGTACAACACCCCCCCCCTTCTTTTCATGGCCTCCACATCATCCTTGGAGCACGGCTGTGTTCATTCTCTCACTCGTTGCCTTGCTCGCATTTATCTCCTGTTTTAATTTGTTATCCTTCTCTCACCGGAATGCTGCCAGTTTTCTTCCTACTCTGCCCACACATTCTTTCAGTCACTCCTCCTCTCTTTCCCTTTTTCTTCGTTTTCGGCCTCATTTCTCTGTACCCGGCTTGAACAGTCTGACAGCGGGAAATGGAGGGATAATCCATGGGATTTTCAAGGATTTGATGTTTTGGCTAATATTAAATGCAAGAAAAGCAGTTACCATAAACATACAAACAGAATAGAGAAATAAAGTGTTTTGAAATAAGGGTAATATCATAATGGCCAAACTCAACTACACAGACCAATGCTCAATTATTTTTTTTGTTGTTACTCAAGCCCCAAAAAAGTCTAAACATCAGAAAAATTTCAGTCTATGAACAAATTTTTATTTAACACAAAGGAAATAAACCTGCTTAATGGATGTGACCAGAAGGACACGTTTTTCTGAGAGATGATACATTTTGAAAAATTTCTGTGAATTAAAATAATAAACAAATCGGAAGCAATAATAACAGACAAATGGACAATGAATAGTTTAAAAAAAAAAAAACATAAAATTGTTCATTTATTTTCAATTTGATTAGTCTATTTTCAAATATTTAGTGCTTGATGCGACAACCCTAAAATAGCCCCTAAGTAAAAAAACTACACTAAAATAAAACAAATGCTTTATAATCTTAAAGAGAGACCTCACATGGGCATTTGAAAAAACAAATGTTGACATTTTTTAGTATAGTTAAAACCTTTTGTAAATCTATTTAAATCTTTTTTTCACAGAATTGCCCCTACGTAGATAAATTAGGGATTTCTGGAACTTGATAATATACTTAATTACGAATGATTATATTTAATAACCGACAAATATATTTCTCTGTCAAATTTAGATCAGTGATTGCGATAATTTTGGTCTTCCTCAGAGATCGGCCTTTCCCATCATATTGCTACACAAATTACTTGCCCAAATTAAGCAATTGTAATGTTTCACAGAGAGCACAAAGGACACAATGCAACTTTGTGTTTGTGTATGTGCTCACCAGCGCACAGAGCAGGTCCACTGCCTCCAAAATGAGTTCCTGGTGGCCGATTCGCGAAACGCCCAGATCTTCAAGCTCCTGATGTGTGATTCTCAAAAGCTGTTCCCCGCCCACTTTCTCCTGCTCAAAGTTCTTAATGTACTGCTGAAGACAGTCATCCAAACCTTGGAGAAACCAAACATGAAAATATATAGCTCTTCAATACATCCCGTACCATTTACAGTCTGATTTGATGAAATATCGCTTGCAAAATTATAGCCTCGTACTGTTACTACTGACTTCAGGGTGTTTACTGCAAATGGAGATTTTTTGATAGGAGAGTATGAGACTCTTGGCACACAGGCCTCCTTTTGTACACTAGACACACAAAACTTTGAAACGCTTTGCTGTCACAAGCAGACGTCAGTAGATATCAAGCACTTTTTGACACAAAAAAGCAAAGACCTGTTTGGCAGGAGGTAGTCGTTGTCTGGGAAACTCAGACCTCCCTCGTGCCCGCAACCCTTCATTTTTACTGATGCCTCAAAACGTTTTCCTCGTCATCAACACAATGTAAAGAACACTAAGACAGTTCATGTGATTTACACCTTTAACAAATAAACATGAAACAATCACCAATACTGGCAGGGTAAGCAGAATATAAGCAAAATTCAGGACCTGATTCAATGTGCACTTCTGAGATCCCCATTTCTTTCTCAGAACTATTTACTCAATCCTTTCTGCATCAGTTCAATACCCTGCACTTTTTCTCCGGTGAGCTTTATTTCTTCTGTATAACTATACATTTTCGAACAAAAGACAAGCTTGCAGAGCATGTCAAATACCCCATTCAACACATAACATCCGCAGAAGCTGGCTGTTGCATTTAAAGTAGTGTGTACGATGTAAGTCACACGTTTCTACTTTTGGCAAAAGAATTGAAAGCCAGCATTTGGCTTTGCAAGGTATTTAGCAGCTTAAGAACTCCAATTCTTTACCAGGGAGATCTTAACTCGTTCCCAATGCTGGAATCATCACAGTTTGTCAGTGTAAGTTGCCATAGAGACGGTAGAGCGATGGGAAAAGCATCCGAGTAGGACCTCATTATCAAGACAAAAAAGGCAATGAGACGAGAAGCTTATATGTGAGATTCACGTCTGAATAGATGAATAAATAAATGAAAAAAGGCAATGCATCATCTAATACTTATATCAATGAACCATTAAGAGATTCATTTGCGTGACATTTTAATGTTAAACCAGGTTTATCAGAATTTTTACATTAAAGTTCCTCAAGCTTCAATAAGGGTTGAAAATATTTAACAAATACAGATTCCCAAGAGATTGAACAACAAAAACCACTGAAAAAATATAATTCAGCAACACAAAAGTTATTATAATAAACTTCAATGTATTCTCTACCTTGCAAAACATTTAATTTTAACATGTATTTTTTGTATTTGTATTTTAACAGAGTAAAATTGAAGTATTCTGAAAATAACTGCATATTTGGACTAGATCTTCTAAAATAAAAAATGAGTGTATATTTATGCATCCAGAAATGTCCTGTATACAATATTAATGTAAAGGTGTCCATGACTGGTTTTCTCGTCTTCCGTAAAGGAAGGTTTAAAGGAAAACAAAGAAATTTACACTCAGTTTAATTACACTCAGTTTCTTTCAGATGGATCAAATATTTACACTTTTCAGGCTAAAACGACTTATTTACGTGTCACGCTGTGCACACAGCTTTATTTCATTCTCATTACCGATACATGTCCTTTTTGACACAAAAAATATTTAGTAAACTTAGTAACGCTCCATGATTTTTAATAAAACTTGTTTAGGATTCATGGCTTCTCCTTTGGTTTAAAAGAGACTATGGTATTGACAATTCTTAAATGGTTATGGTCATGAGATTTTGGTCGGAAAAGTATAAAATTGTGTTATTTCGAAATGAATGTTTTTAACATGTCAACTTTGTTTTAAATAAATTAAAGGGAAATTCATCGATGCGTGTGTTTTAAAGACATTAAGACATTGGACATTCTACAACCAAGATTTTGTGTGGATCATTTTCCTTAACTGAAACATTGCCAGACAGATTAGTTGTATATGTAGTTGTATATGTACTGAAAAGAGCAACATGAAAGTAAGTGTTCATTAAGTGTTATTCAATGTGGCTCAGCTAATCCTTATAGTGAAGCGAGGTCTTCTTGCGGAAGTGCCTGTGTACACAAACAGAAAACTCATTGATAAGGAGGACATTAATCTGCTGTTAATTGCAGCCGCTGTGGCGAAGTTGTGTTAAATACCACAAAGAAGAGCGGAGCACAGTCATGTTCGACCATTAATCCCTGTCAAGTGAGGCGGGTGGTCGGCCAGCAGCTAGAAAGGAGGAAGATCTAGCTTGAGCCGTGAGGGCAAGTGTGCAAGTAGGTTAAGAAAGATGAACCATGTGTAAACAGGGAAAGGTTGAACTTCGGGAAAAAAAGTCGTTTAAAAGCTGGTCCACGTTCAGGGTGACCCGAAAATCTTTATCTGCCTTAAATCTATGACTTGGCAACTGGTGTGAACCAGAACAACAGATTATATGATTATGCGAGATTTGTGTTCAAAAGTCACAGTTACTCTTTTTTAGCAAACAATCCAAAATATCGGTGACTTCACAAAGAGCACAAACATTGCATTTGTGCGTGTCTAATTTTTGTCCTATGAACTGCTTTCTACTGCTCTGCTTTTGACAAACGACAGCATTTAAAAAAGTCAAGTCAACAGGCAATATTAAAACAGGATGACTCCTTTGATTCACCTTGCACAACTTTCCTGTTCAAATCTGTCAAAAAAGTAAATTGTATTGTTAATTTAAAGTGATAGTTCGTCCAAAAATGAAAAATATGTTACTATCAACTCACCCGAAGAAAAATCATTTGAGAAAACATGACCTTTCAAACAACATTGATAACTACACAACGGCAGTAACGACTGACTTGCATTCCTTTTGTGTCCATAACAGAAGTGAACTGGTACTGCTGTTGTACCCAACATTCTTCCAAATATCTTCTTTTGTGTTTTGCTGAAGAAAGTAATTTTAAATGTCAAGAGGTAAATGAGCACAGTGAGTAAATTTAAAACAATATCAATCATTCCAACTCGAAGACTCATATCATGTCTATTGAATAGAGCGCAGTGACATTTTAAGATAGGACATTTATCTGTGATGTGAGGCGGATATCTGCACAATACTGTAATGCAGCAGCGCACAGCTATTGTAGTCGTTTCACAGAGTCTGTCAACAATCCGCACAACAGGCTGTGTCGATATGTGTGAAATCCTCTTGAGCTGCGCGGCTTTATTACCATAAAAATAGATTAGTGAAACAGGCTTTTAATCAAGGCTATATATGAGCCCCATTGTGTGCACTTTTATTGGATTTGCTGCCATTATTCTACCCAGAATGCCCATGGCACCTCTCAGAGGGAGGGCTCCGGAGTGAGTCACAGGAAGCGCCGGATGGGGGCAGGAAAAGAGCACAGAGGGAAGGTCATGGGGCCCTCGGCCATCAGAGACACCACCTGGGGGCATCATCACTGAACCGTATACTATTGTTAGAGCTGCAATAATAATTTACTAGTAATAATCTACTGCAATAATAACAGCTACTGGTGCCAAGCCATACCCCACAATTATTTCCAATACCTGTATTCCTTCATGTGATAGTTCACCAAAAATGTAAAATCTGTCATCATTTACTCCCCCTCGGGTCATTTTAAACCTGGTCGACTTTCGCTCTCTTCAAGAACACAAAAGAAGATATTTCGAACAATGTTGGTAACTGAATGGATGTCAATGTTATTTGGTTAACAACTCTCTTCAAAATATCTTTTTTTGTGTTCTGTTGACAAAGTAAACTCATACAGGTTGAAAATGACAAGGGGTGACTAAATGATGACACGGGATTTTTTTGATAAACTATCCATCAAACATGAAAAGTACCATTTAGTTTGGACATGATTAAATTCATTGCTTACAAATTGCGACCATGACCTAATTTACCAGATCATTAAACAGGGCATGACACCGGCACATTAGGAAGGGCAGGGGTTATACCGGACTAACAGTTGTTATTCATCTGATCTCTTTCATTTCTTTAATGGCATCTATGTGAACATTAAAATAAAGACATACCTCTCTGCTTGCACAGCCTACCGACTTTGGATTTACTAAAGGACAAACACATCAGGGTATAAGTAAAACACATATAAGGCAGTGAATCAGAACGAAGTCATATACACAACTGTAATCCATAAAAGACTTGTGAGCATATTAAATGAGCATATCAAGAATGTGAGGGGATGCATGTGATGTAACATAAAACATCCAAAACACAAAATGACTGCCAGTGTATGTGCCACCACTGTGTGCGACTCAAGTACGTGGGCAGCATGCCTATGCGGACTGATTATACATTAACATCCATACACTGGGTGAATATAATGAACAGCTGGTTTTAATATTATGCGAGTATTGTGTATGAACAAACAGATCTGATGATCGTGTGTGTAAACGCATTCTCTCCTGCTCCTCAGTGTGTTTAAGCAGCTGAGACAGCAGATGCAAGCCATTTCTGAACATAGCAGACGGTAGTTGCTCAAATTCCCCAGCTTCTTACAACCAAAGCATTAGCCATGTCAAGAAAATACTGAACCCTCCTAGAATTTTTGCTCTGTAAGTTAACCCCTCCGGAAAGGTTAACTTACAGAGCAACATGCGAGCATGCTGAGTGCGCAAACAGCACAAGAAACTCTCTTCTGCATTGACTAGGGGAACAAAAATTCCCTGCTATCTTTAACCTTCTTTACGTTTTCAGATTACACACAAAGCTTCCTAGGCTACCCGTCCTTCCATCTTATTTATCTTACAATTACACTCATGTATTTTGGCAGACAGTTTTATCCTAAATGACTCATAGTGACCTCCGAGTGTACATTACATTGCCAAGCCTGGGCATTTCTTGGATTTCAAACCCATGACAGTAAATAAACAAAACGGTGAAGTAAGGTTGTAGATACAATGCTGTTTACCTTCATTTAACAGAACATTTACATCATGTATATGAAAAGGTACTGAGCATATCAGTCACGTGCCTGTGTATGAGCAACAGACGCTATAACAAGTGAATAACACGTGAAGGCCTTCTTCAATGAGCCATCGCCATGTTTACTCAAACAGATCAACACGCCATCTGACACAAACAAACCTCATGCCAAAGCATCCTCAAACATGGATGGATAACACACACGGTCTTACAAATGCACATTGTTGCATGTGTAATACATCTCATTATATTGCATAGCACACCTGCAGACATGTTCTTGCACAGGTACACAGTGCACACATGTGTCTTCTGAAGATTCACTTATCTACTCGGCTGTGCAATTAATCGCAATAGATATTCAATGTCAACTTTGCCTTGCAACAATTATACTAGTGTAACACATTTCCTTTACAGCTGCTTTGAAACATTGGAAATGTTAAAAGCATCATGTAAATTAATTTGCATTGACTTAAACAATTTCTTTATCTATATGAATTTATATAATTGTATATATGAACCCATTTATTCACCTTATGTTTTGATTATTTTACATTTACTAATTGTATTTGCATGTTTTATGTTGGAAATGTGTAACTGATGAATAATATATTTCTGTACAAACTCATTTTCCAAAGTCAAAGTGTAATCGTGTTAACTATTTATGATTTCAATATTGAGCAATATGATAGTGGGAAATATCTTTTCTCATATCTGAGCAGCAAAACCATAAGTGGAAACACTTTTGCATTAGAGCAATTGCATTATTATAACACAGAGTTACAAAGATGGTCTCCTATAAATCCCAAAATCATCTATATAATTTTGACACAGCCTGAATTATGATTTTAGGGATACATCTCATTACAATGCCATAGATTTTTACAGTGTGGCACAAGAATTTTAGGGACCATTGAGTTCCTTGCCAGGGGGATCCCAGCTGATCTCTAAGCCTCCTCGTGACCAGTACCATCCCATTTCATTTCACTCCAACATTCAATCAATTTAAATGTTTTTAAATGTGACATCCATCCCATTCCAACAAGTGCAATGATCGCAGCATCTCGAGCGTGCGCAGAGAATGAAATGTAACAAATGTAACACCGGAGGATGTTTCTCATTACAATGTATCTTGCGTTGGCATAACCAGACACACAGATGCTAAAATCTCCTACCTTTCATCCAGTCGACCACCTGGCTGGTTGACCACCTGCTTACAGGTTCCATAACAAGAGCCATTGTGAAAGTTTGCGCAAAATGAGCCCAAATTGAAGATGCGCACTCAGAGAGGTGTCAGCCTATTCTTCATCGTCATGTCCTATAGGGCTTCTTCAATGCATTTCTCCATACATCTGCATTCCTTGGCATTAATCTTCAAGAGACATCTGTCGTCATATTGGTAGATGTGCCCGGTCCAGAATGCATTTGGCATCCTTTTCCCTTCTGTCATATTCCGACGCATTCACGGATGTCTCATTTCACATCACTGGAGAAAAAACAAAGGAGGATTCGCGGAGATGTCTGCCACGTCTTGAGATGTCAGAAGAAGTCTTCACTCGTGTGACTCGCTCCTCCGTCCTCTCCGGTCGTTGGCTCTGGCAAACGAGCCGGAAACATTTCCATAATGGAGCTGTACACGGTGTGCATTAAAGAGAACCTCCAATGAAAACGTGTGTTTGTTGCAGAGACGGGTCAATCATCTTAATCAAGCTATGCATCTATTCGACCAATCGTGTGAGACTATGCATTAACCCTAAAATCCATAGGGGAGTGCTAGATGTGGGTCTTCCATCAGCCCATGTGGAGCATCCAGGGATCTGGTGCACAGTTTCATCTCTTACACTTTAAAAGCATTCTTTTCCATCACTGACATTGACATCTGATTTTAAGGATAACAAATGGGGATCACAAATATGTAAAAGAATGGGAAAACTGTTTAATGCAAAAAGGTATGTCCACAAAATGCCATTTGAGAGGTATTTTGAATGCATGCCATTCTCAGAACTGAGATGATCTATAGGGGCTTTGTGCATGATTGTTTAATGGGATGCACACAATGCTGAAGGCTGACTTTCATGACACAAGCGTGTTCCAATCATGACGAAAAACTCTGTGCCTTATCTAGAAAAATCCCCAGGACATGGCAGATGAGACATCTTGGATCACTTGACGATGAGCTGATTTAAAGGTATGGGCAATGTCGAGCCTGGTTGGC
Organism: Triplophysa yarkandensis; assembly: GCA_033220385.1. Lineage (NCBI taxonomy): Eukaryota > Metazoa > Chordata > Actinopteri > Cypriniformes > Nemacheilidae > Triplophysa > Triplophysa yarkandensis. The sequence continues at coordinate 17,438,125 of CM065666.1, forward strand.
AGTGTGCGAACTATGCTTGATATTTAGCTGATGTATTTGATTTAGAATATTTTTAGGACATTAGTGAAATGAAAGAAGGATTACATGAGGGCACCATGAGGGCACCATGAGGGCAGTGAGCGTTGCTGACAGATGTTCTTATTCCTTGCAGCCTGCAGGGCCATTGAGGAGAGGCTTTTAAGGAACAAGGGGAGGAGAGAGATCAAGGTTCAATAGCTGCTCTATTTAAGACTCAGTCTTTCACCATCTGCGCTTCTGAAGGGTGGCTTAAACAACTATACCAGATATATGCGTATATCTACATCTGCTCAAGAGGATTTTAGGCCTTTTAAATGTAGATGAAAATAATCTCATATAGATCACTTTTTAATATGCTTTATAATTCGTGATATGGAAAATAAGTGGACCAAAGTACAAAGTGTACAGTTTATTTATTCACATACTTCAACTAACTTAATATGTGTATTAAATGTGTACATGTGTATTAAATTAAAAACGGGGCCAATTACCTTAACTTTTGACATTGTATTGCATCTGTCACCCGCACATGGTAAGCTTTCATGCTTCTTTCTTTCTGGAAGTAACAAAATAAAGAAGAAGAAACTCGTTATTATACGATCCATGCTGGACCCTAAACAAAACACAAAACCGCACATATTACCCTTATGTAAATCATCCAGCGTGTCAGGAACATGGTGACAATAGACAATCGACACACAAACCAGCTCCAAACAGAACAAAGCCTGGATCTGTTCCCAGAGCCACTTAACCCCTGAACAACACCACACAGAAGTCATATAACAATATACTGTGGCAGGTGGCAGATGAGATCCTTCTGTATATTACCAAAATGAAAGAGGATTTTTTTCCAACAGAAAATGACAAAACAAAAAAATGCAGTGTGGGCCTAAACGAAACAAATAAATAAGAGATCATGCATTAATAATAGTTAAATATGAATAGAATCATGTTTCAGATATAAAAACTGAATCATTTAAATAGATACAAATGAAAATATAACATGTAATCTAAATACAGAAATATCGCACGTACGCTATCGGTGAAACGTTTTGTGACCATTACTTACTCATTAATGCATTTATATGTATTTCAAATCGTAACATTTTTATTCATTTGGCAGACACTTTTATCCAAAGCGACTTAATGATCAGAGCAGAGCAGATGGGGTTATGCGTCTTGCTCAAGGCCACTTCAGGCACTGGGATCCGAACCCACAACCTTCTATTACAAGTGCAACTCTGTTACCACGAGACCACGACTGACATAAGGTTGATAATAGTAATAACTTTTCAAAATGACAAAACAAAGGTCACTATGGGAATTATATTTTAACTGAAAAATAAGAAAATAAACCATGCTGTATTCGATCATCTGTATAGTCACCTTTGGACTCATTTTCGCAGACAGCTTCTTGAGATTCTATTCTGCACTCCTATTGGCTGTTATTCCTTTAACATGACATCAATTTCAACTATTTCAAACACATTCTTTATCAAATAAAATGACATTAGAATTAAATTACACATGTTAACACCACATGTTTGCCACAATATGTATTTTTCTACTGAACTCATTTCAGACAGAAAGGAATACACATTCAAATCAAAAGTTTTTTTATAATAATGAGAGACATTTTATATTAATAAGAGTATTCCCCAAAAGTACTGAATGTTGTATAAGACGCCTTCTGTCCCTTTAAGAAAAGAAGGAAGTTGACAAGTTCTTCAAACCGAAAGTGTTTTGAGAGTTTAAAGAACATCCAGGTCTCGTTCAACCTCTGGACACACGTACATGTCTCAAAATAACTCAATATCTCATAACATAAATACGTAAAGACAGAAAGCAACAGTTCATGTTAATTCATGTCAAATAAAGTAATTGTGATCCGACACCGAAACCAAAGTGACAGTCAGATGTGCCCACGGAAATAAAAGATAAGCGTCTGTAAGTACACTTTCTTAATTAAATGTCTGGTATTTGTAGTTTCCTGTACTGAGCGTGTTACGTCATCCCAATGTTACATTGTAACAACGAGTTTGAACGGACGGTTACGTCACATTGCAGCTCCCATGCATATAAGCGGAGGCATCAAACGAGGTTAGGATACATAAATCCATTATTATTGCAATAAATGTGTCATGCATTAAAACAGATTTTCCAAGACAAGAGCTGCAGGATGGAGGACGATGGTGCAGATATGGCGTCTGAAAACAGTATTCCATTAGGTGTGGGAGCTTCCGCATATGGGAGTGAGAATGGAGAAGAAGATGTGGACTTCTTTCCTCAACGCACACTGCCCTTCGACATCGGATACTCGGGGCCTGTGGGGTAAATGGGATTTTGGGGATCTGGGTTTAAGGTTAAATTGTGCACACACGCATGGTTCATGCATGTTTGGATGTTGTGTGAAAGCGACACCTGCTGGTGACATCACACTGTACCCAACATGTTTTGTAATGATGATCATTTCCTTGCAATGTTGTTTAACACATTTTTCTTCTCTTGTGTAATTATGATGATGTTTACCAGACAATATCTGGAGAGAGCGGAGTCACCTGCTTTAAGTTATTCTTCCTGGCACAGCAACCAGTGGTCGGATTCCGAACCTTGGCAAGAACCATGTGTAACACAGTGAGTTTGGGTCACAAGACTCTCTTTTCTTGGAACAAAAACCATAAGGTCACAAAGTTGATTCTCGATTAAGCGAGTGTTTAATCGAGGATAGTGTAATATGTGTCTGTTTACTGTGTGTTATAAATTTGTATTGATAAACACGTTCACGCGCCAGACACACACACATGCACACTCAGACATACACACACACGCACGCACGCACACATGCATATACACAAATGCATATTCACACACACGCACGCACACACACATGCACGCACGCACACATGCACGCACGCACGCGCACACACACACGCACACGCACACATGCATATACACAAATGCATATTCACACATGCACGTGCACACACACACACGCACACACACGCATGCATATACACAAATGCATATTCACACGCACACCCACACACACACAAAAACGCACGCACACACACACACACACACACACACACACACACACACACACACACACATACACAAACACGCACGCACACATGCATATACACAAATGCATATTCACACACACACACACACACGCACGCACGCACGCGCGCACACACATGCACACATACATGTAATTACATTTTGGAAATATTTACATGCATTTATTTAGATCTGTCAATAATTTAATTCAATAGAAAAATGATCATATTAATATTTTAAATTGTTCTTAGATATTGGATGTGCACTTAACATTCCAATTAATGTATAAACACATTTACATACAACATTTTTTACAGATATACAGCGAAGGAAGAATGTATTTGATCCCCTTCTGAATTTGCATATTTGCCCCGTGACAGTAAAACAGTCTATCTATAATTCTGATGGATTATTTGAACAGTGAAAGACAAAATAAAAACAAATAATCCATACATATTCATGTCAATAAGTTAGAATGAATATTAAACAGATTAATAATGAGTTAACTACATATTGGATCCCCTATCAATCAGCAGGACTTCTGGCTAGAATTTTTATTTTGCACAGAAAACAAGCTGAGTTTAGAAGCAGTCTTATAAAGGGAATGCTTCTAATCACATTGTGTAACCTGTATATAAGAAACCTGTCCACACATGCAAACAACCATTCAGATTCCAAACTCTTCACTATGGCCAAAACCAAAAAACTGCCCAAGGATGTCTGGGACAAGATTTTAGACCTACACAAGGCTGGAATGGGATAGAAGACAAAAAGGATTTTGTTTTTGTTGTTGTTGCTTTTCTGCCTCTCACTGTGGAAATGAACTCACCATTAGAATTATAGACTAACCATTTTTCTAACCATTTCTTAGCAGGAAAACTTACAAAATTAGCAGGGGATCAAATCCTTTTTCTTTCACTGTATATTATGTAAAACCTTTGTTCAGCAATCGATTAATACAGTAATAGATTAAAACAGCAATAGATTAAAACAGCTCTATATTACAAATAAATCACGCTTTTAATTGAGAACAAGATGTTCTCTACTAGGAAATTTCTAATAGTAAATTTTATTTTTGATTCAGGTGTGTATGACATAAAAGTGCATGATTGTTGATTGTATATTATATATTTATTGTCTCTGGATCAAGTAAAGAGTAAGTTTAAAAAGTAGTTGATCATTATTGGTAAAGAATGCAATGTAATCTGGTGTGACTAATGAAACATGGGTTCTTAAGAAAGCATAGACTTTGCTCCCTGTATGCTTTTTGATTAAGTTTGCCTGGCCTTGTAAGTCCAATTTATTAAATTAACTTTCACAGGGTTCATTTGGACAGGCGGGACTCATCTGCCTCTAGCAGTTTCTCCTTTGATGTTTCTGATGAAGATGATGTTGATGTTGATATGGAGGACAACGGAGAAAGGTAATGGGTTAATATCTTGACACCTTCTGTCTCTCTTAGAGTGAATAATGTCTGGAACTGGCAACTATTTCCTTGCAATAGAAGTGATTGGGAGATGCTGTTTGGTTAGCAACTTTTTTTGAATACAGAACGTGAGTAACTGTGAACACAAGTTTAATTTTTGGGTGAACTATCACTTTAACATAAAGGTTTTAAAATACAGAGTTATGTGAAGTGATTTACAATGTTTATAACATATCTCAATGCAAACAGTATAAGTACAATATGATAATATATATATCTATATATATATTATATGTAAAGCTCAAGGAAGAAAAAAAGATCAAAAGTTGGAGGCCTGAAACAACCAAGTGCTCCTTCGCCTGCGAAACCAGAATTACAAGTAGATCCAAAGGCAAGACACCCGGCAATAACAGTCGATTTTGCATTTAAGGTGAAGCCTGCAACCTGCCATTTATTCCTTTTTTAAAAATAATTCCTTTTATTTTGATGCTTTTGAATTCACACAATTGCTCACCATAAAATGTCGCCAAAACATATATTCGATATTTTTTTGTTCAGGCCATCTCATACTGCCTCACAAAACTAACAGAAGATGAATTAAAGTGCTTCAGGAAACTGCTTTGGGAGAGATATCCAGAGATCTTTCGTGACCCTCTGGAAGGACTTGATCTTGTGAGTCTTGTGGATAAAATGCTGGAGCTCTGTGATCGTGAGGTGTCCCTGAATATCATGGTTGTGCTCCTGAAAACCATGAATTTAAAGAGGCTGGTTGAATATCTGGAAGGACTATGCAAAAGAAGTATGTTACATTACTTTGCTTCCTCAAAACTTTTTCTGTTAGATTGTTGTTTAAAGTCTGTCATGTTTTATTTCCCGCAGTTAAAGTGCAGTACGAGTTGAAGTTGAATCTTAAGAGGAAGTTCGAGATGGTGCATGAGGGTTTTGGCCAGCAAGGACAGCCAGTCCGCTTTGAATCCATCTACACAGATCTGTACATCTCGGATGGCATTAATGCAGCCGTGAATACCGAGCACGAGTTCAGACCGAAGATTGAAGATCTTGCGGAGACTGGGAAAGTAAACAGACAGCCTTTATCCTCAAAGGACATAATGTCACCGGAAAATAAAAGGATGAGACATGTGAGGTCCGTGTTAACCAAGGGAAGCCCTGGAAGTGGAAAATCTTTTGCAGTTCAGCGCTTTATCCTCGACTGGGTTGATGGAAAGACACACCAAGACATCTTTTTCCTCCTGCCTCTAAACTTTAGGGAATTAAACCAGATGCGAGAAGAAGAATACACCCTGTTGAGTTTAATAAACGTTCTCTATCCAGAAATGAAAGAAGTAGAGACCCTGGACTTTGAGGGATGCCCAGTAATGTTCATATGCGATGGCTTGGATGACAGTAACATCAGCTTTGAATTCCGCAAGACTGTGTATTGGTGCGACTCGAATAGATCCACGACCATGCAGGTGTTGATCACAAACCTCATCAGGGGTAACCTGCTCTATAACGGCTTCGTCTGGGTCATTTCTAGACCACGAGCCCTAGACGTGATCCCACCGGAGCACGTGCACCAGCTCCTGGAGGTTCGCGGCTTCGACAACGACCAGAGAGAGGCTTACTTCAGGAAGACGATCGAAGACCAAGCGCTCGCGGAGAGGGTAATCTCTCACCTGAAAGGGTCAAAGACGTTGCTTATTATGTGCCACCTACCGTTGTTTTGCTGGGTTGCATCGAAAGTGCTACAGCAACAGTTTCAGTCTCTCCCACCAACAGCAGAGCTGCCCAAAACTCTTACCAATCTCTACACCAGCCTGCTGCATTTTCACACTCAAATGTGCATTCAAAAACTACAGAACAGCCCAACCGAAGAGACCAAAGCTGTTACGTCTAATTATCTGCTCATCAAGCTCGCCAAGCTTGCCTACATAATGCTCGAAAAAGACCAGTTTAAGATGGAAAAAGAGCACTTTGAGGAGATCGGCATGGATGCTTACCCTGCCGTGGTCTACAGTGGCCTATGCTCTGAGTATTACAGAGATAAATTTGTGATGTACACTGAGAGGGTGAGCTGCTTTGCCCATCCGACCATTCAGGAGTACCTTGCCGCTCTCCACGTCTTCTACTCGTTCAGAAAACTAGGGAAGAACGTCCTCGAGTCGAGCAAACTTAAGGTTTTGAAGATTTCTTTGACTGATCTGCTCAAGAGCGCGGTGGACAAGGTGTTGTCTTGCAAGAATAGCAATTTTGACATTTTTCTGCGCTTTTTGCTGGGGTTGTCAGTGGAGTCCAACCAGGAACTGCTCAAGGACCTCCTGCCAATGTCTACTAGTTCCAGCCAGCAAGCGCGGGAGGATATAACACGTTACATTAAAAAGAAAATCAAAGAAAATCACTACCCGGAGAAAAATGAAAACCTCTTGCGGTGCATTGATGAACTTAACCCCCAACTGCAGAGCTGACTTAAAAACGAGAGAAAAAAAGAGTGTTAATTGTGTTTATTGTGAATAAATATCTGTGAAGACTCTGGCATGTAGTGTGACACTGTTACTTCTGCTTTTTGTATTAAACCCATGTAAATATCTAATAATTTATACAGTTCTTATTTCTTTTGAGACTTGCTGTGAGAATGTTGGTGTATAAACTATAGAAGAACGTAAAAATGTGATAATGTCTGTTGAGATCCGATGCATCACTATCACAAATGTTATTATATAAAAAAATGACACAAATAATTTACAATAAACAGGCAATGTTTAATAATAAAGCATTGAAATTTTTATTTTGTGTTGATGTCTCTTCTTTAAAATATACTGATTGTCCACTTTATGTTTTTTAAAATAATATAATATTACAGTATAGTCTTCAGTCTCACTATGGTTTGTCAGATGCTCACACTGTTGTTTATTTTATCAGGACACAGGTAACTGTAAGGCACTTTTAATCCCAGGTTTCTTTCTTCGATTATCTCGCTCATGAAGGACAACTCTGCTTGATGTGTTTTGATCATTTTTTGTATTATCGTCTCACAAAAATAATCCTCAGGGTACTGACCAAGTGGAACCTACATAAATAGAAGATAAAGTATACATTTTATACGTTTTTGTTTTTATATTTTAAAAATATAGAAGGATAACCAAATTGTGGAATTGAAAGGTGTTGAATTACTCACAAAGTCTGGTGAGGTCCTGCTTAAGAGCCAAAAGACTGATACCATGTTTACAGAGGCATTGACATCAGGCAGGGTGTCCAGCAATGTGTTCATGTCTGACCGTCCTTTAGAGGTGGGAGGAGGGTTTTTTAGAGAGCAAGGGGAGTTTGGGAACCAACTACCATAGTCAAACTAAAGAAATGTGGAAATACAGAATAAACATGTCACATAGTTGTCTTATGGTAGATTCATGTTGAGTTGAAGTTTACTACCTGTCCCGCTTTGAGGGCAGAATGTTGAGCTGAAACTGTGAAGATCACCATGGTAACGAATTTGATGACCTCCTCCACTGTACTAAAACACCGAGGTGTTCCTACACATGTAGAAGGATACATAAAAACATGAAAATATGTGAAAATTGTGTCATCAATTACTCACACTTTTATCATTTCAAACCTGTATGACTTTATTCTGCAGGATACAAACGAAGACATTTTGAAGAAAGTTGGTGACCGGAAGGCAAGGGAACCCTTTCACTTTTATTGTTTGGACACAAAACCTATGCAAGTGAATAAATACCAGCTCCTGAAATTCTTCAAAATACATTTTTTGTGTTTTGTTGAAGAGGGGTTACATAGTTATCGCAACCAAAGTCATACCCACTGACTGACCCACCAGTTCTGATCTGCCCAAGAAACCCATGAATAAAGATCTCCCTGATCCAGTCCTGGAGTTCAGTGTCTTGCTGCACATCAGCATCGCTCTGGTAATACAACTTCACCATGCTCCTTACAAAACTAAAAACAAACAAGAATGTAACAAACATATAATAATCACTTCCGACTGCATGCGTACATTCAAGTTTAAAATAACTAAAATTACTCATTTATAAAGTTCCAAAGCTGAAGTCCATCATCTCTGTAGTGGAAGTTGGGAATAGATTCCAGTCCCCGATCCCTGATGTCGTCAGGCAGGCAGAGTGAGCTGTAGGTCAGTTCTGAGAATGCTTTTCTCATTAGTTCAAACAGCCCTTCACCTCCTATATTAGTGTTCTGGGGAAAATGTAACATTTTAAAATTATTTTATTACAAAAATATCATTGCCAACGTTATAGCGAGTTGTAGTAAAATCAAATAATTTAATTAATTTAAAACCTGAGTGACAATACCCTCATCACCGAGCAGCCTGTCCCGAACCAGAGCATTTATCTGGAGTGTGTAATGCGTGTGGGGTCTCAGCAACTATCGAAAAATCAAACAAATTTGTGACTTTATGAAATTTGTGAAGTCTCATAAAAACTTCATGAGTTATACCAACGTTTGCTTTTTACAAGGGAATTCCTCAACACATCAACCTTATAATGGAAGTAAACCATATATGATCTTGAGTACCTTATATATAGGGTGAACTGCAGGGAGGTTTCTTAACAATGACACTGTAAAGGCTTCGGCCAGCAGATGCGTACGCATGTAACAGAATGATGCCTGATGCTCCAGACAATCCGCATTCCTCACATACAGTTTGGCAACCCGCCAGTCATGCTCCGGGTCACTAGGCAGGAAAACCGGATTTTCTTCTGTCGCCCGTTGCTTCAACTGACAGGAAGAATAGAAAAAACATGAACGTGTCAGCCACAGGAATGTAAATTTTCTAATCATCGTCACACATTAATAGGACATGGGTTCAGGAATAAAGTCCAGTTTAGATTATTGAAACCCGGTTTATAGTAAATGTACCTGAATGGCAATGGGCAGAAGTTTGCCTGCTTGATTCTTGTAGAGCAGGCAAAGTGGAGCTGCAACATACTGCTGTCTGCCATTGATGACTCGAGTTGGTAAATCTGCTAGTCTCTTATAATCACATAGATATATGTTTCCTTTCTGTTGGGTCAAAAAGAATGAGAGTTTATATCAAAACAAAATGTATATCGGAGAATCATGAAAGAAGTTGTGATTTTACCTTCATCTCCAAATTAAGAGAGGTTCCACTCTCAAAAAGATGCTGCACCATGCCGTCCGTGACAGCAAAATTCTCTGGCAGTTCAGTGCACCGCTGGAGCATCATGGGATTGGGACCGTTTAGTAGCTGATGCCCAAAAAAATCATCATCCATCCAGTGCTGCTGTACATATTCTGCAATGCGATTGCAAACGTTTATTTCAAACTCATGAATGTTTGCGGAAAAAAAGGAACATTTATTTATAGCACTTCAGTACCTGAAATATTTGTTCTGTTAGACCAAAAGGCCCGTTTCATGTCTTCTATTGAAGTCCATTGATACGACTTACTAGACAATTTGTTCATTTTTATCTCAGCAAGCCTGGAGTGAGAAGAAAATGAATTGATCAATGTGAATGTATTAATAGAACTTACAGTAATAATTTGTGGTAAAGAGGGTCTCACGCTGTGGAGCTGTTAAAAGCTAAATCCATAGATTTAGTGAAAGAACAGCGGACCCCTGATGGAAGAGTCGAGGTCTCCTGAAAACCAGCACACTGTGGGAGACCTGTTTTGTATTCAGTCCACCTTAAGAATGGGAAAAAGAATAAATTGCAATCATATTGCTAAGGATTAAAAAAAAGAATATATCTTTAGACTTACTGATACACCTGTTTGTTTAGCTTCAGCTCATTTTGTCTGAGTTCTTTCAGCAGTGAATGATTTTCTTCGTGGATTTTTGTGGCTGTTGGAAGATATACAGTAATGAAAAATTATTTTACACCATAGACATAAAAGTGATACTGATTTCCATTATAAGGACAAAAAAACAATAAGCGATTTCAAAATATCTCTATTTGTGTTCCACATACGTAAACATCCTGCCCAGGTTTTCTATGATATGAAGGCGAATACTTTATTTTGCTGAGATACATCACAATTAATGTAGGCCCTCAAACCTTTTGCCTCTCGCAGCTCAATCACCTCGCCATCTGTCATCCAGCGATAGCATGGGAAAAAGATGACATCCTGCTCAGGAGTTTTCACACTTATCATAGAACAGAACCAGTCGTTCTCTGGTAGGAACATGAAATGTTCTTTCTCTAGCCTGACTAGGAGGAGGTTGCCAAGGGCCGAGATGCTGATCACTTTGTACTTCATTGTCTGTCCATGAAAAACGTATTTGGTTTTATTAAAATTTGTGTTTTTAAAAATCATGTTCAGAAAAATTAAACACAATTATCTGAACATTATAAAAAAAATAGCAAGTATACAATATAAAAAGCTTTTGACAAGGACACAACTCTCACCATTCCTAACTTAAAATCTCTTCCACGACTGTCAAGTCTTGTACGCCCACTTTCCCCTTGCGTGCCAATCAGAGTGATGAATATTTTGTCAAACGTACCAGCATGGGCCATGGAGCCTGTGGTGACCCCTACTTCATACATAACAGCCATGACTGTAACATTGAGAATACATTTTAGCATATTGTTTAAATTATACAAGGGGATCAAAGATCCTTTGCCCATAAGCTGAGATGGTATTAAAGTTATAATTTTATCAAAACTTAAACCGTCATCATAAACATATCTTAAATTAAAATATCTTATTTTGTTTTCTGCATAAGAAAGTCAAACAGGTTTAAAACGTCAAAAGGGTGAATAAATGATAACAGTTTTTTTTTAATATACTAGAACACAAAAACAAGCATTTGACTGTGAATTTATCATATTTATAAACGAAAAGAAACCCAGTTTTTAATACTAAAAATGCTTGATTTCAGATAATTACATCAATGTTCATTAACACCTGTCTTGTCTGCTTGGTATAATAAATGTATAGCTGATTTTCCAACACTGTAAGATATTTTTGCACATCCTGAACATTGACATACTTTGTATTGCTTTATTAGTAGATTTTTACACCAAAAATGTTTTTAGATTTCTAAATTTTGCAATGCAGAAGCACAGATATTCAAACATATTAAGGTAACAGAGCATTTTCAAGAACATACCTTATGTTAAAGCCCAGCCTGAAGACAGTTGATGTGCGTATGAGAAAACCTAAGACACAGTAACAGGACCCTGTCAAACTGGATTATAGTCTTTCAATAGGAAACACTTCAGGTCATTATTAAGAAAGAGGGTTGCAACTAATGCGGGTTTTACCCTAACACTACATTCTGTGCTACCGAGAACATATAAAAAACACTATACACAATGTCAATACAGGTTAATTTATTTTTTCACTCATAGCTTGCTTTCATGTGAACATTATTTTCATATAATATTGACGTATGACCAATATTAAGGGATATTATGACAATTTTTTCATAATCTGCCTACTCTCATAGTTTCAGACTTTCTCTCTTACCCAGAACACAAAAATTGTAACCAAACTTATTATTGAAGGGACACTATTGTATAGACTCAAAGTAAATACTTAAATAGATAGGTGTCATTGTTTTTTCGTTACCAACATTCTTCAAAACATCTTTTTTGGTTGTGATTAAAAGGAAGCCAAACAGGTTTAAAATGAACAAGACAGTGAATAAACGATGGCAGATTTTAATATTTGGGAGTTTTAACCCTTTAATAAAGTGAAGTATCATTGCTTTATTATTATTGTATATCCCTAATTCTTTTTGTACAAGTATATTTATGTTATGTCATGAACTAAAGGTGAAGACACATTTTATGTGTATCGCTTATTATTAACGACACACGTTTCGAATAAACAGAACACAAAAGATCACAACAAAAATAACAAAACAGCACTGTAAAGATGAAATATCTTAAGATGAATCCCCGGCCATCAGGATTGACGACTCCGCACACAATGTCCAAAAGTAGTTCTACTGTTTCTTCTTAACTACATGTGCACAATCGTATTTCCCTCTGACTACAGTCAGTTTAACCCCCGGTAAGTCCTGCGTCCGTCCTCCTTGTACCAGCACCACATTGTGCTCCTGGAGGTTGTGACCTTCTCCGGGGATGAACACGACAGCTTCTTTCCCATTGGACAGACGTACTCTCGCACACTTGCGGTTTGCAGAGTTGGGCTTCTTGGGTTTCCTGATCATGGTCTTCAGGACCACAGCCTTCATCTGCGGCCGTCCAAACATGGCACTGACCTTCTTGGGAGGCGGCGAGGGCTTGCCCTTCCTATGCATTTGATTCAGGGTGGCCATTGTTCTTGTGAACACAGGTCCAGGCCATGAGTATACAGAAAGAGATGCTGCAAAGACAAGAAAATCATCAATGTAAATTCTTAATTCATTACAATTAATTTATTATTTTAAGTGCACACACATGACAGAAGTGACATCAGACTCACCCTGCATAACAGAGGACAGCATGGGTCTAAGGCTTCCAAAAAATGCCATCCTTTATAATCACAAAAATGCATATATCACTGTAGCATTCATGTGTGGAATGTCAACATTACAGGAAGAAGCAAATTATGATACAGTGGCAGCACAATTATATACATCTCGATATAAAAGTACCTGCATGTGCGTTTCTGAAAGTGTTTCCACAAATAATTCGTCAGAAAATGAATCAGTACTGTTCAACCTTTACAGTTGAATAAACCATGCTTGCCACCATGTTGGATTCACAACGACCCGGAAGTATCTTCTTCTGTGTTAGAGATCAGTGATGAGCTCATGTCTACACTTCTGCATACTGACACCTAGTGGATGACTCAGATCCTGCACAACTTGCAACTTGGGGAATGGACATAAAGTGGAACTTTCATAGGGTCGTTCATGGGATTTTTTCATAGAGAACATGGGCAATCACATTTAAGATTGTGTGATATGTACCCTTAGGTCTTTAGGGTAACCCTAAATTCTCCATAGATAGTTAAAATCGAAAGGGAATCCCATAGACTGCCATTATATAAAACGTCCCACATGCATGTCAATTTAGCAATGGGCGGTTAAGTTGTCTCATGTTCCTCAATTTTTTTCAGTAAGGGGTAATGTGATGCATTGCATTAATTCCCAAGAACCAATTAACACGGCTCATTACATGGGGGATTACACACATCTCGTTGATGGAATAAAAACTGACGACACAAGCATCTGTAAAAAAATGTTTCAAAAATAAAGTAAGTAAACATACAGTCTAGAAAGTGTAAAAGTATGCATTGAAATCTATTGAGTAAAGTACAGACACCCAAAGTAATATTTAAGTAAAGTATTTAAGTACTATTACACGTTACCAAAGCAAACCATCTGGATTCAAACATTAAAAGAAATAAGAATTATTATAATGGCAATTGCATTCAATTTAATAGACACCGGACCTTTGTGCTGGGAGTTGTTGGTGGGGTGTAATTCTGAAGGATGCTTAAATAAAATCTACTCTATAAATTCCACCAATCTATTCACTTCTATTGTATGAGGACGAAACCAATGTAAATATTTTGGTGCCATCGCTGTTTAGTCACCAACATTCTATAAATTCTTCTTTTGTGTTCTGCAGAAGAAAACTTGCAAGATGGTAAGCAAATGATGACATTTTGGATTAATTCACATTCATGGTGAACCATTACATCAAGGCCTGCAGGGATTATATCAAACACACCAATTGTTTATAAATTACAAAATATAATACACAATTTGTATGTATATTTGAAACACATCAAATTTGTAACATTAACTTACAGCCACCTACATATTTTGGAGTCAAACAAAACAACAAATCACCTTTGTTATATTCATTGACCCAACATTTCGATCAAACCTAAAGTTAGCCAGTTAAAGCACTAACTTTAATTCAAGTGTAAGATTTTTTTCCTAATGATCTCCAAAATGAAGATGTGCAGAGTGTGTAACATATGGTGTCAGATCCGTTGATATCCACTAAATGTCAGCACTGAGCTTTCTCTACAATAAATATTTACAGAGCAAGGGCAAAAAATTGATACTGGGTAAAATTACTTTTCAAAATGATACTTAAATTAAAGTAGGTCCTCCTAACCTACCAATATGCTTCTATCATGAAAAAACGTGATCCATTTGATGTTGTATTACTCACTGCGTTTGTGCTTTACTATAGAGACATTTAGTTCCTCTTTGAATAGTCCAGACAAACTAAGTGGTTGTTTTCATCGTGCGTCTCAGAAAACATGTCAAGGGCAGCTTAATTTTTGCATTTTCATTATAATGTAAGTGGCCGCGAGCTATTTGTGTGGACGTATCTGTAGGCCGCTATTAAGAGCGAGGCAGTAGCGAAAGAAGAGATGAGTTAAAGAGGTACGGGTGAGTCATAAGGAAAGAGAGAGGGGGTACTAATGAATGGGCCGATGTGAATGAGAACGCACAGATGTGTGAATAAGGGAGGATGAAAAGAAGTTCAGCCGTCTGATTGGAGGAGTGGGAGGATAGCAGGATGAATAAGCACCTATGGTCCTAGTGCACCTTCCGAGCACTCCCCATTCTATGTCTATTTTTATTCCTCTTCATTTGCTAAAAGGTACATCATCTCCACAAGGACAGGAAGCGGAGAGCTTCGTTCAAAGGAGTGCGGTCGGGACATGTATTTAGACCGGGGTCCTTGGTTTTGCGTGGGAGGGTCAGTCAGTGCCGGACATTGGACTGAATAAAAAGGTATATGGATGGCAAACAATGGCTTAGGGGCAGGTGGAGGTGGAGATCGCGATAGGAAGGTCTCTCATCCACCCGGTAACAACAGAATACATGGAAGCAAAGTTTGAGAGAGTGTCAGGCAGGAAGGAAAGGCCATGTAGGGTATTTTAATGCGCCCCGAGCTTTCAGGTATAATGGGAAAGTGTGGGTTGGCTATTCGTTGTACAGTATGCATTCAGCGAACTAACATGCGTGTGTATGTGTGTGTAGGAGGTTGATTGTCTCCACTGTGAGTCAAGAGAATGCGTCAGGAAAAATAGATGGCACCTCATCATTTGCGTCAGTTAGTTGCTCTCTGTCCCAGGAAACCATGGAGACGGTAAAATTGCAGTGAATGAAGGAGAGGGAGGAACAATGGAGGGAGCAGTAATAATAAACGGACACCGATACACCTCGCTTTGATGCATTTAATTGACACTCATATACATATTTGGATAACAAGAGCATAATTCAAGGATACCATTATGAAAACGTGAAAATATAATTCATCCTATGTAATAACTTCTACATCTCATAACAATTTATACAGAGGAAAATGAAAATCAATATTATTGTAATATGTAATAATAGACTTGTTTATAGGATGTACAGACACAAACACGTCTTGCAAACAAGCTCAATGAAAAGCAAATAGAAAGAGAGAAGGAATCAATCCTCTACTTAACCGTAGAACTCTACGATGGTTTAATACAATCCTTTTATTAGTATTTCATATTTTCCTTCTGTAAACACGATCTTCACTATAAGTGAATACAAAGTGGCACTTTGTAAAATTGCCTTTAAGGATTTTATCCCACAAAAATGACAGTCCAATATGAAAAGGTTGCGTGTTCATGGGATTTCATGACTTATAAACATAGATATTTTGTTTTCATACACTTCGAATAAACTCTAGTACATTATATCAGAAAAAAAAGTTTAAATGTTTATCGTTAAAAGATGACAATATGCCATACTTGAATTAAGTCACAGACTTATGTTAAAACATGTGATCACTTGTTTCATCTGTAATAAAAAAGAGAAAAAAAGAGAGGTTTAGACACTTATAAAAAAATTCCAAAACATTTATTTAATTATATATATATATATATATATATATATATATATATATATATATATATATATATATATTGGTATAAATAATGAAATAATGAAATCTCAAATTTCCATTAACTCACCTTGGTAGAAGATTTGTTGACCGCCTTGATGAGGGAGTTGATACAACTCATCTTGTTGCCTCTCGGCTGGAGTCATCGGGGCAGTCGCCCCAAACACAGGTTCCATGCTGACCAGCTCCTCTAGGAGGGACTGGGCACAAGGCAGAGCAGGGGTGAGAGCAGGGATGGACCCTGGGGAGGCTGAAACGGTGTTGGACATCATTGGAAGCATTATCTCCACGTCCATCACACCTTCTGTCAAAGCCTTTCCCTCAGGACCCTCCGCTTCCCGCAGCCCACCCGTGGCCATGCAATTACACTGCGTCGAATGGACGCTACAGAGGTGGTGTACACCCATCAGCGTGACCTCTTCCTGGGTGTGAACAGGAGAGCTGTGGCTCATAGGGGTAGGAGTGGAGCGTTGAGCGTAGGTAAGCGTGGAAGAAGATGAGTAAGGTGAGAGCGGCGTGGAGGAGGTGGATGAAAGAGGGATACCATCTACTGTTTTCTCCTCAAACATACTGACATCAATGTGAGCCAAGGAGGAGTTCGGCCCCTCAACGGATGCAGTGGGATTGTGGGAAGATTCAGGATGCGTGGGAGCTGATGAAGTGATACATTTGGCTTGTGGGTGGTTGTGACAGAAACCTTCAGCTAAAGTGCTAATATACTGAGCGAGGAGAGAGATCTCCATTCTTTCTATTTCACTCTTCTCCTCCTGAGAGAAAAAACTCAAACAGGGCTTTTTGGTGGGTGAGGCCTCGGGGGTTAACAGGTCTTCTGGGGGTCCAAGGTAGGGAAATTGAGGGACGTCTACAAATAAAGGTCCCCTGATCTCAGGCAATGCCATGAGAATGCATTCATCACTACCTGGGCTGTCTGGAGTGGGGGGAAGTGTCTCGTAAAGCCGTTTGCGGCAGTGTTGGGTTGGGGTTGCTTGCCCAAAAATAGCAGAAAGTGACACTGGGGAATTTGATGATGTCATAGAATGCCTTCTATTGTTTACACTAGTATCTGATTGAAAGGGCTCATCACCGAAAATAAAAGTTCCCCCTCCCATTCTAGGGGTGTAGGGGGGTGTACAGATGAACTCTTCTGAGTTTTGGCGTTTAGGAGCTTTGAATTGAGGAACAGGTTGGGGGGCGGTATAGGAAACTGGGATACTCTGGGGGTTGGTTATAGGGATGGCTGGTCTAGATGCTGGTTTTGATGAATTTGAAAACCACATCAGGTGGCTGTCATGCGGTTGAGGATGCATTTGTTCATCCTGAGGAAATCCCTGAAGAGGATCAGGTCCAATGGAAAGGTTGGATGGGGCAGAGGTACTGGGGAACTCCTCGGAGGAGCTCCGTCCAGAAGTTGTGAAGCTAAAGTCAAAAGATTGGGATGACAGGCCACTGCTGCTGGGAGTGAAGACTTGGTCTGGGCTTGACAAGGGGTCAGAGCATTGACGCGTCTCCTGGTACAGGAGAGCCTGCTGGTTCGGCTCTGAATATAATTGCTGACGCACTGACCAAGCTTCGGACTCACTGTGGGATGAGGAGAGAAAGGGCCGTTAGAATTTCTTTATTATTTTAACTTAAAATGAATGCACTTAAAAAACTACACAAAAAATGTGTGAATGTTAAGGCTTTGAAATAATTAAATACACTGCTCAAAATAAGTGTAAAATTAAATCTGATATCTCAAAACTTTCCAATATAATTGACCGACAACATTGGTCTATATTACAAATATATATTTGTTAAATAAATCCTTATGCATTACATAAACTTAATAAAAGTTGTACATTTCTAAGAAATTAACTATTGGCTCTTAATCATTTTTATATATATTCCACTGAAAAAATATTTTATTGTTTAAAAAATATTTTATTTAGTTAACATAACTGTTTCTTTTTGTGATATATACAAAGACACATGGAATGTTTCATGCAGTGTGTATGAGGATTTATATACCTAATGACGTAGTTGTGGCTGTTGATGGGATATTCTCCAGATTCCAGATGAAGAACCATATAAAGCCAGACCCATGAGTGATCGGCCGCCTCAACTTGTACCACCATCTCCACCTGTCTTTCTCCTCCTTCATGCACTGAGAATACAAGCGACACACCACATAAGCATTTTTGTATGCAGCACAAACAGCTAATTTGTTTCTGTGAATTTTTGGTACTCACGCAGGGAACAGTGCTGTGCAGAGGCGTGGGACAGATCACGAGGATGAATCAGACTGTACCAAGAGCGATGCCGCAGAGCCTCCAAGTCATATCCGAGGTACAGGCTTATACTGCCATGGAATAAACAAAGACATTAGTCGCAAGTCTTTATCATAAGATGAAAAATGCACACTCATATGATCCATACCTGTCTTGAGCCGCATGGATTCTCATGTCCCGACTGTGCTGAGACTGGAAACAAGACAGAAGGAAAGACTGCTCAGCCGGTGGGGTGGGAAGAGGATTTCTGGCTGATGAAACAAGGGGAACATGGGACTCCAGTGGGGAGCAAAAACACACCCACACTGGGTTGGAGGTCCAGTAGGTAGAGATGTTGTAGGAAGGGGGCAGACAGCGTGCCCTGACAAGGGTCATTTTGTTCCCTGATCCTTGCCTCCTCACAAACTTTGACGTGTTGAAACGGCAGCGAAACAGTCGATCTGGGGAGGACGAAAAAAAAGAGTTTTTCATCAAATTTTGTACATGATATTGTTACTTTGTCAAAAAATCAATGCATATATTACCTGTGTCAGGTGATGTGATTGGCACAAGGTTTCCCCTTACAATAAAGTGGTCAGCTGGGTCTATAATGTCATACACACTGTCACTAGAAGCAACCAAATCCACCTGATGAAATAAAATCAAAATGTCATTAAATGCTCAACTGAGAATAGTACCACATTCGTGTCTGCCAAATGAATAAATGCAAATGCAAATGTAAATCCATCCAAAGGTTTAATAATAAAGTGTCTTACCATGGAATGGCCAAGATGCTCCATCACATTGTCCGACAGATACAGAAGTTTTCCTTCACTTGTCAACACAAGGATGAATCCCGGCAAAGTGTGCACAAGCTCAGAAAGTTCAGACACACTCCCACTGGCATCCTGACCCTCCTCTACAGATGATCAAAAACATTTTTGAAACAATCAAACTTAGATGCAATGTTAACAACTTCCAGCCATGATAAAAATAATTTAAAGTCAGGTTGAAACAGCTCAGCATCAGCACCATAGACAGAGAAGAGCTCATTTCAGAACTCTGGACAGAGCCAATGATGCCTGATATGAGTGCATGCAAACAACACCAGACATTTTCATAAAAGCACATTACATAATAAATCAAGCATACCTTGTGAAAAGAAGACAGACTTTCTTGTGTAAATGCAGGCGAGGGACATAACGTGAAGATAGGAGAGACGAGCTTTGTCAGCATCAGAGATGGGCAGAAGAT
The DNA here is from genome assembly GCA_033220385.1 of Triplophysa yarkandensis. Lineage (NCBI taxonomy): Eukaryota > Metazoa > Chordata > Actinopteri > Cypriniformes > Nemacheilidae > Triplophysa > Triplophysa yarkandensis. Next base: position 17,457,987 of record CM065666.1, read on the forward strand.
CCTTCAGGCTTCGAATCTCGGCGTTGATTTGATCTCTTCGAGCTTTGGATGCTCCTTTAGTGGACCGGTACATCTTCTCTTGTGCCCACAAATGTCAAAATGGATAAAAGATTTGGGTGAATATCCCTTTGCTTGTCTGCTTGGGTTTAGAACTATTCAGGCATCATTGGAGCATGTCCCACCTCTCATAGTTTGGGACAATAACTCTGAAAAAATAAAGCTCTCCCTTTTCCATAAATCCTTGAAGTTTTATTCTTGCTCAAAGGAATTGCCAACAGTCTCTCTTGCTTGGTTAAGTGTGAAGGTGATCCTGATTAATACATGGCATCCAGACCCTTTATATAGAGAGCAAACTTGGGAAAAGGTTGGGAGGGGGTGTGTATAAATAGATTTGGAGCTATTCTACAAGTATCTCTGCATTGCTTCTGTGATGATGACGTGGGGTTAATATGGGATCCCTTTCCACGCACAGAGCCACATTTGGACAAAAATGATGAAACAGGAGCAACAGCTCTCTCTCTCCATCTTGTTGCGCATAGCTACAGAATCAGACTGCGTGCCTTTAAACTTTAGGCATTTTGTGCTTTTAAACAACAGGGATCTTCTCCAATGTAAAGTTTTTCATGTTTAAATAATTACAATTAAAAATTACATTAACCATCGTTACCCGTTCATGAAAATAGAAAATAATCAATTTATCCAAGATGAAGTAAACAATGTTTTATACCAAGACCACAGACACACACACGCACGCAAACACGCACGCACGCACACTCACAAGCGCACGCACACACACACACACACACACACACACACACACACACACACACACACACACACACACACACACACACACACACACTCGGACACACACACACACTCACAAGCACGCGCAAACACGCACGCAAACGCACACACACTCGGACGCACAAACGGACGCAGGCACACACACACACACACACACACACACACACACACACACACACACACACACACACACACACACACACACACACACACACAAACACAAGCGCACGCACACACACACACAAGCGCGCGCAAACACAAGCGCACGCACGCCCACACACACACACACACACACACACGCACGCAGGCAGGCAGGCACGCACGCACGCACGCACGCACGCACGCACACACACACACACACACACACACAAACACACGCACACGCACACACTCAAACACGGGCGCACACACATGCACAAATGCGCACACACTCGCAAACGCACACACACACACACACACACACACACACACACACACACACACACACACACACACACACACACACACACACACACACACGCAGGTACTCACACAGACACACGCACGCGCACGCACGCACGCACGCACGCACGCACGCACACACACACACACACACACACACACACACACGCAGGTACTCACACAGACACACGCGCACGCACGCACGCACGCACGCACGCACACACACACACACACACACACACACACACAATACCTTCAATAAGTCTTTTATAATGTACAGCTAATGGTTATATAGGTGTTGGGTCAAATTCGGTACAATACACCTATAAGTTTACCTTTTAAATTATAATTCACCCAAAAATGCAAATGACGTACATAACAAATAAAGACATGTATCAGGTTTGCAGCAAAACAGGTATTGGACCCTCCTGACTACCATGGCAGTAAAATTACAATGGTAGTCAAAGGTACCCCAGAATGTCCAATATTCTTCGAATTATGTCATTTTGTGTTTAACAGAAACAATCATAAAGTATTTACTCCTACTAATGTAGTCAATGCGGTCAACAAACTGTTTGGTTTAAACAAACTTTAAAAAAATACTTTGATAGCCACTTTATGCCTTTGTCACATGAGGGGATAGAATATGTGGGGTCAATCTTGGTCTGATGGTTGGAGTGTTGTTCTTGTAAGCAGAAGGTTTTGGGGTTAAAAACCCAGTGCCAGAAGACAATGCATGAAGTGTCCTTGAGCAAGGCATCCACCCCTGTTTGCTCTGCAGTGATAGTTGGCGACTGCATAATACTTGTAAGTATGAAATGATAAGTAACTGTCAACGAGTTAGGATACTTCTTGTATATGATGAATAATTTCTGACATTATCTGCTACTTCAGAGAGCTTAAAATTATATGTCCGTACTTTACATCTTTATTCATATTGTGTGTTGATTTGCCTCTTTAACTTTAGAAGTTAGGAAGAGAAAATAGTTTTCCATTGTATGTGCTTCTTGGAGCTATATATTGTAACAGAAAGAAAGTGAACAGTTCGAAGGACACACGTTGTGGATTAATAGTATCTTTTTGTTCAGTTTTTTTTTTAAAACAATGAATCAAGGTTTTCAATCTTTTTTAAAAAGAACAAACTGTTGCTTGGCAACCCTCCTTATAAAATCAAGACCAGACTGAGATGTTGATGGGCATCTGGGGATTCAAATTCCTGTTCTTTAAATGAAACAAACAATGCATTAAAAGTCCACATAAAACATGGGATAATGTCATGCCATTGATACATCATTTATGGTGTAAAAGTTTGTTTTGTGAAGGACTCTGCAACAGATTGTCATCCATTGTCTCTGCATTATCAACATATTCTTTAAATACAATAAGTGCGGCCCAGTTCATGGGAAAATGTGTGCATTTGTGTGTAAACAAAAGTTCGAAACATTAGACTCTACGTGAGCTGAAAGTTTTCGCCTCCGCATCTCCCCTCCTCTCTTTCCTCCTGATGATAAAGCTTGTTCCAACGACAACCTTGTAACTCTGCTTGCTTTTCTCTTTTCCTTCATTGCCCAAGCTATTTTTAACATCCAGCAAAGTACTCATTTATTTCAACTGCTTTCAGTTTTCTCACACATTCTAAATATAATCATCAAGGACAGATAGATTAATGTGCCTTCATTGGACTTTTATAACATTTATGAATGTTATATTGTATGTCTTGTTAATGAAGAAGATCAGATGTAGTTGGTTTGGCATGTTCCTGCTCCATACCCCGTAGGGGTGATGTGTCAATTATTTCATCCTGGGGTTAAATAAGACTGAGTCATATTTCCTGTTTGTAATATCTTACATTCAGTGCAGCTATTAACTGCTTCGAAACCATTCTTTCCCTTATTTTTCCTGTCCAGCCTATGCAATTATGGTCATTACGATCAAATAACAGTTCTTATACCCTTTGAACTGTGATGAATGTACAGAAAGTATGAAAAGGGACACAGGAGGATGCAAGACTAGACCCTGGCATAGTTCAAAACATGCTGCATCAATATTGATAAAAAGTTTTGCCAGGCCTGACTTTTGGAAGAGAGAGTCCTGCAGAGAGGGAGCTGTCACCTTAACCCTCGAGTTCCCACTGGACATTTTGTTTATTACGTGGGTGGCACAGCCATCTGGTGAAATCAGAATAACAGTGCCTGTGTATGTTGGTTTAATGTAAAATAACTTATTTTTCTTGAAAGAAGCTTTTCACTATAAATAATGATCTTATTTGGAAAATGGATGGCTTCCAAGAAGTCAAATGATCAGCTTTGGGTTTTCATATGAAACTGAGTTCATGGTTTAAAAACTTTCTTCTCCTTTGCTTACATAATGAACGATTTCCATCAGAACAAAATGGATCTATAAGTGGTTAATTGAACCCCTGGACATAATAGACAGCAAAATCTAATTTTTTAGACAGAGAATTGTATTCGTGTTTTATTTGGAGTCTATACATAAAGCTGATACTTGACCATCTCTGTATCTCTGCACCCATGGCAACAGAGCTACAGTCTCTTAGTAACAAAAATTGAGCATTGCAAGAGATGCGAATTGATGATTCTTTTCAAACGCATCAATTTGAACCCCATAGGGACAAGTCGTAGCATTTAACCTGTTCCAATGAAGTAAAGAGAGACATTTTTACAGGATTTGGTCAAAAACATAACTTGTAGTACTTACACACGGGTTGAAAACTCACGTTGTGCCACATTTTACTAAGATTTTTTATTTACATGTCAAAGACATGGATCATACAGTCAGGTGTTGTTAAATCTGATATGATAATATTTTTCGCGATATTAACAAAGGATGCTGATCTAGGCTATTTTTGATTTTAGGAAATGACTTAAACAATATTAAAGTATTCAAAGAAAACAAAATTCATTAGGGTAAGAAAATAAATTAAACACTAAGTGCACAATATTAATTGCTATATCATGTGTAGAAGGTGCACAATCTAGATGCAACAAAAATCCTTTAAAAAGACTAGAACATTTGGTAAATTAAACAATTTTGACAAACCATTCTCCATTTTTGGTTGAACAATATATTTTCAATATGGTTCTGTATAATGACAAGATCCAAACAACAAAAACTGACAATTGCTACTCATGTAGAGCATTTTAAAATATTTGGTGGGTCCAGTTGCTTCATATTTGTTTTAAAAATGATTTTTCACCCTCTGAAAGTGATAGAAAATGGCAAGAAAATTGAAAGCCATTTCACATTTAATGCCTGTGTTCCACACAAAGCATGAATTAAATCTCCTGAGGGGATAGTTCATCTATTTTTTTCAGTCATTCTTACAGAGATGAATATTTTTCATTTTGTTAATGGCCCGATTGTGACGTGAACTTTGAGGGGGTGGAAGGAAAACGACTCTCCTTTTTACCCAGTGTAACATCTATAACATAAAAATAGCTCAAAATCCTCATTTACCAGCCATTTTTTCACAAAAATAACCAGCATCAATATAAAAAAATCAGCTATTTATGGACATGCATACAAACATTTGTTTATTCTGATTACAGGGAAATTCTAAATAAGTCTTACTAAAAACAGATCACAGTCAGAAAAATACAAAACAGCAACAATGGCTTTTTTACAATATTACAGTTTCCCTAGTATTATTGCCAATAGATTTCTCACAATATCTTCTCTAATTGAAAGCACCAATATTACTTACCATGTCATGACTCAAATTAATCTTAATTCATCTTAATTTAGTTTATTTTGTGTTATTTTGTTATATTTGTCTTTTCGGTCAAATGATCACTGTTAAGGCAAACCTTAAATAGGGTGCTGAATAATTTATGACATTATCAAATATTATCATATGTTAAATATATATAGTATTACCATATAGTAAATAATTTTCAAAGCTTGACAAAGCTTGTACATTGTGACACTCCAATGAACAAAAGTGGGCTCGATTCCATTCTTTTACACACTAATATTTGTCATTGTGCTGTTAATTCCTCAGTCTTACACCGTATCACACCTACATCCATCTGCTGTCCAACCCACAATCCCTCTGTGCCAACACTGACCATCAATGAGCTCATCACTTCCCTGCTGTAGCTGTATGGCAATGACTTCACAAACAGCACTTTACAATACAAACTACACACAATGATGAGCACCAATCTGTTCTCACAACACAGAACAGTACACATCAGACAGTGAGTCACCTTGAACTTCCTAGATTTGGCCTTTTTTATATGATAGGACAGTGGAGACCGTAAACTTTGGACATGGCACTGGACACTCTGGATGGGAATTGAACCCAGGTCCATCCGCAAGTACACGGCACTACGCGTCGACAAACTTACTTCAACTGTTAGTGTTTTTTAATAAATAAAAGTAAACAGATGTAACTAAGTAAAACAGCCCACAAAACCTCTGAACATTTTGAATGGAGTGAATTATTTGGAGTGTCTCAATGTAACACTGTCACCATGTGGAGACACATGTGAAATACATTTTAGTTCTTCCCCATCAAGAGAGATTTTGTTTACTAACATACTGTAACAACAACAACAGGAAACAACAGACAAACACAAGAGAGAGATGATAGGAAAAATTCAAAATTTATCTGGACAAGAAAGATTGAAGGAATATTAACCATACCAGATTAAGATGCAGACAAAAGATGAGAAGAATGGTTAACCCTTTTTATTATTATTTGATAACATTTTATTTTTTAAATTTGTAAAGAAAAAGAAACATTTAGACATTTAGAATCAAATGGATCTGATATGAATATGCCTTAGAAAATGATTCAGTGTATAAAAGTAAATCCAGATATTCTTTAGAATTTTATTATGTGTACGCTTAATAATCATGCGTTATTCTCAGTGACAACTTACAATTGAAAATGTGACAATTTCTGAACATTCATTAGATCAATCAAACTGTTTGCGTGTGTGTGCGTGCGTGCGTGTGTGTGTGCATGTGTGTGTTTGTTTCTATACTGAATGTATGTGTGATAATGAGTCTACGGTGACCAAGTGAGAAGAAGAAATGTTCAGCACGTTCACCTCCAAGAATAGACCCACACTCACATGCCAAAGACAGACACAAAACAAATTATTTCACCAGTGAATTCTCGGAATAGTGCTGCCAGCTTAATATATTAAAATACACATCAGAATCAGACACAAGAAATATAAAACATAGAACAGAACAAACATCTTCTGTCTTTCAGTGTTTTTTTTTTACATCTCTCGCATTAGAAAGCATAAGGCCCAACATAAACAGAAAGGCGCAGAACAGAGCTGGTCTGGTAGTTCATGACAGGATTGACGGACACCATCTCCAGATCAAGGACGTATTCCTTGGGTCCCGTCACCGCCCGGGCCAGAACCAACATGGCACTGATATTGTTGATTTGCTGGGAATAAGAGATTATCTGACATCAGTTAAATGTTTTTTTATAATTACATATTCACATATTCACTAAATGCTAACAAATTCTTAGACTTACCCGTATGTAAAAGTCTCCGTTCTCATCCCCTGAGCGGATGCGGAAACTGTTGTAGGCCCCAGGGTGGACGCTGGTGGCCTGAATCTGGAAGATGTCTGAGGGAACTGAACGTTCAGAGGTGATGCTCATGTATCGATGCACAATTGAGAAGGGCAAATCGCGACACTCTGGCTTAACCACAGGACACACACAGCGACTAGTCATAAAGAAAGGTGTATTTGAAAAGTTAAACATTTTTAGGATGTGGCACTAACAAAGTATTGAGCAAATTGGCATTTGTGAACAATTTGTGCGATTTATATAATGTATAGTGCATATGTGTGTGTTTCAACAAATCCACAATGCTCACTTCTCCGGCACATGAATGTAGGGGTCCTGGCATCGGTTGGAATCCACACATTGATGTCCACCATGAATGTTAACACAGTTCTGTCCCTCCCCACACTGATGGGAGCCAGCTTCACACTCATTCACATCTACACACACAATGATTATGAGTAATAGAACCTGAAGAAACTGTGTCTGAATCAATCTGAGTCATGTGTGATGTTATTGCTATAATTTGTTTTGTTTGTGGCAGATTTGTATCTATTTTTAATAAGCATTTTACAAGTCAAGCTATGTTTTTTAAATAGATACATGAGATTTGGTCACAGCTCACTTCCGGCAGAGTCTGTTTTTATTCGTGTTAATGTCTTTAAAAAATAATATAGATATATTATATATATTATATTAACATTTGGATATCCAAGGTTTGGAAAAAAGCAACAATGTGTATAAATTCATCATAAAAGTAGTTCAATGCGGGAACTTTTACCTTGGCAGAGCCGTGTTCCAAGCAGCTCATAGCCATTTGGACAAACACAGGAGAATGTTCCAGGCTCATTCACACACTGAAACTGGCAAAGGTAACTGGAATAGCTGCACTCATCATTATCTAAAAAAAAAGAAGGAAAACTTTCAGGCCATCTCTAACTGGTGTTAGTTTTCAGGTGAATGTCACTTGCATGAAACACTAACCATTGCATGAAAATCCATCTGATCCCAAGTCATAACCTTGATCACAGCGACACTGGAATGTACCGTAAGTGTTATAACATCTGTGCTGACAAGGTGCTCCCATCTCACACTCATTCACATCTAACCAAAAAAAAGTGCTGATTTTTATTTCTTAAGAAAAGAACATTGAAAACATTTACACAAATGATTTATGGAATTTTTCGAAATGCACCCGGTTTTACAAATTCCTTCTGAAGGACTTACCAATACATGACCGGTTATTTCCTGCCAGCTGGAAGCCAGGTTCACACTCACAAGAGAAAGACCCTGGCACGTTTACACAGCGATGCTGGCAGTACCTGTACCTGCACTCATCAATATCTAACACATAACAAAGGTTACTTATTAACATGTTTTAAATATACAGCTATCCAGTCGTTAAAAATATAGTTCCCAAAAACAAAACTTCTTTCATCGTTTATTTACCTTAAAGTTGTTCTGATGAACACAGGTAAAGATATTTGGAAGATAGCTTATAACCAAACAGGTTTTTGATCCTGTTGACTACCGTAGGAGGAAAAACTATGAAACTATAATAAAAAAAAATTTCTGCTGAACAAAAAATTGAATATTTTGAAAAATGTAGGACCACAAACTTTCCAGTGTAATACTGACAAACGTTTTCCCCACTATGGCAGTCAATGACTGTGTGAATATCTTTCTCTGTGTTCCACCAAACAAAGAAATGTATTCAGATTTGGAAACACTAGAAAGTGAGGTTATCATGACAGTTGACTTGTAACATGCAAAAACTGCTCCCAGGTCTAAGCCTTCACTTATTTCCTCAGAGAATTTTAGTAAAACATAAGTAAAATATATTTATAAGCACTGTACACATTACATATTTAAAGTATTTCAACTTACAGTGGATACCTTAGTGTCCAGGCCCATGGCATTGCTGACATAAGTGCTGTACTAATTTGAATGATGATTAATTTATGTGATTTATGAATAATTTGCCATTTTTGATTGTGTAATGAATATCAATGGCTGGATTTGGATTTTTGGGGGCATTTTTGATTTTCTTATCTTAAAAAGTGTTTTGAACGGGAAACGTGACCCTCCATACAAGTTGGTGTGTGACTTTAGACTTAACAAGCTCGTTTTTTTTGGAGATAAAACCCCTACACAAAGAACTCACCCACACACTCTATGCCAATCTTGTTGTATCCATCAGGACACTGACAGGTGAAGGTTCCAACTGTGTTGACACATTGTTGACTTGGCTGACAGTCATGTAGGTTTAACTCACACTCATTGATGTCTGTTGGACACACATGCAACAACTTCAACAGACATAACATTCCTATATATAATTCGGAAAGGTTAGATATAGTAACACCTACCAATACAAGAGTCTCCTTGGGCGCTGTAGCCAACAGGACATGGGTTAAAGGCCTCATTGGTTTCCACAGTCAAACTGGTCTCTGATTGGCTGGAAGGCTCCGGGGCTGTGATGACAGAGGCGGAGCGAGGAAGGCACAGGTACCCACCATAGTGATTAAAGCATTTCATTTCTCCCTGACATGCTCCCTGTATGGTTTCACACTCATTTATGTCTGCATGGAAAAAATGGGAATTTGAGGATGACACAATGAGAGAAGGCTCAATTAAAATTCAGATGGCTAAAGGTTAAACCAGGACAGAGAAATTGTGAATGTGACATTTAATAATTACAAGAAAATAGGGGACAAATGTATCACTTTCTCATCATCTTTGGCACATGACCTTCCACCCACCTCGACAGAGTTGAGTTTGCGCATCCCACTCGTAGCCATCTGTACATTCCTGGCAAAGAAAACAGTTCACTATGCGAGTGTCATCTTTAATCATTAGCACACACCGAGAACTCACACCGACTTTGATTTGCAAGAACATCATCTAATGAAAAACTAACATTCAATTTCACACAAAATTAAGTTTAAGTGATAGTTTACCCAGAAATGAAAATCGTGTCATCTTTTACTCACCCTCCCATCTTTAAACCTGTATGACAATCTTTCTTCTGCACAGCGCAAATATATTTAAAAGAATGTGGGTACCTTGCACACGTTAACTTGAATTGGTTTTGTTTCCATGCATTGGAAGTGAATGGGTGCCTCTGCTATATGATTATGGACTTTCTTCAAAGTATCTTCTTTTGTGTTCAGCGAAAGAAAGTCATTCAGGTCAGAAACAACAAGAGGGTGAGTAAACGATGCCAAAAGTTTTAATTTTGGATGAACTATCACTGTGTACAGCTTAAGTTGTATCCGACATACAGAAGAGAAGCAAGAAGGGAGTATACAAGACAAATTGTCACAATTACTTACTGTGTAAGTGTCTTGTTCTGGAGGAGATTGACAGATTGTGGCAGGAAGAACGGCGAGACCCAAGCAAAGCAGCACATATGTGGCCCTCATAGTTGCAGGGTTCAGGACACTAACAGCAGCTGGACAGATGAACAAATGTGTAGATGTTGTTAAACTATACAATCTCAGGTCACTCTGGAGGTAGTCAGAGACGTGAAAAGAGGGGGTAGAGTTCCTTGTTGCTGGGGATATATATGGAGGTGGTGGACAGACAGACGGGTGGGTGAGGCCTTGTAAAGCAACAACAAAGCTAAATGGAGATAAAGAGCTTCCAAAGACAATACTTACCCTTTTTTCCCACTAGACAGCCAACTAGAATCACTAAACCATTATAAATCAGAACATAAATCAGAACCAGAAATTTGAGCTATTTAAGGATGGTCTCTTGTAGCAGAATGATGTTGGCCATAAATGTGAATTAAATTCTCAACTCATAAACTCAATTCACAATACACTAATTTAACATGAAGGATTTTTCTGTATTTATTTTTTACAGTTGTTTCACTCATATTTAGCATTTAAGCATCAACAGAAATGTGTATAAAATAAGAGGATAATTTACTTTACCAGTACTTTATCAGTTATTTAACAGATTTTTTTCTACAGTGTTCCAGTGCTCTCAAATTGTGTATACTTTTGATTTTTTAAGTCAGTTCTTCAAAGTCTAGCCGAACAGAAAACAGCTGCTTATAGTCAAGCTATTGCATGTGAAAAAAAGCAAAGATGGCATTTTTTCATTTATTTACATAGCACTACTCTATAGTTTTATTCTGGAAGAGCTGGTCTGGTCTTTTCCCTTCAGGATGTCATAAGCAATTCGTTGTGGGTATTCTCCATTCTAAAAACATCCCAACTGTTATAAAACTGAAATGAAAAGTCTGCCATCATGAACTCACTCTCTTTTCATTTTAAAGCGGTACTCCATTCTTTCTTTTCCAGAACACAAAAAAGATATTTCGAAGAATGTTATTCACCACACCATAACCCCTTCAATTCTATTGTATGGGTGAAAAGCACAATACAAGTAAACCGTGCCATTTAATGACATTCTTTAAAGTATCTTCTTTTGTGTGCCAAAAATAGTCATACAGGTTTAACATGTCAACATAACAATCTGTATGCATTCATTCTGTATTCAAAACACTGACAATAGATGACAATCTTGGGATTAAACTCACTTCACTTGATCCACTTTATATGTCCAGCTGTACAGAGAACTTTTTTCTCTATTTCCTTTACTCTTTAGATTATTACAAAGCTCCCGTCCTTGCTCCTGTCCTTCCACAGCCAGGGTTTGGGGCATGAGTGTTATGGATGTAAGTAAAGGGGCAATGCTAGTGTGCAAGTTATAGAAAGGATCTTAGGACGGCCCACATTTCTCCTCCGCCCATCTACAGCTTCTGTATTTTCTGGCACCTTACTACCTCCGGCTTGTTTTCTCTTAGTCCCAGAGGATTCGAATTCCTAGTTTTCAGGCAAAATCAAAAACTCATCCCTCGAGCGAAACAAACAAGCGATAGCTCTTTCTGGTTTAACTGGCAACACAACACACCTGGGGCAACTCAAAATCCCATGCACAAGTGAAATCCTGTGCCACAAGTATATTTTCAGCCTTTGGCATTTCCATATTAGGGCACTGGAGGTTGTCTGTCGTGTTTTTTTTTGCTGCAATTACTTCCCATTTTATTTCACTTTGCCTTGTTAGATCTCATTCTGCAGCAGAGGAATGCAGACACAAATAACGGGGTTAAAAAGGAGGCAAATGCCTGATTCTACAGTAACACTCCACCCGGTGCCAGGAATGTCTTTATTACACAAAGGTCTGGGCACCATTAAGACAATGTCTTTGATGGAAACAACAGAGGTAGGGTGCTTTAGAAACAGCAGGAGCTGATGGACGTTTCTTGCAGAAATTTACAGGAACTTTCCACGACCATTTGTAGGGGCGGTGGGGGTGACATCTGTCACAGTTCTGGACTTTTAGGAGGTAGTAAAAGTGTCTCCCCATCCATCCAAATCCAACCAACTGTAGACCCCTGCTGCTGACCCAACCCCCCAAGACACACATTCGCACACAGTCACACAAACACACAGTCAGGTAACAGTTTCACTGTGGGAAAACACAGATCACTTGTTCACTGGGATAACAGAGCGATTACTAACAATACCAAAACATTGCAAATAAGGCAAAAACATGGAAGATGGCATTTTAGTTGGCATAAATCTATACAAGAAAAGTAAAAAGAAAATGAATAAACTGAGCTGAGATAGATATCACAGAAGGAACAACTAAAAGGGTCAGAGAGAGATTGGTCAAGAAAAAAAGAACCCAATACAGGAATATGTTCCAATCTTACAGTTTTAGGATGCAGCATTTGATGACCTCTATATGTCTGTCCCAAGCTGCCTAAGGCCTGTGAAGGAAAACAACCATGGGTTTACGGGATGGCTTTCCCCAAAATGAAATCAAACCTGCACACATTTCTTTTTTTGGATGAACATTGAAAAAGATATAAGGACAAATTCTTTTAAACAAGCAGTTCATGGACCCTACTGACTACCACAGTAGGAAAAATGGTTGTCAATAGTACCCCAGTACGTTTTGTTGTCCATCATTCTTCTAAATTTCCCCTTTTCAGTTTAGAAGGTAGAAAAAATTATCTATTTTTCCTACAATGGTAGTCTATGGGGTCCAAGAACTGTTAGTTTAAAGGCCTTCTTTCAAATAACTTTCTCTGTGTTCACGAGGAAAAAGGGATGTTTAAACATTGGAAATAACTTTTAGGAGGTAGTAAAAGTAAAAGTGAAATAACTCAAAGGTTAATAAATGGTGACAGGCATTTATTTTTGGTCTGCGGTATCCTTTTAACAACTGAAAGAGATGCGAACACTTTGGCCTTTTTTTATTTACCTGAAAGCCTCAAGGCTGGGGGCAGAGCTACTGTAGCGCCTGTGAAGTTCTCTAAGTGCCAATTTATCAGACCGGCAAGAGAGGAGGACTGACATCATTTAGTTACATTCATTGTGCAACTATTATTTAAAACTAAATATTTAATTTTTATATATAATGTCAGTGCCGTACCTTTTCCACAAGTTCGACGAAAAGATCTCTGAAACCTTTGGTGTGTATGAGTTTTGAGGTGTTATTCTCGAGCTCGAGACAAATTTACAATTATAATTTAAAAATAATATTTTTTTAAAGGTGTAGTTTGTCATCTTTGCCATTTCTAAACACATTTCGATGGTTTAGATTAACCTGAGAGGGCGGGGGAAAGTAAATATTCAAATATTCTTCACGGACTTTTGGCAACAGCTTTAAATTTGTTCATTTAACAATTCTTACTTTAAAGTAAGCCTCCATTTCATTCAAAGCTTAATTTTCCTACCACACTTAACCATAAAATAAGCAGATGGAGGAACATCACATATAGCACATTTGTTTTAAGCTTTACACGTGTGTCTGTACTTTGCATTAACTTGCATGCCTTTTGTGTTGATCCAGCGTGCCCTTTTCATTTACCAAAACTTTCAAGTCGTTTAACTCATGCAGACTTTCTTTTTGTAGATCAACATCCATGTCTTTCATCATGAGCCATTTGAGCCATATATACAAGTGATGATTCATCCAAACTTAAAAATTGTGTCATTATTGTGTCCTCTTTGTGTCATAATTTCAAACTTGAACTGTTTCCTTTCTTCAGCATTAAAAAAGAAAATGTTTTGGAAAAAGTGAATGGGTGCAAGTTACCGACATTCTTCAAAATATCTTAAAATATCTGTGTATTCTGCCGAAGAAAGAAAGTCATGCAGACAGGGAAGATTAATTGTTTGGATAGATAACTTTTTTTTTGAGTGAACTATCACTTTAATATTATATTTTTATTAATATATAGAATGTTAATTAATAATTGTGGATTTAAGATACATAAACACTTTTCTTTTATGAGCATTACAAATGTGGCCACATGTTGATGACAGATTTTTAAAGCAATCTTAGTCTTTGAACTGATGTAATCCAAGTACTTTTTGGTCCCTTTGGAGAGATTCTTTCCCAGCACCTCTCTGGCAAACACATTAACAAACTCATGGTTTCCTGCAGGAAACGTGTCAACATATGAAAGGTCACTAAAACATAAAAAAACCACCATAACCTTTCAATTTCATGGACACTCTATATTTTTAAAAGCAGATTTACTGAATGCTTCTCTCCTTATTCATTGCTCGGTCAAACAGAAAGTAGAAGAACAGACCTTTCAACAAGCATGGCTTGACAGTAAAGAGGAATCTGAAACAGAAGCTGATTGGCCTCTTTGGAAGGGGACAGCACGAGCCAGTCATACATCTGGAATGTTCTGAATTGATCCGTTAGCATCACTGTGCAGAACTTCTGCCTTACCTTCACACTCCATCAAAGCTCCGACTTCCATCTGCATTCTCACTGCATCTGTAATTATAAAATATATAACTTCACAATATAAACAAAATATAGTGTGCATTAAAAGTTAACTTTACATGTAATGTACATTTCCAAACTTTGGGACATCTACTCACACACACAATAGTTGACGATCCTAGCAGAATATAGGGGTTGTGACGGGTCTTTGGATTGGCGGGAATGACAAAGGGCCCAGTTGTTTGCCAAGTTTAGCTGCAGGTGATGTCCTTCATTCACAGCGAGATGTCACTCGCATGCTGAGACACCAACAGAAATCTTCAGGATGAACTGCGAGATGGAGCTGTGTGCTTTCAAATGATGGATCCCAATGAAGTCATGTAGTTTGAAAAGACCAGCAGTCCAATAACTCAGTCCTGAGGTACACCGGCTCCAAGACGTTACGATTCCGAAACTTTAGCTCCCCATGATTCCCTGAAGGACCCTGAGAATTGAAAGGAGAATGCAGTAGTTAATGGACTCAAAAGCATCAGTGGCATGAAAATGGTAGATTTTACGGCACCAGCCTTAGGTCTTCAACAACTGAAGGCAGAGCCGTCTCTGTGGAGTGTCCCTTCTTGAAGCCTGACTGGTTGCTGTCGACGAGTTTGTGCAGAGTAAGGAAGGAGGAGAGTTGGTTGAAGATGATACACTCCAGGATTTTGCAGATGAAGGATAGGAGGATGCCGGCCTGTAGTTTTCCAGAAGTGCAGGGTTCAGAGAGGGTTTCCTCAACAGCAGGGTTTCACAGGCCTCCTTAAAGGCATAAGGAAATGTGCCAGACTTGAGAGATCAGTTGAGAGCAGGGAAGACCAATGGAGAGATGAGTGGATAGCAGGAGATGGGGTCTAGCGGGCAGTGGTCAGTTGGTTCAAGGCAATGATTCTCGTAACATCCTCCACAGTCAACAACGAGAGAGGGAAGAGAGGAGGTCAGAGGAGTCCGGGGAAGGCGGATCCGAAAGGTGATTGCTGATAGTGATGGCTTTCAGACTTGTGTGTAACTAATAACCTGTATGTCCAATATTAAAAAAACTTTTATTTTTGGGAATTTTTTTAAACTTAAAACTAGTGAACGAAAAATATGTTACATTGAATCCTATTCCTGGTATACCTTTTGAATAGAATTTGCAGAAATGTTTTCTTGTAATTTTATCTAACTTCTTCAGATCTCATCCTGAGGTGCTGTTTAAAGGAATCCCCATCTATTCTGTGCTCTTATTGGCTGTTCTTTCTTCAATGTTAAGTCAAAGTCATCAATTTCAAAAGCAGTTTTATTAAATTAAATGTAAATTTTGTAATGAAAAAACTTAAATTATATTTTGTCTATTAAATCAATTTCAGACATTAAGGCATATAACTGCACCGGTAGTTCAGATAACAGATTTTAGCACACAAACTGTTTAGGAAGACATAATAATCTTTCTGTCCATCTAATAACAGCTGATAAACGTTTTATCCAGGAAGGTGGTATTACCTACGAACATATCTAATTCTACAGACATTCTTTTTGAAATAAAATTAAAAAACTAAATTAAACTAGTAGACTATTAAACTTCGAACATAGGTAGTTATTTACGGTGTCTTCTTGATAGAAGTATCGATTTAAATGTGCTGAAATGTGGATACAGTTCAGTTAAAACCTCAGTCTGACAGACTGACTGAACTACATTTAAAACCGAAAAACCTTGCCCTCTACTCACAGTGTATGGGCAACACTTTAGTCTAATTACGTATCATTGCTATCTACTGCCTTGGAATAAACCAAACTCAGTAATAGACAACGACCTTTTTCTTAAACCAGGACTCGAATAAATAAATAAATATTTTACCAAATTTGTAAGTGTATTTTAATAGTAAGTTAATACGCTTATTTCATTACAAACCTTTTGATGTGCCACTTGCTCTTGAGTATATTTGGCTTTAGACTTGACAACACGTGGGAAATATTACAACAATAAAGTAACAAGATTGATACATTCTATGGTCAAATAAATCATATTAAAGATGAATAACTAGCCTACATTTGTAAAAAAAAATGAAAACAATGTTACAAATATTTTGAGAACTTTTATTTGTAAATCAAACAGTTGTTTTTTTCTTATTTGGGAATAATGTAAAAAATTCTTCTTCTTAAAGAATTTTTTTCCCCCAAACCTTACCTAATACAAATGTCTTTAAAAATGTTCCATTTTTAATTTTATATGCTTGGAAAAGTCCTATTTGAAATGAAATAACACTAGGGAAGGATACGAAACAAGACACTTCTATAGAGGATGATCATCATGTGCCCCTAAATTTACAGGAAATGGTTGGAGGGAGTCATTGGAGCTTATTTAAGAGCTTCAATTTTTTTCATCCAAAGGCTATGCAAATTTTATACATACACAAAATTTTCTGCATCTGTGGTTTAAAAAAAACTTTCTATTGAATCTTGGTATTTTACAGCCCCCCTTGTTATCCCTGGAAAAAGGTATTAAAGATCTTGTAGTTTGCTAATAAAACACGTATCGCAAAACTAATAGTGCATGCATATATGGAATTTTCAAAGTAACAGAAATATATATTTGCATTTCTTGAACGGATATAAGCCTATTATTTAAATTATAAAGCGCTGTTCTGAACCAGCAGATACAGCAGTAAACATGACCAGCAGCGTTATTGCTTATTCAGGGTTAGGGTCATTTAATTTGCAGATGGGCATATGGGCCGCAAATACCAACTCTAGCCTTTCTCTCTCCCTGTCAAGTGCATTAATTTCTTCCTCTAATTTTGTCTTCACTTGTTCCAAACGTTCTGTCTCCTAAAAGAGAAAGCAACAGTTCAGGTCATCCGGCTAGGTCCCTTCAGGATATTCTTCAGAAATCATGTTGTGGCATTCAAACTCACATCCTGTAGAGTATCTATGAGGACACGTCGACGATCACGGCATTTGGCAGCGGCTATCCTGTTTCTTTCCCTGCGGATCCTTATTCTTTCAAGTTCTTCAGGAGGAATCTATAAGAGAGAGGTTTACACAGTTGGTGAGCTCACCAGACGGAGAGGAGAGCTCAGGTCATTATGGATGATGGTGCTGCCATCTTAAGGCTGATGACAAGAAAGTATCCAGAGGGCAATTCTACCCTTCTTAACCAAATATGCTGTTCCTGTTATTCATCCTTTGGCACTGCTTCCAATGTGGTG
>CM065666.1:17485782-17630782 GCA_033220385.1 Triplophysa yarkandensis
CAGAGCAGACTTATAACAGCTAAGACCATAAACTGCAAGGAAGGCAAAGTGTTAACTGAAAATATGAATGAAAGCGCCAGCTAAAAATGGGAAGAGAATGTTAGGTATTGATTAGAATCATTTTGTTACGTCGGCACTTGTATAGTTGGTCAATCTGATAATAATGTCATTAAATTATGACTACACTGAAGGAAAGTGTTGATTTTATGTCTTGGTATGTGTAATACAACAATTCCTTGTTACTGCATATACATTGCTTCATTATGTATATTCTATATTTAAAAATGTACAAGATACTTGATAGCACACATGCATCTGGAGGACATGTGTCTACATTTTCTTCTGCAAGACGCCTGGCAACCATTGTTTGTTCATTTGCAATATGAAAATGACATATATTCAACCAAGTATGATGACACATACTCGGAATTTGTGTTCTGCATTTATCCCATCCAAAGTACACACACACACACACAGCAGTGAACACACATGCGGGGCAGTGAACACTCACACACACTAAAACACCAACCGTGAACACACAACCGGAGCAGTAAACGAACACAGTAGTGAATACAGACTCGGAGCAATGGACACATACACACACACACACACACAGCAGTAAACACACACGGAGCAGTAAACAAAAAACACATAGTGAACAAACACTCAGAGCAGTGGACACACACCCGGAGCAGTGAA
The DNA here is from genome assembly GCA_033220385.1 of Triplophysa yarkandensis. NCBI lineage: Eukaryota > Metazoa > Chordata > Actinopteri > Cypriniformes > Nemacheilidae > Triplophysa > Triplophysa yarkandensis. The sequence continues at coordinate 17,486,482 of CM065666.1, forward strand.
CACAAACACACGGCAGTGAAGACACACAGCAGTGAACACACACTGGGAGCAGTACACAATAACACACAGTAGTGAACAAACACTCGGAGCAGTGGACACACACAGCAGTGAACACACACCCGGAGCAGTGAACATAAACACACAGTAGTGAACACACACACCAGCAGTGAACACAAACACACAGCAGTGAACACACACCCGGAGCAGTGAGCATACACGCAGCAGTGAACACACACACCAGCAGTGAACACAAACACACAGCAGTGAACACACACCCGGAGCAGTGAGCATACACGCAGCAGTGAACACGCACCCGGAGCAGTGAACACACACATATTAGTGAGCACACACACACATACAGTAGTGAACACACACCCGGAGCAGTGAACAAAAACACACAGTAGTCAACACACACCCGGAGCAGTGAACAAAAACACTAAGTAGTGAACACACACCCGGAGCAGTGAACACAAACACACAGCAGTGAACACACACACCCGGAGCAGTGAACAAAAACACACAGCAGTGAACACACACCCGGAGCAGTGAACACAAACACACAGCAGTGAAGACACACACCCGGAGTAGTGAACAAAAACACACAGTAGTGAACACACACACCCGGAGCAGTGAACAAAAACACTAAGTAGTGAACACACACACCCGAAGCAGTGAACAAAAACACTAAGTAGTGAACACACACCCGGAGCAGTGAACAAAAACACACAGAAGTGAACACACACACCCGGAGCAGTGAACAAAAACACACAGCAGTGAACACACACACCCGGAGCAGTGAACACACACACACCCAGAGCAGTGAACAAAAACACACAGTAGTGAACACAAACACACAGCAGTGAACACACACACACCCGGAGCAGTGAACAAAAAAACACAGTAGTGAACACAAACACGCAGCAGTGAACAAAAACACACAGTAGTGAACACAAACACACAGCAGTGAACACACACACACCCGGAGCAGTGAACAAAGAACACAGTAGTGAACACAAACACACAGCAGTGAACACACACATACCCGGAGCAGTGAACAAAAACACACAGTAGTGAACACAAACACACAGCAGTGAACACACACACACCCGGAGCAGTGAAGAAAAAAAAAACACACAGTAGTGAACACAAACACACAGCAGTGAACACACACACACCCGGAGCAGTGAACACACACACCCGGAGCAGTGAACAAAAACACACAGTAGTGAACACACACACCCGGAGCAGTGAACACAAACATACAGTAGTGAACACAAACACACAGCAGTGAACACACACACCCGGAGCAGTGAACAAAAACACACAGTAGTGAACACACACACCCGGAGCAGTGAACACAAACATACAGTAGTGAACACAAACACACAGCAGTGAACACACACACACACCCGGAGCAGTGAACAAAAACACACAGTAGTGAACACAAGCACACAGCAGTGAACACACACCCGGAGCAGTGAACACAAACACACAGTAGTGAACACAAACACACAGCAGTGAACACACACCCGGAGCAGTGAACAAAAACACACAGTAGTGAACACAAACACACAGCAGTGAACACACACCCGGAGCAGTGAACACAAACACACAGCAGTGAACACAAACACACAGCAGTGAACACACACCCGGAGCAGTGAACACAAACACACAGTAGTGAACACAAACACACAGCAGTGAACACACACCCGGAGCAGTGAACAAAAACACACAGTAGTGAACACAAACACACAGCAGTGAACACACACCCGGAGCAGTGAACACAAACACACAGCAGTGAACACACACCCGGAGCAGTGAACAAAAACACACAGTAGTGAACACAAACACACAGCAGTGAACACACACACACCCGGAGCAGTGAACACAAACACACAGTAGTGAACACAAACACACAGCAGTGAACACACACACACCCGGAGCAGTGAACACAAACACACAGTAGTGAACACAAACACACAGCATTGAACACACACACACCCGGAGCAGTGAACAAAAACACACAGTAGTGAACACAAACACACAGCAGTGAACACACACACACCCGGAGCAGTGAACACAAACACACAGTAGTGAACACAAACACACAGCAGTGAACACACACACACCCGGAGCAGTGAACACAAACACACAGTAGTGAACACAAACACACAGCAGTGAACACACACACACCCGGAGCAGTGAACACAAACACACAGTAGTGAACACAAACACACAGCAGTGAACACACACACACCCGGAGCAGTGAACAAAAACACACAGAGCACTGAACACAAACACACAGCAGTGAACACACACACACAGAGCAGCGAACAAAAACACACAGCAGTGAACACACACACCCGGAGCAGTGAACAAAAACACACAGTAGTGAACACACACACACAGAGCAGTGAACACACACACAGAGCAGTGAACACAAACACACAGCAGTGAACACAAACACACAGCAGTGAACACACACCCGGAGCAGTGAACACAAACACACAGTAGTGAACACAAACACACAGCAGTGAACACACACCCGGAGCAGTGAACAAAAACACACAGTAGTGAACACAAACACACAGCAGTGAACACACACCCGGAGCAGTGAACACAAACACACAGCAGTGAACACAAACACACAGCAGTGAACACACACACACCCGGAGCAGTGAACAAAAACACACAGTAGTGAACAAAAACACACAGCAGTGAACACACACACCCGGAGCAGTGAACACAAACACACAGCAGTGAACACACACACACCCGGAGCAGTGAACAAAAACACACAGTAGTGAACACACACACCCGGAGCAGTGAACACAAACACACAGTAGTGAACACACACACCCGGAGCAGTGAACACACACCCGGAGCAGTGAACACACACCCGGCGCAGTGAACAAAAACACACAGTAGTGAACACACACACACCCGGAGCAGTGAACAAAAACACACAGTAGTGAACACAAACACACAGCAGTGAACACACACACACCCGGAGCAGTGAACAAAAACACACAGTAGTGAACACAAACACACAGCAGTGAACACAAACACACAGCAGTGAACACACACCCGGAGCAGTGAACAAAAACACACAGTAGTGAACACAAACACACAGCAGTGAACACACACCCGGAGCAGTGAACACAAACACACAGCAGTGAACACACACCCGGAGCAGTGAACAAAAACACACAGTAGTGAACACAAACACACAGCAGTGAACACACACACACCCGGAGCAGTGAACACAAACACACAGTAGTGAACACAAACACACAGCAGTGAACACACACACACCCGGAGCAGTGAACACAAACACACAGTAGTGAACACAAACACACAGCATTGAACACACACACACCCGGAGCAGTGAACAAAAACACACAGTAGTGAACACAAACACACAGCAGTGAACACACACACACCCGGAGCAGTGAACACAAACACACAGTAGTGAACACAAACACACAGCAGTGAACACACACACACACCCGGAGCAGTGAACACAAACACACAGTAGTGAACACAAACACACAGCAGTGAACACACACACACCCGGAGCAGTGAACACAAACACACAGTAGTGAACACAAACACACAGCAGTGAACACACTCACACCCGGAGCAGTGAACAAAAACACACAGAGCAGTGAACACAAACACACAGCAGTGAACACACACACAGAGCAGCGAACAAAAACACACAGCAGTGAACACACACACCCGGAGCAGTGAACAAAAACACACAGTAGTGAACACACACACACAGAGCAGTGAACACACACACAGAGCAGTGAACACAAACACACAGCAGTGAACACAAACACACAGCAGTGAACACACACCCGGAGCAGTGAACACAAACACACAGTAGTGAACACAAACACACAGCAGTGAACACACACCCGGAGCAGTGAACAAAAACACACAGTAGTGAACACAAACACACAGCAGTGAACACACACACACCCGGAGCAGTGAACACAAACACACAGCAGTGAACACAAACACACAGCAGTGAACACACACACACCCGGAGCAGTGAACAAAAACACACAGTAGTGAACAAAAACACACAGCAGTGAACACACACACCCGGAGCAGTGAACACAAACACACAGCAGTGAACACACACACACCCGGAGCAGTGAACAAAAACACACAGTAGTGAACACACACACCCGGAGCAGTGAACACAAACACACAGTAGTGAACACACACACCCGGAGCAGTGAACACACACCCGGAGCAGTGAACACACACCCGGCGCAGTGAACACAAACACACAGTAGTGAACACACACACACCCGGAGCAGTGAACAAAAACACACAGTAGTGAACACAAACACACAGCAGTGAACACACACACACCCGGAGCAGTGAACAAAAACACACAGTAGTGAACACAAACACACAGCAGTGAACACAAACACACAGCAGTGAACACACACACAGCAGTGAACACAAACACACAGCAGTGAACACACACACACCCGGAGCAGTGAACAAAAACACACAGTAGTGAACACAAACACACAGCAGTGAACACAAACACACAGTAGTGAACACAAACACACAGCAGTGAACACAAACACACAGCAGTGAACACACACCCGGAGCAGTGAACAAAAACACACAGTAGTGAACACAAACACACAGAGCAGTGAACACAAACACACAGTAGTGAACACACACACAGAGCAGTGAACAAAAACACACAGTAGTGAACACACACACAGAGCAGTGAACAAAAACACACAGTAGTGAACACACACACAGAGCAGTGAACAAAAACACACAGTAGTGAACACACACACAGAGCAGTGAACAAAAACACACAGTAGTGAACACAAACACACAGAGCAGTGAACACAAACACACAGTAGTGAACACAAACACACAGAGCAGTGAACACAAACACACAGTAGTGAACACACACACAGAGCAGTGGGCAGACATGTATTCTGGGGCACCCGAGGAGGTTCGGTGCCTTGCTCTAAGGGCACCCAAGTCATGATATATTATATTATATTATATATGATATAGTGACGATATTGCCAGCCGGGACTTGAACCCACAACCCTAAGAGTCAAACCCTAACCCCTAGGCCTTCACTTCCCCACTATCAGCTGTCAGATGTCCAGTACACCTTCAGTAGATGTGTGTGGTTTAGAAGACATGATTTTAAACAGCAGATGTTTTCACATCTATTGTGTGTCCGCTGCTCATAAGTGTGGTCAGTGCTTTATTCACACACACACTCGCTCTTGATAAACTGTGATCCGGATCTTTAAAAACCGCTTTTGACATCGGCCGTCACGCGCGCGCTCCGTTATTATTCGCAGGCGCGTTTAACGATGACGTCAGTGTGAGATCCTCAAGGAGACGTGCAGGTGTGGAGGAAAACACGACGGGAATATTCTTACGTGCACCTCTCATGCGGCACGAGAATAACCTTAAAACGGGATTAACAGATTATTGCGACAGCCGAATATGATGCACGAGCGCACGTCCGTCCGTCCGTTGTGCCTGGAGCTCGCGGGGAGCTGAACTCCCAGGTTTTGTTATTCTGGGATGGAAGGACGCACGCAGTGACGGGCGATGTGTTGACCTTTATGAGACCCAGAGAGGACACGGAGGATGCTCGCGTGCCGCCACCGTTGCCCCGCGGTGGTACCCGCAGCTGATGGGGTGAAACAGATTTCGGAGAGGTCCTAACGGAGGACCCCAGCCGTGATTGACGTGCGGTGATCATACATGTTAGTGAAAGATGCAAGGGGTGACGGTGACGGGAGAAGCACCCACACTGAATGGGGGTGGAAGGGAGGAGGTGAGCTTGTAAATGTTGATAAATAAAGTATTTATTTATTTATTTATGTGTGATGTTGATTTGTTTATGCATGCTTTATGCATCTCCTGTGTAGTATCTCATATATAGACTTAAAATATAACTAGATACTATAATGTTGGTGTTGTTTTCCTTGTAATGCATGTGCTGATTTAATTTTATAAAGAAATGTTTATCTTAAATAATGATCTGATTGTTGTATTTGTATATGAGCAGGTGATCAAACATGTATTTATAACTTTATTATAAATGATAAAGACATCTTTTAGACATCAATGTTAAGGTTTATTATGGATTGGAAAAGCCCTTGTATAATGGGGAGGGACCCTGCAACCTGGCTTTAGGTCTTGTGGTTGTGTCGTCATAGGAACCATGAGAGCTATTGAGAGAAATGTACCCCATCGTTTCTTTTCTCTTATTATGTACATCTGAAAACGTCACAATCGCAGGAATGAAATAGGTTAGGGGAAGCAAAGGGCCTGGAGCATCACAGTGTTTTTGTGCCTTGGTGTAGATGTGCCCATCAGTTTTGGTTCTGTTTGTAATGGTCTTGATCTGACCATGCCCGCCTTAATGAAGATGCTCAGTACCGGGATAATGTGTATGGCCTAACTTAGAGTTGTGAGACTTGCTTTGAGCAAGAAATCGAACACGAAAAGCAACACCAAGTGTACAAAACCACATCCTATTTATTATGCAAGAGGACACACCTCCTAAATGTAAACCTTTGAAAGATGTCGTCATTTTTGTATGACACAAGGATGTGTGATGAACAAGACATCATCATTTGTTTTCTTTATACTTTTTCACGCGTTTTTCTTCAAACTAGCATCTTTAAGTTATACTCAGATTATTTTGTGTAGCTTACTCGCGGATTTTTCAATAGGATTTCAACGCGAGAGTGCATAAATCCATTTAATAGCAACGTTTATAGGTTTAAAGATTGCTTTTTATATATTTATGAAAATATAAGCATTGTGTCTGCTCTTCACACTCACACTCACCCTCAGTTGCTGAGTTTACCCCTATATTGCGTTACAGATCGATGGATAGAATTAGAGACGGAATGGGGGATGGGAATTTTTGTAAACCTTATTGAGTTTTCATAGAGTTTGTATTACATTGTCACTTACAGAGTTGCACGTACGTTGAACTGCATGTCGAGAGACAACTCCTAAACTAGCCGTGTTTAACCCCTCCACTTTTCTCTGTTTTGTACAATACTGCACGTTGAGTTCTTTATACATTCTTTGTTGCTTTGTGGACCAGCACATCTCTTTTACATCTCAGCGTTTGTCAGATAGAAATGGATAACTATGTTGACAAAGCAATCAAGTCTTTAAGAGAGCACTCAGATTTAATTTACGGCCATCCCATCCTCCTCCCCTCATTCATAGTTATCCCAACACTTAACCCAGCAGTTAAGTTTTCTGTATTCCCCTTGTCGCACCTCTCAATATCAATTGTCCAGACCGAATATTGTTTTAATTCCAATGTCCTTCATCACAAAATAGTTTTCTAACAAGTGGAAATAAAAGTCTGTACACGTATATCTAACAAGTAAGGAGAGGGCAAACAGTCATATTCAGTTACTTTCATCCTCTGTCCCAAAATGACAAATAATGCTTTGGCTCATATGGGAAACAGACATAAAACAGCACTCCATTAGGCTCGATATGATTATGCCACCCGCTGCGATTCCACAAATGAGAAATGCATTCAAATGCATATGACTCCAGACATTCTTGAAGATCTTAATAATTTAACCCATTAGAGTGGTTTTGAAATAGCAGGCTGACTTTATCCACTATTTATACATGGCTGCCATTTTGTTCTAGGCAAGTGATCCTAAAGTCGTAATCACAGTCTCCAGAATATGTTCACACTGATCACACTTTCACATCATCACATCTCTAAGGACACACTTTTATGCTATATTAACAGCATCCATGTGTTTGACTTCTTTACTTAGATTCCTTTGCTTTAGCATTCCTTGCAATACGTTTCTTGCTTGCCATATTTTATAGAGATTTGAGTAATTCTACTTTGTAAATTAAACATGCCAGTACGCCTATGGCATTGTGTTAGTTATTCTAATAGAGGCTTTAAAGTGATACTTCACCCAAAAATCTAAATTTTGTAATATCTCATCATTTTTAACTTCTGTGACTTTCCTTATTCAACAGAACACAAAAGTAGATATTTTGAAAACAGTTGGTAATCGATCAAACCTTGTTTAGTTCTTGGACACAAAATTTAGGCAAAAGGTGCCAGTTACCAACAATCTTCAAAAACCTTCTTTTGTGTAAAGAAATTCGTACAGGTTAAAAAAAAAGCGTAAGTGAATCCGAATTTTAATTATTGGGTGAATTTTCCCTTTAAGGTCACTGCAGGTCCTAATGGATTCTGTGTCTCCCATCCCAGTTTGGTGTCTTGTCCTTGTAAAAGGCACAATTACACTCCTGCCAAGAGGAGCACAGCCTCCATGCCACGCTTGGGCTGCAGCCTGCTTTTAGTGCTGCAGTTTCTCACAGCAAGGGCATTGCTTGTGCTATTAGTTGATTTATGTGTATAAGTGTGTGAGAGAGAGAGAATGTGTGAGTATATTAGAGAAGAGGGAACAGTTAAAGACGTTTATGTACTACGACTGTTTACTACAGTGTAGAATTTACTTTTTCATCCTACCTGTTTGTATTTTCAATTTAAAGGGTCTTTTATGTTTACTAATGTTTTTCTGTCTCCTACTGTATTTGTAATCCGTTCATTTTGCCCAAATGGTGCCAATACCTCAAGCCACCACTGGGTTCAGGCTAGGGAGTAGTGAGTATACGCATTTACTCGAGATGATGCACTCAGTGATGTCTAAAAGCTTCTATACTTTCCCTCTTCACTCATGCAGAGCATTTAAAGGGAGACATGGTTTCTGTTACGAGCAGCCAGGAAATGTATTCAGTCCCCAGGAGAATGATCTATTACTGAGTTCGCTATGCTGTATGTCCGATTGAATCGAGCAGACTACCCTTCACTACATTCTACATGTTCTAAGAGACATAAAATACTTTTATGAATAATGCGATAAATATGTAAAATGTCAACTTAACTGATTTTCTCTTTTCTTCCCCTCCCTCTCTTCCCTTCCTATCACCCCCAAAACATTCTCATCACTGGTGCACAATCTGTGCATCCAAACCCTGCTGTGAAACACCTGTGCTCATCTGTGCTTTTTGAACCCTGCCCCATTCTATTTCCTATCCATCTGTACACCAATATTACCCACTCCAACCTTCTGTCCCCTTCACCTTCGATTACCCATTCTCATCACCTCCATGCCTCCTTCCCTCTTTCCAATTTACAGCAGCGTCCTCTCAAGCAGTCCCTGAGTGGCTCGCTGTGCCGAGAGTCCCATTGGAAGTGCCTACTGCTCACCTTGCTCATGTATGGCTGTTTCGGCACGCTAGGCTGGTGCTCCCTGTACCGCATTACGGTTTTGTCTTCTGGTGAACACGGCTTCTACGGAGAACAAGCCCCACTCTACGAAAGCCCGTGCTCTAACGGTTACGTGTACATCCCCGTGTCGTTCCTGGCTATGCTGTACGTGGTCTACTTGGTGGAGTGCTGGCACTGTTACTCTAAAACAGCAAACCTCACGAAAGTGGAAATCAGTGATGTGTACGACAGGATACAGCGTCTACAGCAAGCCACACCCTGTATCTGGTGGAAAGCCATCAGCTACCATTATGTACGACGTACTAGACAAGTGACACGCTACCGCAATGGAGACGCCTACACAACGACACAAGTGTACCACGAAAGAGTCAACACACATGCATCGAGCTCCGAGTTTGATTACTTACGCCTTGGAGTCAAAGACGTTTCAAAGGAGCTTCAGGGCTTGTTGGAACACCCCGTCACACGCTTACGGTTCACCAAGTGCTTCAGCTTTGCCAGTGCCCGTGCAGAGACTGCCTACCTCACACAGAGGGCCCGCTTCTTTGGTGACAACGAGGGCTTGGATGACTACATGGAAGCACGGGAGGGCATGCATCTCAAAAACGTAGACTTTCGGGAGCACATGTTGGCTTTTCCCGACCCTTCCTGGCCACCTTGGTATACACGACGCTGGGTGTACTGGCTGGCCTCTGCTTTTCTGTTGTCGTGGCCTCTTCGCGTTATTGCCGAATATCGCACGGCGTACGTCCACTACCACGTTGAGAAACTCTTTGGTGAAAATGAGGATGCCAATGATAATGACAATACAGAGACTGGGAACTACTGCACGGGTTTTGAACATGGCACCGGCGGTCCCACCCTCCGTGTCATATCAAGAGTCAACACAGTGGATATGACAGAATTGGAATGGCACATTCGCTGTAACCAGCAGATGGTGCCCAGCTACTCCGAGGCCTTGCTTATGGACTTGGATATGAACACAAACACGCCGTTGTCTGTTGCCATGGCTGCACAGATGCGACGTAATTCCAGCTACTTCCTTCAAAGCTGCCCCAGGTGCCGGAGGTCGACGAGCAGCTCCTCCCTCCCTTCTTGGGTTAGAGGGAATGTGGCCGCAGGGACAAACTCCTTTCCCATCAGGCCTGGCGGTAGGCTGTCCCTCAGTCGCAGTGGTTTCTCTCTTGGGCGTTTACATACCGCAAGAACCCGCCACCCTTGCCTGTTTCACTCAAGAAGCCTCGGAGGAGGGATGGGCGGACGAGTGGAAGAGGGAGGTGGCGGTTTTCTCGGTCTTGGGTTTAGAGTGCCAGATGAGGAGAGGAGAGGTGTGTTAGAGAGTGAAGGTTTAGAAGACGAAGTGGAAGAGAGAGAGAATGGAGGGAACAGGGAGAATGAAGTAGACAGACCACCTACCTACCAGGATGCTCTCCATTTTCCTGTGTTGATCGTTCACGGAGAGGAGAGCTGCCATGGGGGCCGTGGTATTGACACGGGATAAAATAATGCCTTTGAGTTGTAAAGAATGTAAGCAGCGTTTTTTGTGAAGATGACATGTTTGCAAAACAGGTTGAGAAGAGGAGGGATTTATTAGCATACCTGTAGCAATCGGAGGATAGAATTGTAACAGGGAACAAGACTGATCTGTGTCAATGTGTTACATTGCAAAACAAGTTTGTTCATGTGTAGAATGTTGTAAGGATCAAAATGAAATAATATACATCGGTCATGTCATATTTATGTCAATTGCTCTGGCTTGATACAGACTGACCCTAAATACGTATAAAGTAGTTCATACCTAGTAGAAAACATAATAGGCATGGAACATCAGTGTCGGGAATTTTAATGTCCTATTCCTAAAATCTCTGGCATATCATGTCCATAACAGACAAAAAAGTTCAGTGTCCTTTTTTTGACCATGAGCATAATGTAGTTGAAAAAATAGGGCATCTGCAACCTTGTAATGGATGGTGAATTTTGGGACATAACATGAAAGTGCAAGAGCCTACGTTGGTGTATATCTTTAGGGAACAACATGGGCAGGATATGGAAAAAGGGATTTGATTATGAGCTCTAAATGCATCGAGACAAGGGAGACTTGTTTATAGAATAGTTAGGACAGTAACAAAACCAAATGGTTCTCAGGGGGAAAGTATGTTTTATTTAATTTGATTTTATAAAAAACGTAAAACAAAACAATAATAAGATGAAGGTGAGTGTAGTAGGCTTGTGAATGATAATACCTCACTGTTTTTCACTGTGCTTTAATCCACTGTCCTGGGTATTGACTTCTTTTAATCTCTTGATCTTTTTAATTGCCTGGTAGAAGCACGGTGCTTATGACTTCACTCATGTCGGCCTTAGAGGTGTCTAATGTCAGCCTCGTGTCTACTGCAGCAAATGAGCGTAGATCTGTTCAGCAGCAGCTAAATGTATTTCTTTTTATATCCAACACCCAATTAAACACATAAGGACAAAAGAAGGCTTGACGCCTAAGAGAAGAACATCCATTTAGTGCTAGGTCTTCTTATTCATTCCTCCCATAGACTGGTAGAAAATTCAAATATGGCCTGTTTCATTTTGATACAAGTATTATTACTAAAAGAAAAAATAAACAATTCATGATAAGGGTAACAATCCAACGGCCCATGTAGTCGCAATCGCAAATTTACATGCAAGAGTATAATAAAGTAACAAAATGTAAATGTGTGTAAGTAAACACAAGCACAAAGCATCACTCACGTTAAACAGAATACAGGGATCTATATGGGAAAAACTGCTGTACTTTAAAGTGGCAACCTTGAAAATACAAATGGACGAATGTAAAAACAGCTTTGCACACTGAGAGGATGTTATTAAAAAAGCCAAAAGCACACATTAATAGCATCACTGTGTTGTTTGTAGGGTTTCCACCAATCCTATTGCTCCTATGTCGATAAGTAATGACATATCTCAGTGATGAAGAAATGATAACAGTGGTCATGGCCATTAAACTCTTAATAATAATAAAGTCAAATCATGAACAATGGATTCTGTTTCATTATTGTTCTTATAATGTAAAAGATGGATTTTCCATTCATATAATATCTCTTTTATGTTTTATGATACACCATGTCCTCACAATGTACCTGGAAGTTACAAATACTTATTTTGACTTTGAATCTTTCAAGTGGATTCATTAATAATGCTCTGAATTTCCAGATTTAGTCTTGGTAATTCTAGGCTAATGACAGGAGTTGTTTTTAGGAGTGGATCAATGAAGACAGGAAGCCCTTGGCTGTTCAACTGCTCTGATGTATTTTCTACATTGTGAAGTGCAAATTTTACCGCTGTCTTCTGTGAATTTACAGTGGTTTTGCAATGGTCATTTAAGACGAAGCCATCGTAAAAATATTTAAAATATCATTTCTAGTTGTATCTATTATAGAAGTTTCTTCTCTATACAAAGAGCATAAGAAACTTTCTTTGCAGTATTTGAGGTCTGAAAAATTAAATAAATGCAAATAACACAATATTTTTGTCTGAAATGAGGACAAATACTGTTAGTTTGAATTTCCAAGAATAAATCAAATATAGTTTTTTCCATTCCTGTATGTCAGATGTACAATGGGTGACTTAAGACAAACTCAATTTAATGCTAACTAGTTCCCACAAGATAGCTTATAGTTCCATCTAGTGGTGGTGTGCTTTAAAATCATTTTTAAGATGTTTTTGTCAAGATAAAAGAACAGAAACATAAAGGATTGCAATTAAAACAAAATGGGGGTCGGTCTTGGTCTGGTGGTTGGAGAGTTGGACTTGTAAGCGGAAGGTTGCGGGTTTGAATCCCAGTGCCAGCAGACAATAACTGAAGTGTCCTTGAGCAAGACATCTCACCCCTGTTCACTCTGCAGTGATAGTTGACTAATGCATAATACTGTAAGTGGCTTTGAATAAAAGCATCTGCCAAATGAATAAATGTAAATGCAAAATCATTCAAAATCTTCATAATCTTTGCAGAGAGATTGTACTGTAAAGAAAATATATCCCTTCATCCTCTCTGGCCTTCTCTATACAATCTGGGTTTATAGGAGGGTGTATGCATAAGAACTAACCTCACAAACAAGCCAGCCTAGAATATATCTGAAGAAACACAAACCAAGTCTGATTTGAGCTGGTAAGTCAAACGTTGAAACTATGCATTTTATGCATTACAAATGCATTATTTAGTCATCCTCCAAAATAATTGTGTGCTCATATGAAACGAGACTAAAAAGTAAAATTGTCAATTTGGTAAATAATGAAACACTCAAATCATTAAAGATGAAAATCTTTAACATAGCTTGATGGCACGATGTTTGGTTTATGAAATGAACCGCAATATACAGGATTCTTGTTTATGATTGTATTCTTCATAAATCGAATCATTGCATACCATTGCCAGCATGGAACAATAATAGTTGCTTTGTTTGATTGTATTCTCTTTTGAATCAGCCCAAGTCCATCCATTAACAGAAGTAAAGTGTTGTTTGTAAGGAGGAGAAGGAGTGACATAAGCTTTTTACTAAGCAGCTTGTTACCTCCCATGAGCCTGATGATTCAGATTACTGCTATCACTAGAGATTTGGGTCAGCGAGACTTCAGAGCCCTAGTGACAAACCTCTTTCACGTACACAGCCGCTTTGAAGTGTGCGTATGTGGATTCAAAATAGCTGTAGTCGTATGTAAATGTATGTAACATTCTGATTTAGGTTAGTTGTCCTTCTTTTGATTCCACCGATCAACTTGGATTGGAGAAGAGCAGCTGTAAAGAAAAACCCAACAGGATGTCCAAGGACCAGCTGGACTCGGTGGAGAGGCATGCTGAGAGTTTGCTCTCATTGGCCGCTCAGATGCACCCTCAGCGTCAGGATGAGACGGCCCAGCTGGTCGCTTTAACTCAGCAGCTAAGAGAACACAGCCAGAATCTACACGGGCAAAGTGCCGTGCTTCAACAGGATATGGCTGAGATGCAGAAATCGTTGGAAGAGCTGATGGACATCAAAGTGGCGTTTGAAGCCAAGGAGAGACAGACTCGTAAACTCAGCAGGCAGCTTTAAACTACTTGGGCATATTTACATCATTTAATGAGGCATTCATTTAGTTTTCACAAAAAATAAATTCACATTATTTGTTATATAAGATGACATCGTCTTTACATTAAACATCAGGCAGAATCATTGTGCTGTTAATGTGTAAAAGCAGCTAATCTCTTTTTTGTAAGAAGGTAGGCACTTTCTTTGCATTTCTTAAACATTGATAACAGGGAGATGTATCTTAATATGCTATTTTAAGCAGGGATAACTGTTCACATATTTATAAAACAAAATTCATGTTTTACAGAATTGTCATAGGGTGAAAGAAATATACTTTTCGTATCTTTTTGTCTAAATGATCCATAATGGCAGTTGTCATAGTCCAATACAATGAATGATGACTTAAATGTCTCAGGTGATTTCCTGCTGATGTCGTTTCATGTTTCTTGCATAGTCATTTTAACTTAAATCTATATGTTCATTGCATTTTGTGTATTTTAGCATTCACATTTGAGTTCCGGTCACCCTGACATATGTGAATTTTTTGAGTATTTATAGCTGTAAAAGATAACTTTTGGTCGTTGTATTTATTTTACGAATATTTCATATCCTGGCGATCCTATGTACGGGATGGACGATGCAGGAAAGGCTCTGTCTCAGCACGGCTCCACTCATCATCTCCCCAAACCTTCAACCTCGGGTTCTGCCGTCTCTGAATAATCAACACTGCCAGTATTAACACCCAGAAAAAGAAACTTACCCACATAGACCTCTGTGAAAGAAAAGAGCCAGAAATGGTTTGTGCTTAGTAGACTGGATGTATTGATATCTCATACAATGGTGTAAAACTGAGCTCCGATACACATAGCATGTCTACTGTTTATAAGAACATAGGACATTTATTACTCATCGTAAGCTTATACGTTTACTACACATTTCAAAATATTATCTCTTGTGTTCTGCACAAAATGAAAGTCTATACATTTAAAATGACACAAGGGTGAACATTAATACATTAATCACCAATAGAGAGCTAATTTTGCCTTAACGTTGTTGTCAAACTACTGACCTCAGTGTTGTATAGTCCTGTGTAAAACTGTTTTCCATTGTAGGGAGCAGCCCACGTCCTATTTTCTGCGTCTTCACAACTACAATGATACACACATCATAAATCTGGACATTTATAATGTATCATGCAAAACAGACTCAAAGTTACCTGGAAATGGAAGGAACAGTGTGTAGGACAGAGAAACACAGGCTGTCTCTACCGATCTTAAGAATACATCCTGATACCAAGAGAAGAAAAAGAAGAAAACCACACGCTCCTAAAGATGTGTTAAGTGAAACAGTCCCCCTAAAACAGAAACATAAAAATATTTTCAAACTCAGCTGATATTCATTGCATTGTGCCCACCGTATTAATAGCAGTTTTAGAACATTCACCTTCTCACATCATCTTCCACACAGCTGGCATAGATCCAGTAGATAATAAGAGAAAAGCAGTAAATGGCCATGCACACAGCTATGGCTGACACAAAATAGCAGATGGATGAAGAACTGGAGGCCTCTAGGATCAGATTCTGGCCAGATACATTATAGTGAACACTTCCATAGAGAATGCATCGTCCATCAAAGTGACCCTAAAAGGATGACCCAAAAATAATTTGCATACATAAAATAATGAGATCGTAAACTGCATTACAGTTACAAGTACAAGATGTATATTTTGGAACACATATCGGCACTGTGCTATGCTAAGTGTTTTTGCAGACCGTGTATCATATGACTCTAATAAGACATAATGTGGTGCGAGGTGCTGACTTATTGCACAACACTGCAATTCTAAAGCTTGGAGGTTTGCCTGATCCAAGATTAATCAGAATACGGATATAACTTTTAAATACATAGAGAAAGGAAATATGCTTTCAGCATATATTCATACAATTTCTTAAAAGATCTCTCTCTAAACATTTAAATTTTAATTTAAATACATACATTTGGTCAATATATGGTTTTAAATGTATGCTCATCTATTATTATACTTTACATCACATCTGAATATAGCACAGAGAATACAAACCTGGAAAAAATTAACTTTAAAACACTTTTGACAGTTTTGTTGTAGGTTTGCGAATGTGTGATAAACTAGTTTTACCTGAGTAAGTGTCAGCCAGGCTGCAGCTATTACTCCACAAATAAAACATCCGGAATAAAGGACAAGCTCCAAAACTAGCAGCCAGGGTAGTGCCATCATGAACGTGCTCTGAAGGTTACCGTCTCACAGAGTCCAGCAGTCGAATGCCTCATACATATGCTGTTCATACTGATTTTCTAAAGCATCTTCTGTCCTCACAACAATGTTGTCTTTCACAATCATTCTTGACAATTGGGTGGGAGCATTCATAGTATTGCTATTAGTTCGACTTAAAGACTGCATTGAGGTCGAGGAAAACTTTCAGCCAGTCTGAAGCATATGGTGTGCAATTAAGATCATAAATGCCTTTACCAAATATGGTGTCAACACATTGTGTTTAAAGGGAAAGTTCACCCATAAATTATTCAAAAAAGTTTCACTTATTCATAATTTCATACCTGTATGAATTTTTTCTTCTGCAGAACACAAGAAGATATTTTGTAGAAACTTGATAGCCGAACAGTAGTGGCTACCGTATTGAATGGACACAAAACCAGTGCAAGTGAATGCATGCCAGTTGCCAACATTCCTCAAAATATCTTTTTTGTGTTCTACGGAGAGAAGAAAGTCACACAGGTTTGAAAAAAGAAGGAGGTGAGATAATGATAGTTTTTAAGTGAACTTTAAACTTAAACGTTCATTATGACCTAAAGAACAAAAAAGCGGAATCACAAATATTTAGACCTTGCTCAATGATGCCGACAGACACACCTTAAAGTGCATGCATGGCATACTGCCCGCCAATATACACGTCAATTACATTTACAGGTCATGCATGCTTTTTTACCATGTCGCATACCAAATGTTGCTGCAGTATTTTTGTTTATTTATTTGGAAATATTGCAAATATAAGTTTATTTGAGTGTGCTATAAGTATACTACTTTTAAACAAATAAAAGAAAATATACTTTGTGCATTTCCAAGCATATAACTACTATTACGTCCGTATGTGTATATATGTTCCCAAGAAACCATCAATGTACAACAAATCCATTTTTGCTAATAGCAACACGCTTTTCTCCTTCAACGTCAGTTGGCATTGAGTAATTGTTATCTTTAGTATTTAATTATCCTCTGTATTATCTTTAACGTAACTTTGCGTACAATAAATTCAGTGGAAACAATAAAGAGGTTACTTATAAATAAATCACAGAATGTTCTCACACACACCCACATTACAAAGACATACAGTAAGAGACAACTGGAGACAAACACCCACACACAGATGAAGAGAAAGGAGAAAAAGACAAAAGATTTTAATCCAAATATACACTTTATTGCCAGAAGTATTCGCTCTCCTGCATTGAACTCGCATGAACTCAAGTGGCGTTCTATTCCTAATCCATAGGGTTCAATCAGATGTTGGTCCACCCTTTGCAGCTATGACAGCTTCAACTCTTCTGAGAAGGCTGTAGACAAGGTTTAGGAGTGTGTTTATGGCAATTTTTCATTCCCATTTTTGAATTTATGTTTTTTTCCCAACAGCTCATTTGTAAGGTCACACACTCATGTTGGACGAGTAGGCCTGGCTCTCAGTCTCCGCTCTAGTTCATCCCAAAGGTGTTCTATCGGGTTGAGTTCATCCACACCAGATTCTGTCATCCATGTCTTTATGGATCTTTGTGCACTGATGTTGACACACAACTCACTAATTCAAAGATATAGGCCCTCAAGATCTCTGCGCTCCGCAAATGAGCTGAGACTTGTGATGCCATCTCAAAAGGGTAAGAAATCTCTCTTGAATGTTCTCTGCTTCAGTTCCTCGATGGTGGAACGATCTGCCTCTGGCTTCACGCTTGTCAGACTCGATCTCTATCTTTAAAAAACTCCTAAAAACTCATCTTTTCCGGCTACACCTAACTCACTAACTCACTACTTTTCTAACTACTCACCCTATCAAAAAAAAAATTTAAATCTTTTGTAATCACTCTCTCTCACTCTCACTCTCACTCTCACTCTCTCTCTCTCTCTCTCTCTCTCTCTCTCTCTCTTGAAAAAACACCTTAAAACTCATCTTTTCCGGCTACATCTAACTCACTAACTCACTTCTTTTATAACCTACTCACTCTATCAAAAAAAAAATTTAAATCTTTTGTAATCTCTCTTTTTCACTCTCTCTCTCTCTCTCTCTCTCTCTCTCTCTCTCTCTCTCTCTCTCTCTCTCTCTCTCTGTCTCTCTCTCTCTCTCTCTCTCTCTCTCTCTCTCTCTCTCTCTCTCTCTCTCTCTCTCTCTCTCTCTCTCGCTCGCTCACTCACTCACTCACTCACTCACTCACTCACTCACTCTCTCTCTCTCTCTCTCTCTCTCTCTCTCTCTCTCTCTCTCTCTCTTCAAAAAACACCTAAAAACTCATCTTTTCCGGCTACATCTAACTCACTAACTCACTTCTTTTCCAACCTACTCACTTTATCAAAAATAAATAAATAAATAAATAAATAAAACTTTCTACTTTTTTATCTCGCTCCGTGTAACTCGGTAGCATTGTTGTAGCACTTGTTCACCTATTGTTGTATCGGCTATTTACCGCTTCATCGTCTCCTCGACTATTGTAAGTCGCTTAGGATAAAAGCGTCTGCTAAATGACTAAATGTAAATGTAAATGTCATATAAGAAAGCGGAAGGGGGCAGCTCCAAGCTACTCTTACAAAGTTGGGAGCATTATCCAAAATATCTTGGTATGTTGAAGCAATCAGAGTGAGAGTGACAGAAACATCTGATTTGGATGATTTGGATGGATGAGAAAAACTTTAGGCCTTGTGTGTATTGGCTCCTGGTTAATGTGACACTGCATCTCCAGGGCAACAGGTGGCGCTAAACACTTTCTGATGAGCTGCAGTGACAGAGTGAAGAGACACTGAATGAATGAACTTTGGCAGTGTTTTGTTTAGTGAATGATTTCCAGTGAATTATTTTAAAAGTTTCATGCTTCTCTGCAATTATTGCATGTGTTTAATGATCTAAACACATCTAAGTGAGAATCTTCACATTCCTTGTCAGCATATTAAGATGTCTTTAAGGAAATCTTTGTATGTTTTATTCTTGTGGATCACATCATGTGCAACAGGTAAGAAATACCTTACACTTAGTACTGCATTAATCTGCTTTAAAACACAAACACGTTTTTCTAAATATCTTCTGGTCTCTGGAAGAGATTTAATGTATGAGGTTTGGGTTTTGACAGGTGATGACATGGTGTTCATACCTGGGGTGAAAATGATGATGGGAACCAATGCAGCTGATGGGAGAGATGGGGAATCTCCAGCAAAACCGGTCACCGTCCAGCCATTCAAAATAGACAAATATCCTGTTACAAACTCTGACTTCAGGTACTTGATGTCTCCACGCCTGGCACACTACATGGACAGTAGATTTACGAATGCATTTTGGATCTGCTCTATTTATTCAGGGAGTTTGTCAGACTGCAGAAGTATAAAACGGAGGCTGAAAAGTTTGGTTGGAGTTTCGTCTTCCATGATTTCGTTTC
Organism: Triplophysa yarkandensis; assembly: GCA_033220385.1. Classification (NCBI taxonomy): domain Eukaryota; kingdom Metazoa; phylum Chordata; class Actinopteri; order Cypriniformes; family Nemacheilidae; genus Triplophysa; species Triplophysa yarkandensis. The sequence continues at coordinate 17,506,528 of CM065666.1, forward strand.
CGATGAACTTAAAAGCAAAGTCACCCAGACAATCGAGGTACAACCCATTTACACCACGTGTCATTGATACATATATGCATCAACCTCTGTTCTTTCTAAGAATGATGCTTCTTTCTAGTCTGCTCCTTGGTGGTTACCCGTGGAGAAGGTGTTCTGGAGACAGGTGATCATAAAAAACATATTCTACTTTTATATCTGCTTAAAAATGTATAACAGATATTTTACATGTTCGCTTATGTGACCGAGCTGTCTTAACGTGTATGGTTGGTTGTTATGTGTGCAGCCGGCAGGTCCGGGCTCTGGGATTAAAGACAGGTTGACATTCCCTGTGGTCCAGGTGAGCTGGAATGATGCACAGGCGTTCTGTCAGTGGAAACAGAAAAGGCTGCCGACGGAAGAGGAGTGGGAAATAGCTGCACGCGGAGGGCTTGAAGGTAACACTTAATGTCTCCTTATTCTTGTTATCAGCATGTCAATTTGAAATAACATTTAGTAAGCGTTTGTGCATTTTAGGCAGGACATACCCATGGGGCAACAAGTTCCTTCTGAACCGCACTAATCTTTGGCAGGTCAGTTGAGGTTCATGTTTGTTAATTATAAAATTGATAACTGTGTCTGAAATGTTCAGTTTTTGTAGTTTTTGATGTGTCTAAAAGGCAATGACTTTATTTAAAGGGCTTGTTTCCAGACAAGGACACAGGAGAAGATGGCTACCATGGTACAGCTCCTGTAACTGCCTATCCTCCACAGAATAACTATGGTATGTTGCACGATTTAGTCTTTTAATACTATCGATGTAGCATGATGCCATAAATTTCACTTTGTATATTCAGTTACACATTTACTGTTTGTATAGTCACGTGAATGAAATGAATAGTGTTCGAAATAAAGAAAAGGATGTCCTGTGTTTTTCAGGTCTATATGACATGCTGGGTAATGTCTGGGAGTGGACGTCCTCACGGTTTCCTGGTGCTCAGACCATGTATGTTTTGCGTGGGGCGTCATGGATTGACACAGTAGACGGCACAGCCAATCACAGAGCTCGTGTCACCACTAGGTTAGTTATACTCTACCCTTCTTTTGACTGCATACAAAGACAACAACAAGTTGCCTATGTAACCTTTTGTGTTTGCTAATTAACCTCTTTAATATTACATTTGTAATATTAAAAGTTTCAGATCCCGTGATGAATAACATCTACAGCTATTGTCAAAAGTGTGTAAAGTTTGAAAATGTGTTTTTTGTTTAGGATGGGAAACACACCAGACTCGGCCTCTGATAACTTGGGCTTCCGCTGTGCTTTGAGCTCAAACTCGAAGAAGAAAAAAGAAAATACAAAAACTGAGCTTTAAGAGACTGATCCCAGTGGTTCATTACAGAATGAATACTACCATTCTCCTGTGGAGATGTGAATGTTTGGAACGGTTCATGTTTACTTTTTATACAAACCTGTACAGTATTACTGTAATAATATCCTTCAATACATCTTAACTACATTTCTTTCACGTGTCTTTATTTTCACTTTTATTTATGACCATTGTGAGATATCGTAACAGCATCTCATATTAGAAATATTATATTGTAAACATGATTTAAAATAAATTTTGGATAATAATACTTTTAGGATTTAAAGACAAAAGTAACCCTCATAAAATAAAAACACTCCTTGTGGTAATTCTAGTCCTGTGTCTGTTCAATTTCAATAAACTCAAGACTGACAAAGTAATCCAAGAGTAATGTGAAAAACTGACACCATGACAAGACACATGGAATCAGTGATTAAAAATGTACTTAATCACATTAAATTGTAAATATGTTTAAAGTATCCTTAATAGTTGTAGAACTGTTCTGTTGCTACAAACTTTTTTTCCTTGCAGTATTTGAGATCTGAAAAATCAGAGCATTATGTTTTTATTTTTCGCTATATATTTTATTCCTTAAAAAAAGGCAAACAGAAAAACTGTATTTTTGTAAAAAAAACAAACAAAAAAAAAACTGGTAGAGATATTGGTATAAATTGACAGAATTCAGTAATATTAATAATTTTATCTTTTTGGAATGGTCTTTTTCTGCATTAGTGATGGTCGCCAATTCGGTAAAACTGGCTTGAAAATGGCCTTGAGGGAAGCTCCTAAAATATCTGGTTTTACCAAATTATGATTTACACCCTCACTAAGAAACACCCCTTTCCTCTGCTATGGTAAGAGCAGATTTGGTTTTGGTTTTGCTGCTCTGTTCTAAGTCTGCACTTTCTGTACCCAGTGCCCATAGATTTAAAAAAGGTGCAAGTGTCAATGATTTTGCACAGAGGTATGATGCTCAACGGGTGCTCAACCCTTTCTTCGTGGCCGGGATTGCCATGTGGATATTGACGAGCACAATCATAGACCTGCAGAATAATTAATAATAGCAACAGTGATTGAGGGGTCGTAAAGAACACCTGTAGGTGACAGACACTCAAAATCGATGGTACATTGCTACTCACCTTGAACATCATATAAGGTCTGATATGGCGAAGTTCAGCAACTATGTTCTGTTAGAAGCATGGATGTTTAAGTGTTTTTGTGGCTGTGTTAATGGTTTTATGGGTCCACAAATAATCACCTTAAATTCAACGGGGAGGAAAGCAAGACTACATTGAAAAAGGATTTTTGAATGGGACTTAAATGGGAAAATATTTGGTGGTTGGTAAGACACTTGGTGTTATGTAATAATATTATAAAATGATATAAAACAATGTAGTGAGATATACTCCAAATCTTTGACAGTATCTGAACAGTGGTCCCACTCTAGGATGCAGAAGTCGTATTTCCCTGCAAATATGATATATATTAAGAGCAGCATTTGTTTCCTGTGCCAGAAAAATAGAGATCCAGCAAGAAGAGTCTACAGAATCCCTCCATTCTTCAAAATATCTTCTTTTGTGTACAGAGTCAGGTTTGAAATAAGGGTGAGTACATGATGAAGGACATTTATTTCACATACTTACAGATCAACAGCCGTCCCATGTCCAGTGTGGGTTGGGTTCCATGGCTGGGAAAAAGTCATACAGGTTTGAAATGTCAAGAGTATGAGTAAATGATAACAGAATAAGCATTTTAGTCTGATCTCTCCCCTTAAGTTGAAAGTCGTTATGTCCTGTTTCCATGAACAAAAGCTTACAATGCATTTATACAACACATTAGATGACAGTTAAATGTGTTGTTATGTTCTTAGTAGCTCATTTAACACAATTAAAAATGAAATCACTTATTGAAGGGTGTGCTGATCGTGTCTCCATCTCTCATAGGCCGATATTTTCTTAAAGATAATCAAAGAGCTCTTCTTTCTTCATCCTGTTCGCATAAAAACACAAAAAATATCTGCTGTAATAAGCTATATAAGCTGTAAAAAATATCTGTTCAGACGATAAGTGTCTGGACAAGGAGCACTTGGGGGGGCAGTAAGACACCAAAGAGTGGAAGAGGAGAATTGTGGGAAGGCGTGCGGGAGGGATGTTGTTCACATGTTTGTACCGGGAAGAAAATCTTTTCAGTGAATGTGGGATCTTGGCAATGAGTTCTTTATAGGCCCTTTCAATAGCCAAATCTCGTATCTGTATGCTGTGGAGTGTCCACCAACAGATAGACGTCAAAGAAAACATCCTTGAGATGTCTAGTGGAGAATCACACAAGAAAAGACCATTTCAAGCAGAACATTCTTTTGAGAAAACAAGAATACTTTATTTGGTGTGTTAAGCATACTTTGAAATAAACAACATTGAAATGTGTTTGTTTTAGAATATATTAGGTTAAGGTCAATAAAATGTGTCAAATTTCGTATAAAAGTAATGGAAAAACAATCCTCAACAAGCCACCTCATTTGAGTTATCATTCATGTCGGTGCCACACATGTACAAAAGTAACAAAATGTTTCTTAAAAATGTATAAACAAATTGAAAATAAATACTTGAGTATAGTATTCATAATACTTAGTATGAGTAGTATTAATGCCTGCTCCAGGCAGGGACAAAGCACTTTACATGAGCCGTGAAGGTTATATGAAAGAAAAGAGAGAGGCCATTTTCACAAGATAAATACAAAATACCAAAAAGAAGAAAACCTTTGATTTAAAGCTGTCCTTCAGTTGAACTGTTATGAAAAAAAATCTTCTTAAATTTATAAACAAAACTTTTTTTTCCAAAAAATGTATTCAGTTCGAGGCCCACCATTAGCTTTTCCGTTTCGACTTGGCTTTGGAGAAGATGACAAATATATCGACTACATTGCACCAGCCAAAGAAATGTTACAGATAGCACAGGTACATCTGCATTAAACATCTTAGAAAGAAATCTTGATTCATTTTAAATCATAGACATGTTGCAGACATCCTCTAGATTATATATCGCATCTGACAGCAACAGCAAACAATGTCGGTCGAATGAAAATGCAAACATCAAAAAGATGTCTCCAAGATGCTGAAATGCTAAAATGCCAAATGCCAAAATATGGTTTCTACTTGATTTTTACTACTATAAAACTATGATTGATTATGAAAATCTCAATTTGTAATTTAATGTTATTTTTTTAATAAAGAGAAAAGTATTGCAGAACAAACTGACTTACTTTTATTGTACTCACCTACATTAATTGTTTCTTTAGCAGCTTACATGACTCCACTGACAGTCTTTGTGCATCTGCCAAGTCCGAACATCCATTATAAAAACTTTGAGACCTGATTTAAAAAAATATTATTTTATACACAACTTTGATATTGGACATGCATTTGTTTCAAAGGTGTGTCTTTAAATAGGCCCCTTGTTATTTGAGTGAGATTGAGGGGCTGGCTAAACTAAATACACCCTTCCCATGTGCTTACAAACACTTGATTTTAAGGTTTGAGTTTTTCTCAGAAAGAATCATCTTAACATAATCACAACATATCTCAGCATGCATGGACACTTAAATGTTTATATATTAATCCAGGTAAACAAAGCACAATTGCATCCCATACTTGTTGCTCTCTGATGTCAAGCCCTGATGAGGTGTTTTGACGCACATGATCATTATGAGCGTCAAAAGACCAGAAAAACTGGTCTGTTCACATAATCTCCTCGCAGTTTCGCCTTAAATCATTGTTGCCTATTGAAAACGCGTTATTCTGTTCTGGTCTCTGTAGAAGAGCAATGGAGACGTATAAGAAACACGAGTCACCTGTCAGACTACACACGATTGGAGGCCTCCGATTCACCAACGATGAAGATTCGTCAAGTCCTGACACAGCTGTGGAGACAGAGACCTGTCGGTCCCCCCTGTCCTCACTGGATGAGCTACAAGAACAGCTGGAAGGGGATGATGGTGACTTAGAAAGGACCGACAGGAATAATGGTCTGAGACAGACGACAGACAACTCTGAGCCGGACTCGACACACAGGAATCCTAATCGTTCATTTATAGATGAAGCCCTGCCTGATCTGTTGCGGAGTGGAAGTCCTTTACGCAGACGAGTGTCCAGTCCGGTGTCTGCCACTGTAAGTCAGATTCATAATTTAGATAAATCAACAACTTAATTAGAAATACATAAATGAAAGGATAAAGATTCTTATGTTAATTTGGTTTTCATTCGTTATGTTGTTAAATGGGCCTGTAAGTGTTTGTTTATGGGTTTTCTCAGAGCAACACTACTGCTTTCTAGGTCCACTACTACTAGTCAAAAGTTTTGGGACACTTGAGTGAATTGTATCTCCTTATTAAACATAAAAAACTTACATTTAATTTTTTTTAAATTCTTGAAAGGGTTTCATTTGATCAGATATTGAAGAATGAACAGGAAATAAGAGCACTGAACACATGGAACTTCTTTTAAATTCCTTAAAAAGCATCCCAGCGTGAGAGCCTCAAAAGCTTCTTGATCAAATAACAAAAAACAATTCTGCAAGTTCTGCAAAAGGTCACTACACCGATTTAACTTTTGACCTGTGGTGTATTATTCTTCCACATACCTCTGAATGACAAATGAGTGGTTGGAGATTAATGAAAAGATTATATTAGAATATTGGGTTATCTCAAGATGTAGTCCTTTGCCGGAATGACAAGATTCCATCAGTCTTCTCTTTCTAAAGAATCCTGAAGAGCTGGGTCGAGATAAAGACAAGAATGTCTGTGTTTATGTTTTAAGTTAACATGAGTGTCTGATATCATTTTGAGGGGATTATTGCATTCATAACAAATGCATTTACATCTGGCCATCTTTTAACCTTTGCAGTTGAAACAAGTGAAAAAAGAAGTGGAATTATCTCGACGACGCAGTCTGAAGCTTAAAGCGCAGGTGGATAAACTACAACAGCAAAATGAAAGTGGGCCTGGTTGGAGTCAGAACAAACAGCGCGTGAGTCTTTAACCTATATGCATTCAAAACAATTACATCATCTTCAAGCATTCTCATGACAACATTTTATAACTGCATTGTTTGTTTTTATTTCGTGGTATAAATAGGTTACAGAGGAGGTGGACTCCGTTGTTAAGCTGCTCCTCCCTCTGACAGACTTGGAGGCTTCGGATTTGCCCTCCGAGGTGAATCCATTGGACACTGCATTACGACAATTGCAGAATGTGGCCCGCAGACTTGCCCTCAGCCAAACCTCTCAGGTGAGATTAAGCAACGCCCATCACCTCATGCTGGGCATGCCTCTTTGTGAGCTCATCCAGAACACGTCCCTCTATTGTGACAGTGATTGCATTCACATGTTTGTTCTATTACTGTAGAACAATAACACAACATTTCTTTAATGCATTGTGCTCCACTTTGGCAGGGAAGGGGAAAGCCAGGGCAAACTGCCATTTTAGAGCAAGCCCTGCGGGACAGAGATGAAGCTGTTGCGAAGTAAGCCGGACTGTTGCATTGACAAAAATTTTGACAATATGTTAAAACTGATGACGTAAAATGTTGAACCGTGAATTTTACCGTTGTTTCTTGCAGGAAACAAGCAATGGAGACTGAACTTTTGAAAAGCAAGAATGAAATGATGACACTAAACAACCAACTGTTAGAGGCTGTTCAAAGTCGACTCGAACTCTCCATAGAGCTTGAAGCCTGGAAAGTATGTTAAGAGAAATATAGAGTTTTCAGCCATAAATGTTTAAATGTGTCGAAAGCAAAGGCTTTGTAAAACAAAGGCCATCCTTCATTAGAAATCAAAAGAAAAAGTTCTGAAAGTAAGAGAAACTGTACAAAGAGAAAACAAAATAAGGTGTCGAGTGTAAATCTCGAATGCAGAAATCCTGATCCATTTACCTTAAAAAAAGACCTTAGATATTAATTCTCATTTAAATGCTTGAAAGACGATATTTGTATCATATAAATGTGGGTTACAAAATGTTATATTTGGTTTACCTCTATACTATAAATAATGTCATTGGTATATGTTGACAATAGTTTTTTTAGTTATCTGTATTGAAAAACAAGGCAGAAATACTTAACACAGTTAATTTCAAACCAGAATACAAAAAGTGTTTATATTAACACATGCATTTAAAGGTATAGTAAACCAACAAGAAATAATTCCTTTAAGTTTGGAAGGATATTTGGAAAATACTAGGAAACATTACTTGATAATATTTTTTTTCTGTGGAACACAACAATATATAATTTTAAGAATGTAGCAAAGCAAATAGTTCTGGGCAACTTTTACATTGTAATTTGTTTTCAACTATGGTAGTTGACGGGTCCCAGAACTGTTTAGTAACAAACATTCAATATGCAAATATCCTTTTATTATTTATACATGTTGGAAAAACAAGAAAGTAAGTAATTCATGGTGGAATTGTCATTTTTGGATGAACTGTCTATTGCTTAAATTTAAAGTAAAAGCGGAAAGGTGTCATTTTAAGGCAGCTTCAGAATAGTTCTGTCTACCTGGGTCTCTGCAGGAATGTTGGGTCTGAAGTCTAATAAGCCAATTGGATATCAAGTACATAAGTCAGACTCCTTGCCTCATCAGTCAGATCAACTGTGATGTTTTTCCTTCTGAAGGTTCTCCACATTTTTGTGTATATTTGACATATTATGTTTCTTACAGGATGATGTGCAGACCATTCTTCATCACCAGCTTCTCAAACAGCAGCAGGAGGAACAGGCTCAGAAGAAGTCAAGAGGATTTAATGTTCTGCGGCGATCGAATAAGCCACTTCCTCCAAAGCCTAATTTTCCCACCGTATCAAGTCCTGTGTCGAGTCCACGATCTTCATCTCCCAACACTTCAGGGACACCGAGGTGGACGGACAAATTCAGAGCAAAAAAACCCAGCATGCAGGAACCTGTTGTTGAACCTCAGCCTCAAAGGATCAACAGAGAAGACAATTTTCAGGTGGTTTCTCTGGACTAATGAGTTCACTGCTTATAACTTCTGGATCACTTTACATGTTCTTTATTGGTCTCGTTGTACAATTACAATTGGTTCATCAATATGGGTCGTAATATTTTTATTTAATTGAGAGCCATAAAATTTTACATCTACATTGTATTTGTTTTTATAATATTGTGTTTTGGAAGTTAGTATTTTTTGGATATGCAGTCTTAAATGAAAAACAAGACATTGCTGGAGACTAAATTAATAAGGCTGAATCTGAAATGTACAGATCTAAAAGGCAGTAAAATCACATGTTCAGGTGAAAAAAACTTTACATTTATTTAGTAGCACATTTGTACAGAGATATGCTCTGGCATGCAAAAACACAATACACCCATTCACAGTGCTCAACATACCAGTTTTTACCATTACTGCTTGTGTAACTTCACATTCATTTATAACATGTCAAAACAAAGCACATAATATGTATTAAATTCTAGCGTCTCGACTTTCAAATGAACAACATTAGGGCACACAAGTATGATGTTTACTTTCTTAGCTACCATTACATATATAAAAGTATTTGTACGGACAGATATCCAATGATTGCATTGATCCCACTTGTATATACCAATTCCGCTGTATTTTGTAAATTATCTAAACCGATACTCTATTAATAATTATTATCAAATAAAAAGCATCAGTTATATCTGTCCATAACTGACTGGTCTCTTTTAATATTAAAAACATGTTTTACTTCAACACGTTAGGCAAAAGCTTTTATAAAGCACACAACAAAGGATTCAAAGCATACATTTGGATTTCAGTATGCGTGTTCAAACCCATGACTATTGTGCTTCTAATACAATCCCAATCTAAGAGTTCAAAGCATCATTATATAAGACAATAATGTAAATTATTAACTCTGTTTACACAGGTAAAAAGACAAAACGTCCTGTTTTTACCAGCTCTACAATGTTTATGATAATTGGCAGTAAAGTTTAATTGTATAAGCCAATGTTTTTAAATACAGTTCCATATAAACATACACACAACAAAGACTGCCTCGGTAGACATCACAAGTAATGGCAGTACTATAAGGTTCCACCAAATATATTAAGTACAATTATAAGACATGGGAGAACACATTGATATTAGTTTAATGTAAGTGATTCTGCAGCATAATTCTTGATTGAGCAGTCATTATAATAGTCATAAATACATAGGTATGTACAGTACTACCAGGATATATTCAAAATTCTAAGTATTTCCACATTTCACAAAAATATCCCCTTATTGGAGCAGCTCCTATTCTGAGGACTGCTCAGAACATATACACACTTCCTGAAAAATGTATACAATTGGACCATCTCATAAATGTAGATTTATGATCTAAATATAAGCAACACAAAACACACCCATGGTCAAGGCAAATCTTCCAACACACCCCTGCTTTGGTACTTTAACAATTGTACACGGATTTAACCTCCAGAGTTATAGAATGAAAACTGTGCAGATGTAGGCACTCTGTAAATACATGTTACAAAGACTTACAACTAGTACAACAGCACAGTTATTTAATAACAAGTAGGCTACAATGCTTAATATATATATTTAAACAAATTAATTTATTACATATTTTAGTTTTTAAATAAAAAAGCATAATGCATGTTGAGGGACCAAAGACAGAGAATAGGGAAAACCATTTTGTTAAACCGGGTAATAAAATACAGGTAGGAGGCCTGGTGCTTTAAAGTCAGTTCATGCAAACCTTGAAAATGGTGTCATCACCCTCTGGAAATTTCAGACTTGTGAGACTTTCTTTCTACTGCAGAACACAAAATCATATATTTTGAAGAATGGTCTCCAAAAAGCAATGTTACCTATTCACTTGCATTGGTTTTGTGTCCATGCGATAGAACAATTAAGTGCCACTGCTTTTTGAATTTAAAATATCGCAACAGGTTTGAAATGTCAAGAGGGTGAATAAATAATTACTTAAGTTAACCTTCAGTTAAAATTGTGTCTTTTACATTGCAGCATCATGACATCATCGTAAAATCATACCAAACTCTTTTACAACCCATCTACTGTACTACAAGACAGTTGTATCGACAAATAACAAAGCACAATCTATACATTTAGTGCACTACATTGAATGTTTTTTAAGACATCTTACAAACAAAACTCAATTCCTCTTTCAAGAAAATAATTCAATATATATATGACATGCTACTTGGGATATAAATGAAAAACGGTCTTGCTCTTAATAGATTTATATATGTTGTGTTGTGTACTATTTAAAAGTCACACAGTTGCATAGACATCTTATTAGAGCACAGACAAACGATGTCCATGTCACAATATGCTAAAACTAAAATAATGTAAAATAAACCGTCCGATAAAAACACCTAAAACAAATGTCAAATTATTATCTATTTTTACGTCTAACAAATCTGTTTTGTAACATACAATGTATAATATCTGTGAGCCACAAACTAACGTCCATATTTGATAATAATGGACATATGCCTTCTATTTCACTAGATTCCTGACATTTAATATAATTTAATAATTTAGTATCCTATGTTAAGCCACAGTGCAAATACTACACGGACGAACAAAAACACATAACTATCCACACCAATAAAACAGTTCAATTGTGCAATACAAGGTAAAAGACTATACCTAACTGAATGAAAATCAGTTTGGTCCGCACCTTTTTCACCCTATTCATGGGTCTATTTAACATTAGACCCACACGCACATGTCCTGTGACACAAGGACTATGACTGTATGAAAGTTATTACGGAGCTGATGAAATCCAGAGGTTTATCAGCATGAATCCAGTGACTTGCATCTGGGATATACTGGATATCAGCACAGGGAAATAGCCGCTGGATTTCAGGGTAACTCTCAGAGCTAAGAAGTGAACCAAGGAGATCAGAGCATGAGGGAAACAAAGAAATAACATGTTCAACAACCATCAGATTTCCAACAAACGTACCTTATGTAAGCAGAATTACTGCCACCCAAGAAAAGCGTTGGCCCCTCATAGGTGGTGTTATATTCTGGAAACGCCATGAGGTCCTCTAGGTGGTTTGAGATGGCGTCTAGGTTAATCCTCCAGCTGTACTCACCATTTTGCTCTTCAAGGTTAGTGAGAAGGAACTGACGTACTGAACGCTCCTGTAAATAACACGAAAATCACACATACGCTCATATATATATCAATTTGGCGTTGCCATACCTTAACCTGCTTTCTGAGTTGGTCTTCGGCCAGTCGACGAGCCGTAGAACGTGGAATATGACTGGCTATCTTCACTTCTTTCATTGCCTCGATGTAGGCATTGAAATTAGTGTGGACTGTAGTCGTTGCGGGGCTTATGTCCACAACAACCAGACGGTCCACCAGACCAGGCTAGGTGAGAAAGACAAACCAACAAGACGTCACTCCAAGAAACAACGTGTCAACTTGAAAAGCAATGCCCTCAAAATGCCGCGGACTGGCACGCGGTACCTGTGACAGAGCCGTGGTCATCGCCACTTTTCCGCCCATGCTGTGTCCGATTAGAACACACTTCCCGATGTGCAGCTGCCCGAGCAGATGTGTCAGATCGTGGGTCATGGCTTCATAGTTCAAGACGGGACTGTGGGGGCTCTTGCCATGGTTACGAGCATCTACGGTCAGCACCTAACTAGACAAAGTACAGTCAGGACACTCTTTTGAGAAGGTCACATCACGTGTCAACCCTTAGAGAAACAGGACCCATACCTTTCGTCCCGTCCGCTGTACGAGGGACTTGGCGATGGAATGGAAGTTGGACTTGCTCCCAAATAAACCATGAAGGAACACCAGCGGGGTGCCATCTCCCTTGCCATCAAACACGTCATATGTCAAGTTGACAGGGCTGGAAGAAAGCAATGAAGATGTTTACAAACTACAGACTTGTTTATCCAATGGCCTTCATAACAACAACATGCACAATACGTGTTGTTGTTGTTGTTGTTGTTGTTGTTGTTTACTCTCTGGGTCAACACTGCCTACAAGTGTCTTGCATGCTAAACCCATCCCAAATGAACCACTTAGAAACAACATGGAGAGAACTTCTGCAAAGATGCATTCTTGTGATGTATAACACGAGAGATGACTCACCTGACAGCGTGCGCGCTGTCACTTCCGACCCGGTCCGGTCGTGACGCCCCGCTGCAGAAATCCCGAGGTCCCGTTACTGGCAGACACGACGGCGGGCCACAGAACAACCCTCGCGTGGACAGACGACACAGTGCGGACGCGATAAAGTGTGACATGCTGGACCGGCGTTCATTCAATCCGGACGGGCGACGTCAGAGGTCGTGCTGGCGTTTAGCTGCGAGAGAGGACGCGAGTTGCGCGACTGGCGTGCTGGCGGTGACGTCATGACGCCGTGCGTCAGTAACGCCGCTTGAATGGGGATCCGTGCCAAAGACGGTAGAGATGTAAAGTCGCCGAAAAAAAAGAGAGGAAATTGTGGAATACTATCAAACTGCTGTTAAAATGAGAAATTGTGGTGGGGTTTCATGCTTGGTTATTTTAGAAATCTGTATATTCCTATTCATTCGTAGGACTGGGTTTGACTCATTTATTTATAACTAATATATATATATATATATATAATATATTATAACTAACCTCGACTATTGTAAGTCGCTTTGGATAAAAGCGTCTGCTAAATGACTAAATGTAAATGTAAATGTAACTTTATATAATATATTTCTGATTGATCACAGATACAGGTGAAAAATAGAACAATCACATTACATCAAAGACATTTCAGCATTTCATAAGACATAAAAAGTGTTTACTTATAAGAAAAAATAAAATGGTGATTTAAATCTTATTTTCTTATTGTTTTTTATTGTAATCAAAGTCTTGTGATCAATTCAAATTCAATTCACTTTATTGTCACATCACCACAGCACATGTGCTTGCTCCAGAAAAGTTGCAGAATAGTTAACATATAACATATAATACAGACTTCAACAGAAGACAGTGTGCATAATCATATGTTTTTGGAAAAATGTTTATATGTTTTATATATTAAAATGTATATATGTTTATATGTGTATATACACATATTCACATATATTGTATTATTACTTATAATGTTATAGTTATAGTACAAAAAATCATGGTTCAGCAATGATATGATGGGATAGTGTTGGATATTGCTAGGGTTTGAATAGAAATACCATCCCACATAAAAATACTGTGCAATAAGTTATTATTTACTATAGCAAACCCTTTCACGTTGTAACCGGTGAAAACATTATTTAAATAATATTAGATTATAATGTTTTAAGGAAATTAACTTTACTTAATTTCAAAGTGTACTTCAGGTTTTTAAAAAAAACATCTACTATAGTAATACTAACTATAGTAAACTAATTTACATTATCATTGAATCGCTCTATTTATATTTTTTATTCAAGATCAACACAATTGTTTTTTATTAACTGTGATGTTAATAAAAAATTTAACTAGGAGTAACTCACTAGGAGTACCTTCTTTTCTAACTACTCACTCATTCAAAAAAAATAAATAATAAATAAATAAACTTATATTTTTAACTTTTGTAACTTCTCTCTCTGTGTGACTTGGTAACATTGTTGTAGCACTTGTTCACCTATTGTTGTATCGGCTATTTACCGCTTCATTGTCTCCTCGACTATTGTAAGTCGCTTTGGATAAAAGCGTCTGCTAAATGACTAAATGTAAATGTAAATGTAAATGGACATTTACACAGTTTTTAAAAAAAAGAGCAAATGTTGGTTTGGAGTCTGATCACTTGATGAATTGTAAACGTTTACATTAATATATGTATATGATATACCCAATCCTGATCAAATCATTGAGCATTAACTTACATGAATGTGTCCAAGAAGAAGAGTTTGGCCACCGAGTGCAGTGACTTTGTGATAAAGAGTCTTTGTTTGAGTCCAGACCTGTACACGTCACTCCTGTAGGGAATGCCCTCTCGTGTATATGAGACAATCACACAAGTAAAAATAGTGTAATAAATAAAGGTTAGCAGAAATAGAAATAAATACAGAGGTGGAAACAGAAAGAACATTTAAATTAGAAATTGATTTTACACATTCTATAGTTTTACCACACGGTGGCGCCAGAGACCACAAACACATTTCATAATGTACAAGAACTGATGAATTACACCCCATTACGTCATAGTTTTTCTTCAAATGTACAGAACAATGTTATAAAAGGAATATTTAATTTAAGCACTTTTAAAATCTGTATTAAATATATAGAGTGCATGCAATATCACAGATTGTGTTTTTAAACCAACATAATAGGAAATGTTTTGTCATGCAGAAGAGGAAGTCTGCACATAATTGGCTTAATAGATAACAAAGTATCATTGATTTTACAAAACAGGGAAATATACAACACAAAGAAGCGTACATTTCCTATATTGTTGGTTTTAAAAACACAATCTGTGATATTGCATGCAGTCTATTTATTTAATTCACATTGCTTAAATTAAATCTTCCGCTTTAAAACATTGTTCTGTACATTTGAAGAAAAACTATTCCTCAGATCAAACAAAAGACATTACTGAAAGGTTTGAGGCGAGTAAAAATCTACTTTATGATCCAACGCAAGTTTGTGTTTTAAAGTTTATCCAGACAATGAAGATGATCTACCGGCTATTTCTGATGAAGATCACAAACATTACTTATAAAGGAAAACAGGACGAACTTGTTGCCCTTTTATAATAAACTCAAGAAGTTTGGATCTAGTAAATAAGTAACAGTAAATAAACATATTTTCCACACTTGCATCAGACACTTACATCACCCCGTAATGAAAACTCTATCTACCTTTAGTTGTTTCTTATATTTTATAAAGTAAATTCTTATAAATTGCTTTGTTTTATTAAACACAGAGAAACACCCATTGGAGCCCATTGTTAGGCAGGAATAATGACA
Source organism: Triplophysa yarkandensis (assembly GCA_033220385.1). Classification (NCBI taxonomy): domain Eukaryota; kingdom Metazoa; phylum Chordata; class Actinopteri; order Cypriniformes; family Nemacheilidae; genus Triplophysa; species Triplophysa yarkandensis. The sequence continues at coordinate 17,521,844 of CM065666.1, forward strand.
ATAGTCAGTGGTGCCCCAGAACAACTTCCTGTCCTACTTTCTTCCAAATATCTCATTTTGTGTTAAAAAGGTCATCATTTTAAATGGTAGGACTGCAATAAGCCTTATTTCAAATACCTTTCTCTGTGTTCATCAGGACTAAACCATTAACATAGCTCTGAAACAACTCACAAGGTGTGTAAATAATGAGTGGATTATTATTTGTTGGTGAACTAACTCACCATTTTTATTCTTATATTAAATAATTAACTTCTCTGCATTGCTGTACGCATCTGTCGACTGTAGGTTTGTGTTCTTCTTCTGTGGATGTGAATATATGAAGAAAACATGAGCTGGTGACATAACAACAGCATCCATGACTGTTGCCATGGGCAACACAGCAGGGGAATAAAGCCACTAATGATCGGGGTACCAACGGTGACGTCACCTGCGGTATGTAAACGAGTCATAGGACCAGAATAAAACGAAAATAGAATCACTGTTAAAAAAAATATTTTTTAATTATATTTATGTTAATGTAACGCACACGAGGGTAAATAGAAGTTATTTTGCCTTTATGACGACAGAACATAAATAAAACCGGAAATGAATCAGCATCAACACATCAGTAGAAACTTTATTTCAGTGTCAAACTTCCACCTGCAACTCTCTGTAAACAATGCAAATGATCAACGCGTCACAGTATCGGTCACGTGACGTTCCACTGGTTTCATTATGGACACTGAGAGTGGAAATGAACTGGAACAACACAAACTCAGTTCACCTGCCTTGATCATGTTAATTCTTTATTATGTCAAAGCTCAAACATTCTTTCAAATGAAGCCAAACATGTCAAAAGTTAGTGCAACTTTTAACAAATACTCAAAATAATGATTTCTCCAAGTGCAGGGGAGCTACTTAGAATAATGGACATTCATTTTAACATTTAGGTGATAATCGAAAACTTTTAAATCTAACAAATGTAGTTATCAGAAAATATATTTAAAAGGTCACAAACTGAAACATTATTCAGGGTTTGAACAAAGGGATATGTGTGTTTCCTTTAGAAGGAACAACTTTATTAACTTCCGCAATAATAGAGACCAAACATGTATTCACAGTTTTAACAAATGTCAAATGTATTACAAGCCTTTCGTTAATTGTAATATTCCTACATGTCATGTTAGACTACTGCAACTACTGCTGTACTTCATTTTGGTGGTCTAGATTTGCTTATCTGATGAGATGACATCATTTTATTGAAGCTCTTTACCAATATGTTTTGTACAGTGGTTTATTGGTAAGAAAAAGATTAATAGAACCGGTTTAGTCCGATCCTTTTATATCAACTGCATATTTGATGTTTGCATGATAAGCTGTACCTTTATAATTGTGAATAGTTCGACATTGTGTATAAGTCCTGCGCAGTTGAGGATTGTGTATCTTTCCCTTTGAAAGAAAGACGGCCCACACAAACTGTGTCCTACATTCACGATGTTGGCCCAGTCTGTTGACTCTGTTGAAATAAAAGAATAGTGCTACACATCACATATCTCTGTGACCTTCTCTTTTGAGAGAGGAGTACCTCTTCAGCTCACATTCCTCAGATAATAAACACGCTGCCTGAGAGAATGTTTGTTCTGCCAAATAACTTTTTCTGTGTGCTTTTTGATATGTTGTGAGCAAACTCATAATAGATTTTATGCAGATGATAGAGTTTAAAATGAAGAAGAGATTCGGTTTTAATTTTTGGTATGAATGATGCATTCTAAGAGGAATTCTGTTGATATATTCTGTATTATTAGACAATCTAGAATAAAAATATTGAAAATATAAATAAAATCATAGTTCACAAATAAACATTCTTACTTTAATGGTCAAGTTAATGGATGGTTTCCAGGATAGGGATTGGAAGAATGATTACAACCAAACAGCTCCTGGACCCAATTGACTGCCATAGTAGAACAAATTATTTTTTACTTTTTTGTTCTGTTGAACATAAAATGAGATACTTTGAAACATGTAGGACAGCGAAAAGTTCTGGGCTAACTTCGATTGAAATCTTTCCTTGTGGCATGAAGTCTAAGAACTTGTTGGTTACAAGCATTCATCAAAATGTCTTTCGCTGTGTTTAAAAGAAAACAAAGAAACAAAACAGGTTTGGAACAACTAGAGAGTGAGTTATTCATTACAGAATTTTCTTTTTCTTCTATTAAGCCAGGACGTGGCTTCAGTTAAATTATAGCTTAAGGACATATTCACAAACATGTCTTATAAAAACAGAAATTCTGTGCGTTTTGAGACAAATCAATGGTTCTGATTTATTTCAAGTTCTGTCTGTGTAAGCAGTTTTCATCTCAGACTGCTCTAAAATTGATTTAGTTTAGTCTAAACCAGTCTAAACCCAGTCGGGAAACCACCCCTGAATGACTTTAAAATGTATGTTCTTTAAACAGTAACATTTTATAAACAGTGAACATCCTCATGTTTACTGTAGACAGCTGGTTTCAAAGCATGGTTTTAAAAGTCACATTTAACTTTTTTTATTCAAGATGCAAAAATGGGTGAATTACATTACATTGTGTCTGTAAGGACTATAATTTTATAAACCATATTTACATTGTGAACTAATATAAAGGGGAATGTCTTGTTAATATTGCAAAGATAATGATCAGCTAATATAAAGTGGAAGGGCTTTATTTTCATGACTATAAAAGCAATGCTTGAATTATTTAATATTTAAAGTTCATCTGATCAGCTTAACAAAAAATCTTTTAAAAAAAGATATAAATGTCTATTTAATTTTTTTTACATTTTCTTTTAAATTCTTCATTACAAGCACTTACAACAACACATTAAACCCTAAAAAGATCATTTAACACTTAGCTTTCTAAAAAGGATTTTTGTCTTAAATTAACTTGTACCACAGCTGGTGCAGTGGAACACTAAGAAAATTTGTTTACTGATTTGTTTTTAGTGAAATGGATTTCCTCATTCTTTTCAAAGAATGCAGCATGCTTCTACCTCAAATAATAACGATATTTGAAAACTGAATGAGAACGTATAATTGATCTTAGAACTTTAAAGAAGATCGAATTGCTTTAAGGAGATACAATGGAAACAAGCTTCCCACTCTAAACACCAGTAACTCATTTTCTTCCGTATACCCCCGCCCCCAGCAGGTGCACAGGGCGTCAACCTGAGGATTGTTGACTCCATGGCAACAATGTCTTTATGCGTACCTTACATCTTACCACCACAGGCAACAAAATCTGAGTAGCTGGAGTGTGTTAATATCCCTTAAGGTTATGTGTTTGCCTTTCACCATGGTTTCATGACCCAATTGTCTGCCTTTGAAAACAGAATTGATAGCCAAGAGTCCCAATTACAGATATTTACATTTACATTTAGTCATTTAGCAGACGCTTTTATCCAAAGCGACTTACAATAGTCGAGGAGACAATTGATATCCAGTATGTGGATGTCCAAATGTTTCAGATTGAATTGTTTCACTTTACCCTTTAATAACGAAACATATCAAACCGTTTTTCTTTGTATGGACTGATGTCAGCAGTTGTTTGTTGATGTGTAACTTATTCGTCTCCCCCACCCCAGGTCATCTAAACTGGTTTTGGTTGATCTGCCACCACCTATGGCAAACAGTGTAGTCTTTCTGAAGTTTGTGTGCATACTGGTCTCTTTCCATATGTGTATTTAAACTACACCAATATAGAATAATGGATGGATGTAAATTGTACAAATGTTATGAACCTATTGAATTAGATGAATAAGTACATTTACAAAAAGACACCGTTTAATTGTAAAGACAATACAACATGCATAAAGAAGTTTTTCTGCTTACTGGTCTCTTTCCATATGTGTATTTAAACTACACCAATGTGGAATAATGGATAGATGTAAATTGTACAAGTTTTATGAATCTATTGAATGACATAAATAAGCACTTTTACAAAAAAGACACAATTTAATTGTTAAGACAAAACAACCTACATAAAAATTCAATTTCATAGTTATAAAAATCACTGTTTAAACAGTTAAATAGCCAAAACAGAGAACTATCTACAATGTGGAATTGTACGATGGTTGTACAAAAGTTTTAGGAATCTAAATAGGTTTACAAATTGTTTATGCATGTATCAGACTTCACTTAGACCAAACCATATTCAGTTTCTGTGTCAAGTAAAATTTTCATAAGCAAATACATGTAAAGGGCTGAAGTCTTCCTCTTCCTGCATACAGAATGGACAGTGCGTCATATCATACCACAGGGAATCAGACTAATGCACAACCTGCTTTTCTTAAAAACCAACTTACTGAACCAGTTTTTAACATCAGAAAATGCTACCACACAACAGCTGAAATGTACAGGCGTAAAAACACAAACAAACAGTTGGTAAAACAGTACAAAAATTACATAAAAAAAGTTCCCAAAAAACCAATACACACACCAAACCAAAGCAAATATTTACAGCATCGCATGACCCTTCATTTCGGAGTCCTCTTAAAAGTATCTCCACCTTATGTATGAGATCTTTGAAATCCTTCATCCTGCCAGAAAACAAAAATTTAAACGTAATCTTTTCTGTCATATCCACCGCTGGTAGAACGTGGAGCTGAGTAGCCCATTCTCGGTGGCTTGTACTTCTTCTCCTTCGGGGGACAGGAACAGCACAGCATCGCTCCTCCAATTATCATCATAGCAGCAGCTGCAAAACCAATGTAGATGGATGCCCCGAGCTCTCTCTGCTGAGCGGAGACCACCATTGGATTGTAGAAATCCCGAATGGTTTGGTGTGCCACCCAGGCCGCAGGAACGAGCTGCAGTATGCCGGCGAGAATGAAGAGGACACCGGAAACAATCATCACTTTCGCCTTGGAGGCTTCATCCTCAATGCAGTTGGTGCACTTGGCACCCATGATGGAGATCATCACAGCCAGGACGGCCAAGATGATGGCGATGATGGACATGGCTCGGGATGCCTGAAGGTCCTGCGACAGGGCCAGCATGGAGTCATAGACCTTACACTGCATCTGACCGGTGCTCTGAACGACACAGTTCATCCACAAACCCTCCCAGATGACCTGAGCCGTCACGATGTTGGCACCGACGAAGGCCGACACACGCCACATGGGTAGCGCGCAAGCGACGATGCCAATGATCCATCCAATGATGCCCAAGGCAATCCCGCCAATCTCCATTCCCATCGACATGTCGACTCGTTCAGGTGGAACTTCTGATCTTAGAAGGAGACAGTTACGAGTAAGAAAACGTTATACTCTCAAACGGAAGAGTTTAAATGGAAAAAAGGAATGACATTTACCAAGAGCTACGATTGAGTGTTGATGCCAATACAGTCCTTTGTCGTGATCCTTTGTTTCTTTGAGAATCTTGTGACTCTGATGTGAAGGTAAGCAGCCTTTATATTCAAGAAGAGGCAGGTGCGGCTGGAGGAGGACCTGCCTCTTTTGGAGTATAATGCTTGCAGAGTGATGACGGTGGATGTGCTACTGGTTCCTATGTGATACACCTGCCCTCTATGGCCAGTGCGGTGACGAAAGCTAGGCAGATATATTGACTTTCCCTTGCAATTTAATCCGTACAAACATGATGCCTGTTGAAGTTGAGAAACAGGCTCAGCTGGGACAAAGCACCTGTAGGGACAGTTTGGTATTTGGGGGGTGGAGCGAAGGACTAATGTTTCATGTAAACCTGCAAAATATTTGTGGGAAAAAAGCCCTTTATATGGACTAAATATGTTGTGGATGAAAGCTGTTTATACAGAATAAAGATGTTATCTTAATATATAAATAAAATAAATAAATGATAAACTAATATGTCAAACCTGTTATGGTTTAATTATTAGTTTAAACAGCAATCCATTGTTTCTCTGCTATTGTTCTCTTTACATAATAAACACTCCTACTTCTCACTGTCTTCAACGTGGCACTTTTTTTTTAGATCTCCTAAAAACAAAAATAATTTACTTATCATTGTTATTTAAACATTTATGTCTTTATTTTTGCAAAACAAAAAAGAAGATATTTTGAAGAGTATTAATATTAAAAACTTTCGTCCCTTTGATTGTATTTACATAAAAGCAACTCAATTCAATGGGACCGATGGTTGTTGTAACCAACATTCTTCAAAATATATTTTCTTGTGTTGTTAAGGAATGTTTATCTCTTTTTTTTTTCACAATGGTTTGACCTGCTTTGTTTGTATGTAGTTCAGCTGTGTAATGCTTTGGTAATACAAAGTATTTGTCATGTCAATAAAACTTGGGTCTCAGCCTCAGGACGATTGGTTGAGCGTCTGATGCATGAAGCACACTTTGTTTTTGGAAACACTTCGGCGAGGTCCTAGTCTTCATCTGATTGGTTTAATTTGATGAGTTTCTCATTCACTTTTGGTCCACCAGGAAACAAATCGCAGACATGTTTAGATGATTGACACAAGCCAGAAATGCGGAAATGCTTACTGAATGCAAATGCTGCTTTACTGGTAAATGCGGATTACAAAATTCAAGTTTGCACTTTTGATGGAAACCTTGCTAATGAGCATTTATCATTATCAGCTAAACATTCAAACAAATTGCTGACTACTGCTTGTTCTCCCTCCTCCTCTTTGACATTCAATGCTGGTTATTTTGATGACTGGCATGTTGCTCTCTGGTCTATTGTTGTGGAAACTTTTTTCACAGCCTTAATCATGATGTTGAACGAAACAAAGTTTGAATGGTTGTTTGATGTGCTGGTCAGACAGACTTATGGGCAGCCTTGGCCAACGAAAGCTGCCAGGTATTCAAGACCTTCAGCCATCAGTCTGAAGGTCTGGCTATGCGAGACTAATAAAACTCAAACTGAGAGCAAAAGCAAAGGAAAGAAGATATCATATATTATATATTATAAAAATTGTAAGGACATTATATTAGTTGCTTCATTATTTCCTGCACTGCTTTACAAGTCAGAAAAAATTCAAATAATTTTTACAGTGTACACATGTGAAACATATAGTTTAAAATTAAATTTTTTCATAGTTTATTTTCATGCATGGCCATGATTTTATAAAAACTAGATTTTTAGAAATTTTAAAAAATTGTTTACCTAGATATGTCATCATTTGTTCATATTTGTTACAAACCTGTATCCATTTCTTTGTAGTGCTGATCACAAATTTAAATATTTTATAAAAGTTTGTTTTGGGTTTTTGGTCACCAATAACATCTTTGATGGACAAATAACTGCAATGGAAATCAATGGTGAGCCAAAATGGCTTGCCAACATTCATTGAAAGAATGTCCTTTTAATGCAATATAGTAGTTAACACTGGGATTACTTGTGGTGAAACAATTCTTTGTTAAACATTAGCATAAATAATTCTGGAAAAATTTACTAAACACAATTTTATTTCCAGCACAGTAGCACTAAACTTCAAGGAAGGTGATGTGTAAAATGTCTCTGCCAGCTTTAATGTCAAGGCCAAAGGGCTGTTCCGTTGTGGAAAATGTTCCGCAAAAGTGTTTCAATGAATAAGAATGAGAAGGTCAGTGAATAGAATTAAACATTAACACAATTAAGAAAATTTAAAATTCACATTTATTACAATTCAAGCACAAAATAGTAGTACACGTACAACATAGTACATTAGTACAAACTTTGCCAGCAACTAGTATTTATTGAATTTATTGAATTTTGCCATTAGTAAGCTTTGAATAAAGTTAATGTTGAAAAACAAAACAATAATTTACAGACAGTTTTAGAAAATGTGTTATCCCTTATAAACAGTCTACAAAAGTAAAGTAAGTGGTTAACTGACCTTTGCTCTGACATTTCCAATAATTCCCCGAAATCCCAGTAATTTTGATTTAAAACATACAAGATGCAGAACAAATGACTTTCAGGGATGGAGTGATAATAGGCACAAAAAGTGCATAAAGCAAAAACATAGTAAAACATTAAACAGAGATGTATTAATATTCACATGTAAACTATTTCATGGATTTGCGACTCAAATATCCTCCACTGATGTCCTCTCACACATAGTCTCTTTTGTTGTAGGTGCTTGGAGCCACCGAGTGGTGAGCCGAATACGATATTCGACTTTGAGGTGGGTACCTTGATTTGTCATCAGGTGGGCAACTGCAACACAGGATCGAACCACCGACCATCAACAGAGCAGCAGCGGCCCATCCCAGGTACAGCGATGCCCCTATTTCCATCTTCTGAGCTTCTGGTACAACGGGGCTGTAGAACTCCCGGACAACAGTGTTGGCTGACCAGGACACAGGAATGAGTTGCAAGACAGCAGCGGTTATGAATGCAGCGCCGGAGCTGATCATCACTCGAGCTTTGGGGGCTTCATCCTCAATGCAGTTGGTGCACTTGGCCCCTACCACGGCCACAAGGAGAGCCAGGATGCCCACTATGATGGACACAACCACCAGGGCGCGGGCCGCCTGTAGGTCTGAAGGAAGAGCCAGCATGGAATCGTAGACTTTACATTGCATCTGGCCCGTGCTTTGGAACACGCAGCTCATCCAGATGCCCTCCCAGTACACTTGAGCCGTGACAATATTATTGCCAATAAACGCGCTGACCCTCCACATGGGCAGAGCGCAGCACACAATGCTTAGGATCCAGCCGAGCACTGAAAGAGCGACTCCCACTATTTCCAATCCAAAGGCAGCCATGTCTCGCTTTCTGCTTTCAAGCTCACTCTTTCCTATCCTTTTCTTTTCTGCTCTGTGAGACAAGATCTTGAAAAACTTACATCAGTAGCTTTTGAAAATCACAAAATAACTGCATGAGCAGTTGACTCACTCAATGTTGACCCGTGTTCAAGGACAGACGGAGTGTTCTATCTTACCCGAAACGTTCCGCTACAAAACGTATGTTCAGTAAAAAAGGGCTGACCTACCTGGGCTCGGTAGATAAGGAGCGTTCTTCGCATTGGTTAACATTCTCATAAAAAGTATGAATCTGTGAATCTGAACACTTTTGAATGTGTGCGATTGGATTGTTTAAAGCAAAGGTTGGGATTGTTTGCTGATGTTAATAGATAACTCGGAGTGTAAGGCAGGGTTTAAAAAAAGCTCTTTAATGGACAATCATTGACAACATGAACACCTTAGTCTAACTTATTGAGAATGCATACACATGATTGCTCAACCATGAAATTCTGTCCTCATTTCCTTGCCACTTAAATGAGTCAGACTCTAACAAATGTCTTCAGTTTCGAAACCTAGAAAGTTGCTAATTATGAAAAGTGTTTCATTATTGCATCCTTTTGTCATTTTAGGCATGCATGACATTCTTTCTTTCTTTTAAAGAAAGTCGGGAACTGGAACCATTTGGTTTAGGGTTAATACAATAGAAGAGAATGGGTATCACTGCTGTTCGGGTATCAAACTTTTTTAACATATCTTCTTTTGTGTTATGTAGATGAAGGAAAGTCCTACAGACTTGGAATGTCAAGAGGGGAGGAAATGATGACACACTTTCCATAAAAAGTTTTCAGGCTTTGAACTGAAGAGCCCTCTCAATTTTTCACTACAGTGTTGTTGACCTACAAATTTCACCCACATTTCAAAGCACTATATTTAAACACACTATTTATTGATATCAAAGTCCTGGCAGCACCTTCAACTTAAGACTATAAAACGCGTAAAACGTATGACCTATTTAAAAAAATTTCCTTATTGTCTAAGAATCTCATTGTTGGACACAACCTAACAACATGAGAGAAAATGACAATTCTATCTAAGAGAAAAAAGACATTTCTGTTAAAAAGACAAAAGCACACGAAAGAATGAACGAAACCATAATCTTAAATAAACATTACAGCTTTGTTCCATTCTTATGTGCACCAAAGTAAAGAAAAAAGAATGTGGCAATATTTAAGTAAAAATGGTCCTATCACTGGTTAAGGTCTTATGTCTTAATAAAAAAGGTGAACTTCATCCGAACTTCAGTATCCTTTAATATATCTAAGGGAAATAAAGGTTAAAGCTTATAATTTGTGACTTCCAGGAAATCAGGTGTGGGAAATTTTCGCATATATACTGCACATATTAAAATGATAATTCATATTTAAGAATTGTACATTTATATGCACACCGAAGCAAATAAAATTAATTATACCCTCGTATAAACACCTTCAATTTAAAATAAGCATAGAATACAACATCAATCTTATTTGTTTCTTATCATTATCATTATTTACTTCCCCTTGATGTCAATTTAAATACTATTTAAATTTACATTTTTTAACAGCATACAGGAATCTGATTAACCCTGATAGATTATTTGTTCTATACACTGATGTTATCTTTCATGTTTATACTTATAATCTTTTGGCCTGTGATACAGGTTTCATGTATTTGCTTAGCAACTTTAACAAATTATGCATTCGTTGATAAGATTAGACAGAAAAGATTAGTAAGAGGGGTCGCTTGTGTAATTATATGACTGAAAAATGTGGATGGGTTGAACTTATAAACATACGGGGCAACACATGCAAATAAACTGGATAAGAGACAGGACAGAAACTTTTAAAATGTTTTTTCAAATATACACTGTAAAAATGTTTTGTTAAAAGTTAACAAAATGATATTGTTGTGCAAATCATGCACATCCGAGATGAAATGGTTTAGCATTGGAACAACTAGTTTGCTGTTTCATGATTAACGACTAATGGCAATGGAGAGGCCAGGCCATGGTGTGTATTAGACACAGACATTTTGGATAAGCAAAACATGTTTTTTCACATGACATCATAGCTGATGAAACAAACCTTAACAAAGTTTAGATCATAAGTTTAAGTGATTGTTCACCCAAAAATGTAAATTCTGTTATTTAATCACCCTTGTGACATTTCAAACATGCATGAGTTTCCTTGTTCCGAAAGTTTGAAACCAAACAGCAGTGGCACTGCTGAATGAATGCCAGTTACCAACATTCTTCAAAATGTCATCTTTTGTGTTCTGGTGAAGAAATAAAATAGTACAGGTTTTAACAAACAAGAGAGTGAGCAAATGATGAGACAATTTTCATTTTTGAAGGAAATATCCTCTTTAGTGCTTAATAAAGTGGTGTATTTGCACATACTTTTAATTTGTTTTAAGCATTGCAGGTTTTGTAAGTTAAAAATAAATCTTAGATATTTTAACTGCCAAACAAGAGGATTTACTTTACATTGGATCTTTACAATGAGAAGACGTGTTTTATCCTATGACTTAATGGCGTTTACATTTGTGACTCGCCATAAATGATAAGCCCAGCAAATGGGTAAAACAATAATATAATTAACTGATAACATGTCCCTGCTGATAATTGTTTCCATTTGAAATACCATAATAAACCACCATCCCTTTTCCAATGAAACATTATAGTTTCCGTCTTAAATTCATTAATGTAATGTGTTTTGGGCCCGTATTCAGTAAATGTATTTATTGATATTCCATTTCTTCCACTCCACAATACATCATTCCACCAAATACTGTAAACACAAAGGAAAAAGTTATTGCCTTACACAAAACCACCTGAAACCAGTCAACGTTTGACAGGTGACACCTGATGAAGGCATACTTCCCTCTTGATCAAACACTCATTCTATTTAAATGAGTTTCAGTGAGCCGCGGCAGAGCGATGACTAGTTTCAGTGGGAAATTGTTCTCTTGACTCATGGGTGGAGCTATAGCGGATACCCCCACTCCACACAGCACACTAGAGAGTTTTCAGTTTAACATGCAGCTGGGATTGTGTGATTTTAACCTGCTGTCTGAATCAAGGGAAAGAAGGCCACAGGGGAAAATGGGTCATTCACGTTTGCATATTGTTGATTGCTACCATGACTACATCACAAAGCCATTCAAATACACTTTTTGATGTGCAAGGTTTACATCACATCGTATGTTTACACATTAATGAAAATAAGCAACGTGGAGGAAAACAAGCTCAAGTTAGTTAATGATCATAGCAAAGGGGCATGTGTCTGCACTAAAGCCTCATTGAAAGGGTCATATAAACTAGGATGTTTTGTTTAGTTAATCCTTACCTTAGATAGATAGATGGATAGATAGATAGATAGATAGAGGGATCGAGAGAGAGAGAGAGAGAGAGAGAGAGAGAGAGAGAGGGAGAGAGGGAGAGAGAGAGAGAGAGAGAGAGAGAGAGGGAGGGAGGGAGGGAGAGAGAGAGAGAGAGAGAGGGAGGGAGGGAGGGAGAGAGAGAGAGAGAGAGAGAGAGGGAGAGAGAGAGAGAGAGAGGAGAGAGAGAGAGAGAGAGAGAGAGAGAGAGAGAGAGAGAGAGAGAGAGAGAGAGAGAGAGAGAGAGGGGAGGGAGGGAGGGAGGGAGGGAGAGAGAGAGAGAGAGAGAGGGGGGGGGGGGAGGGAGGGGGGGGGAGAGAGAGAGAGAGGGAGAGAGAGAGAGAGAGGAGAGAGAGAGAGAGAGAGAGAGAGAGAGAGAGGGAGGGAGGGAGGGAGGGAGAGAGAGAGAGAGAGAGAGAGGGGGGGGGGGGGGAGGGGAGGGGGGGGGAGAGAGAGAGAGAGGGAGAGAGAGAGGCAGAGAGAGAGAGGAGAGAGAGAGAGAGGGAGAGAGGGAGAGAGGGAGAGAGAGAGAGAGAGAGAGAGAGAGGGGGGGGGGGAGGGAGGGAGAGAGAGAGAGAGAGAGAGAGAGAGAGAGAGAGGGAGAGAGGGAGAGAGAGAGAGAGAGAGAGAGAGAGAGAGAGAGGGGGAGGGAGAGAGAGAGAGAGAGAGAGAGAGAGAGATTTATATGATAGCCTAAAAGAGTCTCCCTTATAATATTAAGTCAAAAATAATTAACAATAATTTATATTAATTCTAGTGAACAACATGGGTCAAAAATGTTAAGACATCTATTTGAAATGTTTATCGTTCATAACAAAATAGATCATTGATCTGAAGGTGGATGCCAAAATGTTTAAAATTAGTTTAATACATTTCTGCAAATTCTAGTGGCTACTTCACTGGAGATGATTATAATTATAATTTTATTATTTCAAAATATGGACAAAAGGAGGCAGTGTAGATGATGGCAAACTCACTCTCTCAAGGATATATATAAAGGCCAATAGAGGGCCCACATTCACAACACACCAAAAACTTGGCAGTCAACTGTAAACATATAAATCATAAAAATTGAATCTTGCATTGACCAGTTTATTGTAATAACATACAAACACATTTTATAAGCTCTCCACAAGATTACCTTGTATTTATTTTACATAAGTTGTGTTGCCCGCATTGATGACTTTAATAACCGGGAAGCAGGAGGGCTTTACTTACTGTCAAAAGCTGATTTTAGCAAACAGATTTGAATTATAAGAGCATAATACAAACCTCTATGAAAAGCGCTCATGCAAAATGGTGTTGTTAAATAGGAATATTGATTTATACATCTTCTCAACTTTTGTTTTTCAGTCATTGTCTCTCTCTGTTCAGTCGGTTTTTAAATAATTAAATTATAAATTGGCAATTGTGCATGTATTCATACAATCTGCTGCATATAAAAACAATTCAGCAGTTTAAACGTGACCACAAAGATCCACCCCTAATATAACTGTCAGTAGGGTGTGATCACATAAAAACATCCAAATAAGGTGTTTATTATGCCATCTTTGGCTCAGACTTATATCACAGGTTCATCTTAGGATTTATTTTCTTTGTTGGAGAAATAAAGAATCAGTCATTTGTTTCATCATGCATTAATAGATGGAACTCGTTCACGATGTTAACTCCTCCAACTAGATATTATTCACAGTAAACCATCTTTTATATGATTTTGCTAAACAATAGCAGCTCATTCACCTCTTTTTAACAAGGCCGCCTGATACAGAGAGAATGAAACCCAGGAAAATATCTTTCCTTTATGTGAGCAGTTAAGTTGACCTTTAGTTATTATGTTTTAGTTATTGCAAGTTAACTAAGGTTGATGAATTGTGTTGTTCAGTTTAGCCCAGACATCCACCCGTGTTCTACGGAAAACTGGTTTAACCGGTTCAGGTGGATACCGGTGCACCTGCTTATTCTTTACTCAGATACTTGCTTACATGTGAACTCTTGAAAATTTACCACAGGAAATGCTTACGTGATGCGTAAGGCTCGGAGTAAACATTGTATGTGTCATATACGAAACCAACAAAGATGTTTTTTATATAACCTTGGCCTAAGTGTCAGAAAATGATGGGGAATTACTTTTCTATTGTGGAATATGAATCAAATCTGACACTATTTGTTATGTTTTTTAGATGTGACACAAACTGTTGTACTACTAAAACAAATCTTCTTTTCTTTTCATAAATATTGAAAAAAATTATTGGAATCTAGTTATGTATACAACACAAACTCTTAGGACTCGATGTTTCTTGTTTATTTAAAAAAAAATCCCTTCCTGTGATTGATCTTTCCTGTCTTAACCGCTAAATAGCTTATGGTCCTATTTTTGCTTAGACTATTATTTCCTCCCAACCCCCAGATTTTCTCACATAGATACCTGAAGTTCGAGACTTGAAGACATAAAAGACCCCTTATATGGTTCTGTGACAACAGAAGAAGAATTTCTACAAAGTGACGCACACAGGTAGTGTCGCACCCGATGAAGCAGCCAAAAAACAGCAGAGCGGGTCATCCGTTACAACTCCTCCCCTATACCTCTGCAGGTTCTTTTTAAGCATCTGCACACGCCTTTCAGAGCATTGCAAAGAAAACAACCTCGACAGTCAAAGAACAGACTTCAACAGAGAAGCATCATGGTGTCTGCTGGGCTTCAAATGCTGGGCATTGCCTTGGCCATTATAGGATGGATCGGCGTCATCTTGGTTTGTGCCGTTCCCATGTGGAAGGTTACGGCCTTCATCGGCAGCAACATCGTCACGTCGCAAATCTCGTATGAGGGAATCTGGATGGCCTGTGTTGTGCAGAGTACCGGACAGATGCAATGCAAAGTCTACGACTCTATGCTGGCCCTCTCTTCAGACCTTCAGGCTGCTCGGGCTCTTATCATCATTGCCATCGTGATTGGAATCCTGGGAATCTTTCTGTCCGTGGTCGGTGGCAAATGCACCAACTGTGTTGAAGACGAGAGCTCCAAATCAAAGATCGGTATAACTGCAGGCGTGATTTTCATCGTAGCTGGAGTGATGTGCCTCGTCCCAGTGTGCTGGACGGCTCATGTCATCATTAAGGACTTTTACAACCCCTTGATGAATCAGGCACAGAAGAGAGAGTTGGGTGCAGCACTTTACATTGGATGGGGAGCCGCCGCCCTGTTGATCATCGGAGGAGGATTGCTTTGCAGCAACTGCCCAGAGAACGAACAAAGTGGAAATTACACGGCCAAATATAAATCTGCTCCCCGGTCTGACGCCTCTGCACCTACCAGCAAGAACTTTGTGTGAAACTTTGTAGAACTCTAAGAAAAAGATCCTACTTACGTTTACAATTTTGGTGTCACAAGGACTTGAAAAGCTGTAGTTGAAAAGCCGGTGAGATAGGTTTGCCAAATAAATAGCCTTTGTATTTACTGTGGAATGAAACAAAAGAGGAAAACAGGGAACCACGTTTTTTTTTATTCTCATCTAGAGGATATTTATGTTTGAATTGACCATGTTTATTGGATTTTTGCTGACAAAGTGTAACATTTGTGATTTATGTGTTGTTTCATTTAATTTTTTTTATTTGTCAAGTATTGGAACAGCCTTGTATATATTTCTCTTTTGTATAGTAAACCGCAAAAAAGCTGTCTTCTTATAAAAAATAAAAATATTACTATCACACCTTATTAAGGAGTGTCTTAATGCATGAAAACCTGTGCTGTATGGGTGTTAACATGAAAGTGTCAAATTGCAAACCTCCATTTTCACCCTCTGACACATAAGAGATGGCAAAAGATTACCTGTATACTGCAAGCAAAACATTCTCACAGGGAGTTGTCTCACTTCAAATCCAGAACAGGTTCTTTAACATAAAAGTGCACATGACAATGATGAACAGGATTTGTGGTTTGACAGTTAATTACTGTGTGTTGATGCAGAAAGCCTTTGCGGAGGGTTCCAACTTTGATCAACTAGTTTAGATTAGAATTAAACTAGTAAGTTTCAAAAGAGAAAAGATCTTATGAGATATAAAATGTGATTGACATCCCAAGCACTACAATGGCTCTAAGAAAGCAAAGGATTGGCAGCACACACACATTATCAAATAATAAAACATAGTGGCAAAATTCACTTCCACATGGATTAAACATGAGCCTTTAACCACCCTGTAATGATACAAAGCCATTTCCAAAACGCTATTGATCCATTTTAATAGTTTTGTGAAAAAGTTAAAAAAGGTTTGGCCCTCATATCTGTATGGTAAAGAACTGCATATTGTAGTACGTTTTATCAAGAAAATATAGAGATTTGGCATGAAACGATGGAGCAGAGAATGGTTTCAGTAAACACCAAAATGGCTTGACAAATTCTTTTGAAATTAGCATTTATAGCGTTTTTTAAAAAGAAATATATGACGACCACTATATAAAAATCAAAAAACTACAAATTAATTTAGTTTAATTTTACAGGGACTTTGTTACAAATAAAACAATGTGAACTATTAAGCTTAATTTATCAGTTGACTACACAAGCTTTTTTGAACAAACAAAATACACAAATGATATTGATTTATTGTTAAAATGAAACAAGCTGGTGTGGACCTAAAATGAAGATGACTGTAGATCTAAAATACTCTGGATCTGGGTATACTTGATGAGAAACGTTTACATTCATAAAAATTATTTGATAACTGTGACAACATTTAACATATTTATGCCAAGTCTTGAAAATAAATATCTGAAACGCAGACTAACCAAACACAGCCATTCTTTGTTTAATCTTACTGATGGAAAGTATATGGTAAAGTTAAGTATTGTTGATTTTTAAATTGATCAGCAAGTTTCCCAGCCTAGACTGAATTGTAAATCAAACATTTTCAATAGCTAAACACATCTAAAGTTGCAATACCTATAAGGGGAAAACCACACAATACACTCCACAATAGCCCCAACAAACCATAGATCTCTTCAAACACAGGGCTATATATAAAGGAAAAAGCCAGGGATCTAAACTAGGTATAGGTGAAACAAATGAGTAACCAAAGAAAGTAATGGGGTAAAGTAATAAAGCTCTAATGAATCCAACTCAACAATCAGTCAAACGTCAGGGAATTCTTTCCATTCACATTTAGTTTCAAATGATGTAATTCATTGGGCTGTGCTTAAGCATCCATGAACATGTCTTTAGATGATGACCAAAAACAATTCACAGTACTTTTGAGGTAAACGGGAAGAATAATTAACAATGAAAGCTAAAATGTGAACAATGATCCAACTTAAAGAGCATAAACAGCAAAAAATAAACCTGACAACTGCTTTGGAGGTTTCCAGGTAATGTGTTGACATGCCACTTCCAGATCTGTTCCCCTGGTTATTGATTCATTCATTTACATGTGTAAATTATAAAATGTTCATAAGATAAGTTGATCATCCTGGAAATGTAAAAGTGTTTTTTCTTGAGTTGAGGTAATTCATTTCAGAGCTCTGGTGTTGTGCTCACCGCCATGATCTATTTAAAGAGTGTGTCTGCACAATGACCGAGTTTGCAAAAATAAACAAGGCCCTAGACATTTTTTTAAATGCCAAATAAAAAACAGTCATATGTAATATAAAGCATTCATTTATTCAAGTTAAAATTGTTTGCTACCTAAAACATGATGAGGTATAAAGACAAAAATAGACAATAGTTTTTTTGACATTTAACCATGAAAATACAAAAACTGTCAGTTATTATTAAACCTGACCCCTATACGAAACATCTCAATGATTGATTGGACAAATACAACAATGATACTATAAGAAATCGTTTAATACAAACTCAAGAGGGGTTAAATGTCTGTGCAGAGTATACGATGACAAATGTTTGTTGCTTTTCTGAAAATTGTCCCAATGTACTAATCTGAGATCTATAAGAAGCGGATTGTTGAAATCTCGGGCGGTTTTATGCGCTACTGAGTAGAAAGATGTGAGACACAACAATCCACCTATGATAAAAAACGTCCCAACACATATGACAAGTCCTGCCTTTTCATTTTTGTTCCTGATACAAGTGCTTCTGTTCCTTCGAAAGCTATCAAGAGTATGCCGATAAAAGAGGCCGAGGTTGTGATGAAAGTCAATGCATATGGGGCTTGAAGGTGCTGGGACAGGACAAGCTTTAAATCATACACTTTACACATCATCTGTCCTGTGCTCTGGACCACACAGGTCATCCACCGGCCTTCCCAAGGGGTCATCACAACAGCAATGTTGTTGCCAGAGAAGGCTAAAGCCCTCCAGATGGGTGAGTATATGTCTCCAAGCCACCTGAGATGCCTTAAAGATACCACGAGTTTCGCTCATGTCTTGTTCAAATAAATATTTTTGTTAAAGTCGACTGAAAGTTCCAAGTGTGTCTTTTCTGTGTGTTTTCAGTGTACTGTGTGTGTGGACTTGGATGGGATAAATTTTCAGATTGTTTCAATAAAATTTTCTGTTGAATTTTGCTGTCTTGTTCGGTTTTGTATTATGTTATTGTGTACAACTTTAGTTTAACATGGGCTAATTAGTACGTAGGTACAAAGAGTTTTGGCAAAGATTGTGTTAAATGAGATAAGAACTCAAAGATTCTGAAATAAGTGGTCAATAAATAAATGTTGTGCCAAAGTGATGATTATTGATCCAGAGATTTCCTCACACACATTACTGTGTATTCATGGTATAAAGAGTTTTATAAAAGCCACAAAGTAAGAAGAAACATGTCCCAGCAATTGTAAAAATAAAATGTTTCAAATTACAAAACCTTAGGGTTGGAAATTAACAAGAAACAAAAATATAGATTCAATGCGTGATGCTTATGAGATATTTCAATGGGTAAGAATGTGAGTAACATAAAAGTATTTTAAAATAGAAGCTAAGTCTGTGACTCATAATAACCTCATTCGTGTGAAAAGGTGTCTACATTCAAACAATAGGATTTTAAATCATAAATATATGACACATTGACTGCTTCTTTTTATTTCAAAAAGTGCATTAGCTATTATTACATAAAGAATATAAAATTGTTCAATTAATTTGAATTGGAGCATTTAAATATTTGAACAAAATATCTTGTTCACTCTTAGCTCATGCAATTACAAACTTTATTGGTAACTATTACCATTAACATATTTATATTTTCAGGGATTTTATTAGACATGCACTGATATATCCGACATAATGGGTTATTCTTAAAGTTTAAAACAAAGTTGATGGTCAGGGCCCACTGTCTACATCCTGTCAATCAAAAGGATTCAGTTAACCATTAAAATTAAGTTATTGAATAACTACGAAATTATTGGTTTCTCTGTTTCTGCACTTATCACTCTAAATAATCTGATATCGCTGTCAATGTATTGGTGCATCTCAATTGTGTTATTGTTACTAAACACTGTATTTCCAGTAAAAGCTGCTTTGTATGTCTTCATACAAATCCAACAATGGGTACAGAAATAAGAGCCTCACCAAATATCAAATATCGGCTTTTCTTTTTGTGTCTTTTTAGCTAAACTCCACCCAATACCTGAAGGCTATAAAACCAGACACTTAAAACCCACCACACACTTTCCACTATCGCTTTATGTAGTGACCCCAATCCGCAGCGATGGCATCTCAAGGCATCCAAATCTTAGGCGTTATGCTTGCCGTGATAGGCTGGTTGGGAACCATCATCACCTGTGGCCTGCCTATGTGGAGGGTCACGGCTTTTGTCGGAGCAAACATCGTCACGGCCCAAATCATCTGGGAGGGTTTATGGATGACCTGCGTTGTTCAGAGCACTGGACAGATGCAGTGTAAGGTCTACGACTCCATGCTGGCACTATCGCAGGACCTGCAGGCTTCACGAGCCATGGTTATCATTTCCATCATGGTTGGTGTCTTTGGCTTCCTGATGGCTGTGGCTGGAGGAAAGTGCACGAACTGTCTGGAGAATGAAGCAGCTAAAGCAAAAGCGTGCATAGTCTCTGGGGTCATATTCATCATTGCTGGATTCCTTATATTAGTGCCTGTGTGCTGGTCTGCACACACGCTTATCAGAGACTTTTACAACCCTTTATTAGTTTCTGCCCAGCGTCGGGAGCTAGGAGCCTGTCTGTACATAGGCTGGGGATCTGCAGGTCTTTTGTTGCTAGGTGGCAGCCTTCTCTGCTGGAACTGCCCGCCCAACGAGAACAGTTCCTACATAGTAGGCAAATATGCTCCTGCGAGATCTGCCAACCCGGCAATGAATTATGTTTAAACTGTGACGGCAAATGCAAAATGATATGTAAACTGTCATATTTTCATGAATTGAACCTGGTTTACTTATAATAAAAACTTTTTAGGTAAAACAAAATCTATGTTTATTAAATTAAATGCATGTGGTTAATCAATACATCACATCATGTCACTTGCAGTCATACATTTTTTTCTTCTACATCTTTGTCTGCAAGGTAACTCCTCTGGTTCACAGCTGCAGTTTTGTTCTCCTTTCTTTTGTCCCTCATACAAAGGATGAGCTGTAAGGGTTGTCTTGGAGAAACCTCAGCAATCCAACCAATGTGCAAAAGTAAACAACCAAAAGCATCACTCACAGAGCCTTTTTGTACAATAAGTATTCTGTGAGCATGGAAGACATGTTTAACATATATATAGAGTATGTATGTCAGTGATTTATTAAGGTTACATTTCTACATCAACAATAAAACTCATTTTCACTCGTCTCGTTTTCTAAAGTTGTTAATAACTTTTAGTTCAAATGAAATGAAAATATGATCCTGTTCTTAATGTTCCTTATACAAACTCTTTCCCGGATGAGTTAGATGTCGGGTATTTGACCACTATTGGTCGTGCCTCTTTCGGACATTGACAGCAGAGTATCGCCCCCCCGATGAGCAGAAGGCCCGCTGCACCCCAGCCGGTGTAAAGAGACGCACCGAGTTCCCGTCTCTGCGCATCTGGCAGGTGTGGGTTAAAGAAATCTCGGATGATGGCGTGTGCTGACCAACACACAGGTGTGAGACACAGCAATCCACCAATGACAAGAAACACTCCCGCAGATATGACAACTCTTGCCTTCGTGGTTTTGTCTTCTATACAAGTGGTGCATTTCCCTCCCACGACCGCCAAGAGGATGGCGATGAGAGAGACCAAGATGGAGATGACCGTTAAAGCGCGTGCAGCCTGCAGGTCCAGGGACAGGGCGAGCATTGAATCGTACACTTTACACTGCATCTGCCCGGTGCTCTGGACCACACAGGCCATCCATAGTCCTTCCCAAGTGGTCTGCGCTGTAACAATGTTGTTGCCAATGAAGGCTGTAACCCTCCACATGGGAAGGATGCAGGTGATAATGTCTCCAAGCCACCCGCAAAGCGCAAGAGCAATTCCTAAGACCTGAAGCCCCAAAGATGCCATGTTTCTTGTTTGTGCCTTGTTTAAAATAACCTCGACTGAATTTGGAGGGGATGTTTATACTCAGATGGTCGGGGTGGGATTTGGGGTTTTATGAGACAGTTGGTGAATGCCAGCGAGATAAATGGGATACCGCCCTCTGTTTCTTCGCAACCCTGTTAGTTGGCGCCAGTTCAGGAACGCCCGTGTACAAAAGGAACAGGCTGCTTTTTTGCACTATATGTGCTTATTTATGTGGATACATCATGATTTTCTGATATTTACCTATGAATGATACTGAATGTCTATTGATATTAAAAGTAAATTATTCAATTAGATATGTTTAGGACAACAACAATAATAAAATATGACTGTATTTATTTTGATTTAATAAAATTTTCATTATTTCAGCCATGAATTACTCACTTTTAGTCTGTTTAAATGACTTGGTTTGGTTAATCACAGAGGAATGTGTGTTCAAACAAACAAAGTCGTTCCCCTAAACTTTTTGCTCTACTGCAATCTTCAAAATATCTAATTTATGTTCAGCTGAACAAATAAGTAATATTTCCCACTATGGAATTTAATGGGGGTCACAACAGTGCTTACAAGCAATTTTACAAATATCAATCTCAGTGTTCATTATTTCAAAATGCATACAATCTGGAACAACTCAAGGGTAAATAAAGACAAAAAACGTAATTCTGAGTGAAATATCCCTTTAAAGTAAATTATTTAAATACATTTCAGGACACAAACTAAAAATATTTGGTAAATGTCAATGAACAGATACATGTTTCAATATGGCACTGAATGTCCTTTGAAATTACAAGCTGATTATTGAAATATTTTTTTCAGGACAAAAATAAAAACTGTTCAACAAATAGCTTGTCATACAATGTTATGAGATTGATTTATTAGCGGCTACAATACAGTCAATAAAACTTAAATTCCCATTAATTATCTTACCAGCCTAACCCCTATAATATAGTAGCATGATTAGAATTAATTCAACATTTACCCACATTTAGAGTTTTTATAGAAAAAAATTGTTATTCTCCTCTTACATATTCTATTCTAATTTCATTCTCATGTGAGTGACTTTACCACCTGAAAGCAATAAAGAGGGTGAAACAAAAAATCCCCATTTATTATACTACGAGCCTATCCCCTATAATATAGAAGCATGATTACAATTTATTCAACATTTACCCACATTAAGAGTTTTTATAGACATTTTTTTTCTCTACTCTTACATATTCTATTCTAATTTCATTCTCATGTGAGTGACTTTACCACCTGAAAGCAATAAGGAGGGTGAAACTGAAAATTCCCATTAATTCTCCTACATGCCTATCCCCTATAATATAGTTGCATGATTACAATTAATTCAACATTTACCCACATTAAGAGTTTTATAGAAAAAAACTTCTCTCCTCTAACATATTCTATTCTAATTTCATTCTCATGTGAGTGACTTTACCACCTGAAAGCAATAAGGAGGGTGAAACTGAACATCCAGGTGCCTCTAATCCAATTAATGGTCCCCCCCCACCCCCAAACCAGACTATAAATATCAGCATCAGAGAACCAAAGGGCATTGTGTGATCTTCCACTACAGAACTCATGGCATCAGCTGGACTTCAGATTTTGGCAACTGCACTTGCAGTCATCGGCTGGTTGGGAGAAATCATCATTTGCGCTCTCCCAATGTGGAAAGTGACGGCGTTTATTGGGAACAACATCGTGACCGCTCAGATCTTTTGGGAAGGTCTGTGGATGAACTGTGTCCAGCAGAGCACAGGTCAGATGCAATGCAAGGTCTACGACTCCATGCTGGCGCTTCCTCAAGATCTCCAGGCCGCCCGGGCACTTGTGGTCATCTCCATCCTTGTGGCTCTCCTGGGCATCCTCTTGGCCGTGGCAGGGGGCAAGTGCACCAACTGTGTGGAGGACCGAGATGCCAAGGCTAAAGTGGGCGTTGCGGCGGGTGTGTTCTTCCTGGTGTCGGGCGTGCTGTGTCTGATCCCGGTGTGCTGGTGCGCACACGCTGTCATCAGAGACTTTTACAATCCCATTGTGGGTGAGGCACAGAAGAGAGAGTTGGGGGCGTCCCTATTCATCGGATGGGGTGCTTCCGGTCTCTTGATAATTGGGGGTGCGCTCCTGTGCTGCCAGTGCCCGAAAGGTGAAGGTCGTGGATATTCCGTCAAGTATTCTGCTCCGAGATCTGCTGCGGGTGGGGGAGCTTATGTGTGAACACTTAAGACTTCTGTGACTCTTATTCTCCTGATGAAGGGAAGAGATGGAATTGTTTGTACTCTTGCTTGATTTGTTTTTAAATTGTAATAAATGTCTAAGTTTTAAACTTGTCATCTACTTTTTCCATAAGCTTGGGTTCCCTTAATTGGCATCCAGTTTTTAGAAGGCTGTTCCATAATTTTGGCCTGAACACGGACTTGGTTTGTAAAAGTTATTTTGGGTATAATTTCACTTAATGACATAAGAAATTAATTTGTTGCGCATCACAATGTGGAGGCCCACTGAGTCCACTGAATTGAGACCTATGGTCATTTGAAGACTAATGGGTTGTAGCAGTATGCTGTTAACAAGAGGTTGTTGGGTTTTCGTTGTTGCATTATACTTGTAACAAGAGGGGGTCGGGTTTTAGTAGTCAGCTTTCAACAAGAGGTTGTTGGGGTGTAGCAGTATGCTTTTAACAGGAGGTTGTAGCAGCAAGCCTTTTACAAGAGGTGGTGGGGTTGTAGCCGTATGCTTTTAGTGAGAGGTGGTGGGGTTGTAGCCGTATGCTGTTAGTGAGAGGTGGTGGGGTTGTAGCCGTATGCTTTTAGTGAGAGGTGGTGGGGTTGTAGCCGTATGCTGTTAGTGAGAGGTGGTGGGGTTGTAGCCGTATGCTGTTAGTGAGAGGTGGTGGGGTTGTAGCCGTATGCTTTTAGTGAGAGGTGGTGGGGTTGTAGCCGTATGGTTAGTTTATCTGAGTATGAGAGTGAACTTGATGTAATCTGAGTGGAGTGAATGCTAAAAGCCATCTCACCTCCATAACAGTTTTGCACTGTCTCTCATCCGCCCCAACACCCGACTCTGTTTTGGGATCTTGTACAGTTGAACGGTAAGTACTCTGGGATTAGTCCAGTCACATGCCAAAAATGTTTCTAAAGGCTGCATTCCAGACCAAGTTTTTATGCTTTTCACTCGCTAACTTCCATTTGTCGTGTTGAGTCCAATGTACATCATTGATTACATTACCAAATGCTCACTACTGGTGAAAAAAACCCAATTTAAATAGGAAAACCTTGCGCACTTTCAGTGCACATGTGAAGCTGACTCTCCATCTGTCAGAATAGGTTGATGGAAGGTTTGTCCATGTAAATGTATCTTGTTCATTTAGCGAAGTGGTATGCACTGGGTGGCAGGGATTCTTCAGGAGATGTGCTTATGTAAGTTCTACAGTGCATTTCTAAACGTGAAGTGGAATGCACCCCTAATCTGATGATAATATTAACCTATGTTTTGACATTAAAAACTGACGATTTCACTGTGTGGGGTCAATACATGCCTAAAAATTACATTTGTGCTAAATTCTGCAAAAAAGGGTTGAGAGCGTGTGTTTGTAGTAGTGTTAAGGGTTCACAAATAAAAACCTTATGACATTCTGCATTACATTACCCAAGAAACTTTAAAGAATAGAAGTAACCTACTAATTAGTGTTTGTAATCTCCTGTGGCCTCTTTGTCCCCATACGATGCAGAAGAATCAAGTCGAGCAGGAAATCCTATCCAGGTCTCCTCCCCTTACTTTTCTTTGTTTAAATACCAATACCCGAGGCACAACAAGGAAGAACACTTACTTTGTCAACAATCCTTCAACTGCATGCGTGTTCTACTTTCCTCCCTTTAAATTTAAAATGTGCGTTAGCTTTTCTTTTCCAAAAGATGAAGAGAAGACAACTCTTGGCTCTATTTCTGGCGGTCGTGGGCTTGTGCGGCACTATTCTGATCTGTGCTCTGCCTATGTGGAAAGTGACTGCATTCGTGGGAGCCAATATAGTCACCGCACAGGTTTTCTGGCAGGGCTTGTGGATGAACTGTGTCATACAGAGCACTGGTCACCTGCAATGCAAAGCATATGACTCCGTTCTGGCTCTGACTCAAGACCTCCAAGGTGCTCGAGCTTTAATCTGCGCGTCTATTGGTGTAAGCGTGCTTGCCATTGGATTGTCAGTTGTTGGAGCTGAGTGCACCAACTTCTATAGAGAGGAGCAGTATATCAAAGCCAAAATTGGAATAGCAGCAGGGGCGATCTATATAGTTGCAGGTGTTATGTGTCTCGTTGCTGTTAGCTGGTCGGCATATGTCATCATTGTGGAGTTTTATAGTCCTTTAGCCACACAGAGGAGAGGAGAACTTGGAGCTTCCATCTACATTGGTTGGGTGGCTGGTTTACTGCATGTTATAGGTGGAGGATTGCTCATCAGTACATACTCCAACCAATGCTGAGAACATCTGTGAGATACAGTTCAAGTGACTCTTCGTGACAAAAATAAATCCGGAAGACATTTCAATGACTTTATTCCATCTGCATCAAGAATTATAATCTAAAGACTATTTTATGCTTGGACAAATGTGCCATTTTGATATAATGTACAGTAATAGAATCACGATTTGTTAGCAGTATTCAGTGTGTAATGCAATGAATAATTTCAATATTATAAAGAATGTTTAAATGAACTTGTGTCATTTTTAGCACTTAGTATAGATGTACAATGTAAAAAGAAAAGAAAAACTAAACAGCAAATCTTGCCGCTGAATAAAGGAAACAATGTTTCAATGTAAATGAATGGCGATGTGTTCAGCGCACTTTATTCAACACCAAGGTTACTTCACTGATCTCCCAGGCAACATTCAGTGAAGAATATTTAGGGATGTGTACAGAAGGAACTTTAAACAATGACTGGTTTGCAGTCCAACAAACATAAAAATCCTTAACTCAATGATCTAAAAACTCAAAGTTGCTTGATTTTGGTGTTTAAAGGTCATTAATGGCACTGTTCATTAGAAAATCACATTCTATTTGCATGTATGTAAAAACACTATAAAACACAACAAAAGCTACAGTCCCCTTGGCTTTACAGGTCATTTCAACTTCTACATTACTTAAAAAAATATAGGCTGAGGATTTATTAGTGTTGAGTAAATGGTTTCAATGCAACCATGTGAACAAGCATTACTGCGCATGCATACTTTTGTTGCAAAAACTTCACTTCCAGTACATCTGCGCAATGTAAGGAGTGGCTGCAGATTCTTTCTGATAACATTTTATTTAGTTTTTCTCTTTCTGCCCCAAAAAGGTTCCACTTCGTAAAAATAAAGGTGCTTTAAAGGTTCCTTACAGCTATATCAATGACGGACCATTTTTGAGTTCCACAAAACCATTTAAATTCTCTTTAAGTAGCATATCTCTTTTAATCTTTTCATAATCTCATGAACCTTTTGCCACAAATAATCTTGAAGCTTCATCGGATGTTAAATGTTCTTTATGAAAAGATTCAGACAAATAAACATTATCTAAATAAATAATGACATTGTGAAGCACCTTTAATATCAAGAGTGAACTTGAGTAAAAGTTACAGAACCCATGAAACTAATTGTTAATTTAAAGTAATTATACAAATAGATATTAATATAAATCAATACGTATGATTTATTAAACCACCCACTAGCCATCATTGAAAACTTGGCATGAAGTAAAACTTCGTCTTTTTAATTTTCATGCCACTCTTCATCAGGCAAATAAACTTGTTTAAGAAACTCTGTGGACTGGTATGCATGCGTCAAGGATAGTCAACAGGTTATCTTCCTCCGTAAAGTGAAACGTTTTAAAGAAAACAACCTTAAAGACAGCAACAACATTGATATATCAATCCTTTCAACATTTAACCCCAGTCTGAAAACTTAGATCACTTAATGTGCTTAAACCTGTAAGACAGATATTGGAATAAATTCCTTTTAAATGGATGTTGTAAGGTAACAGTTTTTGAACAGAATACACGTTTTAGCTTCCGCCAACAGTCCAGTCGAAACTGGTTGGACGGCTATGGTCTGAACATTTACAATGACCAGAGGAAAGAAACAAGTCTGACGGGAAAGTTCTACAAACTGGTTTCCTTACTTAAACCCTGCCCTATTTTTTGGCATAAGTAAGCGAAGGTTAAACTCACCACAGACATCGCAAATATTTGCACAAGCAAACAGCTGTCTTTTGAATTATTTGAATTAAAGCTGAACGCTATTGGAAGACATGGTGTCTGCAGGCCGTCAAATACTGGGCATTTCCCTGGGTGTCCTAGGATTTTTAGGAAGCATTGTCATCTGTGGCTTGCCAAGCTGGAGGGTGTCTGCATTCATTGGAGCTAACATCGTGACTTCGCAGAACTTTTGGGAAGGTCTGTGGATGAACTGTGTGATTCAAAGCACAGGACAGATGCAGTGTAAGGTCTACGACTCCCTACTCGCCCTTCCTCAAGATCTGCAGGGAGCTAGGGCCCTGGTTGTAATTGCCATCATCGCCGGGGTGTTTGGAATCATCCTGTGTATTGTTGGAGGGAAGTGTACCAACATTATTGAAGATGAGGCATCCAAGGCGAAGATCGCCATCGCCAGCGGGGTCATCTTTATCATTGCCGGCGTTCTTGTTCTCGTTCCTGTGTGCTGGACAGCGAATTCCGTAATCAGAGACTTTTACAATCCCCTGTTAGTCGACGGCCAGAGGAGGGAGCTCGGGGAAGCGCTGTACATCGGCTGGGCTACTGCTGGTTTATATCTTTTGGGCGGTGGTCTCCTCTGCAGCTCATGCCCTCCGAACGATGATGTTCCCCACAATGTGAAATATACTCATGCCAGATCTGTGGCAAGCAGCAAAGCTTATGTTTGAAAAAAAGATCAACTTACCCAATAAAAGTGAGTCGGATGGGAATTGATATGAACGTTTGAGGACAAGATTGTTGTGCCCTTATCCTCAAACCTACATCCCAAGGGGTTCATATAGCATTTGCACTGTAAACTAATGCCAGTAAATAGCTTCTGTCATTTGGCAAAAATATACATGTTGTGTTTGAGTTTTGGATTGTTTTACCAAAATGTATTTAGTTAAAATCATAAGTTGTAAAAGTATTTGATATGTTTGAAATGATTTTTTAGATCAAAATAAAACTGTGAAAACTTTAACATATGAGATTATGATAAAGCTTCTGAAATTGATTACTTTGAAATTATAATATTAAAATATAACATAGATTTCGGTCTATAACATAATTGTCATCACCATAATTGTCATCCCGGTTTTGATGAGTTGTATTATTCTACAATCTAGAAAATGTATCAATAAGGCATGAATAAGTGATCCTAAACTTTGGAACAGGATGTATTCTATGTGTGAACAGTTTATTCCAATAACTATTTTATTTAAATCACTTTTACATAAATATTTTATACATGATTACACATGAAATGTTTTTGTAACTAAAGTGACAATGTTTTAAGTACATTCATTAAAAATTCATACAAATCTCAACTTTGTGTACGTAAATATTTTCAGATTCAATAACTTAATTGTGTAATTGTTTATTTTTATCTATGTAAAATATTACATAAATAAATTATTCTTACACAGAAACATTGTGCAAAAAATATATATTTAAAATAAATCTACAGTCAATAATTGAAAAAAAAAGAATTTTGAAAAATTTTTGGATAAGGAAGTTATTCTTAAAACCTATTCAACCCAATTGTCATCCTGCAATGACTCACAAATATTTAAAATTTCTTAAATGTAATGTCAAGAAAGATTAAAGGCAAATTTTAGTTTTAAGATGTGTCATGAGTGCTGTCTTATAAAAACCTTAGGGTTAAAGAATGTCAAAGAATCATGTCTTGTTTTTTATACAAATCTGTAGAAGGTAAACTAGGGCAGAAGGGAAAGAAATGTTTGTGGGCAAAGCAAGCATGTTCGACATTGTATTTACATATTGCATTAACTTTCATTTATGACTCGAGAATTTTGTGTAATAGAACTTTATGTGCGCACACACACACACACACACACACACACACACACACACACACACACACACACACACACACACACACACACACACACACACACACACACACACACACACACACACACAATAGAGGTGCAAAACCTTAATCTGATCCCCAATTACACAGTAGCCCATCTACCACTACCACATTGTACGTCATCAGCCCACATTGTCCAAACTTTGAAATAGGAATCTGGTTAGGCTAGTACTGCGGAGGCCAATGGAAACGCGGTCCCATTGAATGCACACGCCTCCTCAAAAGATTCTCTTTTTCAGCACATAAACACCTCTTGACTTTCACTAGAGTAAAAACTCTACAAACAGGAAAGGTATGATAGAGACAGTAGTTGAAAGACGAAAACTAGACAAGGCCTAAGGATGAAGTTTCAAGTTAAAGGAAGAAGTAACCTCATTCAGGACCGGTTTTGCAGAATCCAAATATACAGTAAGAGAACAATGGAGAGCATTGCACTTTAGACACTCAAAGATCACCACAGCAAGACCAGCTGAGATTCAACAGTGTGGACGTTTATTATTTCAAGATTTTCGGTAAGAGATGGCTTCGCTGGGCATGCAAATGCTGGCCAGCTCTTTGGTTCTTCTAGGTTGGGTTGGAGCACTCCTGTCCTGCGTCTTCCCAATGTGGCGTGTGACCGCCTTCGTGGGAACCACCATAGTCACCTCAGAAACCATGTGGGAGGGCATTTGGATGAGCTGCGTGACCCAGAGCACAGGGCAGATGCAGTGCAAACCGTATGAGTCCACACTCGCGCTCAGCACAGATCTCCAGGCGGCCCGAGCTCTCATGGTGATTGCGATCCTCACGGGGGCAGCAGGCCTCATTTTGGTCTTCTTTGGAGGAAAGTGCACCACCTTCCTAAGTCGAAGCAAACGCACCAAAGCTAAAATCACAGCAGCTGCTGGTGTCACGCTGGTCATCGCTGGCGTTCTTTGCCTGATCCCTCCGTCGTGGTCGGCTGGCATTGTGGTAAAGGCATTCTACAACCCGCAGTTGGTGGATTCCCAGCGCAGGGAGATCGGGGGAGCCATTTATTTAGGCTGGGGTGCATCTTTCCTACTGATTTTAGGTGGGGGAATGTTGTGCACATCAATCTGCACAGGAAATAGGGTGGAAGAAGATGGTCCATCAGTGAAATACTTGGTTGTGCGTTCTTCACGGGCGGGGTCCAGCATGGCGGGGTCACAGAGGATGAGGCCGGTCTCTGTGAGGTCCGTGCCGAACAGCATTCCATCTGTGAGGTCTCAATGGAGTCAAAAAACACAGATGGATCACCAAAACAGATTACCCTCCATGGGCTCAAATCATAGCAAACCATCTACTACAAAGTCACAGCTTGCAAGAGCTGAGTCAGTAGCAGAGACTGAGTAGTGAGGGGGCGTCAACAAACTCTGATTTAAAAATGTTTGGGAAAGACGTGATTGCATCTTAACCTATTGACACAGCTATAGATTCTTCACAGAGATATATTGATTTAGGAGTGACTTGCACTTAGGCAATCATATATCTGCAGTAGCACTGTGAATTTAGCATTATAAGTTAGATGCAGATCTAGAAGTATTTTTAGATTTCTTGTGAAAAATGAAGGATAGCACTAGCTTGTTGAAGAATGTCACTTACAAAATGATGAGTTTATTTTAAATTTGATAAAAATTTGTTTCATTAAACTTTCAAGTTTTTATTCAGCTAAATTGTATTTGTTAGCTGTATTTTTAATTATTATTACTAAATCAAACAGAACATGCAAAACTGAACTAAAATCATACCCTATAAACTAATTTTTACATTGTGAAATATACCATATGTGGTAATATACCTTATGATTGTGTTTTAAGGAATTTAAAGATAAGGTTGTCTCACATTGTAATTCACATTTGTGTATATTAAACCTTTGTGCTATGTGAAATCATTTTTTAATTACACTGTGAAACATTTTAAGTTGGTTAAACTTAGAAATGAAAGTTCACCTGCTGCCTAATGTGATTACATATAACTTACAGAAGTGGGTTAAATGAATGTTGACTTCTTAGAGACAACCCACAAGTAGTTTAGACAACTTGTAAAGTAGGTATGTTTTTTTTAAACATGTTTTTTTTTTTTGTTTAAAATCCAAACTTGTCATAGATATTGGAGTTAAAAAGAAGTTGTAAGTAGACATGACTTATTGTTGCTATGTTTTAAAATAGTATGCATGTTTGCGTTGTTTGTTGTCATTTGTAACGTTTTAAACCTTTTTCTAATACCTTATGGAATATATCAGGTTATTTCAAATCCCAGTTTTTTTTTTTGTAAGGAAGCTAGACAGTTGTGGTTGAAAGAGCCTCATAAAAGAACTCGTACATTCTCGGCCACACATGTGGTCCTTCAGATATGCTGGACAATGGTGTGGTTCAGATTTTTCAAGGGATTGTAAGAACAGTCCCTTTATTGTTAGTCTTTCTTCTGTCTCAACGCGAGCACTGTGTGAACCGGCAGATTCAGACCAAACCGGTTTAACAGAGAGTATCATTTCATGAAAGCGTTGTATATGGTCATTTGAATAGAACTTAAACTGAGTTTCACTGAGGGGCGGGTTAACCTTTTGTTTTTGGTTGTACGTATTGTGCATTTTGTTTGTATAAAATACCACATTCTGAATGTTTTACAGAAGAATAAAAAAACAACTGTGCACGTGGGAAATGTTTTTAAAAGTAACATACACAGGTACATGTATACATCGTTGCATCGCACAAATATGTTTATGTAGTCACATACTTATTTTTATTCTCACAAAAGTCACATCATCGGATTTCAACAACAATTTTCTTTGAAAATACCTTTGATTAATAAGTCTGTCGGTTTGGTACAATGTTCAAACTAAACATTGATAGTATGTCACATGACACTTGTGAAAGTGAAAAAATTTATGTTTTAATGGCCAGAGTATCGAGGAGTGCCCAACAGAGAGCTAAGACATAACTGGGGGATGGTACATGTTTGATCAAACACATCTGAATCCTTCTCTCAAATTTTTTTCTATGTATCTTCTATGTGGTATTTCAAAAAACAGCATTGTTTAACGACACTGGGAGAACTTTTTCAGAGCCAAAACAATAAGAACCGGTTGTGTTTTGATTTGAAATGTAATGGTTCTCTGGGGAGGACCTAATGTCTCAACAAGTGTTTGTAATTTCTTTAATAATACTACCATCTGCAGGTGTACTGTAGATTATTCTAAATAAAGCATTACTGTTTAATGGTCCTTTAACTCAAACAAGTAGATAAGCCATACTGGATAACATAGTTTCACAGGGTGCATTTCAAACTTTCTGATACAGATAAATGACACCTGGAATGTACCCATCATCCTGCTCTGAAACTGCCCGCTCCCAGTCCTCCACCTCAACAACAGTCGCACGTCTCCATTTGTCCTCCTCTTCAAGTGTTAAAAGGAGTTTCTCCAGCTCAGCCTTGTAGCCCAAGTTATCCGCATTTCCTCGAGTAGTCATGCACACGTAGCCGCCTGTTACACAAGATGTGTTAATGCAATGCAAGTGAATGGATGTCAGTTTCCGACATTCTTTGAAATATCTTCTTTTGTGTTGTGTGGAAGATGTAATAGGGTTTAAAATGTCAAGAGGGTGAGTAAATGATGACAGAATATTTATTTGTGGAAAAACACTTTACGGTATGACATTTAAAAGTCACTTTTGAGATTAAAGCATACGTTTGGATGTTTATAAAGAAACATGCATAGTTTTATTACCATTATATTCCATTGACATTATCTTGGAAAGTACTACAGATCTTTTAATATTATTTAAAAACCCCAAACTGTGTTTGATGGTGCAATCAATAACAGAGTCATGGGTGCGATCCCAGGGATTGCACATACTTACATTCAAATTTAAAGTATAATGCAAAGTTACCTGGATAAAAGTTTCTGCCAAACGTGTAAATGTAAATATGAATGCTTTTCATGGTTCGCCTTTAGCAAATATACATTACCTGGTTTTGCTGCTTCCCAGAGCTCTCTGATGACTGTCAATGGCACTTGTCCAACGCTCAGAGCTCCAACAATTATAACAATATCATATGTTACTACACAGAGGAGAAGAGCAAGATGTGGTGCTGTTTATTAAACATTTATTTAAAAAGTCAAATTAAAGAAAATTACATATAAAGAAATATAGGTCCACAGTTCGGTAAAAATCATTACCAGCTTCAACAGGAAGGGCATCCTGTCCAAGCAGACATTGTTTAAGATGCCTATAGAGTCCAGTTCTCTTAGCCAGCTCCAGCATCCCTAAACTTCCATCCACTCCAACGAAATGATGAAATCCCTTTTTCTTCAACTTTATCGCGAAAGAGAAAAAAGTCACATTTTGCATGAGCAGATCTATTACATTCCCAAGAATTCCAACAAAGCAAAGCGCACCTGTGCAGAGACCAGGCCTGTACCACAGGCAACATCCAGGACAGTGATCTTCTCTCGGTCACCTCTGAAAAATGAGCTGACACACTCGGCTGCCAAGAGAGGAGCACGATAATCCAGCAGTGCCACATCCTGGAAAGGTGCAAAAAGACACATTCAACGGGTAAAGGCAATCAAACCCCGAAGGTTTCTCGAATGTACCTGCTCATAGCTCTCAGCCCAGGAATCATAGAAGCCAACTTTATCCTGAGTCCCTGTGTTTTTATGTGCGGATAGGATCACGTTCCTGACGTCAGAAAAGTCTCGAGTGCTTGCCATTCCTTTAGAGACATGATTCAATGTAATATAAGATCAATAAATAAATAATATTACAAGTTGCAGGATAAACCTTTGTTTGTTAGTTTACATTGTTTACATTATGCAGAACGTGCACACTCTGTGTTTAGTGGTTAATGTTTTTCTCGTGCTAAATGTACGTATGTTGAATGTTTCGACTGTGTTGTCTATAGTACAGTGTGTGTACTGATTATATGTATGTGCATATTGCACACTGTCTTATGTCCGCACTATATGTTTCATGTTACATGTTACCTGTACTGCGCTGTTTTTGGAGCAGGCTCCTATAAAAAATTTCACTGCCGTGGTGATGTGACAATAAAAGTGAATTGTGATTTGAAACCGCCTTAAAAAGAGTTGGGACATTTACTCATGCATTCATTTTGTACCTATATTAGACTCGTCAAAATGATATAATACAAGGGGAACAAATGTGCTATAAACAAATAAACAAATATGCTATATATGCATAAGTGTAGTCACATATTGAGTAAAACTTTGAGTTTTCGAGTCATTTTCTTCTTAGTTTCCCATTCTTTTATTCAAAATCATTATCTCAAAAACACTTGTATTGAACAAACCTATGCATGCTTGATTATATTTGTGTCTATTCAACTAAATTCAGGCATACAGCCTCATAACAAAAGTTATTTTTAAATAAAGAGAAACATTTACTCAAGCATGCCAAACTTTTGACCCCCAGTGTCACAAACTCTTCCGGCTTTCTGCCACCAGAGGGCGACAAATATAACCAACAACAGAGAGCTTTTAACTCATTTTGAGCGTTATTATCAACATAGATTTCTATGCAACAGCCATCTTATAATCGAGTATAAATATGGGATCTATTTTAGAATTTTCTTTTTAAGAGTCGCTTTGAAAAGTTTCATGTTTTGATGTAGGGGGAAGAGTCCAGTTTGCTCTGCGTTGTTGTTGCTGTTTTTGCTGCGAGCCTCGGTTCGGTTCTGTGGATCGGGCCTGTTTTAACATTCAGTCCTGGTAACTTATTTTTAATTACTTGTTTCTTTAATCTTTAATGTTAATAACACTGTCTGCTCTTTATGTAACAGACACACTGCAAAAGGCCACATGTAGCTTTAGCCGCATGCTAAAGATCAACAATGTGTTTACAAATCAGCTGTTCAAGAATTTAAAGTTACTTGTTTAAATGTCACTAATGGGATTTTATGGACACATTATGCTAATTTTGATTATAAAAGTATCTTTAAAATAAATATATGCTTCTTTAGGACGTGTGGGTTACTTGTCGGATGCATAACATTAGATCTCACTTTCACAAGGTTTGTAAAATTGATGGAAAAGTTTAATAATGGATTATTAATACTAAATATAATCAAATATAAATATAAGTGCTTGAAATAATCCATACCTGTGTCTGTCTGTGTTTACTTGATGTATGGATGAAGCTTTAGGACACAGATGCTGCACTTTCAGTTTGTTTCTTGTTTATACTTTAGTTTGTTTATTAGCTATTTGTTATTAATAAACTAATATTAAACAGCATTTCATAATCATTGTTTATGTTAGTTCACATTAACACAATTAACAGTTCTTGGTCTATTAACTAATGTTAACTGGTACAACTTTGGGTTTTAAACAGTTAAGTTAACATTCACTAAACTTATATTTACATTTACATTTAGTCATTTAGCAGATGCTTTTATCCAAAGCGACTTACAATAGTCGAGGAGACGATGAAGCGGTAAATAGGCGATACAACAAAAGGTGAACAAGTGCTACAACAATGTTACCAAGTTACACAGAGAGAGAAGTTACAAAAAGTATATATATAAATGTTTTATTTTTTTTATTTTTTTTTGATAGAGTGAGTAGTTAGAAAAGTAGTGAGTTAGGTGTAGCCGGAAAAGATGAGTTTTTAGGTGTTTTTTAAAGATAGAGATAGAGATTATATAATTGTTATAACTTATAATAATATACTTATATATTGCATCTAGTGTTCAAATAAATTAAACGTATTCTTGTTGTAAAGTATTACCATTTTTGTTTATGTAGGTTCAAGGTTTGTATATGTTGAATTTATTTTATAGTAATTCTGTTCATTAACTTAAATAATCATATTATCGTTTTGTTTGGACGTATTAATTGGACATGTTTACAGTTTGCGTTGTTAAAAATGTGCTTTACCTTTTTGAAATTTTCAATTGACACAATGGATGTTTGGGTTGTGTTCGTTGACACGTACCCACGCGTTCATATGTTCAAGCAATTTTTATAAATATTTTCAAAATTGATGGTCAATCTAAATAAATACATGTAAATGTCTTTTAGGTTTGTCTTTTACACAATACGTTGTATTGATAAACAGGCGCACAAACATATACAGATGTTTATTTATGTTCAAGTATGTGTTTATTAATACAGTGTATTATGTACAATAAACATACATATATTATGCAAACACAACCCTTTTACTTATCGTTTAAACTAGCCTTAAAAAAGTGTAATAAAAACTGAGTTGCATGTCATTTAAACATTATTCTACCAGAGTTGTACTACATTTTAAACATGTAAACCTAATAAACAAGGCTTTGTTTAATCAAATGTTTGTGATTGTTTATAGGTGCTTTAGAAACGAAAATGTCGATTTTGGGTCTGAAAAAGAAACAACCAAAGACTTTCAAAGTCAAAGTCAGCACTATGGATGCTGAAATGGAGTTCAGCTGTGAGGTAAGCATGCTTGGTTCTGCGTCTCTTTTGTGGTTAATGGCGTGATATCACAATTGTCTCTGTCTTACAGGTGAAATGGAAAGGGAAAGATCTGTTTGACCTTGTGTGTCGGACCATTGGACTTAGAGAAACGTGGTTCTTTGGTCTAAGATATATCGTGAAAGACACGTATGCCTGGCTGAAACCGGATAAACGGGTAAGATTGAGATGATTGTTTACTGTAAACATGGTCTGACTTCAGCTTAAAGCGATAATTCAACCAAAAATATAAATTCAATATTTACTCACCTTTGAGTTGTTCCAAATCTGTAGAAATGTCTTTCTTTTGTTGAAAACCGGCAATTATATTTGGGGGAATGCTTGAAACTAAACTGTTTTTGTTAAACATTGAGTCCCTAAAAAGGGAAAAAATTAATTTAATCACAAAATAAGATATTTTGAAAAATTAGGTAATTAAAACATTTTATTTGGTACTTTTGACAAAGCTGTTAAGGTACAAGCACTCTTCCAAATATTTTTCTCAGGACAAACACTTTAATACAGGTTTTGAACAACTGAAAGGTGAGTAAATGATGAGAAAATAATTTCTAGCTTAACAATCGCTTTAACATAGAGATTAACTGACATTTCTGTTCTATTTTAAAACCATTAAGGTTCTGGATCAAGAGGTTCCAAAGGATTCTCCTATAACATTTCATTTTCTCGCCAAATTCTTTCCTGAAAAAGTTGAAGATGAGCTTGTTCAGGAAATTACTCAACATCTCTTCTTCTTACAAGTAAGTGGGACTTATGCTGGGGATTTTGGCCGGGGTTTTGTAATGATACGTTTTACATTGTTTACCTTGTTTAAAAAATTTTTAGTTAAAGTAAAAAAAATTTTTAATCTGTCTCTGAACACAGGTGAAAAAGCAGATATTAGATGAGGAGATATTTTGTTCTCCAGAGGCATCTGTTCTTCTGGCATCATATGCTGTTCAAGCTAAGGTATCTATTATATAACGTTTACCGTCTCCAATTTATAATTCATAAGTTTATGTTAAATATTGCTGTGTATCGCTTTTGCAGTACGGAGACTACGACCCAAACTTTCACAAGCCAGGCTTTCTTGGTCAAGATGAGCTTCTGCCCAAAAGAGTGAGTCATTCATTTAAAACAATGAGAATTAATAAATTAATTTTAATCACCAATCATTTTAATCATGATGTTTTACTTTGTGTTGTGATGGCATCTAGGTGCTGATGCAGTATCAGATGACGGCAGATATGTGGGAAGAGAAGATAACAGCTTGGTATGCTGAACACAGAAACATTACAAGGTAAGACTGGATTGTGTTTTCTCTATTACACACCTTTCAACCTGGCTCTAACAGAGATGCATTTGTGTTTGCAGGGATGAGGCTGAGATGGAGTATCTCAAAATTGCCCAGGATCTGGATATGTATGGAGTCAGCTACTTTTCTATCACGGTAAGTCGATGTGTTTAAGGCTTTCCAAAATAATTGCTTTGAGATAACTCGACCAGCGTTTTAGTCTATGTGTTTTTGATGAATATTGTTTGAAATGATATTGGAAATGCTGTGCCATAAATATATCTCATTTTGATATTTTACAGCAAAATAAGAGAGACACAGAGCTGCTTCTTGGAGTTGATGCTCAAGGTCTTCACATTTACAGCCCCAACAACAAGCTCAGCCCTAACAAATCGTTCCCCTGGAGCGGGATCCGCAACATCTCATACAGCGAAAAAGAGGTAAGACATTAAAATATGTCAAACTAAAAACATATTTAGGTATACTAATCTAAAATCTATTTTGTCGGTCAGTGATAATATTCTTCTAATGTTTGATTGCATTAAATTCATGATACATTTCTGCTTTTTATAAAGTCCTTTGATTCATCTTGGGTCCCCCAGTTTGAAAATCACTGACATAGAAAATGATTATTTTTGTTTGAGAAAACCACTAAGAATATATCTTGAAAATTTCAAATAAGAATATGTGAACCTCTCTAAACCAGGTTAAAGTTGTAAGTTCAAATATTGTGGAAACAATCATTTAAGATTTTTTATCACAGGCAGGGTCACACATTGTTTCTATTTGATTTTTTTCAACTGAAATGATGATGTTTATTTTTTCAGACTTTTAATAATTCAAAGCCAACACCATTATAGTCACTTTAAAGCAACAGTATTATGATTGTTTATGTATTTAGAAATAGCTGTGAATTATTTTTCATTTTTAATCTTGTCATTGTGTTAGAAATTCTATAAATACCAGTTAAAAAAAAATCTGTGGATACATATACAGATGTAATCCATGTAAAAAGTTGTTTAAACACATTTCTCTCTTCTCTTAATCAGTTTACGATCCAGCCATTGGACAAGAAAAAAGAGGTTTTTAAATTCTACTCGTCTCAGCTCAGAGTTAACAAACTGGTGAGTTAATGTGCATGTCATTGTAAAAAATCTTTTTAATATGGTGTAAAATACAAATGCATCATTCAGTTATTTGTGCCTTTTAGATCTTGCAGCTGTGTATTGGGAACCATGATCTGTTCATGAGGAGGAGGAAAGTGGATTCCATCGAGGTACAACAAATGAAGGCTCAGGCCAAAGAAGAGAAGGCTAGGAAAAAGGTCTGCATTTACAACCCACTTTTCATCAACATAATGTTTTTTTCTATTAACCTTGTTCATTAAAGAGGTCTGTGTTACTTTAATCACATTTAGTTCTTCCTAAATTGTTTTGTCATTAAAGCTAATGAACATTACGCTTATAAAACAGAAATTAAAAACATCACTTCTGATCAAATGTGTGCGTTCAGGTTGAGCGCCAGATTCTCGCGCGGGAGAAGCAGATGAGAGAGGACGCTGAGCGAGCAAAAGAAGAGATGGAACGGCGCTTGTTCCAAATTCAGGACGAGGCTCGAATGGCCAATGAAGCACTGGTGAGTTCTGACATTCTCCAAAATTGAACTTGCCAAAAACATTGCTTGTAATATATTACCCCTGAGCAGTGTAAAGTATGGGGATTAAGTTGTCCAGACATAAATTTGAAAAGAACTGCAGGGGTAATAAATTAACGAACCATTGTCCTGGACATATTAGAATTCCATTCATGGGCTGGGACTCCCTGAACTTGATCTTAAACCTTTTATATCTGTCCTTCTGCAGCTGCGTTCAGAGGAGACGGCTGACCTTCTGGCAGAGAAAGCTCAGATCGCGGAGGAGGAGGCCAAACTCCTGGCTCACAAAGCAGCGGAGGCAGAGCAGGAGAGACAGAGGTTAGAGGTCACAGCTCTTAAAACCAAAGAGGAGAAGAGACTGATGGAGCAGAAGATGAGAGAAGCAGAACAACTGGCTGTTAAACTAGTTGAGCAGTCAGAGAGGAGGTGGGGCATAGTTCACCTGCAAATGTTTTTAGAGAAGTTAAAGTGTTTTTTTTATGCATCAAAATAATTGTCCTTTATTTTTTGTCATTAGACTGAAAGAGGCAGACCACCTAAAACAAGATCTGAACGAGGCAAAAGATGCAGAGCGGAGGGCTAAGCAAAAACTTCTGGAAATTACTAAAACAACATATCCCGTAATTATTTCTCTACAACATTTATAGGGATAGTTAAAAAAATTTAAATTTGCCAACATTTCTTATTATTCTTATCATTTCAGACCTTTATTACTTTCTTTCTTTTGCAGAACACAAAGAAAGATATTTGGAAGAATGATGTTACCAGAAAAAAATCATATCTACTGTATGGACACAAAAGCAGTGCAGATCAATTTGCAAGTTTCCATACAGTAGAAGTGAATGGGTTTGGTTACCAAGATTCTTCAAAATATTTACTTTGTTTCAGAAATTTTTTCGATAATGTGAAGTAAATTGGTTACAAAACCCATACATTTCTATAGTATAGAGGCAACACCAGTTCAGGTCAATTGGAAGTTTGTTCAATGCTATAAAAAAATGAATGGGTATTATGTTGCAAAAATAAAGATATTTTAAGAATGTTATTTTATGTTTTGCCGCAGAAAGAAAGAGTGAGAAACAAATGAAATAATTTTCATATTGATGTCAACTACTCCCTTTCAAATATTCTGCATTTAACTGTACTTATAATTCATACAAACCATCATTTGTGCTGTGTGATAAGTTGATAGCAGCATACTCCAGCCCTCCTCCACCCTCTGGGCCAGATAACCTAGAGTTGCCTGCCGACATGGCCAGCTCCATCCGATTGGACTTTAAAGACTCAGATATGAAGAGACTTTCAATGGAGATTGAGAGAGAAAGGTATGTACTTGATGATGTCAGAAGGTATCTAAGGATCTGTTGAAAAAGCAAAGCTGAAAGTATGACATGCATGCTTTTGTGTTGCAGGCTGGAGTACATGGAGAAG
The DNA here is from genome assembly GCA_033220385.1 of Triplophysa yarkandensis. Lineage (NCBI taxonomy): Eukaryota > Metazoa > Chordata > Actinopteri > Cypriniformes > Nemacheilidae > Triplophysa > Triplophysa yarkandensis. Next base: position 17,563,335 of record CM065666.1, read on the forward strand.
AGCAAACATCTTCAAGATCAGCTGAAGGAGCTGAAATCAGAGATTGAATCCTTGAAGTTAGAGGAGCAGCAGCAGGCTGGAGTCTACAATCTTAGGAGTTATGCAGAACCGCAGTATAATTCCCACAGCAATGTAAGAAAAACTGCAGATTTGATTTAAATTTTAAGCCACATCTGAATATGATGTTCTCTGGTTGCGTATTGATTCTGATGCAAGGAAGAAATTAGTGGTTATTTTTTTTCTTCTCTGTCTGTTACAGAGAAACTCTGCCTACATGGCTCAGATGGCCTTCTATGAGGAAGTGTGAATAAACAATCCAAGCACTCTTTTACAGAGCGAGAGAGTTTTGAGAAACACAACCGCTTGAAGCCAGCACGAAAGCGTACAGTCACATTTAAAATGCAAACAGCACCTCACAAATGTGCCTTAAAGAGTAATATATTTCTTGCCAACTTTTCCTCTTACATCACAGTTCAGGTTTGGTCATATGTACACAAGTTGTGTTATACCAACTCCACAAACGGTTTTGCAGATGGAAATTATTCATCTGTGACTTAAAATGTCGAAATGACATGCTCTGGGAATGCATACTACGACAAATGCAATGGGATATTTTGGATTTGTATGATATAGCCGTGCCTTTAGAATGATCGAATCAAACCAGTTTGCTTTTGAAAGATTGTAGCAACATATTTTGCAAAATTTTACCTTGGAGTGCTTTAAAATGATAGTTCACCCAAAAATTAATATCGTGTTTTTTGCCATACTTGAATGAATTTCCTTTCTGTAAAATACAGAAGAAGATATTTTGAAGAAAGCTGGTAAATAAACAGCATAGGCACCCATTCACTTCTATATGGACGCAAAACCAATGCAAGTGAAAGGGTGCCAGTTCCCAACATTTTTCAAAATATGTTATTTTGTGTCATTGCAGAAGAAAGATATTCATACAGATTTAATTTACAAGGGTGAGTAAAAAATGACAGATTTTTTTATTTTGGGGTGAATTGTCACTTTAAAAACACATGCCTTCCTAGGAAAAAGTTTTTAGGGAAAATATCAGTTAATAGTCAGCTGATGCATTTGCATGGATTGGACTTTGGAATGTATGTATTTGAGATTATCTAAAACACTCCAGTGCCTTTTGGCTAAGCTTGCACTACTCATTGATCTAAATGATACTGTAAAAGTGCATTCTTTATCACAGTATGGGTCTTGTTGTGCTGGTGATGTATTAAGCTGTGCAGCAGTGCCAGCTGTTAGTTTACTGTCTTAGGCAAGAACAGAGGTAGATTGATGGCTTCTTTGTGTATATGTGATGTCATTTGTCCATTTTGGCTGACATTTTTTTTTACAGTGTGTTATACAGTGATTTTGTTGTTTTACCTTAAGGGTTTTTGTGTGAGCTATGTGGACATTTCAGCACACTACATGTTGTCGGAAACATCTATTTCCTGGAGTGGTGAACATTTCAAATTTTCGTTTTGTATTTGATCCTTATGATATAGAAACGGCAGACACAGAACTCTTGCCTTATTTCAACACTACACATTTTAATGCTATATTTGTGGTTAATACACATTTTCTGCAAAGTCTTATGGGTAGTTATAAACATTCCTGTGTTATATCCAGCATTGCTTTTTGCACACTAGCTTGATATGTTTTATTTCGAACTTCACAAGGCAACCACACAATGCCACACCATCTGCCAGTCCTGCCCAGTGCTGTTTTTACTCCGCTGCATTGTAACTTTTTCTAAAGTATGACATTTATAACCTCATGAGCACGGATGACTTTTACTTATTTTTTATTTTATTTTGGAGTTCTTTAAGAGTATACTTGCCTTTTTCGTGCCATGGGTACACAGATAGTCCATGTGGATGTTGCCAAATGTGAAGTGAGTTGTAAACCAACATAAAATTGCAAATATAGAATTCTGTGCTTTGTGTTTGCAAATGCTCTAGATATTTTGAACTAAAACATCACAAACTCATTTTGTAGGTCATCCCTAGTACTTCTTGTGATTTAATGTTTCAGAACATCTTGTACTTCTGTCTCCTGTGGTTTTGGGAAAAGTAGAAAGAGTCCCAAGACAACTAAAATATGCAAATGTTCTGATTCAGTTCAATTCATTTCCTAAAGGGGGCGTAGTATTACAATTTATGATGGATGACTTACAATCTTTCATATCTACAGATAATTTCACACTTCACTGAGTGTGTAAATATAAGATCAGATGCTCTCATGGGTTTCTCTATTGTAAAATATAAATAACATTTTTAGGTCAAATCTGCATGTTTTACTGCGGATGCAACGAGTACAGAGTAAAAGGCCATATACTGGCTTTATCCCTCATGTGGGTTTGAGCCGAATTAGTCCTTTGAATCTAAGGTTGACACCATCACCAAGACTTGTATATGTTCCGTGAGTCCAATTATGATTATATACAAAGCCGAGAAGTTCTGGAAAAATAATTCCTTAAAGTACATTTCAAAAACACACTTAACAGCCCATACACTGTTGTGTTGATTGGTCATTTCAGGCCACTGTGACTTATTTTAAATGCAATTCACAAAAGAAGATATTATAAAGAAAATTGGAAGTCAAGCAGCAGTGGCACACATTCACTTCTTAACTAATGCAAAACCAATGCAAGTGAATGGATACCAGTTAACAGCTTTCTTCAAAATATCTTCTTAAGTGCACTGCAGAAGAAAGAATGTCACATGGCAGAAGGGTGCGTAAATGATGACGCAATTTATATACTATCACCGTTAAGGTCTTTTCAAAGGTATCTAACTGTATTTAAATTATATTCAAGTTTGAATTGTACTAGACGACAGAATAAATCTTTTTTGTTTCCATTATTATAATGTTTTGCATATTTTTATTTTGTCATGCATTTTAGTGTTTGTTGAATGAAGGAAAATGCCTTCCTCCGGCTAAAAGATTACGGGTTGATTTCTAAAACGCTTCAATGATGCATCTGAGATGGGCTGTGTTTTTAAACTGGTTTATGATATAACAATAATCAGTTTACACCCACAAGTATTTCATGTACAGTGAAATATGAATGTGTCCAAAGCTGTATATTTTGTCATGCATTATCATATATTACACATTCAAAGCCATCTGGCAAATAGTTGAAACTGAAGTAGAAATCTGTGTGACTTCTGAAAAACAGTTTTCAGATTGAAGCTCATCGTATTGCTATTGAAAATAACTTTTTCTGATTAGATTTTGTTTTAGGTGTAGATTGCTTTGAAGCATTTGTGTACTTTATTCATGAAAGAATCCATATTTCATTATAGTGAAACACAAAACTGGCCCTATTAAATGTCTGTAATAGAATTATGTAATCGTTGTAAACAAATTCATATGTTCAGGTGGTGCTCAAAGTTAAAGTGATAGTTTACCCAAAAATGAGATAAATGTGTTATTTACTCATAAACTTTCAAACCATTATGACTGTTTTTATTTCACAGAACACATAAGAAGATATTTTAAAGAATGTTGGTACTATCAACTATTCTCTTGCATTGCTTTTGTAGAAGTGAACAAAAAAAGTGAACGGATGCCAATTGGTTGTCAACTTTTTTCAAAATATCTTCTGTTGTTTTTTGTGCCGGAAAGAAAGTCACACACACTTGAAATGACAACAGGGTGAGTATAGAACCAAATATATATAAGATTGTATTGAGGCTCCTTGGACACAAGGCGAGGATCACCATTGAAGGTCACTCCTGTGTACACATCTTTAAGGGAAGTGTGGTCCTTCATTCAGCGTTCAAGAGATGAGTCACCAATGCTTTGTACCACTGCCTAACTGAAGGTACATTGTTTTCACCCAGATCATTCATGGCTTCCACATAAAAAATATTTGCAGATTTTTCACTTCCCATCCCCTTCCCCATTGTTTTTTTTTTTTTTTTTTTGACGATATAGTTTCTTGAAGCATCCTTCTTAAAAAGTTTCAAGTACTTTTGCCATTGCAGCTATTTCTTAATCTAAATCTGTTTGCAATTATCTCTTCTACAAAAGGATTCCAGGAAACAGGTTTTTTTTAAATCAAGCTGTCATTCTTTGGAGGTTTGTGATTCATTGGAGGAAGCAGATAGATTGCAAATACCATCAATATATTAAGTAAACATTTACAATTAAATGTTTGAATAGTTTTCCTACAACACATCCTTACATTCTTTTTACACTTGGAAAGAATTAGGTAAGCATTGATACTGAAAAGTTGAATTGATACCAAAAGTTGTTTTTAACTACGCAGTTTTTATTTCTTTGTATATATTGGAAAAAAACAATTGGAAAAAATATTAGGTGTATTTTGCTTATATATATATATATCAGTTATTACTTAAATGCAAATAAATGCAGTGTAAAGTACAGAGAAAACAACTGAAATTTTTTTTTGTTAATACAGTACAGTGTGCCATATTTTCACAGATATTTTACCGCATTCGTTTGACCGCAACCAGTGTGACAAATTGCTTTATCATCCAATACCGATTATCGACCGATATATCGGTGCATCTTTAGTAAGACAATGTTATCACGATTGTATATAGATAGTAAAAACCAACATAAACCAACCAAGTGGAATGTAAACTGCATACAATCACAATTGAAATTTTTGTCTCTCTTCTCGACTAAGTCAAAATTAATTCACTCCGTAAGATGAGTAATAATATATGGTCTTAGATGTACATTATAACCTCAAGGTATGAAAATGAAATGCAGCGTGAAAGGCATTAGTACATAGCATGCCTGTCTTTATTGCCCTTCATACAGTTTATGTATCTGGAGTTGTCAAGCATGGCAGAAATACAATCGTCCTTAAGGTCATGTTCTCTCTCTCCCTCCTTCTATGGGATGTGTGGGAATCATTATAGTTGGAGAACCAGATATACATTTTGAAATATCTTGGACTTTAAATCCAAAGTCTTCTAATGGACAAACATTAATCACAAATGATAACAATTTATAAAAAATGCAATAAGTTACATTATAAAGTGTTATATTAAAGGCTTCAAATCTAATCGAGCGCAACATACTCATTCAAAGTAATTAGCATAACATCTGTCTATCCAAATGATTTCACTGTGCTAATTACTGTTCATTTATAGTGTCTGCTGTGTTAATGATCTTTGAAACACAGTATAGTGAATGTGACTGCAGGGCCTCCCAGGTGCTTTGTTTTATGTCCACCATCGCTACAGAGATCAATAATGCCACAGCTGTCAGCCAAATGCATTTTGTCCGCAGTTTAGACTTACTATTCAACAATTTGGTTGTTTTATAGGACATGAAGAGATTTTTAGCAAAGATTCTTGTGACGCCCCAAAGCAGTGCTCAAAGGAACTTCCGAGCACGGACATAATTGCAGAAAATGTGCCTTGGCAAGCATTTTCCACAAATCTAATTAGGAAAAAAGCAGCCGATGTTGAAATGCTTAGGACGCATGGAACTATAGAGATGTGGACCGGTTTAAAGGTAAAAGATCAGTTGTGAAAATGTATAGTTACCATGCAAAAAGTTCAAATAGTCAAAGAAAAATTAGGAGAAACCTGACCTGAAACTAATGGTCTTCGTTGTTAATACACCAAAGCATTTTTCTCAGGTGGATGAGTAGATTTTCTCCTATCCCCCTTGAATTCTCAAAGCTAGTAAGTGAAACAGTCTAATGCTGTGTGAAAAATATTCACAAGAGATTGAGAGATTTATAAACAGACTGGCCTCTAACAAACTCCCACACATGAGAAAACCATTCACTAACTCACTGCAGTGTTTTATACTGCATTAAAGTGATAGTCCACCCAAAAATATAAATTATGTCATGAAATACTCACCATCAAGATGTTCCAAATCTGTAAATGTGTTTACAAAGAAATATATTGAGAAGAATATTCACAACTGAGATTTCAGGGGGATCATTGACTATAATGGTGGTCAATTAGTGTAGAATATTCTACTATGGAAATGATGCAACAGAAATTTCAGCTGCTTAATTTCTTGTAAATATTTTTTTTATGTGCTCGACAGAACAAAGACTTATACAGGGTTTCAACAACTTAAAGTTGAGTAATACATGACGGATTTCCCTTTTTGAGGGGAGTATCCCTTAAAAGGACTTGCTTGATATTAAGAATGTGATTATAACACAAGTCATCACCATCTTAAATGTACAGGATGGATGTTTTTAGCGTTACAGTTGCGAAGTACATAAAGCTACAAGTTACATAGCATTTAAACTTTAAACATAGTTTTTACCTCCATCATATGTTTAGGAATACTTTAGCAATAGGAATATAAAATATGAACAGGTTTAATGTATAAGCTATCACACACAAGAGGCAATGTCTCAAACATCACACCCAAGCATCATCCATCACTTCTATAGTAAAATCTTCCAAGGTCATCTCAATGTTGTTTCACAGGAGGGAGAAAGGCCACTGGATGTGCTTACTGAGCTGAATGAACAGAATTATCCTAGTTTTGGAAGCTTGAAAAGCCTGCTAAACTTTGAAAGGTCCCTCTGGCTGCTATTGGAACAATCAGCATGCTGCAGCGGGTGACTCTCCTGCCAAAACAAGAAGACAGTGCTTTCTCTACTGTCATGCCTTTTTGTGAGTCAGAGGCACAACACAATGTGACTTCATGCTTTTTTGTTTGTTTTGGTGATATCACTGGGACCGGTAAAGGGAATGATCTGTCTACGGCAAAGAAGCACTCGCGTTGGATAATAAATACTTGGACAAATGTCGTGATGTTCCCGTAAGGCACTATTAACAAGAGGCACTTTGGCACCACCACATCTGTCATTGTAATGCAAATCAGGATCTCTCTCGGAATGGACCGTCTTGTCCTGCACAAGTTATTTATAAGCCTCAAAGTCACAGATTTCAACCTGGATCTTAGAACGTGTTCTTCAATATGCATGATGCATATGTTCTGAAATATTTTCGTATTTTTAAAGAGAGGCTGTTATTCCAAGAAGAGAACTAATGTTCATCTCAGGTACATAATGCCAATACATTGTAAACACATCGGTTTGCTTCCATAATTTGACACTGATGCTTCTAATGCCAGTAAAAGCTCACATTTCATATATGATTAACAACACACCAATTGAGGATTAAAAGCTATTATCGTTAAAGACTAATTTCCACTGGCTTGCACTTGAGCCAACAACTCCCCTCTAACATTTTATTCATGTAAAATGCGTGCTTTTATTTTAGCCTGATACGTGCATATAAATCATTCATGGATCTTTAATATATTGTATTTAATAAGCTCATATATTTGTTACGCTTTGAAAGAACACTAGGTAATGTTTTCTCATTTAAAAAGTTTTATGCATAAAGAAATGAATGGTACTTTTAAAATATGACAGGAGATTAAGAGACCAACAAATGGTAGCCCATTAAAAGTTGTTGTGGGCTGATATATTGAGCATCCACTGACCAGCCAAGGTCATGACATAAGTGTTTTTGGTAGAAAACTATTGGGACTGTTTAAGTAATGTGTTTGTCGGCGTAGGTCAGTCTGGTTTGGCAAGTTCAGCTAAGGTCTCCATAATGATTTTTAAATCTCTCTCCGCATTTAGTTTTTATCATCGAATAATTCATGCTTTTATCTTTTATTTTGTCACACAACGGCATCGCTACTATCTAGGGCACAGAGTGGCTCATGAATCACCTCTTCAGAGACTCATAAATACTTGCTCAATATGACCTGTGTTAAATTTCATGAAACAGCAATACAACTTTTACATTGAGTTGCTGTTAATCTGTAAAAAAAATTTAAAACAAGCATTACTTGTGAGAACATTTGTCTAATTATTTCCTTGGTATGGAAACTTGAATAACAGTAAGTTACAATGAACAAAACGGCCTACACAATCCACAAATACAAATCAATAACTTCCATGTTAACACACTGTGTCAACATTTTATCACAGCCTTGTTTTTACCTACAGCTTTATAAATCAAAACCATGTACCTGAAGCAGCAGCTGTCAACATACATCCATTAACTTTTGGATTTACGTTCTTAAAATGCTTTAGAAAACACATGGAATACTAATTTCCTGTATTGATCTTGGGCTTTCTTTCTTTTATACCTTGACAAACCTCATTGGAAAGTGTGGATTGGTGTACAACCTATTGATCTGGGGCCAGGAGGTCATCTCTGCTCCTGATAGATATTAGCCTCAGTCAGCAAAAAGACATCCATCATGCAGGAGCGTTGTGACAGAGGGGAGATTCACCCATGTACCCTCTGCATTCATCAGGCCGGGCTGCAGTAAACTTCTTGCGAAGGAGAAAGGCTGGTAGTGACCAGATGCTTCTGTGCTCCGGCTGGCAGCAAGAGTATGAAATGACTAATGTTACCTTATGGGGTAAATAGAATGTTATATTTATTTTATTATTAGTAGTAAATGCTGAAATGAATGTTAACCAACATTAATAACCAACATCCTCGACTATTGTAAGTCGCTTTGGATAAAAGCGTCTGCTAAATGACTAAATGTAAATGTAAATGTAATAAGTGCTGCATTGGTATTGTTCATTTCATCATGTTTAGCTTAAGTATTAATTGTTAACTAACACATTATTGTAATGTGTTGCCAAGATAACAAGTGCAAAAGACAAAACTATGGTGTATACGGATAAATCATTTATAATATTTCCAGCAACACTAACACGATAAGATTTGACTTCATGCTTACTTGGTGAAGAATGGCGTCTCCTTGGCTAGCAAATTGGCGAAAAAGGACATATATAAGAAAAATGGGAAGTCTGCTGTCGCAGAACTGTTTACATATATTATTACCATACCATCTCTTGTGGCATAATCAGATTTTGAGATTTTAAGTTTATGGCTGCAGTCATATTATATGGTAAGAACCTTCTCATGGCACCCTTGAATCTAACAAACACTAAACTTTGAAGGACTGTTACACACAAATTTGATATCTCTCATAGCACTGGATTGCTCTGAGAACATCTTACTAAATGAGTTTTCTCCATCTGCCGGCTCAGGATCATCAGTGTAGTCATTTCTTCATGAATGCTGGCCTGACGGGTCTGGCTCTCCTGTCTGGGGCTTTAGAGAATGCTTCTAATGGCCCCTCATTAGTGTCTACACATGTGAGAGCTATAGTCTTTTACTTGATGATTCTTAAAATCCAAGGAAAAGTTTACTTTAATGAAAGTTCAATCAGGTAGTTAGCCAGCCAGAACCAATCTTTTCGAAAAATTGATATGGTAATTTCTGTGGGATGTAAAATGCTTTATGCATTAAAAATACATTACATTCTGTTTAAGAATATATAACAGAAGATTCAACTGCCAGGTAAAAGCCCTCCGTGATGTAAAATGTATTGCATTTTTTCTCACCCGGAAGAATTTAAAACACATTCTTTGTCATGAATAGTAGAATATGAATAACAGGCGGACTGAATGTTTGAATCATTTATGAAGTATAATTAAATGATATAATTCTGGTCAAAGGTTAGGCCCACCTACTCAATATTTAAAACAATGCATTGTCTCTGTTTCAAACTATAACAATATGATTGCAAGTAAAAATTTTGCAAAAAATGATGAAAGCAAGTATTGCTCATAATTTACAGGTCATGGCCAGCCTATGTAGGACTATAGGAACTCAGGTGTCAGATGACCAGTTTATCTACAGTAACCATTAATCCCTCTGCTGTACATCTAGCACTGCATTTAGACATTTTTTTATGTAGTCTTAATGTACTTTTTCCTGTAATGTCTTGGAATGTATTCGCTGATTGCAGTACTCATTTTAGCTCTGAGATTGCTGTGTTACCATGATTTTACGGATGGCTGGCATATAACTAACTTGTGATCTAATAAGGGAAATAGGTTTTATTTTGAAATAACCTTTCTGATTCCTATGGCTTTACGAGGGGATCATAGGAAATGTTGTGTAACTCGTTTGTTTACAATTGGACCATGTTGAACATGACAAACCAACAAGTTTATCAATCTTAAGCACTTACAATACATTAAACAACGTAAATGTATGAATATCGAGAAGACAACAATCCTCTTCATGTCAATACATTTACGAGACACTGTGTTGTTTTATTAAATTAAACATGATTAAAAAAACCATTACTTATGAAAAAGAATTGAGAAGGATTACCCTTTTGTAACAATAGATGAAATAGATCATGAGACCAGATTTGGAGCCCTGCTATTGTCACGCATAATGTGCCAACAGAAATATCACTGGATTTTCACAAATAATGCTAAGATTATGATTTAGAAATGACACAGTACTCTGAATGATATAATTAACTGACTTAAATACATTAACAAAAATACAAACAAGCCCCAGACTTTCGCTTAGTACTGTATGTACTGTTCTCATCAATTTAAAAGTATTTATGAGTATAATTACTGTTTATTATTATAGCAACGTTTTTATTTTATGATAGAAAACATTTTTGAGGAACACATTGGTACCGTTAATGCAAAAATGCAAACCCACTGTGATCTGAACATTTCAAGCCAAAGCACAACCATTTGATATTTCTTTAATTGGAACATTCTGTTGTGCAAGGTCACCCTTTTCATACGGTGGTTTGTGTATTTTAAATCCAGAAGGTACAGTGTCTACAAATTACCACCAGATGGTTAAGAATATGCATTATCCCCATTGTCTGTCTCTATACCCTCCTCACCATCTTTACGTGTACCCCTCATCACTTCCTATTGTTATTCTTTATTCAGTATAAAGCCAGAAAGGAAAACGTCTTCCCCTAAGACACACACGCTAAATGTTTAATGTACGCGGTTTCTTATCATGCACACTTGGAATGACAATATAAATTGTCTCTAGGGTGGCAAAGGCTGCCCACTTTAATAGCCACTATCATTTCTCAACAGCCTCTTGTATACACACACACACACACACGCACACACGCACACACGCACACACGCACACACGCACACACGCACACACGCACACACGCACACACGCACACACGCACACACACACACACACACACACACACACACACACACACACACACACACACACACACACAGACATTATTTTTCATTCAATGGCTGTATTTAGGTCTGAACTCTCAGGTGCCCTTTTCTGGCCTATTTCCAGAACATGCTAGGAAGAATAAACATTGTGATTAAACCTGGAGACCCACAGATCCCCCAAAACCCTGAGGTTATTCTTCTCTATCCCGGGTTCTTTGTAATTAGTGAATATAGCTGTGGGGAATGTGTACACTTGTGTGAATCGGGAGGAAAAAAGGAAGCGTGCTGCCTCAAAGTTTTAGGTATTTGCATAGAACAAAACTCTGCATGTGTTAGATAAAAAAAGACAGGTGAATTTGAAAATCAATCATGCACATCCATCTGACTTTTTGATTAGTTCGGAGGCATATTGATGTATGCCATTAACACCTGCTACTAGATGGTTGTTAGCGGATGAATCTGCCATTCCTCTTATTTGGTGTCATGATCAAGGGAGTCTCTTCTCCATAATAAGCTTGTCCTTGATTTCACTCTTTCACTAATGCTGTAATGAATCAAATCCTGCCCTTAACAGGATTTTTCTCTCTCATTTTCTCTCTTTCTGTTTGTCTGTTTTCATCTACCCCCTGTTGTACCCCCATACTGTAGCTATAGGCGTGAATGATTCAAAGGGTCCCAGTGCAATGCAGAATTAGTGGCACGGCCTTCACCCCATCATCTGGTTTATGTGTTATCTGGTATGGGTTCAATCTCTTCTAGAGTAATACTATTTATCATCATGACAAAGTCCCTATTGCTATAAATGTTAAAGGGAAAGTCTACCCAAAAATGAAAATTCATTTGAATTATTTAAAACTTGTATGACTTTCTTCCACAGAACACAAAAGCAGATATTTAAAAAAAATGTTGGTGGTTGGCATCCATTCACTTGCATTGGTTTTGTATCCCTACAATAGAGGACAAAATATTTTCACAATATCTTCTATTGCATTCTGCAGTAAATGACAAGATGATGGGTAAATTAAATGAAACCTTTAATGTGATGTCCATCCATATCATTTGTCTTCTCAAATTTGATCTTTCTCTTTGTGTTCTACCTTGGCTTAATACATCATCACTTCTCTTCAAAGCTATTTCTATTTTCTTCATCACTTTGATCCTTCTCATTCTTCATTCACAGATCTGAAGGAAAGCTGTTAACCTGACCTCTTCTCTCTGACTAAACATGTAAAGAATAATGGCCACGTTAAAGATGAGATGACGCATGCATGCCATGACCATCTCCATTAAAAGAGCTTAATATCCTGAGACCTCACATGAATCCGAAGCTAATTTCGGCAATACTCTGACTGGTCTGATTCATGCAATCCACAATGGATGTTCAAGTGATAAGCCTCTGCTATTGAAACCAGTTGCCGTCAGCTTTTTGACCTTGTAATTGGGGTGATGGAGAATCGGGGAATGCTTTGTTTCCTAAGACCTTATTCAGTCATTGTGTGTGAAAAGAGGTGTCCAGACTGAAGGCAAGACTAAAAACTCCAATTTGGTCTAATGCTTTGCTGGTTGAGTGATATGTTTGTAAAGGTTTGTAAAATGTTTAACGGAGAGTTAAATGTTGATGCTTAAATAGCTTGACATAGATGGTCAGCAAATGGGAAATAATGTTTTGTTTGAAATGTTTGCAGTCTTTATTTTGATAGGACAGTGGAGAGAATACAGCAAATCACTTGGTCAAAGACCGGGCCGTGGGACCGGTAAAGGACACTCGGGACGGGATTATAACTCCGGTCCTTGCCTTCAAAGTTATTCCCGCCAACTTAATGCGATTTCAAAGTTCAGTTTCATTCTTTGGATCTCCATCTTAGAGAGATTTATCTTTGTTCTCACTGTCCCTTGCTATTTTTAGCACTAAAGTAAAATTATCGATACAATGCTGTGTTGATTAAGATTAAAGTGTGCTATATCCAAGCTCACATATGTAGAGGTCATAGCTTCCCTAAAGAGACAACTTTCTCTCCTTCTTCGTCCTCTCCTTCACCTGCACAGAATTCTGGGAGATGAGGTTAACTCAGATTCATCCAATTAATATTTGAGTGGATGTGATGTTTTTTTTGGCATGGGAGAAGAAGGCTCTGGGACGCTCACATCAAGGATCCATAACAGATGTTCTAACACAAGAGATTGAATTACTTAAAGGAGACGGTGTTAGATTGATATATGGCCAGTACTTTGATAAACACATGGTATGGGTGACCATTCTTTTTTGAAGCGAAATAATTGAAATCGAATTTGAGTGCAAATCGACCAAAAATAAATCAGCATTGTTGGTTCATATGTTGGAAATTAATGTTTATCTTTGAAGGTCGACACTTTTTTTTATTCTATTCTTAAAAAATGAATGTGTGCATATAGTTTAATCTTATGTGTGTAAGATGTGCGTATGTCCGGATTTGTGATACACAGTTTGTGTGTTTTGTAAAGGACCTGCTGTGTATTGCTCTACATTTCTATAGATCATGTGAGAATTCTTGCTGAAACTCTGTTTCCCAATCACAAAATTAGCTTTTGTCTGACTCATGTTGATTCAAGTGTAGCTCAAGAAAAAATACCTTTAAGAAGAAATTCCGTTCGAAAATGCTAGTTGAGCTTGTATGTCCAATCTAGCAAAATCCAATGTTACTGTTGTGTAAAATGCCATTTGCCACAGTCTACAATAATTTCCAAAGTCCTCTATTAAACCTAAATGCCTATTTCTTAACACAACAGGAACAGTTTTCAGTAATTGGGCTGTCAGCTCTTTAAGTAAAAGTTTACCCTTAACTAAATTTTGTTCGTAATTTAATTATCTTTTTCTGAAAAAAAATATATTTAAAAAAGAAAAAACACAATTGGTTCCTGTTGTCTTGCATTGGTTTTGTGTGTAAACAATAGAAGTAAATTTGACCAATGGTTCTTAGTTATAAGCAATCTTCAAAATAAATAATTTTGTATTATGCAGAAGGAGAAGTCATGTGTGAGTAAATGACGAATTTTAGGGTAAACTATTCCAACTTTTAAAGTGTGAGCCAAATATGAGACAACAGTTTGAATTTTTTTAAGTATTGTTTTCTATTAGGGTTCTTCCTTCCATTTGAAACAGAATTTTGGGACTTAAATCCACAAACCATCTAACCTTTAACAAAATGTATGGGGAAAAATATTTATTTTGCATCCATCCCTCTTCCCCTCATTTCTATTTTTACTATCTGACAAGACAGCCTATTCCCAAAAAGCGATATTGGTGCAAGGAATCAGGTGCAGTATTTACATCATTATTTTGTCCTTGTTTGTCCCGTAATCTCCTTTGATTGGGATTTCACCATGACAACCAAATATATTATTAGATTCAGGATCGGAAAATTTTCATCCTCTGCTTTGGTATAGTGTGTGGAGCATCGTTTCATGATGCACCATAAATCAAACATACAAAGAAAGTGTCACAAAGACAAAGAGCAACACGACACACAATTTGCACCGTGACTGACAGATCTATCTATCTGTCTGTCTGCTTTTTCCCAACATGCCGAAATATTCAATCTCTTTACTCAATCTAAAGGGAAGTAGTCTTCCAAGGGGAATCTTTTGGAAAAATAAGATGGTAGAAAGAATGCATGCAGGAAAAGAGAGGGAGTATTGCCATACTGACAGTTATGTGACTTCTCGTAGAGCCATGCGGTCTATATTGATTTGTCAGGAAACCTTTGTGGGTGATCATTATTCTGCTGGGCTCCTCGAGCAGCTGATAAGACCACCCGGACCATCAATCCACATGCTCACTTTCCTGTAGACCTGAGAACAATCACAGGGCAGGTTTGGTCCTATAACACTGCCTGTGTTTTATGAGAGGAGACCTCATGGGATTTCACAAATATAAAATGTACAACGATGGTACATTCCCAGTTTTGAAGCTTTCACTTTAACCTGCCAATTCTGTTGGGATAGGTACACTTAAGGCACTTAGTGGTGGATCGTAGCAAGAGAGTCAAGTATGGGTTTTGCTTTAAAGGTTATATTTTCCTTGAAATGTACTCATTTAAGACCCTGATATGTACTGTGTAACATCAGGTATTTGAATATCAGTATTTAATTACAATTTTTAATTTGCCAATTTGTCTCATTATGTTTTAATTTACCTTATATTATTATGGATATGATCAAGCTTGCATATTTAACCAAAGTGCCAATGCTTACTGCTTGTTCATCTTTAAACATAAGGTTTTATAAGGAATACCATTCAAAAATTTGGGACACTTCACTGAATTTTTTTTCATTGTCTTCAAAAGCTTTTGATCATAAGATGTATGCCTAAAATGTCTAAAATTTGTTTTATGGACAAAAATATAATTTAGCAAACATTAATATATTCTAATGACAATCCGTACTTTTTATAAAATATATATTTTTTAAATGGATGACTGAAAAAGCTGCGAATAAGTGCACAGAATACACAGGAACTCCTTCAAATATCTTAAAAAAGCAGTTTGAGACCTTAAGAAGCTGCTTGATGAAATGACAAGAAAACATTTCTGCAAATTCTAGTCAAAAGGTGACTTCATAAAAATGTTTCATTATTTGTTTAAAAATTTGTTTTACATTATTTTGATTAGTTTATTATTATTATTATAAAATGTTGAAAACATATGAATGCATAAGTGGTACTGGGCCCAAAACCTTTGATAGGTGTTAAAGTTTTGATCAAATGCAAATAAAAACATGATGTTGCATGAATGCTTTTAGTCATTTGCATGCGTCACTTAGCAAAGAAAAATATGACAATAAAATGTTAATGGGGCTATTTAATTGGTCAATCTCTGTTTAATAGTTACAGAAATATGAGACCTACAGGACCACATGCCTAAATTAAATCCTAATTTGTAATGCTCATCATTTCTCTAGGTGGAGGCGTGACACCTCAGAAAAGATTTAAATGTATTTGCCTGACAAGCAAAGCCATTTCTTCAGCAGAGTTTGTCTTCATATGCTTCCTCAATATGAACAGACTATTTAAGAGGGTATTTATTAATTCAGAAGGCTTGAGATGCAAAAGAAGCACAAGCTGTTTTATATTTAATAAAAGTGTGCTGCTTTAATTACGTAGAGAGATGAGTCATTGCACTTTTTATTTTACCTGCAGTCAACTTAATGCTGATAGAAATTGCATTTTAAAACAATGCTAAACAAGTTTTGTAACAAACCTGTTCCTTGGAGTGCTATTTACCAAATAAAGTGTTTTTCAATTTTAGCCTACTAATAATTTGAAGTTTTTCCAGTTCCACAATTGACAATTTCACTTTCTTCCCTTTGCACTAATTAAGGTTTCCAAATTTGTTTTGTTAATTTTTATCTTTTTTCAATGACTCACATTTTAATTTAATAATCTGTTCTTGTATACATGGTTTACAGCGACACAAATGTGTATAATGTCACGTTTAAAAAAACTTAGACAAAGCTTATGGGGTCACTTCCTGTGTCCTCTTAAATCAAATCACTAAAAAAAATGTTAAAAGGAGAATTTTTGATCAATAAGAGAAGCCACAGTTTTCTATGATCTTGAGGATATAGAATATACAGTTTGTACAGAACAAACATCATAAGATCTTTGTACTGTACAAACTGTACTGTTCAAACCATAAACCTTGAAAAACTTTTAAATGTGTGTGTCCGTGTCCGTTAGTATTAGTGTACGTGTGTGTGTGTTTTAATGTTTTTATTTACATGACATACATCTAATCAATGTTTTGTTCAGTTTACACAGATATCTGTTCTTATATGAAGAATGAGAGTCCGACTAAATCCAGATGTCCAATTTCTTTAAGATAATAAACTTACCTGGAAAGCAAGTGTTTGTATAGTGAAGTGTTTGATTTAGTCAACGAACGTTATATATCAATGATATAATAATTATTTGTTAAAAAACTGAATTTGCACATGACTTTTACATATTACAGTATGCTCGCAAGAATACTTGATTAAATATAGGATTTATACATTGGGGTATGTTTTTGTTGTTACAGATGGAAAATGTTTAGGGGATAAGTTTAGGGGCATCATATGAGTATAAACGCACGGCATATAATTAATTCATTTTTCATAATACATTCTCTGTGGGAATTTTTCCCCCTCTGGGATTTATGAGCTTCAAATGAAGCAGGTTGTGAAGTGGAACTACATGTGACTTAAGTATTAAAACAGGCCTTCATTAATGTTTCATTAGAACAAGAGCAAAACAGATTACATGACTGAAAAAAATATGCCGGAACCGAAGATTGTAAACAGTGAAAAGTTTGTAAAGTTTGTAAAGATTCATCTCTTCGCATCTATTGTGATGATTATATTATACAATATATATATGCCCGTTGACTTCAATTGCATATCCGCTCAAAATTTTTCCAAACCCTTCCTTTCTTCACCTCTCTTCACCTTCTCCTCCCTCATATCCCCTTATCTGTAGTCTCCTGAAATACAATGCATTTACATTCTGAGGGCCTCGGGTGTGACCCAGTTTTCTAGGCCATGCCGCATCTCAATACCGATTCTCAAGTGGTGTCTGGAATACGGTGGCACTTGTTGTTGTCGCCATTACAGCCTCTCATACGAGTATGTCATGTGTGCACGTAGCCCATCCATTTATTCAATCCCAGAGGGAGCTATTTTAGATTTAATGAAGCAGACCTTAACATGATGTTGTAGATCTGCGTTGATCTTTAATGCTCGCAGCTTGAGGGCATCAGTGGCAGCACTGAAATATGTAGGCCAAAAAGTGCATGAATAACAAATAGATGCGTTTTTATTGCATTACTCTTACATTTCCTCTCTATCCTATTGCTTGTGTGAGTAAATACATCAGGTGGCTTATGATTCATTTTTCTAATGGATCTATGTTTAGCATGTTATTTATTCGTTTGCTTGCTTTTTTATAACCTTTAATCCAAATCAGTTAAACATTTAAAACATAATTCAGTTTATCATGCACATGTGTTGAAGGAAGTCAATTGAATTTCAAGGCTCAAGGGCAAAAGCGTAGCAGGTTTTCTTCTGTGCTGAATCCAGGCGGATGCATTTAAATGACGGCGGTAGAAATAAATAAACAGATGGATGTAGAAGGTGTTCGTGAGTGGGGAAATAGCAAGAGGAGGGAGGCTTTTTCCTTGGTTAGCAAGTGTAGAGAAATTGTCATGGGGCTTGTATACTTTAATGTGCAAAGAAAACACTGCCAAGATGTATAAACCAACTTCTTGTAACTGCCCCCAAAGTGAACCATTGCACTCTTGCCAAGTTGATCCGCATTGCACACAAAGTAAACCAGGTTAGATCAAGGTTAAGGATTAAAGATTTATACCAAATCAGGATTTTTTGACATGCATTTCAAACATTGTCCTATCTAATTTGCATTCATGAAACAGCAGATTGTCTGCATTTTAAATGTACCATTGAATCCAGGGTTTGCAAACTCTACATAACCGAAGTTTGATACAGACAGAACATGCATGTCCCTGATTTTAATATCTAGTGTATATTTACCTAGTACTGAGTGAAAAATGTCATCTTTGGATGTGAAATTTGCGGCTGTTTGTGTTGATTCACTATGCTTAACAAAAGCATGTGTTGTTGGGATCTTGGCGTCCACCTGGCTTCCTTTTTGGCTTCGCCAGCAAGCTTTCATCTTAGGGTTTCATGAAATCATGAAATCCTGTTTTTATAAGATAATAGAAAGAAAATAGCTTCACAATCATTAAAAATTGCCATTTCTTTAAGCTGTCCATTAAACTGTTAAAGGCTCCTAAATGCTGTCATTTGTTCTCTTTTTTCAGTGGGTTTGTGTCGGTTTTATTAAGCGAGAGTAGCAAGACTCTATTACTCAAGATTAAAAGAGCATTATGGCACAAATTGTTTTTATAAAATACGATTATTTCCACTTTTGTTGTCAGCAGTCATAAATAATGGACTTTGGAGTGATTCTATATTTTTACTCAGCCATTCTTAAACTGATGCGATCTGGCAAAGTCTTAGATGAATAATTTCAAATGAATACATAACACCAACCTCTTGGCTTAGAATGTAACAGTATCTGAACTCAGTTGTTTTGTTTTAGTTTGTTATCTCTCAAATGTGTGTTTCAAAAAAAAAGTTTCAGATTATAATCTAAAATGAGTACTTCACTGACAGTCATTTTCTGATTACAACGCACTTTTTATTGTAATTTGCAAGAATTCTTTAAGAATTTTAGTCCAATTTTGTCACATACTGTCAAAACGTTCTCGGGTTTTTTTTGAGCACTTAAATTATAAGAGTAAATTAGGTTGTAATTTGTAAATGTATTTATTGTCAATACAATATAATGTTAAAAGGACCAACGTTTAATGTATTATTGACATATATGGCAAATATTGCCCAATTGCTGGGAGAAGTCAAGTAATTTCAGAGGCCTTAAGACATTTAAACACATTAAAATTTAAATTGACACTCACAGTGTTTACATAATTCACACTTTTTAACTATCAAAGTGTTTATTTAATTCACTCTTTTGAAGTATGGATTATTTACACACTGTGGGTATTAATTTAACCCTTTTTAAACACTGGCGTTTTACTGTGAATGGAACTTGTAACCCTGACTGAATAAAATCAGTTGTGATATATGCAATTATGACAGCATCCATATGTTATGGATAAATTCATTATGCAGAATGTTCTCCTGTGTGTCAATCACAATCATCTTGTTTTTATTCAATGTGTGATGGAAAGTAGCAAGCAGTGACAGCCAACTACTTTAATAAAATATGTGGCAAAAACTTCATCATTCAAGCTTTATCTTAATTAATGTGCGTTCTTCATGGATGTGAATGTGAGTCAGTGTTGTGGCCACATGTTCCATATCTCAGCTTGTTCTAGTTTTGCTGTATTCTGTGGTGATGGACACTTCATAAATTGAGATTGGTGATTAAATACTCAGTACATTGCTCATTCTATTTTGTTAAATAAAAATACTCATTTCAAGAAAATGACATATGTTTCTTATTTACTTCTGTACCCTTAAGTACTTTGATATCATCTCAAGGTCATTTGTTGAGCTGCTTTTAAATGTATAAATGTTTTAAAAAGCTTCAGAAGCTACTAAAAATCTGTACAAACTGAAGAGATGGTAAAGAATGAAATCATTTGTAATTGTTTTCTATCAATGTTCTATCAATGTCGATAGAACATGAATAGAACAATGATTGTATTAAGCTCTATCAAGTTCTCAATTTTGTTCATCCAAAAATATTTTATAGGTAATATTAAAAAAGTTATTTTACTATTAGACTATTAGACAAAGCATATTTACCCTTGGAAACTGTGTTAATGATCCCACTTTTAATTAGTAAGAATACAACATAATTAAAAATGCATGAACGTCGGCCATTTGGGTAATGTAACCCTCCTGTTAAGAATAAAAGAGAAATTATAATGTTAATGTGTTACGTTTAAAGGAAATAACATTTCAAATAGAATTGTCACTGCTTATATGTCTGAAAGATATTATAATAAATTATGCAAGCATGCGTTAAATTGTATTTCATACAATTACTTCTATACATTACATATGTGTTTCATCTCAAGAATACAGTTAAAACTTGAAATTTATGGAAATATGTAAAGTGAAAGTAAAGTGACTTGACACAAGCCAAGTTTGATGACCTGGACACACACACACACACACACACACACACACACACACACACACACACACACACACACACACACACACACACACACATGAACACTCACCAACCGTGAACACACACACACACACACACACACACACACACACACACACACACACACACACACACACACACACACACACACACACACACACAAACACACACACACACACACACACACACAAACACACACACAAACACACACACACACACACACACACCAACCGTGAACACACTCACTGTAGTGAACGCACACCCGGAGCAGTGGGCAGACATTGATTCTGTGGCACCCGGGGAGCAGTTTGGGGTTCAGTGCCTTGTTCGAGGGCACCTAATTCCGGATACTTCTCGCTCGAGACTTGAACCCACAACCCTAGGGTTAGGAGTCAAACTCTGTCATCACTAGGCCATGACTTTCCCCTAATGTTATGTGTTAGCAGAAAACTATGTAAAAGGGTCAAACATTTAGTTTATTATTGAGAGATATAGGAAATCTCTAAGCCTTGATTCAATTACCTAAAGTCACACTGATTGAAGAAAATCAATTCTGACGTAAAAAATAATGACAGCATTCGTATGTTGCGGATAAATACTTCATGAAAAAAAACATTGTCTCAACTCAAAGATATTGAAACAAACAAGTGAGATTAAAGAATCAAGGACTGTTTGTGTGATCATGCGGACCGTCCAAATTCAACAGGTACAATCTAAAACAACATAAAAATCTCACCATCAGTTGTTGATATGATCATATGAGACACAACTGTGTATTTGGCATCCCTGTGAATTATCTTACAATCATGTTTCATTGCAGACAGTCATAGACAAGTGTGTTATCTCATCAATATGACTTTATCATCTGGCATTCAGATAAAAGATATAAAGCTCCAGTGTCCAGAAACACATGATTTTTAAAGTCAGTAAATAAAAACAAGTGTCTGAAATATGGATGCATTATTCGAGCCTTGATCTATATTTGACTCCACCCTACACCTCTCTCACTGATTCACCTGCTGCCAGATCTCAGATCAGCTCCTTCAGTGTCCACAGGGCAGCAAGAATGGGTTAATGTTACCCACAGTATACAGCTGTTCCCAATAAGAGTGTTTAAAGTAGAAGAGGATTCAGTTTTAATGTGAACCCGTTTTATTCTGCACGGACTCTACTGCACCCCTGAGCGCGTGGCGGAGGGCATCTATTACGGAGACCGGCGCGAGACGGGGGCATTTCTGCACCCATTGAAATGTTTGAAGTTGAAAAACACGACGGTGGATTTGGGAAACAGCGTTTGACCACATGGATTTCCACAAAACTCTGCTTTGTTGGCAATGGGGATCACATCCCAACAGGACCGATAACTGGGTCAATTGAATATGTCATTGTTTTCTTGATATCGTCATTATTTATGTGTTATTAATATAAATAACGTATGACACCGAACATTCTGATCGCGCATATTTGACAACACCTGGCCTGAGACAACAGGACACGATCTTTGGAGAGGTGAGTGGATTATTTTGGGATTTCAACGAACACCCTGTGTATATGACTACACCTAATGCACCTGTTGTGAAGGAAATATGGATGAGAATAATACTATATTATATTAAAATTATTTTTTTTATTATATATTATATATTATATTATATTATATTATATTAATTATTATGTTATATTATATTACAATTAATTATTATGTTATATTATAT
This sequence comes from Triplophysa yarkandensis, assembly GCA_033220385.1. Taxonomy (NCBI): domain Eukaryota; kingdom Metazoa; phylum Chordata; class Actinopteri; order Cypriniformes; family Nemacheilidae; genus Triplophysa; species Triplophysa yarkandensis. The sequence continues at coordinate 17,585,827 of CM065666.1, forward strand.
TACAATTAATTATTATGTTATATTACAATTAATTATTATGTTATATTACAATTAATTATTATATTACATTATTGTGTTATATTATATTAAAATTAATTATTATATTATATTATATTATATTACATTATTGTGTTATATTATATTACAATTAATTATTATATTATATTATATTTTATTATATTTTATTATATTTTATTATATTATATTATATTATATTATATTATATTATATTATATTAATATTAATTATTATGTTATATTATATTATATTAAAATTAATTATTATATTATATTATATTCAAATCAATCATTATGTTATATTATATTCAAATCAATCATTATGTTATATTATATTATAAGATATTATATATGAATGCAACAAAGTTTTTTTACTCTTTATTTAAAGCTCAAGGTGTTTCAGGTTTCCTTTCTTTTATATTTTATAAAAATGTCTAACCTTAATATTTATTTATTTTTGTTATGAACACTATATAAATATAATATAATTTAAAGTGGCATGTTTGAGTCTTAAGGTGTCACGTATAAGTCCACATGGGGACTTTCATCTCTTCTGCTGGGGATGTGATTTCGCAGTGTTGCATGATTCGACCTAACAACATACATGTGAATGGCTTTTCTACACCACCACTCGGTATCAGATAAACGGATCTGATTGGAGATTGGCAAATCTTCATGTCCAAAGATGACATTATCACTCAGTGCTGATGATTCATGTCTTTCAAAAAGTGTCTTAAATGATTTAAATTGAAATCTTTAGTGAACAAACAATATAGAGTTACAGCATGGCAGTATCAATGCCAAAGTCATGTGTTTGATCATAGAGATTGCTCATACTCTATGTGAAGTATAGTGTGATAAAAAAGTCAAGTCACCTTTATCTATACATCCCTTTAAACTAAATACATTAAACTGAACCACATTTGTGTGTAAATCAGTGTGTCCATAATGCAAGATGAAAGTTAAAGGCAGTTCAACATTGAATTCAGTCATCTCTGTTCAGTTGAAATAGTGTCAGTGCATTCATTTTTCAATCAAATCAATGATATCCCTGGAAATGAAGTGACCCCAACCAAGCAAGCCAGAGGCAAGGAACCAAAACTCCATCGGTGACAGAATGGAGAAAAACCTTAGGGGAAACCAGGCCCAGTTCTCCTCTGACCAGACGAAACCAGCAGTTCAATTCCAGGCGACAGCAAAGTCGACAAGAATCATCTGTCTCCTGTGGTCTTATCCCGATGTTCATCGGAGGCGAGGTCTTCAGAAGGGATCTGTATCCATGGCTCTAGTTGGCCTGGTCACCGCTTTCTTTGAGGGCTGTAAAATGCTTTTCTTGTTCCAGATCCACCATCTGGTCTGCATCCGTACTGAATCCGGGTGACTGTAATGTCCCTCTGATCTGGGTATAGGATCTACTGGCTTGGGGGGAAACTAGGCACAGTTGGGGAGCCAGGTCTTTCAAATGCAAAAATGTAAATTGATAACTTCCAATTTACAAAGTTAACTTCCTATACAATGTATAGACAAAACATAGGAAAATAAGTCATAATTGTCCTTGTGAAGGAATTAAAAGAATGTTGATTGAGTAGTTGATTTTGTGGAAAAGATTGAATAAATTAATATAGTAGGGAAATTCCTATACCTTGAGGAATGCCATTTTTTCCGTTCATTTTTGAAGAATGTTGGATAGCACTGTCAATTCACTTCCACCTTGAAAGAATGGCCTCTGCCTTCATAAGACAAATTGTAAGATCATGTACTATGAGGAATAAAAACTGTGCTTAAGACCCTGATGACTTACACTTCGATATCTGTTATGTGAGTCTTTACATTGACACATCTATTAAAATAGGATTTTCTTTCGTAGTAATTTTATTATATTGTAAAAATCAGTTGTTTTATGTGGTACATAGCAAGTCATTTATTTTCTGTTAAATATAGCACCATCATAACCAGTTCACCTTTTACAATTATGTTTTATAAAAATATAAAAAATTGTGAATAATATAAAGCAATACTGATAATGTGGTTAGACTTATTTTATATCCATGTCTATGTAGGACAGATGCACCATAAAGTGCTTTACAGAATACAAAGTGTCTCAGCTCTGACATTTTCTTCGACGCAGACCTTACTTATGATACAAATCTACAAATCCTTTTGATGACAATTCATAAAGTGTGACATAATTTAAACCATAAGCTGGTATGTAAGCTGTCTTGAAATTGACATAGAAATACACATGAACGAAAATAATGTAGTTTATGACATTTTGTTTTATGCATCTTTATTTTTGTCAACTAATATTTATGCAATTTAAATGTCAAATGTCTTTTGAGCTTGATCTTTTTATTGTCATTAGGATGGATACCACAATTGACCTTGTGAAGGTGCATGTCTGTTGTTGTGGCTCATTATCATTACTGTCCTGTGTGTTTGTGGCACCTGATGAACTGTCTTAACAGTTTTCCTACGTTGGGGCAGTGTCTGTGGCCCAAATGCCAATAAACCCACTTTAACAGGTCCCGGATCAGAGCTAACGTGAGAACACAAAAGCAAAGCTAGCACGTGCTGGTAAAAGCCTCACATCTTGTCTGGTGACAATAGATGTGCTGCTATGAGAACAGTGTCACACCATCTGAAAAAATATCAATTGATATTTTTATATTATTAGTCATATAAACATTGATGTATGATGTCACTTTCATTTGTCTGTGTACTGCACTCTTTTATAACTGGCATTATGTGAAGTTTACAGATTTGTGTTTATTTACATAAGCATATGGTCCACGTCAGATGTTGTTAAGTAAAAGTGTTTGTCAAGGTTACTTTGGCAATCGCAGCAAAATTTATTTCAGAACCTGTTACCAAAGCAACAACACTCAATTTAGCCTTGGTTATGTGTGTCTTTTAGCGAATGCTAAGAAATCAAGGGATGACAACGTTTAAGTATACTATGTTGCCAAAGTAACCTAGTTGATAGGATAGTTCACTCTTAAATGAAAATCACCCTCACTCTTTTGTCATGAGTTTCTTCTGCAAAACGCAAAAGAAGATATTTCAATGAATGTTGGAAACCAAAAGCAACTGGTCAACGTTGACCTGTATTTTATAAACACAAAATAAATGCAATGGATTTCCTTTAACAATATTGTTTAATATAATCTTTTGTGTTCTGCAGAAGAAAGAAAGCCTTACAAGTTGTTAATGTCGAAAGGGTTCATTTTAGGTTGCCATTATGAGCTTATTTCATTACGAGCTGCATCCAAATTCATTTTTCCAGCTCAGGTCCTATCTAACCCAAAGTGGACCAAAGGACTCCTCAACAGATCTTATAAACATTCATGAAAAGCTGAGTCCAGTATCAATCAAAGTCAACTCAAAGTGAACTTCAGCTAAAGCACTTTGTTAAAGTCTATGGTAATTACAGTTACACAGAGCCCTCATATACAGCCGGGGCTTGTCCTTGGTGAGCATCGCCACAAATTAGCTGCTTCTATCCTTGGCCGTAATTTCCCTTCATTCACATGGAGGTCTGTGTCTCTCTGAGTGGAATTAATCAAGGATTCCCTCTCATGCCGAACTATGGAAACTCGATAGCTGGAGGGAATGCTTGAACGTGTGCCGCATTCCTTTTTGGTTCTGTCTTTTAGATGTGTGTGCAGACTTGGAAAAACTCTCAGGTCATCAGCACTTCATTGAAACTGCATCTCAGAGCCCAAATGACTAAAACAGATGCTAAAAGGATTTTTAAGCCTGTGATAACAAATTACGCAGAACTTTGGCACATTTGGGGAATCAAACACACAACTGTGATCTCGCAACAAAAATACAGAAATTCAGACAACTGGTAAAGTGCTTAAAACAGCATCACTGTGATTATCAATAAACAATTGTGCTACTATAGACACAATTTATCTTTCGTGACATGATTTTGTTTTACTGAATAAAAGCCTTGTTGTGCTAAAAAGAGCAGAATTGATGGCCTTATGCAACAGTCTCTTAGAAATACGCATTTATTTCTCACTAAGCTGGAAGAATAGTTCAGACCTTTTGACAGAAATATTGACAGCAGTGGCAGGAATTTCAAAGGTTTCATTAAAATGCACCGACAATGTTTTGATCTAAATCAATGGGATATATTAGTGAAACACTTTGGTAGATATGCATTCGGGACATGTGAGGTGCATGTTTTTTGTGAAGGTGTCTTCTAACAGATACATTTATTGCAACCTTGGAAGTCTCTTGTAATCCTGCGTGACCTTTACAAAAGCAGCAAGGTGGCTGAGTGTGTATGTTGTGGATTTTTCAATCCGTGTGTGTATATGGGCCGGGGTATTTATTTTAATGGTTACGTCATAAAATGATCTAAGATTAAACGTACTCATCATTTCTCATCACCATGCTTGGTTATTTTACATTAAGAGATTAGTTTTGTGCGGTTGTCTTCCAGTTTTTCTTCTGATTCCTTTTTCCTATTATCAATAGGCCTGAGATAAACGTAAAGGCTACATGGACAGGTTAAGTGTTGAGTGCTTTAACTTGTGTGTGCTTTTCTCGTTGAAGGGTGAAGATGCCTTTTCACCATGTAAGAGCAGGACTGCTCTACACAGACAACTTTCTGAGCACCTCTCTGTCTGAAACCAGTGAAGAGCAGCTCGCCAACATCTCCACCGAAGAGCTTGGTGGTGAGTGAAATAATATTGTGAATCCAAAAATCTATCATTGAGTTGTATTATTTTAAGTGAACGTGATTATTAGGAAACCTCTTTGCACAATTAGAGTGTAAAGTCTTTAACAATAGTTTTTACAAAATTGGTCCTTCTATGTCACAATTTGGTGGTTAAATACCCGTTTCTTGTTATAGTTAAAAAGGAATTTCTATGATTTTCCGCAGCCTTGTTTGTGCAGCTTTTCTAGTCACTGCTGAAATGAATAACATGTTATGTGACATCCAAAACGAAATGGATTTGGACTGGATTGACAAAAAGTGATCTACATCTGTTGCGCATTATACAGTTATGTTTACAAAGCATAATTTATTTATGTTCAAGTTGCCCAATTTATGTTTGTGAATGTTTTCCTATTTTATGTTGTTGTAAATCATTACGTATGTTAACGGAGCTTAACAGATGTTCAAATTTAAAACTACCACCAAGGCAATGCTTTTCTGAATAATGGTAACAACAAAGTATGATTATAAATCTAAAAGATAAATAAGAAGTATTTCTCTTTGCTGAAAAATCACATAAAATGGCATTTAATTAAGAAAATAACTCAAAATGCAGTATGAGGCAAAGAAAACTGGGGAAATATAAAACCTCTCTCCAGCTGTAACAATTAGATGAAAATACACCACATATAATTAATGTAGTCTTAACATGAATAAATTAAGCAACTGAACATAAAAAATCATGTTTTGACCAAATTTGTATAGAAAAAGGTGGTTGATCTAACTTATAGTTCGATAAGCAGCTACATTTAGAAATGAAATAATAAAAACTGTATTGTTTTCAATGAGGTGCGATTCCCTTTTCATTGGCAGTTTATTATTGCCTTTGTCTCTCTGTTGTGCATTTAATCTTTCAAAAACAAGTTCACCTTTTTCCTCCACATCCATGACGATTACGTGTTTTCCTCTATTGAAATAAAAACTTGTATAGACCTAACTTATTAGATGTAAATGTTTCATTCAAATTTGACTGCAAATTTCACATCCAAAAGGCTGGAGTATTTTTTGGGACTAGCCTTATGTTATTGTAAGAAATCAATCTTTTCTTTGTGTGCTTTTTACAGCACCTATTAGTTCTGTGTTATTTAATGAGGGTAACCTGAGAATCCTCAGGGATCACTTATGCCCTTGGTTTAATAAACATTAGGATCCCTGTATGTGGATGCTGCGCTTCTAGGTTGCCTGGGACTGTAAATCTCATCTGAAATGTCTCTGCAGTCATGTGTTGAGATAGAGCCTCAGGACACACAAGTGGATAATTGATGGTCTGGCTTGTGGTTTTGGAAGTGTTGTGAATACAATGGTGGATTTGAAGCTGTAAAACCCCGGACTCTCAGATGGAATTAAAGTACCTCCTTTGCAAACCCTTGTTTTGACAGACTAGAAACAGAGGGTTATCCACATTGGGTGGTTCTATGCTTGGCATATTCATGAGCTGAGCCAGTGTGAAGTGTAAGTGGTAAGTTGAGACGGATCATTGAGGCTTGCCTTTGCGAAAAGAAAAACTTTGGCAGTTAAAAGGGCCATATTAAATAATGAAGCAACGTCTGAGTTGATTCAGTGAGTGTCTCATATTGAATGAGTTCTTGTCTCTAATGTAACGAACCTTTAGAAATTTGTTTCCATCTGAGATAAGGCTGAGAATGAAAAGATAAAAATAATATATGCATTTCAGATGTATTCCATGAATTTTGATTCTCTGACACACAGATCAATTTTTTTATGATCATTCAAGGACTTTTGAATTTTAATTTGGCCATTTGTTTAAGGGACAAAGAAGACCTTTTGATCTCTCGGATGCCAAACATAGCATGGAAGGTTCAATATATTCCATTTTAGAGTAGTGCATAGACATGCAGGCTTTTCTTAAATTCTGGGAGTGCTCTGTTTAGCACATCTGAGCTCAAACAGACATCACGGGTTTTACCCCAGAATAACATCAAGGTGGGTTTTATAGACAGCTTAGACGAGCAGTACTTCTCAGAAATTACATTATACGCATGTTATTTTTGCTCAGACTTGGTCTGAAAACCGAGCTTATACCCAGCATACTAAAACACTTTGATACAGAATGAGGTGCATATTGTATTTCGGCTGTGTATCGCTATAAAATGTCATGCCTGGAGATCACATGCACCCAAATAATGTCTTTACTGAACAGTGAGTGTGAATTGTCAGTCTGGTTTTTGTATTTGAATTGTTTGTTTGTTCCGCACCCCATTAACCGTGAAAGGATTTGCTCTCATTTCTCCGTTTCTCTCTGTCTATCTTGTCCCTGCAGAGATAAGAGAAGCTTTTCGTGTTCTTGACAGGGATGGGAATGGTTTCATTTCTAAACAGGAGCTGGGTATGGCCATGCGCTCTCTGGGGTACATGCCCAGCGAAGTTGAGCTGGCTATTATCATGCAGAGACTGGACATGGATGGTGAGTCACTCAGTCTTTCTATAGATTTCATTTTATCTGGTTAATTTCTACATCCGCATTTATAGAAACAGAAACAAAGCAGCATCTTTCCTGTGTATAATACCTCTTTTTTAAATATGTGGACATACAAATTGTATATCTTCAGTTACAAACTAAGGTGTACGATAATGCAAATAAAGAAACAGAACAAAACAAACATTAAGCCCCCCGCCAACGGCCCATTCTAAAGGCCACATACGAAATTAACAAATATAAAAAAATGTTCTACACAACTGGTGCGTAATCCTCGTATATAGCAATAGTAGTTACAGTTAAGCTTTCCCCTCTTGAATAGATTTGGGTAGCCCAAAAATTACTAAGCTATTATGACGATAATGGGACTCAAGATCCACAACTGGAAAGCAGTTTAATGTTGCTCTCTGTTAACATAGCACATGTAGTTTCCAAGGAATTTGTGCCATCCTCTTGCGAATTTGTGTGAATCTGCAACGAAGCAATTTTCGAGGTTTGTTCCTTTACGATCACTCGAATTTGGTCTAACTTTACATCAAGTATCAAAACAATGGCTTCAAAATCTGCCGAGAGAGCAGCAACTTCTTTACTGTTATCTCCAGACACCTCAACATTCTGATTCTTTTTGCTTTGTTTTGCTGATTCAGCTGGCATTCTTTGATGATGATATATTAATGAAAGAGTATTTTCCAATAAAAGTAAAACTGAAATAAGTGGCGGGCTATTCAAACAGCTATATAAAATATTTGGACGCTTGACTTAACGCGTCTCAAGGCCATCACACCAAACCAGAAGTCGTAGATGACCAATCTCCTTCTGAACCAATTCAATCTCCCCTGGAAGGGATGTATGATCACATGAACAGCTTGTGCTACAGCGATGTCAGACCTCAACCATTTTCCAGCACAGGGAAGCCGTAAATACACAAGGGTACAAAGTGATTTCTGAGAAACCCGTCTCTCTGTACATCCAGCTCTGCAGGAACCTCAAGGACAGGTCAGTGTTAACTGAATGGATAGGAAACACTCAATGATTTAGCCCATCAATCAGTCCAGCTCCTATTAGTTTTATGGTTGCTGGCATTCTTGATCTACACATTGTGTGCGACAGCAGGACAGATGGGCATCAGAACACCAGCCAGAGATCTGTTGGTGGTCCAGAATTTCTCAAAATGTCCCTGCACAGGACGCCATCTCGATATCACAAGAAAATACGAAGTGAAAGGATCATTTACACCTCATAGTTTAATCGTTATACTGATTTTGATGGACTGTAAATAAAGTAGTTGGGAGGCATATTAAGATACTGGACAAGGCATGACAACTCCTCAACTGAACGGTTTACTGCTGCTGGTTTTCTTGGAACAACCCTTGTATTGCATTGATCAATATTCACTATGCATAGACATAAGAGGAAGTTATGCTTGAGTTTAAAGAAGAGGGAATGGAATAGTGTGATTAGACCTCTCTCTGTCTTATCGCTTTCAGTTCGGCTGTCACTCTCAGCCAGTGTTTAATGCCTCTTAATTCGTATATCTCAGAGCAGCAAATGTCTTTTAAAAATGAGAAGGAGAAAGATTGATGGCTGTTAGCATGACACTCACGACTCACATGCCACAAATTAATATTTTCAGTTTTCTTAGATAAAATTGTGAGGGCAAGTGTAAGGTATGGACCATGTTAGGACTATTTGGGATGCTTTTTATTATAAACCAGCAGCTCAGTTTTATTCAGTTGTGCTTCTGAGTGGCATTTCGAGGTAGCGTCACAGAAAAACAATGAAATTATAAGAACAGTTGTTGGCATCAGACATAATAGTTAAATCGTGTGATTGTGAAAGATCACATTTTTAAGGCTATTTCTTAGTTCAGGGTCCTTGAACTCTTTGATCAAGCTGGGCAGCGCCAGTAAAAAGGACACAATAAAGTACAATATAATATGTACAAGACTGCAGGTTCTATTAAAGTCAAATAACTTTTAGGAGTTGTATACCAACTTTTTTGATTCCCGAAGGACGATTTTTGCTTAAAATTAACAGTCAATGTTGAAATGTGTTATTCTGCTATAACCATAGCTAGTGTGACAGCTGCAAACAAGGAGGCCAGCTTTGAGGCTTTGTGGTTTTATTTACAGTTTTCACTAAAGCAATATTAATGAATAGAGATATGTGCAATTTTTAGTAAGCTGCAGTCTACAACATTGCTTTGTTTTTGCTCATTAAGCTGCTGTTTTTAAACACTGTGCTCTCTCTGGAGACGAGAGACACTTTGTACACACAACACAGTTTGCAAGTTAATTAAGTTGTCATTAACTGCATTTGCAATCCAGACTCACAGCAGTTCAGATGTTTTGGATCTATTTGTTTGTTTTAATCGACATGGATGTTTTGTGTCATGGTTGCATGGCTTAAAAAAGTAATATTAAAATATTGACCTGTAAAATAATTTGGCTAAAAATGATAAACCCTACTCTTACCCTAACTTCACAGGGACCGAGACAAGTCCTAGTAAACTTAAAGACGGATTAAGCAAATTTGCCCTCAAAAGCGACCTCGTAAAATAAGGATACATCTTTATCAGATTGTGTTGATATATTTATATACATAAAAGAAATTTGTATGTTAAACACATGAGCAAAAGAAGAAATGTGTCCATGAACAGAAACTATGATTTCCAGTGGGAATATAGGTTGCAGAATGGGGTTGTAACTCCTTAAATTACTCTCAAGGTTGATAATTCGTTGGAGAAGAAACACCCATGGTTACTCTATCTGCTGTATCTGCTGTGTTTGTGTGTTTACTCTCATAGATTCTGTTGTTGCTGCATTAATATCGCAGGCTTGGTGTTTTTAATTCATCACATTGACAGCTGCTGAGTTGACTGCAGCCGAACAGAAATGAGTATTTTCTTCTTTTTAAATACTCTCTAATCCCAATCCAAACATCTCTTTCCTGATGCAGGAGATGGACAGGTGGATTTTGATGAATTCATGACAATACTAGGACCCAAACTCCTTTCTTCTGAAACCAGAGAGGGCTTCCTGGGCAGTACTATAGACAGCATATTCTGGCAGGTAAAAACATTCATCTCTCCGTCCTTTGCATTATATTTCAATGCTCTCTTTTACTCCTTTTTTTGGCTCTGCATTTATATTTTGAGCATGTGCAGAAGATTATGGTTCATACTCGGCCCTCCCTACCTGCTTCCTCTGTCTCATTACGGCAGACAAAAGTGATTCTAACCAGACTGTAAGCTTCAAAGTGAGCAGGCAGATCTATCCATTTCTAAACAAACAGTAGTTAGTATGATGAGAAAATCCCGGTTTCACTGCTCTGAGAGTTTAGAGAGTGTTGTGGAAAGAATGTTCATTGAGCTTTGTGTGTATTTGTGTGTGTGCGTGTGTATGGAGAGAGGTGGGAGGGGGGACGGACGGACGGACGGAATGAGGAACAGCAAGGTCATAGATCCTGGTTATCATGTTATCATTTTATCATTTTTATCATCTCAATACACCTTTGGTGGGACTCAGTGAGTCATAGCTGCATCAGTTATCCATGTAACATCATACCCGCATAACAATGACCTCTGCCATATTTGATTGTGTTATGATGCCACTGCTGATTTATTAATCGCACAGTAACACAACCTCCTCAATATTGTGTTTTGAAAGAAGAAATATTATTAGGATAATTTAACAATTTCTAACTAAAGAAATCAGAGCATCCAGGATGAAGACGCCTACATTACATTAGAAGTCCCCACACTTTACAATGTTCTCAAGGTTATAAATGGTTCAAGCAGTTCCTGACATTACATAACAATGAAACAAACTTAGCTTGATTATTGGGACTTTCATACACTAATACATTTTCTACTGATGATTTACAAACATGCATTAAAAATGATTTGTTGGAATTGCTGAAAGGAGAAGAATCAGACCGTTAATCTAATGATAATCTTGAATGCCTTTTGTGTAGGATCCCATTGGCCATATATCAAAAAATGTAGGTAAACCTACATTTACATAATACCAAACGGCTTTAAGACTGTTTCCGGAAAAAGTCAAACTCTTAGGGGCTGACAGTGAGCAGCTCTTGACCAATCTCCTGGCAAGGGCTTCTCCTGGAATATAAACACGGATGCTCAAGCTCTTCCGCGATCGGTTCGTGGGTGAGATTTTACTGATTAATGGACAATAAATAACTGGGGATCTAATGAGGATGATAGATTGAATATTTGAAGAAGAAAAAAAACATTCAGAAGTGTTTGCTGTACAGGGTATGTTAATTACTGTATTGAGCACCAAAAGACTATGTCATGCATCTAGATCTGTTTTTAACAAATGGATCAGGTTGAACATGACAACTCAACCTATTTAACAGTCTAAAGCACTTATAATGCAAGAAACAACGTGGTACTTCTCCTTTAATTTTATTATGTACTCCAGTACAACATGATTCAATCCTTTTTTCAACATAATTTCTCTTGAAATTTAAAAAAAGTTGGGTTAAAACAACTTATTAAACATGTGGAACAGATGTACAGGAGAAGTTCAGTTATTCCTACAACACATTTTTGGTGTAGTTCTTCGAAAATTGAATTCTGTCATCATGTACCCACACTCTCATCTTTTTAAATCTGTGTAACACAAATAAGATGTTTGGAAGAATGTTGTTAACTTCCCTTGTGTTGTGTGGACACAAAACAGATGCAATTTATTGGGTTCAACTGTTGATTAGTTACTAACATGCTTCAAAATATCTATTTTTAGTGTTCTGCAGAAGAAGGAAAGTCACACGGGTTTAAATGACAAAAGGGAAAGAAAATGATGACAAAAACTTTATTTTTAGACAAGTTCATTTATCACTTAAACAATAAACAACTATTATAAATTATTAATTAACATTAACATAGTTTGAAAAAAAACTGTAAATAGAATTCTATTCCCCAATGCATTAACTAACAATAACATATTAAACCTTAGTCTTATATAACCAATTGCGAACCTAAATAAGGATTTCCGAAACCTTCACATACAATAAGTCTGATTATTTAACCAGTATGTCTTTCTCAAGATCAATCACTTGTGCTTGTGTGGATTCAGTTTGCTTGGTTGAAAATGACCGGTGGGGGTTCTGTCAAATACATTAGAAATCATTTGCATCATAAAATCATCATAAATATGAAACGACTGGCTCTTTGACATTGAGGCATGGCTTTGATGGTCTCTATGTTAAGTGTCAGTCATAGTTTGGATTGTAGCGTACCGGAGTCACTCCATCAGGCTATTGATTTACAAACCTGTGCAGCGCCGCAGAAGTTTGCCGAAACCTGTTGGCAGCACAGGGAAATCGTGTGTGCTCATTGGTTTCAATTTGCATGCTGACTGGGATGTTTTCCTGCTCAAAACCTTAAAGCCCTTGTGTATCACGAAAGACTAAGCACGTATAAGTGGGGGTGTTTCAAAATGTTCTTAACAAGATTGTCAATGGGCCCATCAGAGTCGAGCCAGAAGCTACTGGCCAACATAGATTATTTGGAGCACAAATGCACAAACAAGCATGTTTTCTCCATCCTTAAGAGCACAGATAGTGTTGAGGTGTTGCCAGTACTTTAAAGTGGAAATCATTTTGACAAACTGGTCAGTATTAACCAGTAGCATTCTAGATGTCTGTAATATGTAAAACATTTCAAATTTGGCAGACAGTGCTATTGTTTGAGAACACGACTGCTGGATAGCTGCCAGTAGACGTGCCAGGTATTGAACATTGATGCAATTTTGGTGAAATGGTAGGGGAGTCTGTGCAGTCTTAAAGCAATTAACACGGTCTCTGTTGCTCAGGTTTGTTTTTAACAGGGACCTGATCATTTTGGTATGATGACAGCTTGCGCGGCGCATTTTTAGTACGGATTGTAGTGCATGGGTGGGAAAAACTATATTTGGCTCACTAGCAAACTGGCAAGGCGGTGCGTGGGCATAGCACTTGCTCATTTTGCACGTAAACGTGATGCTTCTTAAAGGCCCAGAATAAATTATTCGCTCATTTTTTAGCATTTAAACCTACACTCCAAGGAATATTGGTACGTTTCAACTCATTGCTGGGTCATAAAGGGAAGAACTAAAATCTTTAAAGTTAGTTATCGTCAAGTAAACATTTGTTCAAAAGGGGACGAACTGGACTCTTGGCTTGAAACTTAATGTTGAGTTGTTTTAATCCAAAATACTGGGCTGTTTTAAAAAGGTATTATGTCAAATATACACATTTAACAATTTCTGGGTTAAGGATAGTTCACGAAAAAAAACTGGAAATTCTTTGATAATTTACTCACCATCTTGACATTTCAAACCTGTATGGATTTATTTCTCCTGCACAACAGAGAAGAAGAATTTTGATAAAAAGCTGGTAAAGAAAACTGTTTGTGCCAATTGACATTTCTTTTGTGTATATACAATAAAAATCGATATGCACCAACATTTTTCACATTCTTGTTTTGCAGAACAAAGGAAAGTTTATAGGTTTTAAATGTCGAGAGGGTAAGTAAATAATGGCAAAATCTTTATTTTGATTTGAACTATTCCTTTAACTTTCAGAGGTTTGTCCTTTACAGAGCCAAAGGGAAGGGGTTATAAATGGGGAAAATAACTTAAAAAGTGTATATTTATAAATGAAATAAGCATATGGCCCAGTATTCCGGCCTTTCTTTTTAGTATTCAAGCATGCACAGAGAAAAGACAATGTTACTGTCTGTGTCCAGTCTCGAAAATCAATATTAACATTTTGTGAAGATGGATAAGGGGACAGAAGTATGGAGTGAAGAAGTGAGAGAGACGGAGCGAAAAAAATGCAGCAATCCCAAAAAACTTGTACATCTGGGTTAGAGAGTATCCCCAACAGTCAGCACAGCGTTAGGGAGTATGTGTTTTTTTCAACAGCACAGCTGACAACTCAATTAAACTGTGAAGCAGCCAGCGCTGTCCACCTACATGCTCAGCTCAAATGAATGATACCAGCGTCTCTCTATGCCATCCTCTGTTTGTATAGCCAACGGCATCAATACCATGGCAAAGCCAAACACTTTTGTAGCAAACTAAAGCCTCTGTGGAGGCATTTGGAGCTGCACGTCAAACTCGGCAGGGCTGGATACACACAAATGTATTTTCCAAACATACATTTTATCAGTTTATCCTGACTGGAGAGCAAAAAGGAAATGTGTATAAAGGTATATACATCATTTTCTAGCATGTATTAATCTTTGTTTATGTTCATATTTGAAGTTCATTAACTAATGCTAACACGAACCAAGATTATTAAATGGTGAGGAGGTGTTCTTTATTTTTCACTTGTTCATTTAAGTTGCTTTATTATAAAGTGTCCTTTTGAGTTGATAGGGAATCAGTTTTCTTGCATCTACACATTTATATTCTACAGAGGGATGTGTTTGAATACAAATTCAATCAGGGTGTATTTCATCACAGCATAAACTAGATGAATGTTTATCAAAGCATAAATCAAAATACGGCTCAGTTCTGAACAAGATTTTCCACATCATTTTTTAAAAAATAGTTCCCTGCACATCGGAGGAGACAAAGTCAAAGAGAAATGTAAAATCCATCACAGAACCTCTGGTTTAAAAAGAAGGAATTGTGGCAGTTGTTATACAGTATATGTTAGCACCCTTCTAAGGGATAGTTCATTAAAAACGAATTCAGTCATTCATTCAGCTTTATACCATTTTAAACCTGGGTGACTTTCTTCTTAAGAACGTTGGTAGCCACAACCATAGACTTTTTCATATGGCCACAAAACCAATGCAATTCAATTGGGACAAATGGTTTACCGTCACTCACATTCTTCAAAATATCTGTTTTTGTGGTTTGCAGAAGGAAGCAAACCGTACAGAATTGAATTATAAAAGTAGTAAATGGTGACTGGTATGTGATTCATGACAAATTATTTCTTGGAGATTGGATATGACAGTCAAAGAAGAGTAGTAAATCCATCACAGATCCTCCCGTTTAAAAATAAATACTTTTGTTTGTTATATTGTTGAATATGTGAGCACTCCTTTAAGGGGCCATAAAAACTAGTGAGTCATTAATTCATATTATGTCATTTTAAATCTGGATGACTTTCTTCAGAAGACAAAAGAGAATATTTTGAAGAATGTAACCAAAAATCATTGATCCCTGTTGACAATTTTCGGTGACTAACGTCCTTCAAAATATATTCTTTTGTGCTCTCCAGAAGAAAGCAAACCATACATATTTGAAATGTTAAAGTGAGGTAATGATAAATGTAAGGAAATTATGATTTTTTTTGTTATTCATGACTCCCGAAATGCATATATTTGGGAGAGGCTTTGAGTATAAAGCGACTTGCAGTGCCATGGGGCAAATTTGTGTCCATCCCATGACTTTGGCATTGCTAGCCAAATCTCTACCAGTTGAACTGCAGGAACACACAGAAAGTGTGGATGAGAGAACAGATATACTGTATAACTACTTTCACACTCCCAGTTATTAATCTGATGAGATGACAAACAGGCCCGCGAGCAGATGGGGCGCAACCGTGTCAAAAGTCACATGAAAACGGCTAGAGAAACACTGCATTAGTTGTCTTAAATCTCGTAATTGACCTTTCACCCTTGTCAGCTTTTTTTTGTTGAAAAGTGATTTGGCACGATATTGCTGCTTATGATACACAACCAAATGTGTGTGTGTTCGAGCAATTAAATCTAAACCAATAGTTTGCCAGTTGATCTGTCATAGCTGCAGGCAGAGAAAGTTAAGGGTAATATAAGTCCATGATTCGTGAAGCTGAATGAAAATGAGACCACGCAGGATAATGGATGGTTGATAAACTCCAGACCCTCCTGTCACAATCGCCCTGCTCCCAGACACACCATTTACGCCCGAATGCCATCTGTGTCAATTCACACTTCCCAATGTGACAGTTGCCGAACTGGCAGCTGAATTACATGCTGTTAGTGTCTTGGAAGTGATTTTTGCAGAAAACTGTCGCGTGTGCATGTGTATAGTTCAACTCCATAGATCATGTTATAGTAAGGCCATATCACTGCAGTTCCTCAAATGATTTTTCAGTGCTGTTTGGCACAATGAATTGTTGGAGCCTCCGATAACACACCACAGACGGTCCCCACTGATGTCTGGAAGCAGTGATATAGCATCGATTGGCAGACTCTGTAAGTTGTTCTAAATCATCTTGTCCTGATTAGAGATCAGCTTTGCTAGATTCAGCTGTTGCTTTGAGAGGCCTTTGGGATATAAAAAACATCTGAACAGCATTCTGTAGGTTTGGGCAGGCCTCTCTTCATAAAATGTTAATTTGGTAAAGTTAATTATAAAGTATAATGCGATAAAAAGCCCCTGACGTGTTAAATGAAAAAGCCTCCTGCCATCTGAGCAATTCAAGTTTAAAGTAACTTTTTAACATGGGTTTGTCTCTGATTGATTCGGGCATCTGATTTGAAAAAATGAGATGAATAAGTCAGCACTTTATAAATGTTAATACATCAACTTTTAATGAGCGACAGTGTCAAGAGAATTGATAAATTCATGCAGTATTTTTGCTCAGTATTTTCTTACTAGGAGTATAGCCTTTGAAGATGAAGACTCATATAGACCTCTTTGAAATATAAAAGAACACTACGCCAAAAGCATTAACGGTTTGTTTTTTATATGTGATCAATTTTAGTTGCTTTACTTTTAGTCACTTTACTAATTACAAATTTAATTAAAGGTCCAGTTTGTAAAATCTAGTCTTGTACATTCCCTTCCCTCTCAAAGCTGTCTTCATGTTTTCGCTTCTTTGCCAAAGGAGAAAACATATTTTGAAAAAGACAATAAACACGCAATGGTATTATGTAACTTGTATATAATTCTAAAAACACTAATTATATATTGCATATGATTGTATAATATAAAGTGTATATATCATTGCAGTTCTTTCAATACAACCCTTATAATTTTAACATTTCTTAAAAATGAAAATTTTGTAAATTTTCTGTTGGTGTTTTCTTATAAAATAGGAAGTTCTGGACCAGCGTTATGTCTTATAAAGTGCTCTATAAGAATAGATCCACGGACTTTTAACAGTACACATAAAACTTTTTAAATGAGAATCTTCACCATTGATATCTAATAAAACACACCACAAGAGTGACTTTTTAAGGATTTCATGGATTGAAAAACAGGTTGAATTTCTTCATGTTATCAATCACAGTATAATAAGACTAGACTAATCCTTAAATATTGTCATCTCTAATTAATTTTCTAAAGGAGTTTTATACATTTTAACATTTTGTCCATTATCTTCCTTTTGGGACTTAATTTTTAATGACATTGAGACTAAAACCAGTATTTGGAAAAAGTTTAAGCACATAAGTTAGAAATATTAAATATTGAGGAATGAGAAGAAATCAATATAAAAAATAATAAAATTCAAACTAGCACATGAGAGGCCACTTGAAAGGGCAAGTAAAGTGAAAAAGGCCACACAATACTCTTTAAGAGAACCGTGCAGCCTATCTTAAAGGACAAACAGTAATGCCGCTATGAGTAATGGAGGAAACAGATACATAGCAATAGGAAGGAGAGAGAGCAGAGCTCTTATTTCTCTGTGACAAATGTGTCTGAACACCTTCAACATGGCACTTATCGCCCTCATCCCTTGCACAGTGGGTCAACCAACGACATCAGCCTTTGACAGATTTCTTCATGGACCATCTCCCCCGGCGTGCAGATTCACTTAGACATGTGACATGGGAGCTGGCAACAAAGCAGCTACACTTTTAACATCAAGTGTAGGTTTTGAAGAGACCTTGCTGGATTTTCAACTATCTGAATTAGTTTATTATTACAGATTGGCTTGTTTTTTCATTTTTTCTTTAAAAGAGCGCTTCCAAATCATTTCACTGAGATTAATCTTGTACAGTACCTGTCATTGAAATGAGAACGATCGGGTAATTGAAACATAAATCTCCTTCTTTACTGGGAAACTCTTTATGAGTGATAGTCAGAGATGGGAATCGGCTTTTAGTGCACCGCATTGAAAATAATCAAGGCCGTAAATGTAAATCTGTAATAATGAGAAGCCCATCAGTTGCCTGTCAGATGAAACAGACTGCATGGATTAGAGCCAGCACTCACACACACTCATATTAGCGTTTACTCAACCCGTGCAGACCTCCTACAAGATCTCTCATTTATTAATGTCATCAGGTCCAGCTCCATTTAAGAGAGACGGGGGTATCATGTGGCATTGTATTTGATCATTTCTATTTGGTCATTTTTCATAAATGATCATGTAATTATTATGTGGTATGTGAAACCGTTTGCTTTAGATTGACTTTGGGTAATATTACAAGAGAACAAATTACTTGACCCTATTACTGTAAAAAAAAACAACGGATTTTGTGTAAATAATTCAATAGGTTCATTAGATTTTATACTGAGATTGATTGTATATAAAATACATTTTTATATGTCAGTTTAGCTTGTTGTTAATGATTCCATTTACAAACTTAAGGTACAAAAAATGAAGACACAAGTCAAGTAAATGATGGAAAGCATCAATAACCAAAAATCCATATGAAGTAGATTACCTTGCTTATTGCCATGGGGGCATCAATCATGGGTTGGGGATCAACATCATTGGATGAGATCAACAACCCTTGTTTTCTCAACAAGGGTTCAATTCTTTCTTGTTCTGTACCATTTTGTGTTAGAGTATTTAGCCATTTTATTGATGGGGTTTGCCTTTCACTTTTTAATCCATTCCTTTAACCACCACATGCATAGCATTGAAGCATTGTGTACTTTATATGCATTATATAACCAGACATTACATGAAATGTCCTCATTCGTAAAGAAAGATAGGCTAAAGAAAAACACCTTGCAATAGAGAGAATGCAAATAAAGCATATACATTAATATATGTATTAATATAATTAATAACTCATTTGTAAAACACAATGATCATGTGCGTAGTTTATATACATTCACAGAAAACATGAATGTGTGTCAAATAAAATTACTTTCTCGTAAAATAAGTTTCAAAAACACTAAAAACAAATCACAGACGTACAACTGATCACAAGTGTTTTGAAAGTTTAAACATAAGTTCTTCATTGAATGTGAATGTGTAGATCTTCACACGCGTGTGAATCAATTTGGTTTTGTGTGTGTGTATTATTGAGAGTCCTGTCAGCGATTAGCCCCTCCCCTGTGGGTTGATATATTAAGTTCAAAGTGAACGTGATTACATAAGTTCTAAAACCCGTTTGTGTAAAAGAATGTGCCTTTTATGCATGATACATGTTTATGTTTATACCTAAAAATACTTGTATGACTTTTTTCATGATGTCTGTACTTGTGTATACTTGCAGTGAGAGAAAACCAGGCCTTAATAGAATAGAATAGAATAGAATACAATACAATACAATACAATACAATACAATATAATAGAATACAATAAAATACCATACCATACCATACCATACCATACCATACCATACCATACCATACCATACCATACCATACCATACCATAGAATAGACTGTAAACTTAGTGCAGATAGGGAAAGAGAAGGAGAGTAGTGTAAGTGGTGGGGTAACGATTATTCGGTTGAACGAGAGATATATACAAGGTGGACTTGCACAGCAATTCTAAAAAAAATTAATGCAAAAAGTATCACTGAGTCTACAGGTAAACGGATCCCATGAGACCATGTGTCTGGATGGGAGGTCAAAGCAGAATGACGGAGAGACAGGCTCAGTGTTGCTATCTTGCTCCTCAAAAGACAAATTCCACAGGTAGTGTCTCCCCGAGGTCTTGTGTAGAGGATAACATCAGGATTTGGTTTACCTCTGTCTTTTAGGGGGTGCCAGTGAGTTCTTCTGAAGGTCACATTGACTGTTTGCAAGAATTGTGTGTTTCGTTTAAACACTGTTCTGTTGATCAGGCAAGGTCATGGGTTCAATTCTCAGAATATGCAGGTGCTGATTATGCAAGTTATAAGTGTGGAAAGTTTAAAGAGTATAGGACAATGTCTTTGAAATGACATTTCATACAATTGTGTGAATGTACGCATTATTTACACACCATCTTGTATTTTAACTATGGTTTTCATTGTTCTGCAGAATAAAAAAGAAGATACTTTGAAGAATGTTGGTAACTGAAAGATGACTACTGTACCCATTGACTTGCATTGATTTTGCTTACTAAGATATAAGAATTTAAAAGTCAAACATAAGGCACAATGAGTGTAATCTAAATTTACCTTGGGCATATAGTTTTTACCTGTACCCGTGTACTGTCACCAATGAAATGCCTTACAATTTACAAGAATTAGCTACATAAACTGTAATTGGAAATGATGTATGTCTAAATGTGGTCATGGATCATTTTTATTTAGTTCGCTCTTGAATGAAAGCAGGTATGTGATTAACTCATAGGCCATTTACATGATGGTTTTAAACAGTTCAATCTAAATGGCTTGCAAAATGTCATCAATACAGAAATGTATTTGAATTGAAGGAATAATCAAGGACTCTCTCAGCTACTGTAAAACATATAATTTTTCAGACAGTTCAATCATTTATTGACTCTGCCAAGACAGCCTACCTCTCCTGCCACCAAACGTTCATTCAAGGATCCTCGGAGGAACCTTGATACTGACTTTCCTGGGATTGGAAAAGTTCAGGTCTTTCTCTCACCGACACTTAATTATTGATCCAACCCGAAATGTTTCCCTCTTCTCCCTTTATTCATATTCTGTTACTTTTGTGAAAAACAAATTGAAAACAGAGGTGCTGTTTTAACTTATTTGTTAAACGTATAAATAATATCTTATGGTTTGGTTGAACACAACCAAAGAAGTAAAACAACTATTCAACTAGTCAAGAAAGACAAATGTAGCACAGTGTTCACCGCCGTTGATCGATTTTTATGTGCGCTGTGTTGCTTTCCAGTGTGTTACTGATTGATTGAGGGATCGAAAAGACTGAAAAGTAAGTGAACTAAACAGGAGTGTGTGAGAGAACAGGCCAACAAGTGTTTACCATAGCGGTTTCCAATTTAGTTCACTGGCTAGTAAACAGAGGTCATGCGGTCATTATTCTTTTACCCTTACTTGCATCACATTCTCCTTTGAACGTGCTGTCGAGGAAAGATGTCCAATAATGCATCACACACTCTGTGGTGTGAGAACGGCACGGCGTAAAAGCTGCGACAAGACAGCCGTGCTGAGATTTGACGACGGGTCTCTTGTGTTTCCACCCTGCAGTTTGACATGCAACAGATGTCCCTGGAGGAGCTCAAACACGTCCTGTTCCATGCCTTCAGAGACCATCTCACCATGAAGGACATCGAGAACATTATTGTCACAGAGGAAGAGAGTTTGAAGGAAAACTCAGGAAACTGTCAGATGGAATATCAGGGAGGTAAACAGCCCCATCAGATTTCCTATTCATGGTGATTTCTTCTGTAACAGTTGTTTTTCAAGTGTACACCATTAAGTTTGGAATCCGGTTCCCATAGAAACCAAGGATGTCATGGTTAATACACCTGCACAAACACATCTGAGAGACGTCTATTTGATGTCAATTCAATTTCAATTCACTTTTATTGTCACATCACCACGGCACATGTGCCCTGGTGAGGGAAATTCTTAGGAGCCTGCTCCAAAAACAGCGCAGTACAGGTAACATGTAACACGAAACATATAGTGCGGACATAAGACAGTGTGCAATATGCACATACATATAATCAGTACACACAGTGTACTATAGACAACACAGTCGAAACATTCAACATACGTACATTTAGCACGAGAAAAACATTAAACACTAAACACAGAGTGTGCGCATTTACATCTGCAGATGTAAATGTTCGCATTTACATCTGCAAGATGTGCAATACACCTCTGAGACACCTGCTCAAATCTCAAAAAGACATTTAGATGATGTATTTAAGATGTTTATATTTGATAAGGTTACAGTTCGACAGTTTGCTTGTATCCAACTTGGTCTTAAGTTTTGCCTGAAGTTAAATAATCAGTAAAATCTCATCAAGGCACTTAGTTCATTCTCAGGCTGCTGCACACATTAACAAGAGAAACTCTGTGAAATTGAAAGGAATCAGCTTGATATGCATGGCGGGAGCAAAAGGTGAATAAAATAGAACAATTTCATGCCTCTAAATCCAATTAGTCTGTCTGTGTTTTAAACACATGGCTTAATAGCCCTCAGTTTGCTCGGTTTTGTACTACTGAAATATTACACTATGTAAACTGCCCTGAACCCTAGAATCATTTAAACTGTTTATGTGTGAGTTAGATGGAGTGAGAGCAATCTTTAGTTTGCGTGTGTTTTCAGAGACTCATTATGCACAGTGACGAACAACAATGTCAGATCGTTCTTTTTTATATGTGTCCTCATCTCTTCTCATAATTTCTGAATCTCTCAAAGTGTTTAACATTCTCCTTTGCTTTATTCTCCTCTCTGTTGTGCTCTGTCAGTGCATTCCAAAAAGAAGAACCGCCAGACGTGTGTCCGCAAGAGCCTCATCTGCGCTTTTGCAATGGCCTTCATCATCAGCGTCATGTTAATCGCTGCCAATCAGATGTTGCGAAATGGCATGGAGTAGCCCCTCGCACTGTGAATCCTGGCTGATCTGACCTCTGCTGGTACTGTGCCCTCTTGCCAAACATCACAATCTGCTAAAGCAATTTCTCTTTTTTAGTTTAAAACTGAGTGAGGAGCCAACAAGCAAAGGGCGAAGCCCAAAAACATCTTTTTCTTTTTAATGTGAAACAGACACTGATTGTGACTGACGGAAAGATGTCCTCCATCATCAGTTTGATAGCAACATGCAAGGGCTCCTCACTGGATACCATATAATGCAATAACATCCCGTGCCCCTCTGCGTTGTGCTGTTCTCATTTACCCTCTATGAGAAGCATGGCCTTGTCTTTGTAATTTATGTCAATCCAAACCATGTCAGATGGATTGAGGAGTACAGAGCCATCGCAGGATGTCTGGCATCAAGTTTGTTTGCATGAAAGCATGTCCAGGTTCAATTTGAAGAGATAGTTCACCCAAAAGTGAAAATCTTACATTATTTTGTATCCTTTGCTCAGCACACATTATTTTATTATATTATTTAATAACCTTGTGCAGAACACAAAAGGATACATTTTGACGAATGTTGATAGCAAAAACCTTCTTCAAAATATCTGCTTCGTATTGAACAGTCATACAGGTTTTGAAGGACATCAGGGTGAGCAAAGGATGAAAGACCTTAGATTTTTGGGTAAACTATAACTTAATTGACTGGCCATACCTCGCTAAGCATTTCTCCGTATATGTGGAATTTGTTTAAATAATTTAAGAAATAAAATTCCCATTTTAAGATGTAAATGAGCAGTTTTGTGGCATTATAAAAGCATTGCTCTGTTTGTTTGAGCATCCCAACCAGCCTGACTGAGCAACAGTGGCACAACTAATTGTGTAAGCGGGCAGGGATATATTCTGAGGTTACCAGTAGCAGAAAAAAAAGATAAATGAATGTCTCGCCAGTAACTCGAAACTCCAGTCATTTTGTATCCATTAAATACACTGCCTGTTGAATACATTGTGCACTGTAGTGAAGTTGTGTGTAATTATATATGCTCTTGTATAGTATTTTTAATATTATGACATTAAAATTATATCGAAGTATTAATTCAGCTAGTGTTCCATTCACAAATCATTGTGGCAATATAACTTGAGTCACAAATGCATTATGGTTGTACATTAATACATTTCAGAATCAACAAAACAGGTGGGATGAATTATATTCCACACAATTCCGTTTTATGGTACACCCTGCGCATCATGGGTAATCAGAATTCTGTGTTATGTAAGATGGGATGTCTATTTCGTTCATTTCCATCCTGTAGAATACAGTGCTATTGTCTTTTTATATGTGTATCATGGTCTTCTAGCATTTGTCTGCATTTACTGTCTGGATAAAATATAGGACATTGAACTTCTGCGGAAGTGTCTATGCTACATAGTTGGACTTTTTGGTCCATTTTAAGTTTCATTCACTCTCAGGCTCAGAGATTTGGTGAATGCAACATACATTGCTCTTAATTCGCCAAAGTAAACTGGTAATTTATATCTAAAAAAGAAGACGTTTTTTACGGTTAGGATCTGAAGCCCTGTGTGTAATATAAATATTTGTCTACTTGTTGGTCTGTCTATTTATAATGTCTGAACTCATTTAGGTCCCTCGTGTTTTCCTTGACAGACTCTATATACAAACATTTGTCACGTTCCCCTGTATATTGCATGTGTATTTATGCAAGTAGTGTTGCACAAAATAATTGTCTTGAGGACGTCTGTTTAACCGTCACGTCTGCATGTTAAAACACTAGTCCAGTACTAATCTGCTCGCTTGAATTTGCCTTCATTCTCAATGTCTGATCTCCTTATGTATCTCTCCTGTGAGCCATGTTATCCAAAATATAACATACCAGCATTTGTGCCAAATACACATGGAATAAATGGATACAATTTATTTTAGTTTTCCAGGATGATGAATGAGAAGTGTAAAGGTTTATTTGTTGATCTTTGGAATAGTAAACAATTATAAATCAATGACTCCATCTAGTGGGATCTGTAAAAATTGTGGATCTACACTAAAGAATGACATTATAACACACACTGTGAGGTGAGCCTATTAAAGAAAGGTGTAGAATTGTGTAATCACACTAGCAAAAATACTTCAGAATGTTTTGACTAGACTGTCATTTGAAAAAGTTATAAATAAAGTGTAAATCCCATAGATGTCAAATTAAAGTGCTGCATTCATAAAAAGGATACGTGTTACATGTTAGACATCATATATTTATGTTAGTTTTATTTATTTATTGTTTTCTAGTTAGCACACAAACTAAAGTTTGACGTGTTGTGCAGCATCAGTCTGTCAGGTTATTCTGTGGCTTGCCTTCTTTTTAAAACTACAAAATGTAATATTCAGAACATTGCAAATTAAATTTTTCGCACTCTTACAATTCAGTGTATGGGAATTTTAAATACAGAAATCTGTATGTTTTTTGCTAGCATATTTTCTATTTTGTTAATATTTTTATTTAGGCTTTTTAATTGTTACTTTCATGTCTTTTTTATCCTGTAAAGGTTAACACAAACTTTCATTTAAATTGATCCATATTCCAACAACATCACTGTTGAAGAATGGCAAAATGAATTTTATATGTACGTATTTTTACGAATACGTTTTATTAATATGCAAAACCGTATACACACGTTGCATGCTGGATGTGGATTGACAGAATACAGCAATATGGTTTATAAACTAAAATGTATAATTACATGTAAAGAAATAAATTATTTATGGAATATGAAAATAACTGTTTTATTTGGATTATTGATCTTTTCTCTCCTTTTTTCATACAGCGATAAATATGTGAGTCTACTTCATGTGAGTCTATTTAAATGATTTATCAATGTATAATTTTATGTAAACGAATATTTGTTTATTAGCCTTCCGTTTTTGTAACATTTTAAATTTGTGTAGATATACACTAAGAAATAAGGACCATCAAGATCTACTATATCTACATATACAAAATAAAATCCACAAAAGTCATGATGTCATGTCATGTTGTCAAACAAACATTTTAATATTAAAAAATACTGTTTTACAACATTGAACATAAGGCAGTAAGACTAGAGATTTCGCTGTGTAACCAGTTGGAGCAGTGTTGAAATAAACACTGCATAGAATAATGACTTACAGGTCAGGTTATTTTGTAATGTATAATATATTCTTTTCCATGCACATACAGTATGTAGTACTTAAAGTAATACAAGACCACCCAAATGAAAATTGTGTCATCTTTACATTTCAAATCTGTATAACTTTCACTCATATGATATTTTGGTGAATGTTGGTAGGCAGCACACACTCACTTACTCAGGTTTTGTTTCCATGCAATAGAAGTGACAGTGCTGTTTGGCATAAAGGTTTGACAACACAACAGTGTGAGTAAGTGACGGCACAATTTTCACTATCAATAAAAAGGCACTTCAAATGTTTTAAGCATTAGTGACTCAATATTTTTTACCTACATGTATACATGTATATGAATATCATCCTACTAGAAAAATATATTCTTAAAGACATGTTTACCCAAATATTCCAACATAAGTTCAATGGCTTTTGAAACATGTACTGTAATGGTCCATTGCAGTATTAGAGGTAGGATTAGAGCAAGCATACTTAATTCTGATTTTGGAAATCTACCTTCAAGCACATTCTGTAATCTTCAAGTAATATTCATTAGCTGGATCCTGTGTGCAAATGTATTAGGCTACCAAGAGGAACAAACAGATGGCAATGCTTTTTAACATAATAATAATCAGTAAATATTCTAACAGATGAGCACAATATGCTCAAGCCACAAGTTTGGCTAGAATACTGACATTGAACTTTTGCCTTGTAATCTGGTGAGTTTGAGAACCTAATTGCACCTGATTGAAAATCCTAAAAAATGTGTTTTAAGTTGGATTTATATGTATGTTTATCATTTTGTTCCCCCATCTTTCAAAACACACGGCTGCTATTTTGCAAAACAACAAAAGTGGATGGTGACTCAAGCTTTCGGGGGATCTGCATAGCATTTGCTTTTGTGTTACACAGAAGAATCATACAGATGACGAGAAAGCAGACACGTTTCATTTCTGTGCGACTA
The DNA here is from genome assembly GCA_033220385.1 of Triplophysa yarkandensis. Classification (NCBI taxonomy): domain Eukaryota; kingdom Metazoa; phylum Chordata; class Actinopteri; order Cypriniformes; family Nemacheilidae; genus Triplophysa; species Triplophysa yarkandensis. The sequence goes on from CM065666.1 coordinate 17,612,792, forward strand.
CTTCTTAAAGTTTAACAACGACAAAACAGCAAGCCTTGCATGCTCTTCCTCTAAAACTCAGTGTGTACTGGGCTGTTGAAATCCCTGGATCCTATCTCACTTGGTTTCATAAAGACGCCCTCCATTGTTCTCCAGTAGCTGTGAGGGCTGCTTCCCGTCATTCCGTGCACTTCTCTCTGGCCGTGAATAGGTCTGCCGTACTGTTCTCCGGTCACAGACAGCAGAGCCTCAGTAGCTGTGTGGCGGAACCGAACCGACTCCTCGCGATTCCAAACAGAGCCGGCACACAGGACGGTCCACTCATCGAGATGGTCACCTTCGCCGCTCTCCCCAAACGCGCTGACCTCCTGAAAGCAAAACCCTCAGGATTAACATAGTTCAAGCTTTTAATGCACAGTTTATAAGGACGTCTGTGTAAACCTGATTTGAAGAGAGCGGAGAGGTAAAGTAGTGGCTGTGCAGATTGCGGCCCGTGTTGACATGAGTGAGACGTATGTTCTGCCCACATTTAACGGGCGTTCCTCTGTGACATCCAGCTTGAGCGGTGCCCCTCACACTCCAATAACTGTTACTGTCCTCCACCGTGGTCACACCGGTCACCGACTGCTGACCACTTCCTGAAATTCAACACAATCACAGTATGAGGATAATCACAATAGATGTAATATCTATCAAGATCTCTGCGCTCCGCAAATGAGCCGAGACTTGTGGTACCAGCTCAAAAGGGTAAGAAATCTCTCTCTCGAACGTTCTCTGCTTCAGTTCCTCGACGGTGGAACGATCTGCCTCTGGCTTCACGCTTGTCAGACTCGATCTCTATCTTTAAAAAAAACTCCTAAAAACTCATCTTTTCCGGCTACACCTAACTCACTAACTCACTACTTTTCTAACTACTCACTCTATCAAAAAAAAATTTAAAATCTTTTGTAATCTCGCTCTCTCGCTCTCTCGCTCTCTCGCTCTCTCGCTCTCTCGCTCTCTCTCTCTCTCTCTCTCGCTCTCTCTCGCTCTCTCTCGCTCTCTCTCGCTCTCTCTCGCTCTCTCTGGTCTCTCTCTCTGGTCTCTCTCTCTGGTCTCTCTCTCTGGTCTCTCTCTCTGGTCTCTCTCTCTGGTCTCTCTCTCTGGTCTCTCTCTCTGGTCTCTCTCTCTGGTCTCTCTCTCTGGTCTCTCTCTCTGGTCTCTCTCTCTGGTCTCTCTCTCTCTCTGGTCTCTCTCTCTCTCTGGTCTCTCTCTCTGGTCTCTCTCTCTGGTCTCTCTCTCTGGTCTCTCTCTGGTCTCTCTCTGGTCTCTCTCTCTCTCTCTGGTCTCTCTCTCTCTCTCTCTCTCTCTCTCTGGTCTCTCTCTGGTCTCTCTCTGGTCTCTCTCTGGTCTCTCTCTCTCTCTCTCTCTCTCTCTCTCTCTCTCTCTCTCTCTCTCTCTCTCTCTCTCTCTCAAAAACTCCTAAAAACTCATCTTTTCCTGCTACATCTAACTCACTAACTCACTTCTTTTATAACCTACTCACTCTATCAAAAATAAAAATTAAAATCTTTTGTAATCTCTCTCTCTCTCTCTCTCTCTGGTCTCTCTGGTCTCTCTCTCTCTGGTCTCTCTCTGGTCTCTCTCTCACTCTCTCTCTCACTCTCTCGCTCTCTCGCTCTCTCGCTCTCTCGCTCTCTCTCTCTCTCGCTCTCTCTCTCTCTCTCTCTCTCTCTCACTCTCTCACTCTCTCTCTCACTCTCTCACTCTCTCTCTCACTCTCTCACTCTCTCTCTCACTCTCTCTCTCTCTCTCTCTCTCTCCCTCTCTCTCTCTCTCAAAAACTCCTAAAAACTCATCTTTTCCGGCTACACCTAACTCACTAACTCACTTCTTTTCTAACTACTCACTCTATCAAAATAAATAAATAAAATCTTTTTGTAACTTCACTCTCTGTGTAACTCGGTAACATTGTTTCAGCACTTGTTGACCTATTGTTGTATCGGCTATTTACCGCTTCATCGTCTCCTCGACTATTGTAAGTCGCTTTGGATAAAAGCGTCTGCTAAATGACTAAATGTAAATGTAAATGTAAAATCTATCTTGTGTCTTACAAGTCCCAATTTCTCAAGGGGAATGTTCAATGACTCTTTTCATGCATCATACTTTATAAAGTAATTGATGATAAAGAGTTATTTCATTCAATTCTATTTCCAAGCATCATAGACTAGACTTAAGAGTGTAAAGATGCTCACCTGATCCATATCTGACGTCATGAGAGTGTAATCTGACGTTGTGTTTGACATTGATCAGCTTGACCACTGACCCACACGTCACAAATTGCGTTTCACTACCGGACGTGAGTGTAAACACGCATGATAATAACACTGTAACGGGGAAATGGACGCGAGATAACCTAAAGTTGTCCATGGCTCGAACTGGACCGAGTCTAGTCATCTTTAAAACCCTTACATACGTCATGAAGCGCATGAGGTCAGAGCGCCATCTTTAGGTGCGGATGTTACGTTATATAAGAGCATAATTACAGGATTGGATTTTTTTTGTATTCCATTTTTAGAATTCACCATTTTTCTCACTTATAAAAACGCCCATGTGATAATAAATAAAAAAATATCGTTAAAATAATGTTTGTTTGAACTCGAGCTGCTCTGCGCTGACCACCGACGTCATGCGTGTGACGTGTAATATCGCGAGGTTTAATGAAAAGCATGCACATCAGCCAACTATCGCGGTATGTCGGCGTCAGCAGAAGAGCGCATCTGCGCATGAATGTAGACCGGAAGGTAAATCTCTGCATACAGGAAGTGGCATCAATGCTGCGTCTGTCTGCCATTTTTTGTTGTCACTGGCAGGCTCTGTAGAAGTGACGCTTCTTTCTTCATCTCAGCGCTTGTTTTCACATATTTAATCGGGCCGTCTCGCAAGGAAACGTAAGTATGCTTTTGTACTCGACTTGTATTGTACTCGACAAAAAGTGGCATGCGTTAGCATCGGTTGCATTCTATTAGCTCACAGGCTAGCTGTTAGCATGAGGCCCTGGGTCTTTTGCTGAGGTTAACACACTTTAGATTCTTACTATTTGGTGTCCATTGCATTATAATAACTTAATGTTTGCGTCTTAAGTCAGTTTTTGAAATTAGGTAAAGTAAAGGGAGGTAAATCAAGTCATTATTGTGGGGTCTTGCAATAACTGATATGTGTTTGTCAAGTGCTGTTTCTTATGGAATATATATATATTATTTCTAATAAAAATAATGTAGGCAAGTAATTGGGAGATAAAACTAAAATATGTGTAATGTGATCCAAACATTGTTTTGTTTACAACGAGCAGTGAGTCCATACAGGGCATCAACTAAACTGCATAGGAAAACATTAACTCTATTATATAGTTTAATCTTTATTATGTTATTTGTAACTTCAACGTGTAGTTATGATTCATTTTAAATAATGTTGGTAAAAACTTATGCTAACATGTAGAGTCTTAATACTCTGTTACCACCTGAAGTCTCTGCTGTCTGTTAAAACACATTGAAATGTATGTAAATTGTGTATCTTCTATGTGTCTGGCACTTTGTTTCCGGGGTCATCAGTTTGATTTTCTATTTACGCAGACCTTGCAAGCATGTCTGACTTCATCGAGAGCGAGGCTGAGGAGTCAGAGGAGGAGTTTGAGGAGAAGGACCTCAAGCCCAAGAAGACCCAGAGATTTATGGAAGATGATGGTGAGATGCTCGCTTATAGGAGAAATGCCATGCTGTTTCATACATCATAAGTGCTTACAATGTCAAACATGTCGAGTTGTCATGTTCAACGTGGTCCATTTGTTGAAAACCGAATCGGACGCGTAACGTAGTATTTCTGTACTCAAATCACTTCACCATACCAACCTCGCATGCAGATGACACAGAAGGACTTTTGCGAATTTTAGCTTTGGAAAATATAGACGTTAAGTGGAGAAGTAATGGGACAAATAGGCAAGTGGGCAGCCATTTATGCTGCGGCGCCCGGGGAGCAGTTGAGGATTCGGTGCCTTGCTCTAGGGCATCTAAGTCATAGCATTGCCGGCCTGAGACTTGAACCCACAACCCTAGGAGACAAATAGTCTTAACCACTAGGCCATGACTTTCTATATAGATAACATTTTCGAAATTGGTTTAATCTTTTGCAATGTGTTTGTTTTTTCAGAGGAGGAAGAGGAAGAAGAGAATACAGAAGATCAGGATGAGCATGGTAACCTGAGAGGACTTATAGATGATGGTGATGTGGAAGAGGAGGAGGAAGTAAACAGACCACAGCCAAGTGTGGGAGAGGACAGTGACTCTGGTGAAGAGGTCCGTCATCGCCGCAGGAAAAGGAGTAAGTCACAATGATTAAAAAGCAAAATTTTTATATCATTTTATGTATATCATTAAAGGCAGGACTTAGCACAACCTACTTTCTTATCATCTCTGATGTCTCAAATATTACTATAAATTCTCTCAGGCTATGATGACTACTTGGACGATGATGATCTGGACCTCATTGAGGAGAATCTCGGAGTTAAAGTAAAGAGGAGGGTAAGTCATAAATGTTACCTCATGTTTTTATGATGTCATGATGATCTTAAACTGCCACCTGTACATTCAGAGAAAATATGGTAACATGTGTTTTCTGTTTAGAAAAAGAAATACTCGCGTGTGAAAACCATGGATGATGAAGGGGAAGATGATGAGAAAGACCTGATTGCTGATGAGATCTTTACTGGGGATGCAGATGGTGATGGAGAGGTGGAGGATGGAGAAGCAGTGAGTCAACGACATCCAGGAGATGATGAAGAGGAAGAAGAAGAGGAGGAATCAGGTTGGAAGGATTACTATTATTCAGCTTTAACAGATGCTTAAAAGAGTTCCTTCAAGTAATACTCCTTTTATTTTCCTTTTATCTTTAAAGACATAGATGATTTTATTGTGGATGATGACGGACAGCCAATCACAAAAAAGAAGGGAAAGAAATTTTCTGGCTACACTGATGCGTAAGTGGTATAAACTGTAAACTGTTTTTTGTTTAATGTAAGCACTCAGTGTCTTCTAAGATAAAACAGTTTTCTTAATGATTACAGTATCTATTATATCGCATCACTATGATTTTCCAGTGCCCTGCAAGAAGCTCAAGAGATTTTTGGTGGTGACTTTGACTTTTCTGAGTTTGACACTGAAGCATACGACCATGCAGAAGAGGAAGAAGAGGATCAGGATGATGAGTCATGGGATCGACCAAAGAAGCAGACCAAGAGGAGAGTTGGCCGTCGGAGCATCTTTGAGATCTATGAGCCCAGTGAGTTAGAGAGCAGCCACATGACGGATCAGGACAATGAGATCCGCTCTACAGACATGCCGGAGAGATTCCAGGTACGGACCTGTGTGAGCCTGTGAATTGTTATTGCCTTTTATTCATCGATGGGATGCAATTGTTTCATAATCTCTTGTAACTTGCAGTTAAGGGCCATCCCTGTGAAACCTGCTGAGGACGATGAGCTGGAGGAGGAGGCTGAATGGATATACAGAAATGCTTTTTCAACACCGACCATTTCCATGCAGGTTGAACCAAAGTGTTCCTATAATAAAATGAAATTTATGAATGCATATTTTGGAAAAAATGCATATACATGTTAATGTTGGCTTTTGATCTAGGAAAGTACAGACTACCTGGATCGTGGAACAACCACTAATTTCAGCAGGAAGGGTCCCAGCACCATTGCTAAAATCAAAGAGGCCTTGAATTTCATGAGGAACCAGCACTTTGAGGTAAAGCTATTGAACAATGCATGATGACTGGATTGATTTATGTCAATATTTATCTAGCCTTTATCTCTTTTATTATTCAGGTTCCCTTCATTGCCTTCTACAGGAAGGAGTATGTGGAACCAGAGCTAAATATAAATGATCTGTGGAAGGTGTGGCATTGGGATGAGAAAGTAAGAGAAAGCTCTATCTGAATATTGTTATAGGATGCGTTCAGATCTTATTTATCTCAGTTGGATTTCTAATCAGTACAATTTAATCATACTTCCATAGTGGACCCAACTGAAGACCAGGAAGCAGAATCTGACACGTCTTTTTCAGCGAATGCAATCCTATCAGTTTGAACAGATCTCTGCTGACCCAGACAAACCTCTGTCTGACTCAACTCGTCCTCTAGATACTGCTGATTTGGAGAGGTGTGTTTATATTCTCGTTGGTTGACACTGAGATGGCTTTGATGATACAGATCTGCAACATATTTATTTGGGTTCAGGGTAATCACCTTTTTTTACCTGTATTGACAGACTGAAAGACGTTCAGTCTCTTGATGAGCTTGGCGATGTATACCATCACTTCCTGCTTTACTATGGCCGGGACATTCCTAAGATGCAGAATGCAATGAAGGCTACCAAAAAGAAGTTGAAGAAAATCAAGGAAGTGTCAGAAGAAGGTAAGGCCTTGGTTTCAGTAAATGAAGACTATTACACTGTCCTTTTGTCCAGTTGATCAAGGAGACCCTTGTTTGGTGATAAATCTATTATTAATTTTATTGTTTGACTCCATGACTATGCATAAATGCGATTAAGGTAACTTGGAAACAGTTACAGTTCAGTTACTGCATCACCACCAGTGACAAGACGGACATAATGTGAATCCAGTTAATTCTGTAATGCCTGATGACATGTCCGGGAAGTACCTGGATGACTACACTCTTGGCATTAACTGTAGCCTAAGACATCTGTTTTCTGTTAAACTTTGGAATTTGTAACACCACACACAAACAAACAGGTCTAGTATCTGTTGGCCTCTTTAAAAGTTTCTTGTTTTATCAGGTGAGGAACCGGAGGTAGAGGAGGAGGAGGAAGAAGAGGAGCAAAAGGGGCCAGATCTTAAACAAGCCTCTAGAAGGGATATGTACAGCATCTGCCAGAGCGCTGGCCTTGGTGTGTACTTCAAAAAGAATTGAACGATTATTGATAATTGTATTGATGTGTTTTAGACTTAATTTATCTTTTTTTTTTATAGCCTGGAAAGTGTATTATTTTACTAATGATACTTAATACAGAAGTACGTATGAATTTTATTCTTAAGTCATCTTAATGCTATGATTTATGATTTTCCCTCAGATGGTCTTGCCAAAAAGTTTGGTCTGACACCAGAGCAGTTTGGAGAGAACTTGCGAGACAGTTATCAGAGGCACGAAACGGAACAGTTTCCTGCAGAGCCTCTGGAGCTGGCCAAGGACTATGTGTGCAGGTAAATACAAATTAAGCCAAAATCATCATCTTGTTTATAGGGTTGTTACTATTTACTCAAATAGTAATGAGTCACAATAGTTATGCCACGATATGATTGGTCACAAATCCAAAATTCTTGTTTGACAAAATGAGATGACAAATTAGAAATTAAAATGTGTAAATTATTATTTCTCAATAAAAACCAGTTCACGCATTCAAGACTTTATTTTACTTGTTCTTGCTAAAACAATAGACAAATATTCTTTCGGGCATTATCAATTAGATTTTTCTCTATTGAAGCTCGAAAGGGAAGGTACTACTAACAGACAAGTCGCTTTGCATTCGGTCATGTTGCTTTCCACAGTCATCTTTACTGTCTATCTATACTGCACACCTCAAAACAACCATTTTTAATCGGCTTAAAGTTAAAAGTTCTTTACATGAATAAGATTTTGCATCATATCATGTTTTATAGTGCACTTGATCTCCTTAGCCCTTGCAAGCGTTGTAGCTTTTTGTGTACAGATTGCAAACAGCTTTTCACACACTGTGAAAGTGATTGTGCTGCAATATATTTGTTTTGCTGTCATTGTACGTAAATGTTTTGCAGTGTTTGATTCTGTCTGTTGCAACTAACCTCTGTTTATTCTAAAATAATTCTCCACATTTGTTGTCGCTGTACTTCAAACTGAATGTTTTCGCCTTTTCCCCCCTGTAAAGCGTGTTTGCAGTCATGCATTGACAATGCTGCTCAAAACATAAATCGAGATTTGTTTAACATTTCAGCCGGTTTTCATCGTTACATATTTCAACCGATTTTCAACTGGCTCAAGGTGAATTTCATTGCTACTAGTTTACGAAAGGAGCAATGAATACAGAAGTTACTGTAAAGCCGTGTTTGGTCATCAAGTGGTTTAATTAAAGATAGTGATTTAGAATTTGTCTTTTGTATCCAGCCAGTTTAACACTCCCGAGGCTGTTCTAGAAGGTGCTCGGTATATGGTGGCCATGCAGATAGCCCGTGAACCTCTGGTCAGACACGTGCTCAGGCAGACCTTCCAAGAGAGGGCCAAGATTAACATTAAGCCAACTAAGAAGGGCAAGAAGGTTGGTACTTAAGGTTTTCTATAAAAGCCACACGCACATGTATTAGAGTATCTGTCTTTTATTTGTTTAACGGTTTTATGTTTATCTTCTGTTATGTTCCGTAACAACTCCATTCCAGCAAAGGGTATATGCAGAAGAGTAGCCCACCCCCACTTAGACAGATTTGCTTACAGATTGTGAATTTGGTTGTGTTAGAGATTAAGCTAGAATTTTCACCTGATGTTAATGCTTGTGGTTTACATTGATCATTGTTGTGTTTTGTTAGACTTCCTGTGGGGTTAACTTTAACTTGACCTAATATCTTTCACGTTTCCCAGGATGTAGATGAGGCACACTATGCCTATTCCTTCAAGTACCTGAAGAACAAGGCTGTGAAAGAGCTCAGTGGAGATCAGTTCCTGAAGATGTGCCTGGCTGAGGATGAAGGCCTGCTTTCCATAGACATATGCATTGACCTTGTGGGAGTCAAAGGGTATGGCTGTGTCCTCAAAACATCTAAAACTCCATCTTTGAATTTAACCTTTTTTAATGTTGCATTATAAATGCTATACTACCACAAAGTAAATATTACGGCTCAAATCTCTGCAGATACGGAGGAGATCAGACTTACTTTGATGAGATCAAGCAGTTCTACTACAGAGATGAGTTCAGTCATCAAGTGCAGGAGTGGAACAAGCAGAGAACGCTGGCCATCGAACGATCCCTGCAACAATTCCTGTATCCTCAGATGGCCAAAGAACTGAAGAACAAGCTCATTGCTGAAGCCAAGGAAAATATAATTAAGGTAATGCATGTTTGTACCACACAGATTTATATAAAGCTATCTAACCAAAACATGGTCTATAACAAACTGATGTTTTCTTGTCTGTGCTACAGTCATGCTGCAAGAAGCTGTATAATTGGCTGAAAGTGGCGCCATACCGGCCTGATCAACAGGTGGAGGAGGATGATGATTTAATGGACGAGTCACAGGGAAAAGGCATCCGTGTTCTGGGGGTGGCCTTTGCTTCCGGGCGGTATGTATTTGTACTGTGCATTATTAAGTTTGTACTGTCTCAGAGTCATTTTGAATGATATTTGATGCATGTTTCTTTAGCGACACACCAGTGTTCTGTTCCCTTATTAACGGTGAAGGAGAGGTTGTAGATTTCCTCAGGCTTCCTTATTTCCTGAAAAGAAGAAATGCTTGGAGAGAGGATGAAAGAGAGAAGAAGGTGAGTAAATTATAACCTGCACATACAATACTTTTATATTTATTTTAAGGATTTTTCATTCCATCCCTAGCTTCAAGACATTGAAAACCTTAAAAAGTTCCTTCTTGGCAAGAAACCACATGTTGTCGCTGTTGCTGGGGAGAACCGGTGCGTTTTGTTTTTTGTTCTTGGATGCTTTCTTACTTGCAAGCATTAAGGGATGTGGATGTGTCTTATTGATTTTGTAAATGGATATGTGTAGTGATGCTCATATGGTGATGGAGGATATCAAGCGTACCATTAGTGAACTGGAGCAGGACTCCTCTCTGCCAGCAGTGGGAGTAGAGCTGATGGACAATGAGCTGGGTGTACTCTATATGAACAGCAAGAAATCTGAGGTTGGTGCTTTGAGAAGACAACATCACTTTTATCAATAAAACACTTTTGGGACAGTTTTGAACCTCTTTTAATTTTAATCTATTACAGGCGGACTTCCGAGACTACCCTCCTTTGCTTCGGCAGGCTGTGTCTGTGGCCCGCAAGATACAGGACCCTCTGGTGGAGTTTGCCCAAGTTTGCAGCACTGATGATGACATTCTGTGTTTAAAACTGCATCCCCTACAGGTGCAAATGTTTTCACATAAGAAATAATTTATATACTAAAGTTTAGCATTCAGGGGTGAATTGATTACTTTGTAAAGTGTATCTTTGTGAGGTTCTGTTGTGTCTGTTGAGTCGATCTTCTTAATTTTTTCCTAAATGTTCTTCAGGAGCATGTTGTGAAAGAAGAGCTGCTGGGGGCTCTTTATTGTGAGTTCATAAACCGAGTAAATGAAGTTGGTGTGGATGTAAACCGAGCCATTTCCCACCCCTACACACAGAGTCTGGTCCAGTACATCTGTGGCCTTGGACCAAGAAAAGGCTCACACCTGCTCAAGGTAAACTGTTTTCCAACAGTCACCAATTATTTTTCTGTCTTTTTATTCCTGCAGATGATCTGGTGTTGTAAAAAGTCAGATGGTTTATCAGTCCAAGATTAAAGATCCATTTGTAATTGCTTTTATACCTAGATGTTAATATTGCATCTAATTGTTTCTCAGATTCTAAAACAGAACAACACTAGGTTAGAGAACCGGACTCAGTTGGTCACCATGTGTCACATGGGACCCAAAGTCTTCATTAACTGTGCTGGCTTTATCAAAATAGACACAGCTTCTCTTGGAGACAGGTAAACTGTTATATTGAATTTTAAAGGGTCAGGTTAACAAGGTTACTTGAGACATGCAGATAGAAAATGTTTAACGTCCTCTGTCACTCTGCAGCACTGATTCCTACATTGAAGTTCTGGATGGTTCTCGAGTGCACCCAGAAACATACGAGTGGGCACGAAAAATGGCAGTGGATGCTTTGGAGTACGATGAGTCTGCAGAGGACGCCAATCCTGCCGGGGCTCTGGAGGAGATTCTGGAAAACCCTGAGAGGCTAAAAGACCTGGATCTGGATGCTTTTGCTGAAGAACTTGAGAGACAGGTGAAAGAGGATCTCAATATTAGCAATATAACAAACCCTTTCACAGTTCAGAATTTCTCCATTCTACAGATTAAACTCTTAAAAAAAACTTAACTCAAGATCCTAAATTCATTTCTTTCAGGGTTATGGCAATAAGGGAATCACACTTTATGACATCCGTGCAGAGCTCAGCTGTAGATATAAAGATTTAAGAACCACGTACAGGCCCCCCAACACTGAAGAGGTCTTCAACATGCTCACCAAAGAGACGCCGGAGACCTTCTATATTGGTAAACACTAAATTAACTCCTGTGTCATGTAATTTATAAGCTTACATTGAGTTTACGTATAATATGTGCAGTTCCCTTTTAGTGTTTTGATCTAATTTTAAATCTGTGTGCATTAAGGTAAACTGATCACCTGTGTTGTAACCGGCATCGCTCACAGACGACCACAAGGTGAGAGTTATGACCAGGCCATCCGTAATGATGAGACTGGACTGTGGCAGTGTCCTTTTTGCCAGCAGGACAACTTCCCTGAGCTCAGTGAGGTGGGAATCTGACTTGTACGTTTCCATCCAAAATGCTAACTATACCAAGTTTACATTGAAGGTTTAAAATTTTTGTTTAGGTCTGGAATCATTTTGACAGCGGCTCCTGCCCTGGTCAAGCCATCGGAGTGAGAACCAGGTTAGACAATGCTGTAATGGGCTTCATACCAACAAAGTTTCTCAGTGACAAGGTAGTCAAGCATCCTGAGGAGAGAGTCAAGGTAAGATTGTTTGCAACTGTCTAAAAAGATTTTATTGGGCAGCGTTTGTTGATATATACTTGATTCTACTTTTTTAGGTTGGCATGACTGTGCACTGCCGCATCATGAAAATTGACATTGAGAAGTTTAACGTTGACCTCACCTGCCGGACATCTGACCTGAGCGACAAGAACAATGAGTGGAAGCTTCCTAAAGACACCTACTATGACTTTGATGCTGAGACAGATGATGTTAAACAAGAGGAGGAACTTAAGAAGAAACAACAGAGAACCAGTCAGTACATGCATCTCTTTTTCTGCATTAAAGTTTGATTTTGTAACTTTCTCTCATTAACCCTCTGATTTCTATAGCTTACATCAAACGTGTGATCGCCCACCCATCATTCCACAACATCAACTTCAAACAAGCAGAGAAGATGATGGAGTCCATGGACCAGGGGGATGTGGTGATTCGACCCAGTAGTAAAGGAGAGAACCACCTGACGGTCACGTGGAAGGTGGCTGACGGGATCTATCAGCATGTGGATGTGCGTGAGGAAGGAAAAGAGAATGCCTTTAGTCTTGGACATACATTGTGGATCAACAATGAGGTGAGCTGTTTCTTTAACTATGTCTCAGATACAGTAGTGTCCAAACAAGTGAGACTGCTAGTGAAAACGCTAAATTAATAATGTAATATTAAATATAATCTTTCTTTCTTTGTCGACAATTATATTTTACTTGCATTATATATTACATAAAGTGCTATTCAGAGTTTTTATATTATATCCCTAATTCAGATTTGTTGCTTTTCGATTATTTAACCCTGCCTTTTTGGGATACTTGTGAGTAACAATGTGGAATAAATTGAGATTGACTGTAGTTGTGTTTGTCTACAGGAGTTTGAAGATCTGGATGAAATCACGGCCAGATATGTGCAGCCCATGGCTGCTTTTGCACGAGATCTGCTTGGTCATAAGTACTTCCAGGAGTGTCAAGGAGGTGATAGAAAGGTTTGTAACCATCTGCACTTTCTCTTTATTTCATGTTATAGACAAAACAGCTCAAACAATTATGTAAGAAAGGTTGTATATTTGACATGTTCTTGCCTACAGAAAATGGAGGAGCTTCTTGTAAGGAGCAAGAAAGAGAAGCCAACATTCATACCCTACTATGTATCAGCTTGTAAAGACCTGCCAGGCAAATTTCTTCTAGGTTACCAGCCTAGAGGCAAGCCAAGGTAACACAGCCTAAACAAATCTGTCTTTTCACTCGTAATTACAATTGTAACATTTGGCTTTGGGGATATGTTTGTAGGATAGAATATGTAACCATCACACCAGACGGCTTTAGGTATCGCTCCCAGATGTTCCCTACAGTAAACGGTCTGTTCCGCTGGTTTAAAGACCACTATCAGGATCCTGTGCCAGGTTAGTAGTTCTCTATCGTGTGCAACTTGCATAACCTCTGGTCTATCATTGTTGATTTTCTTATGTTATCATTTTCTCTGAAAGGTGTCACACCCACCAGCAGCAGAACTCGAACTCCTGCATCGGTTAATGCCACACCTGCTAACATTAACATTGCAGGTGAGTCTCCTCTGAACATCACAGGCATATTGAATGAAAATGAAAAAACTCCTTAATAATACATTTTTGGTTCTTCCCTCCAGACCTGACCAGAGCGGTCAATTCTCTCCCGCGAAACATGACGTCACAGATGTTCAACGCGATTGCAGCGGTGACGGGTCAGGGCCAGAACCCCAACACAACACCGGCTCAGTGGGCCTCCAGTCAATATGGTTACAGCGGAGGCAGCAGTGCGGGAGGGGGTGGAGGCGGCGGCGGCGGGAGCAGCAGCGCTTATCATGTACAACTCCTAAAACTGTTTGTTTTGGCAACTTGAGCAGTTTGTGTATTTTAATCTCTATTAAGAGGTGTTTTGTAGATGATTGTTTTATGGGTGTGGAGGCTGAGATTACTTTTCGCTCTGCACCATTGTGTTAACACTTTAGTTTCCAAAGAGTCCATTTAACAACTGTTAAACAATAATTGAGATACTTGCAGGATCCAAAGGACTGTAGTGTAAAAGTGTTTTTTATTGGAAATATCAACTTCTGTAATTACTTATTACATTTAATATTTGACACATTAATATTTAATTCTACTTTGTTATGTTATTAGGTGTTTGCAACCCCTCAGCAACCCATGGCCACACCCATGATGACACCAAGCTACTCTTATACCACACCTGGACAGCAGCAGACCATAACCACACCCCAGTATCCCAGCAGCACCCCACAATCTTCACATGGACACCGTGCGCATGCTTCCTCTACTCCGTCATCATCTTCATCTAGAGTTAGGACGCCACAGCCCAAGTGAGTGGAGAAATCAGTCCTTTTATATCTTTACCCATCATCACTCTTCCTATTAACAGAATAAAGTTTGTTGTTATTAGCCAGTTTTTAACTGTGGTCTGTCTCTATTCCTACAGATCAAGTTCCCACACTGCTGTGGATTGGGGCAAGATGGCCGAACAGTGGCTGCAGGAGAAAGAAGCCGAGCGACGAAAGCAAAAGACACCCCGCATGACACCCCGTCCTTCACCCAGCCCCATGATCGAGAGCACTCCCATGTCCATCGCTGGAGACGCCACCCCCCTCTTGGACGAGATGGACCGATAGGAGTGGATACGGAGGTGTTTAGGCATCTCATACAGATCAGATTCATCCACTCACCACCATCACCCTCCATCTCTCACTGTCCGTATCACTCACTGTAACTACTAGAAGTATTTCTTTTCCATCGGCAGTCATTATGAACTACTGAAGCAAAGACAAACACTTGAAGTGATGACAAACATATTAAGGAAATGGACCTATAATAAAAGTTTGTCACAGAGGTTTTCCTTTACTTTTAAAGAGTGTGCGTGACACACCTTATTTTTTTTGTTTCAGTTTTTAAATTTAGGAAGTTAAGAAGAAAGGATTAATGCATGATTGTGTCTGGTGTTCGTTAGTTCCGACCCACACAGGCTTTGCCAAACAACTTTTCCTTTTGTATCGGGCTTAAACACTTAAATAAAACCCTATTTCGGTATAAACCGTAACACTGGAATGTTTCTAAATCTTGTGTTCTGTTATGAAACACTTTAAAGCTTCTGCGCTGGGGAAAGTGAACATTTCTAAAGCAACCTATTCATCTGCACCAAAAAAAGTATGTATTCAAGTCACACTGTCAGGACTATGTTTTATTGTCTACTTTGAAGCCTGTTGGTAGAAAATTTTAAGTGACGTAGCTTTTTGATTCTTTGTTTGAGCATTGTTTTTAGGGGTTACCAAGTCCATTTATTGAGGAGTTGAATGTCATCTGACAAACGCAATCGCTTTAATTTTCAGGATAAACGTCAAACTTTGTTTTGCTTTTACAACTAAGCTAAACTATTGTGTAACAAGTTATTGAATTTTTTTTTCACAGACTTTTTTTGCTTATTTTTAATAGGATATTGTATATGGTGCGTGTTTGAATGTATCCTTACTTGCCACAGACTTAAAGAAGTGTTTGCACAAATACTGTTTATGACAGTGTTTTGCTGGACGTTTCCTTTCCTCGTATACAACCCCATGTATAGCTAAAGATAAATTGTTACATTTAAGCATATATTAAACTTAACGGACTTCTAATACTGTGACTATAATCACACTATGCCAGACTTTGATAGGAAATTGCCAGACTTGATGGAAATGGTAAAATGACCCTTGTTCTTTAGTGGGGTTTTTTTGGTCTTTTTTTCGCCATAGTACATAGAGTGATATTAAGTTCTTGGAAGAATTCCTGATCTGATCATGTGTTCCTTCATCACAGAGGCTCTATCATGTCTCAAGGTCAACAGATGAGCTTAAACTATGTTATCCATTCAGTTCATGGTGGTTTAGAACTAAGATCCATTTCATTTCTCTACTTTGATAAAGTTGTTCAATGGCACTGAGTTAAGTGTTTTTATTTGGTTTGAAAACAAATAAAATGTAATTTTTGTTTTTGACACCAATGATTTATAACCTATGGCTAAAAAGACTGATATGGCTCTTCATGTGACATTCACATGTTTTCCAATGAAATACAAAAGAATCGGACAAAAATACTAAAAGATGTTCTTGTTTAACAGGATGATGTGCTTCAATGCTTATCAAACAAACATTTTTATAAGATAACGTATACATTACTTTATTCATTTTGTCCTGAAACGAGACTTAAGAGCATATAGAATAGAATGATGTAAACATGGAAGTAAGCTTAAAATGCTAAAATCAGTATCACGACCCTTAACTTTACTTTAACAATACTTCTATTTATCTCACAGTAGGAATCTTGTCTTCTGTGGGCAACAGCCCCTACGGTCATGAATGATAGAATAAGTACCGTGTTAGCCAGAGAAACACATGATGCAACAAAGACAAGAGTTCCATTTATAAGAGACTCCCTGAATTTAATTTAATAATTATAAAGGAACTGAAGACATTGAAGAACACACTGTTCACAAAATGAAATCTCTAGCATCATACCAAATATATTGACAGCAAGCTACAGAAATCTGTGCTTCTTTATATATCAGAAAGCAGTCGGAGTAGATGAACTCAACGCATAATTTTATCTCTGTTTTATCCAAACAAAACAATAATTCATAAAATATGCAGAATAACACAGAAATGATTTCAGCGTGCTTTAATAATTAAAAATATTTATATATATATATATATATATATATATATATATATATATATATATATATATATATATAGCATTCAATTACTTAGGGTCATTTCATTCAATGATAAACCTATACATTACAATTGAATAATCCGTCAAGGATGGCTTGATTCTTTAAATTCCCTCATTGTCTTATAGAAGAAATCCACCTAAGAAATAAAAATTCTGTCATGAATTATCCATCCACAATTTCTTCCAAACCTTTGTATTTCTCTTGACCACAAAGGAAGATATTTATAAGAATGGTAGTAACTGAGATTTCTGGGGCACCAGTGACTACAATAGTGTAACAAATTAAAATAGTCAACTGAGACTAAGAACTGTTTGTTTTCAAAATTCTTCAAATTATCTTCTTTTGTATTTAACAGTAAAATTAAAATATACAGTATTTTTTAAGTGTTACACCAGAAATCTTGTAGTTGCTGACATTCTTATTTTTTATTTTTGGGTGAACTATCTCTTTAATATAACTGGCCATTGTTGTATAATCTTTTACTATCACAATTGTTCTGTTTGTCTGTACGCGGTCTTCAAATCAGAAAATTGTTTTAGGGTTGCACACCATCGAGGGTCATCAACTTCACTTCGATCAGATCCATTGATTTTCGTTCAACGACAGCAGTTAGAATGTTTCTTCTTAAAAGTTAAATCCTCATTATAATTATTTGAAATTTCTGTAGAGTGACAAAAACAAACAAATATCAGATCAAGTATCTGAACAACATTTGTGTAATATGTTATTGTAGCTGTTTAACTCATGTTATTAAAACACACTTACTGACAATATCACCAGCTTGTCTGGAATTGTTCCTCTCCAAATTAGACAAAACAGTGGCCTCGAATGTAAGTGATGCAACTCGCTGGAAAAAGTCTCTGACACTTTCCCCTGTGAAGCACAGTAGAATTACAATCTCTACCATTTATGATTAAGACGTATTTAATACAAAAAATATTATGGGAACAATATTTGCATTACAATTTTATTATAGAATATGTGTATGGGTTGTATATATTTAAATGTCTTCTCATTGCCTACAAGACCACCATCGGTTCAGCACCCACTTACCTTAACTCACTAATGCAAAGATTTAGGCCCTCAAGATCTCTGCGCTCCGCAAATGAGCTGAGACTTGTGGTGCCAGCTCAAAAGGGTAAGAAATCTCTCTCTCGAACGTTCTCTGCTTCAGTTCCTCGATGGTGGAACGATCTGCCTCTGGCTTCACGCTTGTCAGACTCGATCTCTATCTTTAAAAAACTCCTAAAAACTCATCTTTTCTGGCTACATCTAACTCACTAACTCACTTCTTTTATAACCAACTCACTCTATCAAAAAAAAAAAAATCTTTTGTAACTTCTCTCTCTGTGTAACTCGGTACCATTGTTGAAGCACTTGTTCACCTATTGTTGTATCGGCTATTTACCGCTTCATTGTCTCCTCGACTATTGTA
>CM065666.1:17635782-17813295 GCA_033220385.1 Triplophysa yarkandensis
TGTTTGAGTACTTCTGACGCACACTAAGCATGATTTTTTTTTTCTTACAGATTGGCATCATCTAAAATGTTGGTCAGATGTACAGAAGAATAAATGTTTGTAAAAACCTTGATTTGTTCTTGTGACTTTTTGTTTACAGTTAAGGTTTGAAACATATGCTTTATTTGTGGATATATGGATATTTAAATGACTAAAAGTGGAGTAAACCTTAGTTTAATTAACAGACTGTGTATAAGATTTTACGCCATCAATACTGTAGAAATATAACTAAATTTGTTCTAACCACTCAAGGGTCTCTCAAGTTAAAGATATGTTGACATAGTGAAAACATAAGCACAAACGTTGTTTGGTGTACCCAGAAAAAGTTCGGTACTACATTGGAAAATGGGTAAACCATTTCTAACAGTATTATTCTTTATTGGAAAATGATTAATACAAAAGCATACTTTAATATATCAATCAGCATGTTTGTAGGGTAACATTGCTCCTTTGTTTATATATCATGAGGCTGAGGTAGGTTTGTCATTGTGGTAAAAAAAAGGTTATGTAAATGTTAATTTCTGACAAATTCTATGGACAGGTAAATGTCACATTAATATAAAACTAGCTGTCTCAGGGATTGTACACATTTACAAATGTTATTTGCTTTGGATAAAAGCATCGGCCAAATGCATAAATGTAAAAAATGGTGTCTGGATATTAAAACACTAAAATATCCAATTCATTTTAACACGTTTTACAATATGCAAATCAATATTTCATTTGCATCATTACATCTGTCCTGTAGAATAATGGTTTGCTATTAACTGTCAATTATAAATTGTTCTTAAAAAGAGATACTTAATTTAGTCATCAGCAAATTTATGAGCACTCCTGTCTGGACGACGCTTAGAAAAGAAATCTGTGCAGAGAAGGCGGTAAAAATATATGAGGATCATAATGTTCATGAGGAGCATAGATATGAGGAAGTACAATGCATGATCCAGAGATGGGTAGTGGTAAATGATGTACCAGGTGAGATAACACTGTGCTCCAAGTCGGAATACTACATAGGTCACTAAATTGAAGAGTTTGTTGATGGTGTATATGAGTGAATTCTGGGCCACTTTAGCCAGTTTCAGCAATAAACGTGTGTGTAGAAACACACTATTCACCTCCACAAACAGGGCCACAACTGCACCTGCCACATAGTGATGTGTTAACACAGCATACAGGAAACACCAGATCACCTGTAAAAAAAAAACTTACAGTCATGTATTTAACTGGTGGATGAGTTTAAAATACCCCATTTGTGGGTGAAAGTTTCAATCAATACATCAAAAATGTAAAATCGTTAGGTAATACACATGTTCTGACTTACCAACACATGGTGAAGCAGAAATTCCCAAGATGCTTTTGCATACCCACTAAAGATAATGTCACCAGCATCCTGAATGAAGTATCCTGTAAAACAAGGCCCATTAAAGCAACACCACATAGGTCTTTGGCCTTAAAGTAATGTCTTTACAATGATTGTACAACTCAATGGAACATTTCTGACTTTACTACCTAAGCAGCCTATAGTGGCTGAAGCAACATATGTAACTTGTGTAAGGGATGTGTTTGCATTCGCCTGGTTCCATCATTTTGTAAATAAATTAAAGTGGATTGGACAAACCCGAGGACACGAGGAAGACTTGTTGCTTTAAACTCTCGTGAACAAGCAAACATTCTTCACTTTGTTGTGCACAGAGAAAATGTAAAGGCCAATTTTGACACTTTATAAGCAAATTTGGAGATGACATGAATATTTTATCATTCCAAAGACGCAAGTCACAGCAATTAAACTAAAAATAAAACGGATACAGGCTGTATAGCAGTAGCTTTCAGATTTTGAGACACAATCTGTTATAATGGTTAAGATGTTGAAAACACCTTGTCTATTACCCTGTTAGTCAATTTGAAGAGCTCTTTTCCGAAATGAGATGAGTTTGTCATGCCAATTGTTGTGTAGTGAACCTATTCTCTGCTCCATCAATGTTTCAGGTCAAATCACTTTATTTTCTTGTGTATTGCAAGATGCAGTTCCTTCCCAAAATGCTATAAATCCCAAACCCTGTTTTGAGCCTAAATGCGACATAATTTGCTCAATGCAAATCAACATGTCAATGCTTCTGAGTGTCTGTTTGTGTTCCATCTTTCAAAACGAGCTCTATAAAATCGAACGCTTTTGATGGCCTGGATGAGACGGTGAGACCTAAACCTGGAGGAAAAAACAGCAAACAGACTATTTTAACATGACAAATTGTATGTTAACAAAATGTGTGAGTCCAAAACAACATTTTCAGAAAACTTTTAAAAAGGATTTATCTCATTTTGGAAAAGAGCTCCTCATTTGCAAACTGTTGAGTAACTACATTTGCCCACCAAATATATCTTGTATTTTAAATATATGAAAATTTTCCCTGCAATATTTGTAGGAGGTCTTTTTTATATCTGTATTTAGGATGATCTGGGGTTTACTAACCAGATGAGACAATGACCAGCAGGTAGGAGGCAGCCGTGTAGCTTGAATAGAGTTCATGCACCATCCCAGGATGCTGTATTACACTGTCGGAAAAAATGAAGATGATTCGAAATTAAAGCATTAAGGCAACTGCCAGCAAACAAACTCTTGCTTTGTTAGAGAAGGGAATTGATTTCTACACAGCCAATTGTGTTCGCTCTATAATTCAGTTCTTTTTTAACATGCCTGTCCATCAGGTTTTACCTGTTCCCCCCTGTTCTTTAACCGAAAGTTGTGTGCTTATGCGTTTAACAGAAACAATTGGTTACTTCCATAAGTTTGAGTTTTGTATTAAAAAGATCCTTGAGCTATAATCACTCTTGGTCACCTCCTGGAGATGCAAAAAGGACGTTTGCTTTGTAAATGCACAATTATAAGTCTTTGGGCGCTCAATCAAGATTTTCTACTCCTCTCACTTAATAAAAGTTCACCCAAAATTGAAAATTCTGTTTGCATTTCCTAAGCCCTTTGTTGTCCTGAACATGTGTGACTTGCTTTTTTATAGTCTGTTTTAATTACAATACAATAATGAGGAGTGGTTCTAATTTTGTGTACGAAATCATACATATATTAACATTTGCTTTTGGATAAAAAGATGAAGTGAAACAGAGGAAACAGAGTTTCACTCACCAAACAACGGCCCAGGTGCCAGTCAGCAAAGAGTGAACGAGTGACACTGAAAGGTTCTTCCACTTCCATGACCTCCAAGGGTCAGCCTCCACAATGCTGGGAATCGGCACATTCTGTAGTAACCTGTGAAGGATCCTGAAGGCCAGGGAGCAGCCCAACACATATAGGACCGGATGCTTCTGGACTTGATATAGCCATGTATCCATCCTCAACCACTGCTTGTTTCTTCCCTTTTCGCACGGAGCAATTCCTGGTCGTTCTGAACTCACTGTGCACTTTTAACTTCACCGTCCAAACAGTTTCATTCAATTCTCCAACTGATATTTTTTAATAATTGTAAATAGTTATATGCCAGTACAGCTTTTAACCTCCGACTTTCTTCCACGTGCTGCCGCCTGTCATAGGTGTGGCATATGTCACTATACCTGTTTGTTGAAGAGTGATTTGTTTTGGAAGAACAGGTCCATTGGAGTGTTCTCTCCAAGAATGTTGGCTACACCTCTTTCTTCTGAGCTTTATCCATTTGCACAAAACCCCACAATCCAATACAGCGATACAGTCACTGTTTACTGTTGGATGGTCTGTCTGTGTGTGTGTGTGTGTGTGTGTGTGTGTGTGTGTGTGTGTGTGTGTGTGTGTGTGTGTGTGTGTGTGTGTGTGTGTCACTGTGTGTGTGTGTGTGTGTGTGTGTGTGTGTGTGTGTGTGTGTGTGTGTGTGTGTGTGTGTGTGTGTGTGTGTGTGTGTGTGTGTGTGTCACTGTGTGTGTGTGTGTGTGTGTGTGTCACTGTGTGTGTGTGTGTGTGTGTGTGTCACTGTGTGTGTGTGTGTGTGTGTGTGTGTCTGTGTGTGTGTGTGTGTGTGTGTGTGTGTGTGTGTGTGTGTGTGTGTGTGTGTGTGTGTGTGTGTGTGTGTGTGTGTGTGTGTGTGTGTGTGTCACTGTGTGTGTGTGTGTGGTTGGGTGGGAGACTGAGCACAATAGAACAATAGTGGCCATTTAACATTGAAGCATGTTGCTGTCCTAAACAAATGATACTGAATCTTGCAGCTGGATCAATGTGTTCTCTCACACTTTCAGAGGAAGAGTTATCTTTTAAACCATTTCAGTAGTGATATGCTACAAAAATGCATAACACTACTGGGGAAATCATCTGTCATAATCCTGCAGATCCGACATGACTGTGTTTCATATAGTTTAAATTGAATTATGGAATGACCTGTAACAGTCAGAGTAAAACACAACCAGCATTTTATTTAAGACTAAATAAAAGTGAAACAAACATTTGCAAAATAAAAAAGTGCAATAGTCAAATTAAAGTTTGCATAAGATTTTACCCTGTCTTTGTTTATAACAGTTTGTACTGTATCATAGCAACTCCGAGAGACTTCAGGACTAAGGGTACCAGACAGGCACACCTATGCAAAGCTGTCAAATTTGTAAAAAGTTGGCTAAATGCGAAAAAAATTCTTTTTTTGCAGAGTTTGCCATCTACTGGTCACACTATATGACAGATAAATGCATAAACTGATTTCTTGATTATTAAATTATTAAAGTAAAAAGTTGGACTACTGTATTTCAAAAGACATGCAACTGTAAGCTTAAGTCTCTCCTTTTGTCACCAGTTTCACATTTCATATGACTTCGCAGATAAATTTGTTTTCTATTGAAATCTTAAAGTAAAAAACTAAATAAGTATTTTTATAATATAAAATATATATATATAAAGAAGTCAAAAATTAATGAGAATACATTTTGACGATTTTATAAGAGTCAGATAGACCCTTTAACTCCAAACTAATGATATGGAGAATGCTGCAGTGATTCCTATCTGTATTTTTTCTTCCTTCTTTTTCTTTCCGCTTTTTGTTTTATTGTCTTTAGTCCTTTTCACATTTGTCAGATGTTACTTGAACTGTAATAACTTCTTTAACAGTAAAATCTTCTGTTAAAAAGTAAAAACACTTTTAAGAATAAAGTCCACAATATAAAAATACTATTTTCTCTCCTGACATTTGTAGCTTCGAGTTTTGCAAAGTCCTATGAAAAATATTTGAAAATATTTCAGCAATGATTTTAAATAATTTAGGCCTGGTTTCACAGACAAGGCGTATAGCTCAAGCCAGTGTTATAGTTAAATGAGGATTTAAGTCACATAAAAAAAAACAAGCAAAGAAACATGGTGTGCATCTTAAGACAAAATGTTGTCATTGGTGAGCATCCTAAGACATAATTTTGTTTTCAGAGCACTTTGAAATTTGTTTTCAGTTCAAAAAGGTTTAACTTTTATTTAAGGTTGTGACAAGTCTTATGTCTCGTCTGTTAGGCCAGACACGAGTTAAAGTCCATTACCTTACAATTAGATAAAGCTAAAGAATATCTAAAGGAATTTAAAGTTAGCGTGTGAAACTCCAATAAACAATACAACTGAATTAATATCCAATATTGCATAATTTAGCAATTCTTTAAAAATAGAATGTTCCTCCATTCTTGTCCAATTAAAAAAAACGCACTTATCTGTAGTCTTTGGTTTTGCATATTTTGCTTTATTCGATGCAAAATATACTTAATGGCTTTGTCAGGCATCAAGATTATGATGTAAATATGTTGGTTTGACTGGTCTACTTTTGGTTATGTCTATGGAAAGAAAAAGGCATCTGCTCACAGTCCTCAGCAGTAAGTGCTGCGTCATGTTCTGTATACAGAAATCGCATAAAGACTGAATTCTACATCAATATTTACAACATCAATATCAAGCCGTTCATACAGTTTTGGTTTAAGCCCGCATGCTTGAACTTTGTTTAACAGAAAAATGTTTTTGGATGTTATGATGTTGTTATGTGCTCAAAAACAGTCAACACAAAGTACTGCATCATAACACATCCTCCGTCCATAAAATAACAAATCAAGCACAGACGTTGTAAAAACTGCACGTTCTGTTCAATGCTCTGCGATTGTTGAATTGCTCAGCTGATGATGAAAACTCTGGGCCCTTCCTCTCTCATGGGCGGCAGGGTTTCTATGTGTTCTATGAGGATGTGCTTGTCTTCCCTCTTTGATGGACTGTCCTGACCCAGTGGCTCACAGAGGCTGCTCCTCAGATCTTCGAAACATACATTAAAGTCTTTAAAGAGGTGAAGCATGCTCACCCCAATCACGATCACCAAGAAGCCTCCGACTGTGCCCACTACATCCACCCCTGACATGGCTCCCCACTCTTTGAATAGAATTACGGAGGTGGTTAGCACCACTGTAGTAAAGAAGACGTAGTATATGGGGTACACCAGGAGCGTGTTGAAGGTATCGAGAGACTTGTTCAGATAGTTGATTTGAATGAGGATGGAAACTAGTAAGGTAAGCAGCAGGATCCAGGTTAGAGGGTGACGGAAGACTGAAAGGTCCGTGATGGAGGTGCGAATGGCAATGCCAAGGCCTTTGACCGAGGACACAGTGAAAGCTCCGAGCAAAGAGCAGATGCTTATGTAAATTAAAATGTTTATCTGACCAAAGCGAGGAGAGAAGTAGAAGATGAGGATCATACACGCTACCAACAGGATGCTGGCAAACACCATAAATCCTTTAGAAAAGGATAAAAGTTGTTAGCCATCAAAACCTTGTTTTTACATTCGAGATATAATGGAACGTCACTAACCTGGGTCCAGCAGTTTCTCAGTCATTTCTTTAAGAGTCGTCACTTCTTCCTCTTCAGGTGCATGTATAACCATTACTGTACTTCCCAGTATGCTTAGCATACAGCCAAGTTTCCCCAGCAGGTTCATTGTTTCCCCAAACATGTGCGAGGACAGAACAGCACTGAAAGAAAAGGAAACAAACATTAATATTCGTATATTTCCATTTAGTTTCCATTGACATGCATATTGAATATGACATTATTCAGTTTAATTTAATCTTACATTTCAGTTTATTAGTTATTAATATATCATATATAAGTACTATATATTAATAAAGTTGCATTGTTAAAAAGCAACTTCCTATAGATTAAGTCAATAGTTACTTTAGTAAAGAGAAAATAATTAAATTAAAGAATGCACAGAATACATTGTATTATTGTAGATTTTTTTAAATATATTTTGATGAAACTATACAAAAGTTTGTGACAGATTTCTACTGAAAGTACTGTGTATACCAAATTATTTTAGTTGCCCACTTTTATTTCATGACTAATATTGCTGGGTTAAAAAAGTATGAATTTATTACTATTATTATTATTATTATTATTATTATTTAAACTAATAAATGTTCTCCTATTATCTTGCGACCAAAGATAACTGAAGAACATTCTTGGTTGGGAAAGTAATAATGGCATATAACTGTTTATTATTTTAAGTATTTATAGATTTATTCAATTATGTAAACAACTGGTACATTAAGATACTTTCAAGAGTTTATTATTTAAGATTCTACAGAATTAAACACGTGTTATCATAGACTTATTAAATGTTTTCATAATTACACGACTGTATAAGAATAATGTGTAAGACATCTTTCATTCTTAGTAATGCTTCATTTTCACTTCAAGAATCATTTAGTGTTATGTTCCGTATCTAAGTATTTAAAAGTAAAATCCAAATGTAAATATATTTCATTTAATTTCTGCTTTCATGAAAGTGAATGTCCTAGAATAAGATTCTTACACTTGTTTCTAACACCTTGCAAAATCTGGGTCCTGTGTATTTATTTCCGTATGGGCAATCTATACCCCATCTAGATCTTTGAGATCAAAAAGTTAGCATTTACTTTGTGTTACCAGGACGAAATAAAACATAGAGAGCCTATTCTTGAGCAGGCCATAAGCTGTGGAATGCCGTACCTAAATCTGTTCGATCTGCTACATCTCAACCCATGTTCAAATTTATGTCAAAACAACGTATTTTGACTACACATGGGAGCTTTTTCTTAAATGGATTACTGTGTATTTGTTTATGTTTATTTATGTGACATGATTTTTTTTTTGTGATTGTGAAGCACTTTGGGCAACATAAATGTTGCTATAACATAATTTTTTTTTACAACATTGAAGTTTAAAGCTTCTTTGAAAATATGCAAAACTGTATAGAATATATTACGGTATACATACTGCATATAGTATTTAGCTAATAATGAATTTAAAACAAAAGATACTGTTCCTGTATAGGCTTGAAATGTTTACATAGCATCATGTGGTGCAAACTGTTGCTGAGTGCAAATAAGGGTGGCGTTGTTACCTGATAAGAACACTGAGAGCTCCTAAGGGGGTCACTACTGTGGCTGGAGCAAACATGTACGCAGCGAAGTTTGCTGCCTCACCTCCACCCACTGAGGAAAAAATACCGAATATTACCCGAGTGCATTACAATAACACAGGAGGATTTAACACTGTGTTGCAGAAAACTCACTGGTCAAAAGTCCACCCCACCAAAGCCAGTCCTTCAGGTATCCATGGCCTCCTTCGGCTAAAAAATGCAAAGATGTTAGTTCTTTACTGAAATAGAGACACCATATAAGTGATGAACTAAAAAAGACGTACGATTATACGTGTCTCAATAATACAAGCTTAAGAACACAAGTCGGAATTTGATTGGGTCCACAAGAGAAACAAATGTCAATGTGGAGTGACAGAGATCTTTCTATTATGCAAATCTTAATGTAAATGATCTGACCTGCCCTCATCTCTCCAGCGCTGGCCAGTCGCAGCAACGCTTTCTTTTTCAGAATAATACTTCCTCCGATGAGAAAAGCGGAGAAAATTGCCAGGGTCAAGCCAACCCAGAAATTGTAGTTGCTCCATTTGTCATTGACAACCGCTGCTTTGTAGACTGTAGAGTTTAAACTGGCGTTGTCCTCACTTAACGATGTGTTGCCCGCTAACCCATCCAGTACACAAACAGAGGTGGATGTGGGACACAAAAGTCTTATAACAGAACCTGGACACAAGAAGAAAACAGGAACCGTGGTTTGTCATCATATTTCAGAATTATATGTAAAAGAAAACATTAAGTCAAACATAAAAAGTAAAGTATAAACACACATTTATGTACTTTAGATTGCTTATTTCTAGTGACATCGGTCAGAGCATTTCATATTTCTAGTGTAGTTTTGCACATTAGTAAACTGGATGGTCATACATTTTATTTATAAAACGGATCAATCTTTATAGGCGAAAATGTGACAACGATTTCCAGCTTCTATTATCCCCTAATTGTAATGTGTTTATTCAAATTAAATACTGTATTAAAATACTGTGGTCTGAAGTATTTCCACATAACATAAGAATGAATATCACCTAACCTCCCTAAAGTTAAAGAGGTGTATCGAAGTGTGCTATGAAGATAATAAATCATTTAAACATAAAATATAAATGCATACTTTTACAAACTAGAAAGTGAGCTGATTTAGTCCCAAGTAGACAACAAGTAAACTACGAGTACACAACAAGTACACTAACGTACACTACATATACACTACAAGTAAAAGTACACTATAAGTACACTACAAGTATACTAAAAGTACATTACAAGTACACTACAAATATTCAACAAGTACACTACAAGTATACTAAAAGTACACTACAACTACACTACAAATTCACAACAAGTACACTACAAATACACTACAAGTATACTAAAAGTACACTACAAATACACTACAAGTACACTACAAGTACACAACAAGTACACTACAAATACACTGCAAGTATGCTAAAAGTATACTACAAATAAACTACAACGACACTACAAGTACACTAAAAGTACACTTAAAGTACACTTAAAGTACACTACAAATACACTACAAATACACAACAAGTACACTACAAGTACACTAAAAGTAAACAAAAAAATACACAACAAGTACACTACAAGTACACTAAAAGTACACTACAAATACACAACAAGTACACTACAAGTACACTAAAAGTACACTACAAATACACAACAAGTACACTACAAGTATACTAAAAGTACACTACAAATACACAACAAGTACACTACAAGTACACTACAAGAACACTAAAAGTACACTACAAGTACACAACAAGTACGCTACAAGTACACTAAAAGTACACTACAAATACACAACAAGTACACTACAAGTACACTACAAATACACAACAAGTACACTAAAAGTACACAACAAGTACACAACAAGTACGCTACAAGTACACTAAAAGTACACTACAAGTACACAACAAGTACGCTACAAGTACACTAAAAGTACACTACAAATACACAACAAGTACACTACAAGTACACAACAAGTACACTAAAAGTACACTAAAACTACACAACAAGTACACTACAAGTACACTAAAAGTACACAACAAGTACACTACAAGTACACTAAAAGTACACTACAAATTCACAACAAGTACATTACAAGTACATGATACTACTTACAAAGGAAAATATAACTTCACCTTTACTTAAATAAACTATAAAACAAACTTATTTTCCAAGAGTATATCTCTCATCAGACCTTAAAATAACAAAACAACTTTGTATTTTTAATCTAATGTAATGTTATATTTATTTCCAGCACTCACCGTTTCTGCAGGACTCTATGGGCAGATGTATGTCTTTCATTGTCTCATCCACTCTCACAGAAACTCGTCCATTTAACCGCAGAACCTCTTCCGAGAATAATGTAGGAGAAGAAATCTCTCGGTTCATGTGCAAGTGTCAGTACAAGCGTTGTGTGCCATCCTCAGGTGTAACATTACACAACTGATACCCGACGACACGGACACGAGCTCAGCAGGTCTCTGCCACACCCGTGGAATCAGCACGGAAACAGTATCTGTCAGAACACTTCAACCATGATGTTTATATACAACAATACCAGGAACTTTCACACTGGAAACTTCCTTTTATTCATTCATTCACTGGATTATGTGTTGGCCCTTTAAAACAAACGTGTTGACATTAATTGTTGACACAATTATTATTTAAATTAACTTATGTTAAGTAGGGTTCATATAGTCATGTATAGATTACTGATCAAATGTAAATATACCAATATCCATAAAATAATAATCAGTTATTAAAATTAAGTTAATTGCGTTTAATCCACATATTCCTTTTGTGTTTAAAAATACAATTAAATGCATATATTTAAGGAAAAATATAAAATGTAATAAATGTTTATAGGTCATTTTAATTTATATATTTAAACACTACACTGTACATATGTTTATATAGTTATATTTATTTTCTTTTTGTAAATATACATACATGTTTGTGTATGTGTTTATAAATAAATAGTTAATATGCATATATACATAAATGCTTATATTTTTAATTATAAGATAAAAGAAATACACACACAAAAACACACAAACACACACACACACACACACACACACACACACACACACACACACACACACACACACACACACACACACACACACACACACACACACACACACACACACACACACACACACACACACAATTTCAATCATAATAATAAAAATACTGTTTTTTTAATATGTGTTTATAATAGAACCGAGCTATTCTTAGCAAATGTATATTTAGGCTACAGTTAACACAAACTTAATATCTAGATGGGATTTATAGTAATAAAATGTTTTATTGACAGCCCCACTAATAATTAAATCTCTTTTTAAATTTTGTGGAATGGACAAGAATTTTTAACGTGCAAAGTTCATCAGAGCAGGTTATCTGATACCCCTTTGTTGAAGGTGCTGATCCCAACGATTTCCATTAAAAGCTGGAGAACCAGTTTGGCTTATAACTGGCAGGACATGCTTACGTCAGCTTAAAAACACTGTTTGTATATACAACACCAGATCAGACATTGAAAGACAACTACATTTGGATGATTAGGCATGAAATGCTTTTACATGATCAACTTTTTAAAGCACAACAATGCATCATTGCAGTCCATGAGGAGTCATCCTGGTCCTGGGCGTCCACTGCTCTGCACAATTTATATGTTTCCCTTATTTAACACATGTGATTAAGAAACTTAAATCTGAGTGCTATATCAGATTATATGACCAGCATTATTAAACATGTAATAAAATCATCTCCCCTGCCTTTGAGTTAACTACAACATAGGTCATCTTTTCTCTAACACTTCAAAGCCCCTACACAACTAATGTACAATGACATCAGGTGGAATAAGAATAAGAAATAAGAATGTTCTTGATGTTTTCAAGTTGTCTGTCCGCGGATGGTCCGGTGTCGAAATCAACATCGTTAAAAATCAACAGTGGCCATTTTTATTGCGAGATTAATCTTGCGTTCCCATTGGTCAAGTCCCAGGCTTGGAATTGCAATTTAATTGAAATTAAATTAAAGACGTATCTTAATATTTTCATGAATCTTATAAATGACAGCAAAATAACACAAAAATGTTTTCATGACATCATACTTTTCACAAAGCCTTAATAATAAATCCAACACGTTAATATTTAATCTAAAAGCAGACTTAATTTTGCCCGGCCAACTTAGAGCTAATTCATGACCACAATAGACTATTTAAATAGGATAATCACATTTCAACTTTGTCGTATCCATTACAACAATTGGCAAAGCTGCACATTTTAGATTGCGAGGGATACTTTTTTATCACTGGTATCAGTGAAGAAGAAGAAATGACGTGACATACCGCCAACCATGGTAACACGGACTCAGAATTTGTGCACTGCATTTAACCCATCCAAAGTGAACACACACACTAGTGAACACACACAGCAGTGAACACACACAGCAGTGAACACACACACTAGTGAACACACATCCGGAGCAGTGGGCAGCCATTAATGCTGCGGCATCCAGAGAGCAGTTGGGGTTTCGGTGCCTTGCTCAATCACCTAAGTCATGATATTGCAGGCCCAAGACTTCAGCCAACAACCCTAGGGTTAAGAGTCAAACTCTCTAACTATTAAGCCGTGACTTCCTAAATCAGATAATAATCTAATGTAAAAAGTACATTAAAACCACAATCAATTTTATTCGGACTAGAACAGAGCTAGGGCTATAGCGGGTCTAGATTTAACCGAGCTTGCTGGGTATTCTGTAAAGCAAATTGAACTTAAAACACACTGGGTGTTTCCTGATATAAAAATATTTATTAAGCAGGTATTCTGTGGCACTCGAGTGTGTCAAATGGGTTTCAAAGTAGAGCACCCGGGACTGTAACAAACAGCCTAGAGACCGGTTACCTAGAGCCCAGACGTCCCCTGACGGCGGCTACTTGTTCCACTGATCTTCACAGGCTAATGATGTGAGTGTGGGGCTTTTTAAACAAGAATTATACTACACACAAAGGGATTGTTTTAAAGTAGAAGTATCACACTTTTTGGTGCATTTTAAATGCATTGGACTGTTAAACACGTTAAGTTGTCACATTAAACGCTGTAATATTGCTTCGGCAAGCTGCTTTGAAACATTCAACCTATCACTGTCATTAGATCAGAAGTTATTTATTGGCCTTTCATCAGTAAAATCCAGCACATTCCCAAATCAAAGAACGCAGAAGAGCATGAGTATCAGCGTGTTTATTCCAGGAGAAGCCCTTGTGAAGAGATTGGCCAAGAGCACTGCTCACTGTCCGCATCACAAAGCATGATTGAAAAGCAGCACAAAGGATCTTATTGATACGCTCCTCATGTGGACAGGAGGAGGAATTAATAATGTTTAATAAACTGCTCAGGTGCAGACTTTAAGTAATATAGTTCTGCTGTATTAGCAGTGAAGAAGTGATGTGACAAACAGCCAAATACGGTGACCCATACTCTGAATTGGTGCTCTGCATTGAAGCCATCCAAAGTACACACGCACAGCAGTGAACACACACCAACCCTGAACACACACAGCGGTGAACACACACACGCACCATGAACACATACCTGGACCAGTGGGCATCCATTTATTCTGCTGCGTTCGGGGAGAAGTTGGGGATTCGGGGCATAGCTCGAGGGCACCTAAGTCATGGTATTGTTGGCCCAAGACTTCAACTCACAGCCCTAGAAGTCAAACTCTCTAAGCACTAGGCCTTGACTTCCCCAAAGAGCCCAGATGATGTCACTGCAGACTTAAACACATCATTAAAATTACCTCTTGAAAAGAATCTTAAACCATATGATAAAAGTTTTCAGTTTAAATATCACGCAGTGTAAAACTAAAAGTTGTCAGGTTTCTTTTGCAATCATTTGATCCTAAAAACACGCATTTTTCAGCATTTTAGAAATAAAATACTCTAAAAGCGATAACTTGCATTAAGTTGCTCTTAATGCATAGGATGACAACGAACCAACACATACAATAAAAGACCAGCACAGGTTTCCTATATAAAGGCTTTGTAGAGCTTTTTAAATCACAAGTTACACTTTAAAAATAAAGATCTTTAAGTGATGCCATATAAGAACCATTCAGTGAAATGGTTCCTTATAAAAACTCTCTTTCCTACCTTTTTATATTCTGAAGAACCTTTTTGTTTCTCCTTTAAAACTTCCCGTAAGAGCAAACCATTAAGACCCAAGAAAATATTATTCTATGAAGCATTTTTATTTTTGAGAGTGTAACCTCAAGGTATAGGCCTGTATTTTATTTATTTCTTCTTATTAAAACAACAACAAAATGCTCCAAATATTGGATAGTGTTGGTTTATCCACAACTCGACATACTCATTCCCATCTAAAGAAAATACACATCCAAAAAGAGGAAATTTTCAATTATTCAAATGAAAGAGAAGCACAGAAACACTATGCAACATATAGATATACGCTGTTTTCATTTATCTGCACATGTGCTATTTAAAGTTGTTGTTTTTTGAGTATTTGCGTTGCCCTAATTACCATGATCAGTCAAAACAGCACCACTCCTTTGCTCAGCCTCCTACAAAAACTCTGAAACACAATTTATACAGACACAGAAGAGAGAAGCTGACTTATTGATCATGTTTCTCAATTACACTTTAATATCAGAACAGCATCATAACATGAACACAACTGACCTACCAGTAAAAAGTTATTTGTATGTGAAATGAAAATGTCATCAAACATGCTTTAAAGGGACAGTTTACTCCCTCTTATATCGAGGTGGTATTTTGTTCTCTCTTTCTCTTACCTATAGGACCCTTTCTACTGTAAAATAGAAATCAGATGTCAAGAGTAATGTTCAACGCATTATTCACATTAACAGTATCTTCAAAATGTCTATCTTTTGCTTGTGCTTTTGTGTTTTCAAACATGAGAGTAGGAAATAGGTTTTAAACAACATGAATGAAAGCAATTGTTGACAAAAAATGTTTCTGCAACTTCCCTATGCACACACGTTACCATTCTATCGATACATCTATACATGCTTTCAAATTTTAAAGTGATAGTTTACCCCAAAAAAAGCACAGTCCAAGTAAATGGATGCCAGTGACTAGCATTTTTCAAAATATCTCTTTTGAGTTCTACCGCAGAAAGTCATACGAATTTTAGATTATTTTTGGATAAAATGTAACTTTAACTCAATTTATCGCACAATCTACACTAACACGACAAATACATGAAGGAACGTTTACAGATTACTAACAGAGTTTTTGGTAGCATCAGAGATTTCTTCAAAGTTGCAGTTAAGGCATGAAATTGGTTGGCATAGCAACAGAGGAACTGACAAATTACAAGCATGAGATTGGATACAATAGAAAGAAGTTTCTAGTGAGATGTTCCGGACCTAAACACACTTCCGACTTCTGAGCATACCTGTGTTTTTTGTCATTTTAGTTACATAATTGCTTAATTAAAGTGCTTCCCTTTATAAAATCATCTCTCTGCTTTTACAAACAACTTTTCCAAAGCATATAAGCAAAAGTAACAGCTTAAAATACATGTCTTAAATATTTGTTTTCTTTTATCTATTTAGGGATCCGATTCACCTTTTTATACCTAATTCACACCTGTTTAAGAGCAGATTATAAAACAAATCCACTGCATGAAAAACCTGATCTTGCAGGCAGATGGTGCTTTTGAGAAAGTGAAGCTTCTCCTAAATAGAAATTTGAGTAAAAATGCTGATTGAACTTGTATACACAGAAAGTGATGACCCACTTGTTTGAAAGTTTAATGATTTAACACAAGTATTAAATGTATGCACTCACATCTTCGTGAGCTAGGTGCACAAGAACATATGGCATTTAAACCCTGACTCTAATTTAAACAGATATTTAAACAATTAAACAATTTGATGTGTTGGCATCTCAGAAAAGTTTGTAAACACATTGAAGGTCTTTGGCACTTTCTGTGATTGACTGAAAGATCAGGCCTATGGCGAAAACATGGCATTTAACCGGATCAATACCGCACCCTGAGAGTCAACAGGAAGAACTTACAACTCAAACGTTTCACCCGCAGAACATTTTTGTTTTGTGTCGGCTATTACCGTGTGAATTAATCTGTTTTATGGTGTTAGGCAGAAACTCGAATACGAAAATGATATAACATTAATAGATCTTCCTATATATATATATATATATATATATATATATATATATATATATATATATATATTACATCCATACAACGCAGACTCTCTAACATGGAAATTGCAGCCATGTTTCTACAGTAGCCCTAAACTGCCTTACAGAACGCTTTTCATGTATACGTTGTGCCACCATCAAAGACTCATCACATGATTTCGACTTTTAGTAGCCATTGGCAGCAATTGGTTGCACACCTTACCACACTGAAAAAAATTATTTAATAATTTAATATTTTAACATAATTTCTCTTTCAATTTGAATTAAAGTTATGTAATTTAATCACAAGGAACCTACAAAATTAAAAAAAAATAATTAAAACAAAATATTAAGTAAATCCAACAACGCATTTTTTTTGTGCAATTAGTACAGTTGTTTTTTATTTTGGCAATATAATACCTATTTTTCTTTGAGGAATGACAAATAAATAATTGTTTTTTGTTGTTTGTATGTGTTTTTAGAAATCTCAATAAATACAAAATCACTTTGCTAAGAAAAGTTTATTTCCAAATACTCCTTGTCAACAAATTGGTTTCTTGCTGTGACATCTCGCTGCTGTTTTCCAAAGGTATTGTGTAAGTTTAGTGTGAAAATGGGGGATCTCTATAAAATTTGGAAAACATAGCATGAAGGAAAAACATCTAAGCCTAATATACAGAATTTCACTTTAAGTACAAGACCAGAAATAATCAGAACTGTAACAAACTGAACAAATAACCCATTTCATCGAAAACAAAGGCTATGATGCACCATTCCGTCAGCACAAATGTTCCACATTATGTTACGGTTGATTCTCTTATTATCTCTACTTAAATTTGTACAAATGGAACCAGCTATAAAAAATTATAGATGATGTAAAAAGTGTTTAAGCTACACAGAGGAAGAATACACACAAATCCCCACAGATCCTGGTCATATACGTTGACATACACACAGATTTAATCTTGCATCCACTTCTGTTCTTACAAAAATGTGTCCCATCAACTGTATCAAACCCAATGTGGCTCCCTAACCCAATACCTGAATCCATGTAAACAACTATTTCTTTTATTGGAGTATAAACCAATAGCTGTGGGAACAAATGAACTGGCTATTGCCACCACATATTTTGTTCTTCTCAAATGGGCTTTTAAATGCAGGCTATAAAATCATTCTATTAATTTCAGAGCGATTTTTGTTGTTGTCCCTGTGTCAGCTGTTAGACCGATGAAATACTTTCCATGGAACTGATGTTCCAATCATACTTCAAATTGCTATAAAAATGAGAGATGATCATTTGTATTTCCAGGACTCACATCTTATTAGCAGTTCGATGCAATACAAGACCCTTTAGAGGTGCCATATATACCAAAAAAAAAAAAAAAAGAAAATGCAAGGGGCATACAGTTTCCATACCTTCCTTATCTCTCTGAGTCTATCAAGGAGTATGAACAGATGAGGGAGCCAATGTGTTCATAAGTGAAGGATAAGAGTGAAACACAGAAGTGACATTAATAGAATGAGAAATGCGACCCTTTATCCTAATGGAAGAATTCTCCTTCCCTACAGCGACCTCTCAATCAAGTTGGTATAAAGGAAGACATGTATAGACTGTGCAATGGAGGTAACATGCTGATGTGGCACATGGAGGTTAAAAGTAATTTATCATATGTTTAAGGACAAAGCAACAGTTGACCCAAACATTTCTGCCACTTTTTTTCATAGAGCACAAAAAAAATCTCTATGAAGCGTCTTAAATGCAAGCTCATAGTGACCAGGCCTATCAATCTCTAGATTTGATGTCATGACTGGTTTTAAGATACATTAACAGTAATGTTGTCCAACCTTCATCATAAAGTTGACACATTTAATAGAAGATTGCTCTTAAAATTGGTGCAAAAGGAAAGTTTCAATTATCGTCTTTAGAGATTTAATTGCATTGTTGATTGGCAGTGTTGCAACTTGTTATTTTAACATCTTTGGCACGGCTCATTGTTTCTGAGAAATGGCAGTCGCCAGGACAGGCCAAACTTCTGAGCAGTGGCATGGCTTGAGTTTTCTCATCTTTTGAGGGTTGAAATGTGTACTTGAACCAGTGTTGTAGTTGACATTAGCTCATTCAAGTCAGAGTCAAGACCGAGTTCAGAGAGAGTCGAGTCTGTGTCAAGTGGAGACCAGAGAGATTGAAGTCAAAGTCAGGTTTGGTCAGAGACAGTCCTGAATAAATCTTTAAGAATATGTCAAATGTTTGGTGGAAAATAAAATCGGGATCATGACCATGATCAAATATGGAGGGCATGTACTTGTATTTTATTAATTTTATTAAGTGACATTAAAATATTATCAATATTTTAAATAATAATGACAGATAGTAGGTGGTATGCAGTAATTTTAGTACAATGACTTATCAGTATTAAGTGTATATAACATTTCTTTAATACTCTATACGCTTGTTAAGCCTGACGTCATGCACCACCATATATGGTGTGTTGTATACCGCTTCCAGGTCTATTGGATTCTATGGGAAAGTAAATAAAATGCTTATATACACACACATGGCCAGAGGGATAACGAGGCATAACGCTCAAACTTTTGAGCGTTATGCCTCCTTATCAGAGCTACAGCAACCAAAACTTAGCTTCTTGTTTTTTCCATTAGGTTTTTAGACGAGATAAGACAATGGCCTTTAAGAATTTTAGAGGGCTAAAGGCTATATATGGCATCCTGACCGTCCTGCTGCCTTCACACACACACACACACACACTAACTGAAGTCTGGAGTCATGCAGGATTGATCACAAGAAAATCACAAATCATAAGACGTTTACTCGAGTAGACTCGACGATAAGTCTGATTCCTATTATGTTCAAGCACAAGTCAATTCTGAGTCAAAATGCACAAAAGTCTTGAGTACTACAACACTGATTTGAGCACTCTGGGATAAGCCTGGATACCCACTTACCCTAGAGGGAGTTTACTGTTTTTAATTAATTATAAGAATTACATATAAAGGAAAAAATAATGACGTCCATGGATTATTTAACAATAAGCAACAATAAAAATGGTTCTTAAACTATCATATGGTTTCAAAAAAAAACTTTCACATGGTTTCAGAAGAATATATTTCACAAATCCTGACTTTTTGTGCTTTTATTGGCTTGATGGACATAGTCACTATGAACTGTTATAGCAGGATATTTATTCAAATAAAATAATGTGTTTAAATGAGTTATTTATAAACTATTAAAAAATCGCCATCATACAGGTTGGGAATAACAAGGGTTGGTAAATACAGTAATACATTTGAATTTCAGTCAACTATCCTAATCATCTCATACTAAAGTGCAACTAACTTCTGTAGGGCAGACCAGCTATAAAAGAACCAGCATAGTTCAATTGTCACTAATTTGTGAAAGTGAAGAAAAGCTTTCTCCGTATACTCAGGTACATAAAAATGATGCTTCTTACAAAAAACCTCACAGGCCTCCTTATTGCGCTGGAGAAGACAACCATATATTAATATTACAAAAGTAATTTTCCTCCTTGTGTAATTTCTTTTGGAGCCCAGAGTGTTTTGTCAATGAATCCTTTTGGCAGTCATTCAGTGGCAGGTGAGCTATATACCGCAGTGCTCTCTCATTTTCTCTCCCACCCTTTCTTATTGTTTTTCGCTTAGTCTCCCGACGTTTTCTGTTGTTTCACAAGCGGATGCCCTATTACATCCCTGTGGTGCTGAGGCCCATGGCAGCAGCCTGGCTCATACATGGTAGGGTCTGTGCCGCTTTAGGGAAGTCGTGTGCCATCACGCGACCGTTCTCACCTCCGCTGCCCATCCTGGTCATACTGGAACTGAGCATGGCGGCGTCGATGATTTGCTACGAGAAATAAAACACAGAGCTGACTTCAAAAGACCATTTCATATGATATGAGATTCAGTCTCCAGGATGCGCAAGCAATGTGTCATGGTATTGAATCTTTGAAGAAAAAAAAACTCAGCCATCAAGTGCAGCAGGGATGAAGAAAGTGGCACAGTAACTGGAAGCCCACTCTCTCATGCTGCAGTTTTACATAATGAAACCCTGTAGGCTCGAAACTGGAGCTAATGATGTGGATGTTGGCTTGTGCATCCTTGACGAATAAATGATTTAAATCCAGCACACTTCAGTGGATTGCCGGGGATTATGTTGCTCGGGCTGATGCAGACTAATTGGCTTGCAAGTAGCAGCGATTTGTTGCTGTGATACTCTAAATGTGCCTGTTATACGAATGTAATGCCTTAACACTTGAACCAACACTTCAAAAACGGAGACAGTTGCGGATTTTTTGACACGATCTATTTGATACGGCGTGATACCTACAACCAATCCTTCCAACACTTCAAGTTACTTTTCCTTTAGAATGAAAATTATGAGTCACCACAAGGGTTTCTGTGTAATTACATCTATATAAGTCACCGTATTCTTGTTAGTTCTGTAAGCTTTTATGAGCAATGCTCTCTAGGATTAAAGGGAGAGGCACAGTTGGCGGTATGATGTTTGCACCCACCCACAATTACCTCTTGACTGCCAGCACACTCTCCTGCCAGATCTGAAAGGAAGTGAGGTCATATAAGATAGCGGCTCTAAGTCCCTATTCCCACCACACATTGTCCATTTGTTTAGTGATACAACTATTTATAATTGTATTGTTCGTGACGTCAACTATACGCAAAATCCAAACAGTTTTAAAAGAATGCATTCTTAGCTATATTGTTTACCTTGCTTCTTTCCTACTGTCTAAAAAGCATTCGCATTAAGTTCCCGACTCATTAAGAACCGCCTCCAAGGCTACTCTGATTGGTCATACGGACTAGATTACTGTTATCGTCAACTCAGCTTTAAGTTGCCGCGTCATCACCAGTGACAAGGAGTTCCGTAACGAGTCTAATGTACCACATGTAACGAAAGTAACAGGATGCCCACGGCCGTGGGTTTTGCTGCAGTCCTGATTTCTGTTATAGAATAGTTCTTTCTGGTTCTCGAATCTGATCGGCTGAGTGCCATGCGATATTCGGCCCGAGACATTACAGGAACCACTTGACAGTTTACACGCATATCCGACAAACATTCATACACATGCACATTTATGGCTCATTATCTCTTTAACTTTAGTGTATTTTCTTTGAACATATTGACGGTGTAGAATTAGTAACTGAGGTTCGTTAAATGGTTTTGCTGCGCTGGAATTTAGCGCAGAAGAAAGTAGTCCCAAAGTTCCTTTAAAAACCTGTGGGTTTTAGGGACACTCAGATGTTATTTATGGTTTATTTACACTCTAGTGCAATTGAGTTGTTGTATAAATACAATATGGCACTCATAGTCATGTGAGTATGCACTATATACATACCACACTCCTACTTGAGCCATATTGCATTTATAAAGATGATAACTTGCTTTAATTTCATAGATCGTTAGCAGGTACTACCAAGCACACAAAGGAAATTTTAAATGATTATTTAAAATGAGGGACACTTTAAAGAAAACTAAACATTACGTTTCAGGCCGTATGTGCTTGTTGTTGTGTGGTCTTTACCCACCTTCATCCTTCGAGACTCAATTCTGGACTTGTAACAGAACTCAACAAGGGCCACCAGCATGGCAAGCCCCAGCCCACCAATCAGAATGTAGAAAACTCCGGCCACATTACTGAGGCTCAGAGCGCTGGTCTTATCCTGCAGAGCAAAGACCACAATCAAATACTTGCACAACACAGATTTACACAACCACCTATGCATGTCTTTCTGAAGCTATCACAATTATTCACTAAATAAAACATTAACAGTTATTAGTCATGACAAATACACTACACTTTCTTTGAACAGTGTGTTAATTACAAAAAGCCGAAAACAAAATATATAAAATAATAAATATGTAAAGAAAAATAGACAGCAATAAAATGTACTTTGAAAAATGTCATGCAAATTCATGCTTAAGGTGCAGGCTTGGGATAAATTCTCATCTTTTAGTAAAAATCCATCTATCCCTGAATAGTGGTTTTGTTCAGCAGAATAAATAAATAAACTATTGTAACCAAACCAGTACCTCTCCCCCCGATTCTATAAATAAATATGTGCATTAAATGTTGTGTATTATATATTTGAGTATGCATTTTGATCATGTTAGGCCATGCATCTAAAATATAGGTTTTTGTTCCTTGTTTATAAAATTTATCATGTCTTAATATTGTCAAAAAGCTATTAACAGAGACTTGTTGGTCTCTCAGTCTGGGTGGAGGAGACATCAATCCAGAGGTTGTGGGAGTACTGACATGCATCTGTCTGCTGACCATATTAAGGTTTCATCCACTGGCATGCACATTGTTTTTGGACAGAGACAAGACAGCGCAAAAGGACTCTAAAGGGGAAAAGCAATCCAGTTAGAGGTGGCATTTCATGGCAACGCTTTTATCTCCAGACTGTCATTTCCTCCTGTTTAGATGGATGGATGTCATTAAGCTTTATACTGCGTGTTGCTGTTTTTATGGGGTAAGCAGACACTGTGTCAAAAGTTGAGAGATAGAGCCGTCTTTCTATCAAGCTTCTACATATATATTTACTTTTGAAACAACAATAATAGTAATTAAAGTGTGATAATGCTTTTAAAGTAGCATCTACCAAAATTAGCCCATTATTAAGATATTAATTATAAATATAATCAGCAATTATTATCAGATTTACAATTGCTTCCACCATAGCTTATACAATCAGATTATAGTGGCTGGCAAAATTATTAATCCTGATTTATCGCATCCAGAATAATATGTTAACATGTCTGTGGGTTGCGCATTTAATTTTATATTTGAAAAAACATGCACATGCATGCAGATATTTAAGAAAAGAAAACCTTTCATACATTTTTATATATCATTTCTAATTTTTAAATCAAAATATTTTCTAAATATTCATGCATATGTATGTGCTTATAAATAAGAAGTTATTATGCACAGTAAACAGATATAAACTACATAACTATTAATAGTTTTGACAGCCATGATTACAATGTTCTAAAACTAATTCAAAGCCTTTATTTTTAGAATATGGTGCTCATATAAAACATCATTTGGTAAAGCAACATGCAAAAAGCCAAAAGTTGGGCACTTTACTGAGAATAAAAGTAAACCCACTATGCCTATTCCTATAAATATATCACAAGCATCACGTCTATTTTATAATGTGGGAAGTAACAGGGGCAAGACAGCAACATGATGACAGCGTGCAGTGTGTTTCTTGGAAAATGGCAGCTTGGAGACAGAGCGTTGGCTGCTCTTGTGTGTTTCAGAGAGATGAGGACAGGGCCTTCTGTAAAGCACTAAAGCTGGATCTCATAGTGAGGGGACGGACCGATGAGTGAACTGACCTTTCTCGCGGAGTCCTTGCTTCCACATTCCCCCTTATCGTACCACCATTTGTTTTTCAGTTTGTCTAAGACGGCTTGCTCATTGAGTTTCAACACCGCTAGGTTTACAGGGATTCTTCAACCAGGAAAATAACATAAATAACATTACCCATGTTATCTTATGTTATTCAGCATTTAAGCAGACAAACACCCATAATTATGTTTGATGTGTTTTATATGTCTACAGATAAATAGATTCAAAACAAACAAAAAAACAAAGAAAAACAAAGAACAGCACAGATACAGAGTTTGAATATATCAATGCAAAGTGATATGCATTAATACTCCATCTAGCTTTGTGGCCTTTCTCCCTGCTGCAAGATGTGTATTACAATATCACTTTGGGTAACCGGCAATAGTTGGAAACACTCGGATTTGCATCAATTTGGACTCAATTGTACTCGACGTCAATAATTTAGATCTCCAATCGAACGGAAATAAACCTCACGACGAGCAGGAGGTACATTATTTAAAGCAGAGGGAGGTGCACAGCTGCAGCCGACGTGTTTGTTAGCGTTAGTTGCCGGTTACCCCCCCAGGGTCGTGGTTACCCGCTGGAGATCTCATTTTGGGGCTGACCTTGGAATCCCCTCCTCCGCTGCCACACTCTCCCTTGTCGTACCACCATTTGTTTTTCAATTTGTCCAAGAGGCCCTGCTCGTTCAGTTTTAACACTGCCAGGTTTACTGGGTTTCTTGAAATGATAATAAAATAATCGGTGTCAGCATTGGTGATATGATACGGCGAGGCAGAGGCTGTGTCAAATAAAAGTGAGTTGTTTCAGTTGTAGAGGAATGAAACTGATCTGACTGCGTGCCTGGCTATGCTGGACTGGTTGAGGTGATATTAGTTGTCTTGTGTTGCGTTAATGTGTAAAAATATGTAACGTGAGCAAATTTTACCGGGAAAGACATGGATTCTGGGTGAGAGAAGAGGGCGAATTAGTGCAAGTTAGTTAGTGAATTAGTTCCTGTAAAAGAGGATTCGCAGATTAAGTTAATATAACTTAGATTAGCTCAATGTAATCTGCTGTATTGTAAGCATTTGTAAGACGCCCCGTCCTCAACTGTATGCAGGGGTCTTTCTCGGTAAAACCTCAGACTTCTTTCTGTAACCCTTGACAGAAGGGATGAAAGAGGCCAGTCTGCATATGGATGACTAAAACAAAGCCAAACTTCATCCATGAACGTTAATCTGAAATCTACGGGGTACACAAGACAACAATGATGTCAGGACAAATAATGTTGGATGAACATCACAGAACACATATGAGGGATGATTTTGGGGAAATGCTAATAAAAATGACTTTTGACTTTTTTGATCTTGACTTTTGAAAAAGATTTGATCTACTTTTCGGAACTCTAAGGTTCTTCTTTTTAGAGTCTGCTCTTCTTCTTTTAAAGTTTGTTGTTATGTTTTTAACAATAGCTTTAATATCATACAATGCTAAAGCAGCCCAGAATATTTTTAGATGTGTTTGGTTCGTTGTTAAATTAAAGCAGACAACTCTTTATGTGCACCTAAAGGATTAATTCTTTGGGTAAGATGAAAACATAGACATACCAT
Organism: Triplophysa yarkandensis; assembly: GCA_033220385.1. Lineage (NCBI taxonomy): Eukaryota > Metazoa > Chordata > Actinopteri > Cypriniformes > Nemacheilidae > Triplophysa > Triplophysa yarkandensis. Next base: position 17,661,425 of record CM065666.1, read on the forward strand.
TTACTTGTAGAACATAGAGAAATCTAATAATAAATAGACTATATTTGTAATGACTGAACCAGATATTTGATTGCCTAAGGTAAGGTGAATATCAAACGATTCCATCACTTGTCTGCAGACCAAAGTTTTAAATAAGCAATATAGTTTTAAAGATGTGTTCTTTGAGAAGTTCATCTTGTTGTGAATGTTTACATTCATTTGGTGTGATGAAGAGAAAAATGGAACATCAAAATCATGGTATTCACACATTAAAAGAGTAAGTTCGACCAAAGTTGTACACACCCCCATGCTACTTCAAACTTATATTACTTTCTTTTTTGTGTCATGTTTTTTTTTAAACTTTTTTACTCGTTCACATAAAAAAAAAGGTGATGGGGTCTGGATCTGTCAAGCTTAAAATCACAAAGGTGCCCTAACTCGATGTATAGACCACTTCAGATCAGTACGGATAATTCTCTGGTCCAGAAGGCCTTCCTGCTTCAGTTTTGTTACACTGTGCCAATGTTCGAACAAAATACAACTGACCGAACGTTTAGAACAGAATCAAAGTGTTAAATATTATCTGTAGGATTCAAAAACCTGTAGGATACTAAATATTGCTTTTAGACTGGTGTTTACATCTTGCAAATAAAACACATTTCAATTGCTAATTATTATTCATTTAAGTACTGTGCACCCACAGTTGTCTTGTTGCTAAGAGACAACATATACAGCACACAATTCAAGTTATTTTTAAAATAGTATAGATTACGCCTCTGTTTACTTTATGTTTTAAAAAGATCAAAGTGCTTAACCAAGTAAAATGGATTTGGAACAACATGAGTGTGTGTAATCTTCATTTTGGAGGAACAATTCCTTCAACACTACAACAGATACACTGAAAATAACACAGCAACAAATACAAATGTAATATGCTTATTTGAGCCCTGATGTTCAGAACAGACACAGACAGTTTTTAAATAACACATAGAATAGAGAGATTACACAGGAGATCTATCGTAACTACTACTTGTAAAGATGAACAACAAAGATTTTAAAATGAAAATAATTCTGGATTAATAATTAAAACATTTAAATGAAATTCAACACAACTCTCCCATGTGACCTCTCACATATTTAGAAATAAATAATAATCACTGTCAGAAATGTATGTTGGATGGGAATACCAGGAGGTTTGGGTTTACCTTAGGGCGGATCCTTTGGGTGTGGCTACTCCATAGCCCTTAGAGTCCAGGTTTCCTCCCACTTTCATTGTGTCACACGGTTTGCGTTGCTCAATGTACTCGTTCATAGTGGACTCCAGAAGATAAGCATACTTCCCTTTAGACTTTCTCACCCGTATGACACCTTCATCGGTCGTCTTCACGAACACAGTAGGCTCTGCCGACTTCATGTACGACCACATCTTCTCGAATACAGCGATCTTTGATCTCTGATGATATAAAGTAAGATTGAAGTTTCTTAATAAAATGGTTTGTTCCATTCCTCAATTCTAATTGGTCAGCAGCTGTGTGTTGTTCATGATAAGGCACAGCTTCGACCGCTTCACTAAATGGTTTCATGTATTATGGAGCCCCCTTAAAAACAACAACAACATAAACAAACAATTGTGACTTTTCTTAATGAAAATTTTAAACATAATATTTTCAAATTAATATATACATATTTACTTTTGATACTTTTATTGTGTGGTAACCATTTTATAAAAGCAATATGGTAGTTGATGCTGGGCTTCATAGTAAATACTCATGATAGCCAGACCTCTCTTACCTTATTGCTTAAAGCATTTTATAATGATCTCTGTGTTCGATAAATACAATGCTTTAAAGTGATAGTTCAGCCAATCACCTAATGTCATTTTAAAGCTGTATGACTTTTCTTTATTCAGAAACAACCAAAAGATATTTTGAACTGCCAGCCAAACAGTGTTGGCACCCATTCACTTCTTTTGTATGGACAAAAACAAATGCAAGTAATTGGGAGACAGTTTCCAACATTCTTCACAATACCTTCTTTCGTGTTCGGAGGAAGATTTGAAATGACAAGGGGGTGAGTAAATGATCACTTAAAGAGATCTTCAATCTTCAACATGTATGACCGTTAAAGGTTTTTCTATATTTGTTACTATGGGAATGGCTTCGGGATTTCCATGATCATTCACCAACCTTCTGATTTCTAAATGTAACTTATGTGCTTCTTACCCTAAAGAACTCTTTGGTAGATCCTCCATCCAAAGTCCCGTATGCAATCTCTGTCTGCTTCGCCAGGTCTTCTGCACTCTCGATGGGTGACACCATCCTCTCCACTGTGAGGAAGGCAGCAAGGTTGGCTGTGTAGGAGGAGATGATGATCAGAGTGAAGAACCACCACACACCTCCAACTATGCGACCGGAGAGAGATCTGAAAGAAGTACAGCAGTAAAGCAGATGGTTAACACCATGAAAAATTAACGTCAGACTCTATAAATTGTCAATTTTTAACTTAATTTAAGCTTCTGACACCACTGGAGGTTACATCTACTGTTGATGCGATTTTCTAATATGACAATACCTTTTTCTGTGTGATTTCAATGAGAATAAGGATAAGGGATATGTTATATGATGGATAATAAATAATGCAATAACATCATCATGGAACGTCATCTAAATGATGGGCACAACTTGCTTATATTCAGCGAGTCTGCCTAAAATAGTAAGACGGAAATTAGTTTAAAATTTACTTGAGCTTGAACAAACACCTTTATACAGCTTTGCTATATAACCTTTGTCAGTTTGAGCAGGTTTGATCTTTCACTTTATGCAGATTCCTGTGTATGTCTGCTTGTCTTCAAACGTTAAAAAGCCTTTTTAGTCATTTACTGAGTTCAATGAAACTACCAAATTTAATCGAAGAGCTCATTCTGCCAAGCTTGCACTAAACTTTCTGCATGCTCTACTTTCTAATAAATGCTGCTGCACTGACTGTTTCACTTTCAAGGGAAATATATTCTTCTCATAGCTTTCAATGATATTATCAGGAATATAAAAGGGGGCAATAAACCATTCAGAATTGTAAAAGGTAAGCAAAATGTTTTGTTAAAGAGTGGAAGTAGACGAAAGAAAGAGCATGTTTGATAATAATCTAGAACAGGATTTTTATTTCATACTTCTTTTATAAAGGTATGTTTTATACGGTATTATACGAAAAAGCAACAAGATCAAGGATGCGTGTTTAAACAAATAAACAAAAAGCAACCCATAGCACAGCCTACGACGCAAAAATGAATGCATATATTTTGACAAGCTGATTATAGTCATCATGATCGACCTATTTTCAAATGCAAAGAGCCACGGCAGTCAGGAATAAAATCATCACCCTGATTCTCACCACACAATAAGACTATTACTGCAAAAGGAAAAATATCAATGGTGGCAATGCAACATCTCATCAGAAAAGCACTACCATCTTAAAAAAGAAGAAAAAGAGAAAAACAATTAAAATTCTAACTCGGCTGGATCTCTTTATTTCAAATTCTGTGAGCTTTCAATCTGTTAAAGCTTATCTGTCCCCTTCTTGTCTTTCTTCTGACTCAACAATGAGATATAACATTCACTTCTAGTGAGTCTGTCAAGTGGCTGGGTTGTGAGTGCTTTTATAAACTTAAGTCAGTAAACTCTTAGAAATGTACACAAAATTTAAACAATATATTTTATCAATGTCAAAGCATTATAATTGTAAATTTTTTACGAAAACTCATCGTAATTGTTTAGAGTGTACAACCTCAGTGTTTGCAAGCAGATTTATCAGTAAAAGAAAATATCCCAATTAATCATCCTTAATTCAACACATCGATTTGATAGCTCTTTTTTATATTTTATATTGATAAACTGTTCCAAAATAAATGTGTATATAATATATGTTACAATGTACATGTGTAAATATTGTATAGCAAATACTAAAAAATATTAATATAAATATATTTAAATGTATATTCAAATATAATTTCAAATATGTTTAAACATAAATATATAATAATCAAATATCGTAAATATATTCCTGTATGTTTGTGTATTTAGATATGCAAGTACGCAACGCACAAAATATTTATTTTGAAATCTAATTATCGCGATTTATCAATCCCTTATATAGAATAATATAAAATCATATACATGTAAAAGTTTGGATGTCCTATAACATAAAGTGGAATACAAGCCAACCAGTAATAAAAGTTGATGTGATAAAATGCAGTGATCGATCTGAAAGAAGTTTTCTAAAAGAATTGCACACCTTTATTGGTTAATGACTTTCAGAAAAAATATTTTGCTCTACATTGCATAGTTTTCTCTGTATTGAGAGGTCAAAAATGTCCTGAAAACCATTACACAATGCATTTAAGAATCTGACTACACATAATTATATTTGCAGGCCGACCAGCAGACTCATTCCCCAGATGAATAAACCAAAATGAATTATCGAACAAATTCACAGAATATAGGTCACTTCTTAATTCTAAGCAAAAGAAAGTTTCTCATAACAGACAAGGACCCTTTAAAACATACACATCACCATGGAGACACGAGTCTTATTATTATTCCATATTGTTAGGCTGAAAAACGTCTGTTCGGTTTTTCCGATGGGAACGTTGTGACATGCTGATCATCTTTTTCTACTCTGGTGTCACGGATCCATTAAGCGATGCAGAACATTTCTGTGCACTGGAGATGGCAAGGTCACCTCCACAGTGAGAAGGGCCTGATCAAGACCCCCACCTCGAGGCTTCTTTGCATATGTGTTTATATTGTGAGATTACATTGATGTCAACGTGACCCACTAGTGTCATTCTGTATGGAAGTGTTTGTAAACGGAAGAGTATTTTTATACAGGGACAAGAGAATCTGGTTAAAGATGAAGTGACATTTTAAAGCCTTAGGGTGGAGGGGGCACTATGGTGCCGGGGTTGAACTGTCAAATCCGCTGTAAGCCTGATGGTGTGACCCCACATCCACAGACACACTACAAATTTGACTACAAAGGCCCACGGCATGTATCACCACCTCAGGGTTATTATATGCTCTCTGTGTCTTTTATGCACCCATACACACACTCTTATGATAATTCTTCAGCAGGTGTGAAAAGACAGATCACTGCCCTCTGGGCCAATTATTTACAATTCACTGGTCTTTTCTTAGACATCACATCCACATCATGTTTTTTTATTGACCTCTTGATACCATGAGATTCAGAAGAGGCTTTGAATTCAAGGACAAAAATTCCTTTTCTCTAATCGCTTGTTTGTCCAAACCTATTTTCATTTATTAATTTTGCAGATGCTTTTTTATGACTTCCTTTTATCTGCAGAACACAAGAGAATACATTTGGAGAGTATAGGCAAATATTGTAGCACCCATTTACTTCTATCGAATGCAAGTCATTTTGCATCGGCATTGTTTGGTTACCATCATTCTTTGAAATATCCTCTTTTTCTATGGAGCGATTTTAGTCTCATTAATAATTAATGCTTAAAACGCAATGTTCCTGTGCGTAGTTTATATACATTCACATACAACTTGAATGTGCTTCAATTAAAATGACATTCACGTAAAATAATTTTCACAAACCAAAAAACAATTCACAGACGTACAACTGATCACAAATGTTTTGCAAGTTTAAAAACTACAAGTTCACAATGAAATGTGAATGTGTAAATGTTTACACGCGTGTGAATCAATTTGGTTTTTTGGTGTGTGTATCTTTGAGACTCTCCTGGTAGTGCCCCCGCCCCTCCCATGTGGGTTGATATTCTTGAAGCTAATCAGATTCAGACTTACTATTTAACCATTCATTACCACCGGGAGTGCAGGACTCAAGTATCTGTCTTTAAAGCTCAATTTTAGATTGCGACCGATCCATAAAAACGAGAAAGAAGACTCAAGGATTATAATGTAAGCACTGGAGCTTTGCTTGTACTTATTTACTCAACATTCAAACAATGGATGATATAGCGAGTCAAAGTGTATTTGATTACATAACCAGAAGTCATTTTTAGTGAACTTCTCAAACCTGTCTGTGTAACACCTCTTATTTATGATATATATGTTTATATCTGCATACGGTGTATGTTTTAAATAAACAAGGACAAATAAAAACAATACATGATTAGTTCTAGGAAACGTTATACTGTATGATCATGTCGGAAATGAGAAGCTATAGATAGTAGAAAATGTGGTCTTGTGCCAATCCCATGTAGGTTTAAAGCTTAGATTTCGTCAGATAGCTAGGTCCTTTTAAAAACATAATAATTCACTTAAGGGGATATTAGGCCGGCCATTCCGACAGTGAGTCAAACCGTGCAAACTGTGAGTGTCAATGAATCTTTGATGTTATGAGTCTTAGGAAATCATCACCATAACCCACATGCCAACCCCAACCTGCTCCTAATAAACCTTATTATCTAAACTACCTATTGGTGACACGAGACAGAATATGATGGGCATGGTAAAGAGTGCACCTCTTCCAATGTTGGATGAGTAAAACATAATTTCAGTTAAACAAAAGCAGACATAGGCTGAGTTTATAATATATGTATCATATATACATCATCAGAGCCGGAACAGACTGCCGTGCTTCAGTAATTTGCTACTTAAATTATGGGACTTGTTTAAAGCATCTGTGTTATCTCCACATGACTTCATATTACTGCAACGCTCAAACCCAGATAATTGCTTTGATTGTCTGTGTTCTTACAGTATCTGCCCTATTTGCGATCTGTCTAAAGCGACATTAAACGCTCTTTGTTTCTGGCGCCATCATGAGAAAAAATGAATTAATCTAATCCATTCATGAGCACCTCATCAGAAATGTATCTAGGGGGCCCACTTAAATAACAGGGCGAGAAAGTTTTGTACAGAACAGATGAGAACTGCTGAACATCAATGTGAGCTATGAGTGGCAGCGCTGACATTTGTAGAGGACAAACAAGTTTCTGTCAGAGATAAATACTGTAGGCAGCCCGGTGTCATTTCTCTGGCCCACACAGTCCTCATTACAAAAGCACTCATGCCAAATAACCTTTTTTGTAATAGTGGTCTCTGAGATGTTTCGCAAATGACGGCACAGATGTAAACACACGGCATCAGAACCCCTTATGTGTACAGAAGTTCAAAGTCCCTGTATCATAAATAAAACATTTAAACCAAGAACTGCCCACCAACAATTACTGGCTACATTAATATTGATGTATGATTGTTGTATAATTGGCCTTGGACTGTAAACCTAAGCTCAGAGTACAATGTAAGAATTTACAAAACGTATAAAAAAAGCTTGAGGTTCTTTTGACGAAAAAAGGAATCTCAAGTTGGCATGTTTTATGGGAACGTAAAGTCAACGCATGTCCTCTATTAAAAGCAATTTGATCACCCCCTGGTGGCAGGGTATGTTGTATATGTGAAACTATATTGCATATAGGTCATAAACTACATACTTTATCGTTTACATTGAAAGGAAGTGAGTCATTAGGGAATACCTTTATACCGGGGCTCTGCATCGACTTCATATACTGCATAGACTCTGGGACTGAATTACGCTATCTGCGTAATATGTCAACACATCTGGACCATTTTTGCCATTCAAATATAACAGAGGTATGATGTCATGCATTAAGGGTAACAAACTATAATTTGGAGATATTAAAAGTATAACACAAATGCGTTTAGTAGGCAACAAAATGCCTTTCCTGATCTCTCTTGTTAAAGTAAAGAAAACTCCCAAAATATGGCTTATTGTAGAAACGTAATGAAGCTTGCCCAAGACATCCTCACACTACCTTAAGCTCAAAGAAAGACATTCCCACAAAAGATTTGGTCCAGAAACGCTTGTCAAGCTCAGTGCTCTGGAGGAGACAATCACATCTGTCATGAGATCCGCTGGCTAAGTAATCTAATTTGAGCATGTTGCTACTTTCCCTCAAGTCAGGGATATACATGTCCAACCAAAATGTCAAACACTAGCTGAAGAGCAAGTATACCCAGAGGCTCAGGGCCGATTTGCACATAATGAGGCCAGAAGACCCTATCAGTGGTGTCAACGCTGGCCCAACCCTTGCTTGCACTTCCCTCATGACTAATGGTAATGAAAAATGTTTGAACAAGTGTCAGTTTGGTCAAAGAAGCCTTGAATAAGGGGCTTGGAGTATAAAGGTCAGGGGATATTGAGAAACAGTGTTCTTCCTGCAATGTATTAAAAATGGAAAAGCTATTTTCCTACTCATTTTAAAGGACTCAACACAGGCAGATTTATATATATATATATATATATATATATATATAGTGATGTATTAAAGATGTTATGTAAATTGAGTGATCTTTTGCACAATACAAATGTTGTCTGTGCAATAAATCCCAGAGAAATGTTTAAACACTAATAATGATAATAGTGATAAAAATGCTCATTTGTCATTGTCACCTACCTCGGTGAGATATCACATCCTTGTTGCATGAAGGCTCCCAGGGAAAACCACAGACTGTTGAAGATGCCAAACTCATTAGAGTGCTCCGGCTGTTTCTCCTGCTTCTCATCTCGCTGATTGTGGTTCTGACCGTGCTGATTCGGTGACTGGTCGGGTTCCGGCGACGGTGGTTGGTTCTGGCTATGCTGTTCCGCTCCGTCCTCTTCGTCGTCGGCGTGCCACTCATATGGACTGAAGCGGCTCACCAGGAACAGCACCACGCTTACGCCAATGTAGGCGAACACAATACACATCCAGATTTCATAAGCCAGTGGGTCCAGGAAGGAGAAGACACCTGGTTTGGATTTGGTGGGCTTTTTAATCATGATGGATATACCTAAGCTCATGAATGGCTTGGAGAAGTCGATGACCTCCTCTCTGACCAAAGTGATGGTGAGGGGAGCAACAGCCACATCCGCTTTCTAAGACAAAAGGATAACATAATGAACAAAACCGTTTATTTTGCATCAAAAATATGTATTTTATTACTAAACTGTTTATAGGAACAAATCCCTTACATTTATAAATAAATGACATACATTTAGGAGACTCTAAGTGTATTCTAAATGTACTATATCAACATTATGATTTTGAAAATCAAGGTTCTATCTGCAAATAGTCATTATAGCAATAAATTTTTTGGCAACGCAGTAAATGAACAGTTTACTTATTATTTTCTTACATATGAAAAAAGTGTTGTAATCATGTGTAAAAAACAACATTTATTTTCTAAGCTTCACCCTGCTGAAAAACAAAATTTCTCATGGTCGCTTCAGCTGCCATGTACAAGCTGGCAAGCATCACATGAGAATCCCTCTCTAGAGATTTATCAGTCTTTAGTGACCTTTTTTTGGAAGATTTTTTTACTTAAATGTCATAATGTTATATTTAATATTACAGTGGTGCTCATTCTTAATCTATTTTGGGGATTATTTGGGATTAAGCACCACTATAACCGCTGTACCTAATAATTATGCGTATAACTTCTTACCATTAGAGACAGAAACAAAACATTCAAGTTCTCAATTAGGGACTATTTTTCTGTTCCAAGGAAGGTTTTTATGATTTGACTTCAAGAATGTTGTAATTTAAAACATATTTTTTAGCTTGTATTATGCGGTGGCTGTTTTATTAACGCAATAAAGCACTTGAAACTAGTGCTTTATCATCACCTAAGTGCTCACATAAAAATATATTTTACCTTTAAACCAAGGATAAAATTAATCTTACGAATCATATGCCAAAAAAAAACTTTTTGAAAACAACTTGAAGAATTATGAATCATTATGGAGTCAACTCAACACTTTATCCCCAAGAGAACCTTTTTCACAGTAACGCTCACAACCCTCATAATAATGCTATTTTTCTTCAAGGAGTGAAGAAAAAGAACGCTGTTTGAGAACATTGACTCAAGATGTTCATTTTTAACCCAATGAAGACAGACTACTGACACCGCTCGGCTCTAAAGCCACTTTTGCTATAGCCTCGGGATAAGAATGCTCAGAATAGGAAATAGAGTGCATTCACAAAGCCTTTCTTAGGTTCACCTCAGTTTTCTTTTTGTGCATGTGTTTGGTAGTATGAGTAATATGCTTCCTTGTAAAATGACTTCTCACTGACACATCCACAATGTTCTGAAATGTCCTGGCAGTGAGGAAAATCTGTGATAGGTGATAACTTTCGTCCACCCTGAGGTGTTGAGGTTTGAACACGCTGTCCTGTCCTGAATCCAGATGCACACTTTGCCAGCACTTCTTTTCAAAAAGAGTTTGTGTCACTGAAATGGAGACCCGTAAAATCATAACGTTAAAACAACATAGAAAAATGACTGTATCTACTTACACCATACACAAGTTCTCCAACCATTCCATTCCACATCTTCGTCTCACTGTCTTTGGCTCCATACTTTCCATCCCCCACGAGCTCCAGCCTGTAGGAATAACCCACATGTTTGGCGATCTCTGCGGCCAGCTCCACGCAGTAACCTTCATACTTGTCATTTCCTTGAAGCTGCTCGTGGTTCTTCTTCAGCATCACATATGGAGATTCCTACAGATGAGGAATGTCATTTTAGTGTTTGTTTTCATTTGACGTGATGCTTTCTGTAATTGGCTGGTAGTTTGAGTAATGTGTTATTTGGGGGGGTTGTTACGGTAGGAAGGGGCTTGGCATCAGCTACATCAAATGCTTTCCAGCATCTTTCAGCTCATAAATTATGAAAGTATCACGCTTCTGATCAGTCGCAGAGAAAACCATCGAAAACATAAAAAATACAGTCCCTGCTGAAAACAGCAATGGGACATTTTTATAGTAATAATGGGAATTGTACTGGTTTTATCGCGATCTATAATGGTGTTATCTTGTTCCTGCAATAGACAATAAAAACAATAGAAACTTCAAAGAAGCTATCACAGAAATTCTATCGGTTGCTGTAAAATCCCCTTATGAACCAATATCAGTTTCAAGTAAAACCCCTGCAAAATCCAAAAGTTTTTGGCCATTATTCTACCAAATGACACCCCACCTATAGAATCCATTACATACCATTAGAAGCCTTTATAGTTTCTGTTAACAGCAATACACCTTTAAACCATTACAACTTCTCAATGTAGTTAGCTGAAGGCTTTTTCTCTTCTATAATGATTTTTCGTGTTGATATTTTAAGTTCTTTCCCCTCCTTCTCACACTTACGACTGAAATTTGTTCAAGTGGGGCTCCTCAGATGGATCAGCTTACGTCAAAGCACCAAAACCCTTTGTAAAAATAAAGACAGTGTGCTTTGAAAGCACTTTCTTCTTACTTGATGTTACGTGCTGTTTATTTTGCGCAGAACAAATTGCTGAATGAGGTTAAACACACCTTTCGGTGAAGCAACTAAATGCTCAGGCTTACAAGCAGATTGAATCCTGTGCATTTTTGTGGGCTGCCCACATCACCCATACCTAAATCTGCCAATGTTTCTATGTGTATTCTAGCCATTATCAATGCACTGTCATGACATTATTTAGTGTGATTAACAGTTGCTGCACTGCTGCTTCAGCTATGTTCAAACCTGCCACAGGCAAAGCGTCCTTGCCACACGCAGCTGATGCATGTAACAGAAGGGGTTGGGGTTCGCAGTACGCCATTGGAGTTTTAAGGTTTGTATCACGGATCTTTCGGTACGGTATGAATATCGTTACATACCAATTAAATCCCATTGGAATAATGTGCAAAGCAGACTATAATGGAAATGTTGGGATGGTTTTAATGGAATAAGTTAAAGCTATATAATGTTATGTTAAAGGAAACTAATTCGAAATTTTTGTGATGGTTTCCATTGAGTTTCTTTTTCAGCAGGGTATGCAGGAAAGCCCTGCTATACAAAACCTCGCAGAAATTGTAATAGTTTTTATACAATGTGATAATTTATTTATTTAAATATAATTATGAACCATTACAAGATTCCATTCTGTATTGCTTTTAGGGCATTATTCCATTACAACTCAAAATGCCAACAATAGAATCCACCACACACCAGTACTCACCATTATAGTTCTCATTAAAACCAATACAATTGTCATTACAACCACAAAATCCATAACTTGGCCTATTGTGTTTTTAGCAGGGATGTACAGTATGAGGAAAAGGCTGTTTGCTTTGTGCGAACATAAAAGTATACTGTTCTATGAGGAACCTGGGTGTTTCATTAGCTCTACAAAGACAAATCAATATCACATCTGTCTTACAATCAAAGTCAAAAAAGACTCCTTAAGGGATGGAGGGATTTTTGGAGTTCTGGTGAAATAAGATTTATAACCACTAGAAACTCAGAGTGAGACCACAAACTGTGTTCGTAATGAGCAGAGCAATGATGCCAGCGGGGTTCTTAAGCATCCGCACCACCTATCACCCTTCTGAGAGGACGGTGATTCACCGCAGAGCTCTTCTTCCACGCAATGACTGATCTGCGAGGAAAATATTTGTACTGTACATAGAACATCCATCACTAAAACCAAATAAAATTGTTATAGAATTGTTGGACCACAGGAAGAGGAGCCGGGTGGTGGATAAATCATTCATGTTGCACACTTCAGGATCATTAGCGGCTTTATCAATCATTAGTCCGGATTGTACAAAGACGCAGCATGCACAAACAAACACACTTATTCAATTTTTTTGTTGACATGGATGACAAGTAGTTCACACTCAAGAACAGCCGACTGGAACAATGAAAGTGTGGGATCTTAATGAGAAATACAGGTATACTAAAAATCTGTGTTTTGCAATAGGAAAACAAATAAGAAAATCACATCCCGCTGAGCAATACTAAAATACCATTTGATTTTCTTCCATATGTATCTTGACATTTTTACCTTTTCTCCAAAGTGGCTTTAAAAAAAGCTTTCCCTTGGCTTACAAATGTCAGATTTCTTGGGTAAAGCATCGACCTTTCTGAAATGAACGCGACACAAGTATTGTTCAACTCACAAGGATGGTGGTGACTACATAAGTCCTGTTTTGCAGTCCGAACGTCTCATTGAGCATGCTGGTGAATGTGGCTGTGCTCACATATTTTTCATGTTCGTTCCAGTAGCCCACCTGCAGACAGAAAGAGCAACATCACAGCAGTGAGCAAAGGAATGTCAGAGGCACTATTTTTAGAATGTTAAATATTCATATTGATGGTTTAAGAGGAGCTGTAATCACTTGAAAGGCGTGCGCGGCTCTTTAAGCTTCCTGTGACTACCACTTCATTCACTTTCATCACAGTGTGTTTCACGTGCAGCTTCAGGTTAATCATTACCAATCACAGTTATGTCAAGAGAATGTCAAGCGCATTTGTGGAGCAAATTTTCAAGTGAAAAGTGTGTTTAAAGTTGAAAGTGACAGCTTTGTTGTTATGGGCAGGCCAAAATGACTAATAATGTGTTAAAATGGGGTAGCTCTCTGTACATGCCTTAGGAGTAGTCCTTGACATTTTTTACTTAAATATGTATTAATTATATTATTTTTAATACACACAAACAATATTTTATTATATTGTTTTATTGAATAATTATGTTTCTAAATAATACTAAAATGTATCCGCATATATTCCTTTGTTACGATGAACACAGAGAAAGATATTTGTAAGAAATGGGAAATTTTGAAGAATGTAGGACACTTTTTGACTTACCATTTTTATTTTTCCTACAGTGAAGTCAAAGGGATCCAAGAACTTTTTGTTTTAACACATTCTTCCAAATATCTTTTTCTTTATTCATCAGAACAGAGAAATGTTAACAGGTTTGAAAAATTATAGAGTGTGAGTAGTTCAGTTTTTTTTTAACAATCCCTTTAATCTGATCCTTGTCTGGAAAAAAAACGTAAAAGTATAGCACGGATTTACTAAAAAGTTATTGCGTTTCCCATTACTAACGAATATTCAATATGCAGTATCACATGCACCCTGCAGTGAGACTGCCTGCTTGTTTTTATATTATCAGAAATCTTTGGTCACTTTGAAATAAATTGATTGCAAAAATATTTTTCGGTTGGTGTGAACGAGCTGCACCAGATGTTTTTGTAGTGTTAATTATAATTTAAGATCTCCCTTTTAAACCATTTACATCATTACTTTAGAAAGGGATTTAGCATTATTACAATATATAAATTGTTGCAATTCCTAATAAAGTTAAAAAATATTTGACAAGCAGACATCTGACTTACTTTCTTGGGTCCATTTGGGCTCAATTCCATCACGCTGACAGTGAAGTTGGTCCGATGCCCTTTGTCATTAAACTGAACGTTTCCGGTCAGTCCTTCAAACTTCACCTACGAAGAAAAATGATTTAGTTTGTCATCAAGAAGTGACATATTTGCATGCAGCTACACTATTCTACAAAGCCCTACAATCATTCTTATTCAATTCTTTTCTTTCAAGAAGGAGGATGTGGGGTTTTGCACAGTGGCACCACTGGTTACCTGCTGTAAGGCCCTCTGAATATCAATTCCCTGGCCCCAGGGGGCAGGAGGGTTTGCCAAACATTCTCCTGCGTTCCCCCTGCGAGAGATATCAATGCGTTGCTTTCTCAGGTTCTGGAAGGCAGTGGCCATGACGGTCACCCCGTCATACGTGAGAGCTCCAGTGTACTGTGCAGTTCAAATGACATTAATTAAAATGAGAGTCAAAGCATACCATAGCTATAAATGCATGCACACTCCTAGACAAATTCATAGTCTTTCCAACAGGTTTTACATCTATTACATTTTAAAATCCATCAAAAACATCATACTTTGATGACAGCGACCTCGCAATACCTTAAGTCTCCTTTTGGGACTTTTCAAGTCTTTACTATCAAACTCCAACCATTCCTGTATCATTCTACTGACAGCAGGATCGGTGTAGTTCATGAGCTGAAAACCCGTCACATTGGCACCACCCTTCTTGAATTCTGTGAGATTAAGATCCATAAAGCCCTGAAAGTAAACATATAAGTGTCACCCCAACGTAACAAACATGCACTTAAACACAGTGCACTGTGATTTTTTGAAACATAAATAAAATTATACCTTAAAATAGGATTAGGGAATTAAAATGTAAGCTGAATCTATTTCAACATCCGTTGAAAGAAAAATAGTGCAGTGCCTAGTCAAGCAGAGCTACAGAACACAATATGAACCCATAATTATATTCAAAATAGTTTTCAGACAACATTATATCCCCTTCAACTAAATCTTGGAGTATTTCCAAAGAAAATGGTTAGAGTTATGAATATATTATTGAAATAGTCTGACAGGCGAGCATAAATCAAGTACACAATATAACACATAAATATTAGACCTGCTAATACAATAATATATGTGTAGAAATGCCACACAAACAATCTGGCAACAGTTAATTGCTTGTATGTTTGCACGGGTGACCAGTTCACACTGAGATGAACGTCAGAGGAATCCTTCAGACAAGTGTTGTAGTCATGCAGATTTTATTGTCATTAGTTGTGGGATGACATCTTTTTCATTATTGCTGAATTGGATTATGTGCCTGCTAGGAGAGTCTTGCAGTTTGGAATATCTTATTTCCTTTCATTACAGAACCAAATTATAAATATATGATGCTTTCTGTAAAATCTCAGTTAAGAAAACTATGTTTTTTACGGATGTAGAAATATATGTTTCTACAAATACTTAGACTGAAATGTACCCAAGAATATGATTACCCAGTAATCTGATATAAATAACTATATATTCATTTCCATTTTATTTGTATAAGGCTTTTAACAATGTATGTTGTTTCAAAGCAGTTTAACATGAGAAAAAGAAAAGAAAACAGAGAAAGAGGTAAAATACAGAATAATAAACAGAACCTTAAAATAATCTACTAAAAGCAGTCTCCACTTAAGCAAACCAGCATGGCACAGTTGTGAGAAACTAAACATCAATGATGAATAAATGGAGAAAAAGACTCACCTCGGAGGACCGGGTCTCATCTGACACATTATAGCAACACTCAGTTACACGCACTGTGTGCACAATTATTAGGCAAGTTTTATTTTTGAGGATTCATTTTGTTGTTGCACAACCACAGTGCTCTTGGTCAATAAATTTAAAACAATATATATTTTTAACAAATCCTTAAAACTAAATATTTAAGTTTTGGCTTTCTTAGAGAATAACTACATATACACCGTTATTAGGTAACTAGTGTGCAGAATTATTATGCAACTAAATGCAATCAAGAAAACTCACTCCTTATTTTTACCTGTTTAAGTGAAAATAATATAAAAATAATTTCTGATATTAAAAAACACCTCTGTGACCAATATAGCTGCCCTTCTGTTCAATAACATTGAAAATCTATTCCCAATCTGTACTGTTCACAGTCACTGTAAATTTCCTGCTTAAGAAGGACCCAAAAGGGTTCAAATCAGGGTCTTTATTGGCCAGCCAAGACATGGAGTACTTTGATGCATGTGATGGAGCAATGTCTGGCATAAAAATGTAAGTCTTTTTTAAAGTTGCAGACTTTTCCCTGTACCACTGCTTGAAGAAAGTGTCTTCTAAAAATTAGCTGGAGGTTTGAGAGTTGATATTTTGAGTCCATTTTCAACCCGAAAAGGTCCAACTATCTCATCTGTAATAATACTTGACCATTCAAGACCCACGCATCCACCTTGCTGGCGTCTGAGTTGAGTCCACAACACCTTTAAAATAAGTGTCTTCAGATATAAGTGTCTTCAGATATTTCTTGGTCCATTCTTTATGTTTTAACTAATGTGTCTTGTTCAGAGGTGTTTTTTTTACGTTGGCCATGTCTCTGAGAACTGAACATACTTCATACTTTACACAAGTCATATTCCTACTTCGTGACAGTCCAGTTAGGGGACACCCTCACTCGTATATAATTACACATCACCTGATATGCATTAAATTCTATGATCATTCAAGTTTATAAAGTTTGGAGTTGGAAATTATGGATAAAATGATGATATGTTTAAAATAATCACTTGCTTAGTAATTGTGCAAACAATGTAATAACTTGAATTCAAATAAATTATAAATGAAAATGACATCTGAAATAATTATTAGCCAAATGTTTTGTATAACTTATTCAAAGATCAACATGTACACGCGATGTGGATTTTATTGCTTATGTATATTATAATATTTAACCAGTAAATTATTTTGAGATTATGAAAGTCCCACTTCGCTTTATGACGTCTACAACAAATTTCTGTACTTTAAAGGTGTTTAAAACTTTTATTTCTAATAGCAAGTTGTTATCATCTTACTTCTTGACTGACTCCCACATTGTACTTGCAAATCTGAAGTGTTCGTGTTACTTTTCTTTTTCCCCGCCTATAACTTAACTTTCGCCTTTCCAAATTGGCAGATGGCTTCAATTTACTTACAGCAACATTAAACACTGCATCAAAGTAATTTAAAGAATACCACTTACACAAAAAAAATGATAATATAAGGCAATTATTCATCTCCATAAAATCAGACCCACCCATGCACTCAAATCTTAACTCTCAGCGTGATGCTAAAATGAAACGCATATAAAGCCTTCAAAACTGAGTACAAATGTTAATTCAGACCCTCTTAAAGAGTAATTTGCAATCTATCTGTATTGTGCATTGCCTTTAAAAGCCTGCATGCACCCCACTCACAAAGTAAGAAAAATAAAGTAAGATTTCTCTTAGCACTTCCATGAGATCTCAATAAATGCACAGCAGATTACCCCACAGTAAATTTCTAAGGAGCCTTAAGGCCCTCGCTTCATCAGCAGACCAACAGAGGGCTGTAGGACATTAGCTGCTTCACTTACCAGGTTCACTAGTATGTAATGGTAGTTCTTCAGGTTCTTTTTCTGTGCAGCTATCTAAAGGACACAAAAGCAAAGGAAAGGTAAGTATAGGAGTTCAACCTTTTGTCTTGCTGTCTCTAATGGCAGCGGTCTTTCATTCGACTCTAATCAAAAGTATAATTTTAAGCCTGGTTCTCTAAATAGCAATGAATAGGTCCTATCATTCAGGCGCTAATTGCACACCCTCGCGAGCTCACTGAGTGCAGAATATCTGTGATCAGAAAGGGGCAGTCAGAACTACGTGTGATGGAAGGGAGGACTGAACGATTTGGCATCTGTCGCCATATGAAGTCCAATTACAGGGTTTAATGACTACATGTACATCACAGTTGCAGGAACACCTGTGAACATCAGCAGATCCCCCAAAGCACGACGGCAGGGTTAACTGTGTCCGATGTTGATTTCTTTTGCTTAATTTGGACTTTATCGAGATCTTGTTCATTCAAATGTAGAACAGCTCGAAGACTTACTAAGCGGTTGCACGTGTATAGTTGAAAAAATGCAATATAAACATAAAAGCCATAGGTCAACCTAAAATTAAAATATCATTATTATCTCATTGTCATTTCAAACCTGTAGGATTTCTTTCTTCTGCAAGACACAAAACAAGATATTTTGAAGAATGTCGTTAACCAAAAAACGTTGGTTCACTTTTATTAATAATAAGGTTTCTTTTACAAAAAAATTCTTGTTTTGTGTTCTGTAGAAGAAATAAAATCATTCAGGTCTGAAATGAAAAGAGAGTGAGTTTACAATAACAGAATTTTCATTTTGGAGGGAACTATCAATAAAATACACAATATAAACCTTCATCAATGTTTTAGATGTAGTATTCACCAAGTTTAAGATGGAATTGAGTCTCTCCAGCTCACAATCCAGAATGATCTTGTATTCCTTTTTGTTTTCCAAATCTTGGATGACTTTCAAGAATGCTGCTTCTGTCAGAGTGTCAAAGTTTATGGATGTCACTTGCCAGGTCTTCTCTGCTGCCATGTCCAAAATCTTTTGTAGCACTGTAAGTCCTACGAAAAAAAGATGAAAACTTTACAATCTAAATATTCATAATAGACAGCTGCTTGCACGAATACACATTGGTTTCAGAAATATGTTGAAGCATCTGTTTCTGAATTTCATTACCCTAAGAAAGTGATGCAACTGTAAATGAATATCACTTAAAGGAATATCAATGACAAAAATGAAAATTCTGTCATAATTTACTTAACCTCATGTCTTTTCAAACTTTAATGCTGCTCTTTTTTTTTTAAACGCAATCCCTAGTAAGAAATGTCTTTGCAAAACACCAATTTTTAAGCATTGACTCAAAATACTTGAAATGTATTTTATGAAAATGCCATTGAACCATTCATTTTTTTTTACTTTTTAAATGATTGTTCAGAAAAAAAATATTTTCAAAGTTGTTTCAAACCTTTGTGACTTTCTTTTCGCTGCATTACAAAAAATATTTTGCAGAATTTTGTATGAATGGGTACCGTTAGTGTTCAGTTAGCAACAATCTTCAAAATATCTACTTTTGTATACTAAAAAAAATTATGCAGGTTTGAAATAAGTGAGTAAATAAAAATGTCAGAATTTCCATTTTTCAACTAGCACTTTAACTTCGTGTTCTGGTGCATATTTTGGTTTTTAGGCAGACAACTTCAGACTGTATGTCATTTTTCTGTAACTAACATGCCAAATTAATGGGACTGAGAAAGCTAAGGTTCTAAGCTTTCAAAAGATATTACATATGTTGAGTTTTGTGTTTTACAACTTCTGGTTTGATGGTGCAATATAAGACCCATCAGTTCTTCAACGGTGACATTTACAGATATAAATATATCAGTATAATGTTTGGAAAAATGTCTCCCAAGTGCAGTAAACCGTGCAAACTATTTGTCAAGCACTACATAGTAATCTGCCCACATTCAACTAAATACTCATGCTCCGGTCGTTTGGACATCTTACTTTAGGTCCACACATCTCACCCATTATGTCAAACATATTTTTGAAATGCAATATACTACACTATAAAGTTTTATGGCAAATGCAACATTGGGCAAAGCAAAGTCTTGAGTCCAAAAAAACAAATTCACTTTCTTGGGAGAAGCTCTATCTGTATATACAGCAGGGGGTCTCTGCCGTTCTGCTTCAGCTATGATCAACATCTGCTTTTATAGAATGTCTTTAAAGTCTTAATACACACATTTAGCAGAATCTTGAAAGATCATTAAAGAATGAAACGGAAGTTGCTATTTGGCATTTATTTTTACACTCAACTACGTTTTTCAATCCCCATTAACTACATCTAAACTGAATTATTAATATTGGCATTTAAAAGAAACTGAATGTTGCTTTCAGTAACTGTTCTGTCTCTTACATTTCAAAGTCTCACCACCAAAAAACAAATTGAAAGACTACATTTTAGAAGAGAAAATGACAGTGTAATATTAATAGATGGAACATTGCTGAGAGTCTGTTTTAAATTTACTGCATTGGACGGCCTGCTGTGAATTTCATTAAAATCTAACAGCCATATTTATTGAATGTCTTTTTCCTCACGAAGATGAAATGCATGTATGAATAAACACTGTTTCAGATCATTTCACAAACAATTGATCAAGGTACCTGTTTCTGTCTCTGTATATGTGCTTGCTATGATAGAATATTTGCAAATATGTTTTTTTTTGTGACTAGTTTATAAAACTATGGATATAAACAGATGATATGTGTTCCGTCACACTTCTGTCACATAAGTTACTGGATGACTTCTGTTAAACACGATAACTCGCTTTATCTTAAACTGTAGGATTTGTAACTTCACAGATGGTTTACAGGCACAAACACACGCACGCACGCACACACCCGCACGCACGCACACACACACACACACACACACACACACACACACACACACACACACACACACACACACACACACACACACACACACACACACACACACACACACACACAGTATAGTGGTTTAGAATCTTACAGGCACTTTAAATATCTTCATGGGTGTTCAACACAACAAGAAATATAACTGGAGGGTGAGAAAAGGATGTCAAATTGTTCATTTGAGGAGAACTTTCTTAAAAATGATATGCAAAAAAAATATGCAAGTTACCACTGCAAATGCTAGATTTAGATAAAAAGTAGAAGATTTTAATATATACACTTAAGCTTCAAAATAACCTCTATAATAGCGTTCAATTAAAATCATAAAACCACTAACAGAACAATTGTGTAAAATGTTAACAGTCAGCATTGAAAAGAGTCTGTAAAATGCTGATCAAGAGTTCTGCGCTGTGTTGTGGGTGATCACGCAGCACTTTCCAACTTCAAAAGACAATCTCGCTCAGTCACACTGACTGAATTGGGTAAGATGCCTGTCAGGCGCTACCTAGAGAAACAAGATCAAAGTCTGCGCATTTTAAAAACCGAGCTGTGACGTTTAAATGCAGCAATCAATGTTGGCCTCGATGACGATCGGCTTGCGTGTCAACAAGGAAGAATTCTGCAAGGAGCCTAATGTAAACTTCAAAGAGAGAAAATCTTAAACCAAATCGTGGCTGCCTTCAAAGGTTAGATCAATGCTGACACGATATAATATATATAAAGCATTAAAGACATAAGAAAAACGACCAAACAAGATCATCAGACCGATCCCCAGAATATTTCTGACTACCCGGTCAAAATCAGGCCAAGCAACACACACTTATAAACAGGTCAGGACATGAAACTCAAATAAGTGAGACTATGTGAGTAATCCAATTTGCGTATTTAAATCAATTTGCATTTGATGTTGTATTGCACCTTGGGTCGTGGATTTGGCTCATAATAGGAGCCGTCAACACTTGTTTGTCGTACATTACTTCCCAGTCTCTTAAACTGAAGCTTGGTGTAAGAGAAAGCGTGATTCGTTTTGCTCTTCTGTCAAAATATGTATCAAAATAGTTCTCCCATTTTGTTAACACTACAGCTACGGCATGAATTCTTCCAAATGAGACATTCGCCTTTGTAGAGTGTCGACTGTGTCTAGACACAAGCAGACAAAAATCGTATAAATATAGATATTCTTCTTGGCCTGCCACATTCTATTTGCATAAGCCATTAACAATGCATATAATTAACTAAAAACCAAAATCTGGACTGTAGCAAACGTACAAAAAGTTTTGGATTTCCAAACAAAAGAAAGTCAAAGGAGAAATTCATTGAACATTTTAACAATTGCATTTAAGAAAAACTTCTTTGTAGGGTCAATATCAGCTGTAAAAAATGTTTAACGCTCTTTATAGAGTAGTATTTTAAACAAAAATATTTCTTTAGTACAAAATAAGTTAGAACAGAGAGCCAGTCAATGCATTCACTGGCATGTATTAAAAACACTGTCTGATTTCATATGCAAATGCTTCCACTTCTTTTTCCAGAACTGATGTTCTGCCCGCTCCTGTCTCCTGCATCTAAGCCCGTCTTGGCTGCTGTGAAAGTGTTTCGTGTCGGAGAGCAAACCAGCTTTATCTCCCACTGAGCAGAGCTAAAACTCAGATAAGACGAGAAGAGAGACAGACGCCACGTTCTGTCCTTTTTCCAGTTAGCGTTGCCTGCCGACACTGCAGCGCCGGTGATAAGAGAGGAATTGGGCCTGGGATGAATGCGGGATTGTCTTGGAGGAGTGAAACTGGTTTTAAGCACCACCTGCGCATTCTACAAATATCTCACACAACGATTTAAATTGAATGTCCGTTTTTTACAACATAAGTCTTTTATTCTCAGTGAAACCCATCGCTTGTCTCAATCTGGCTGTGTATTAAAAGGCTCTAACTGTGTATTCCTCATCTTTGAGGAGGGTGCACATGTGCCCATGTCATTATGCTTGAGTCAGTAAACATCTGTGTGAGTTGGCAAGGACAGATCTGCGCGGTTGTGACCACTAAACTGCTGTAAGCTGCACAGATGATGGCCAGACCATCTGTAGCAGCTTTGAGATGATATCTCTGAACACACCTGACAAATGTGGCAGTAAATGCGGTAGTGCGAGACCAGGTAGAAGCAGTGCGCCCTGGTTTAAAACAAGTCTCTTTAAACATCTTTCTGTACTACGTTTTACAATAGGGTTTAAAGTCATGGTTATCATTTTAGTTGAATGCACTGTATCAGAGCCGGATTAGAAATCAAATGATTATTATGGGCCATGGAAGTGATGTACTTCATATATTCTGCAAACCACAAGCCCTACATATTTTTAAATGGATGAGCCTTAAAATCTCGGTCATCATTTAATCACCCTTTTAACTTTTTAAACCTGTTTGACTATCTTACTTCTAGAAAAAACAAAAGATATTTTGAAGAATGTTAGTAGCAAGGTGGTCCCCACTGACTACCAATGGAAACAGATGTAAGTCAAGTGTTCACTACATTCTTCAATATACCTTCTTTTAATATTCTACAGAAGAACAAAATCAAACAGGTTTTAAATTAAAAGGTGTGAGTTAATGATGTCACAGTTTTTATTTTTCTTATTGATCATTTTTTCTAAATCAATATTAACTATGCACATATTTGCTGTACAAAAATGAACGAAAATATCATTGAATTGAAACAATCAAAAAATGTATTGATTGACAATTTCAACGTATTACATGCAGGAACACAATATCATAGTTATTTACGACAATTTTAAAATACCTATAAATGAATACGATTGAAGTCATATGGCAGTACAAATGCATTTGCATCAGTCATAGTAAGGTTTATCCATGGGTTTACAAGATATATTTAATATTGTTTTTTCTAAGTATCATACCTTTTTGTACAATTTACACCAAGTGATATAAGCCATCAAGTAAAATAGTTTCTAAGTCCCACCAAATCAGAAAGGATTTCATGGCAGCACAAGTCTAAAAAAGAATTGAATCCCTCTTCCTTTTGAATCACCTTTGGATTTTAAGTATAATGTGAGAACAGGAACGCTACATGATATGACATGAACATTTCACACACAAGCTCTCTCTGACACATATAAACACATATACGCACAGGTATTACTAAAAGGTCTAAAATAACCTTAACACTACAGTTAGTACTGCTGTATCCAGGCAACAAGAGAACCGCATGGCTTTCTTAAAGGCCGGGGTCTTGATTACAGTTATTCAATGTTGACATTCCAAATCACCAAAACAAACCCCATACACCAAAAGGTTTCGCCCCTTTTTTTGATAACTCCGCCCCTTAAATACGTCATCCTTCGCTCTCAGCTAATGTTCCTCTCCACATCAGGAAACGACACGCACCTTGCTGCTGATTGGATGCATGATTTTATTGTCTCCTCGACTATTGTAAGTCGCTTTGGATAAAAGCGTCTGCTAAATGACTAAATGTAAATGTAAATGTAATGATTGTTTAGGAATGCAACCTGACTCCAAGCATCTTTGAAAAATCATTGCCCTGCCTTTAACGCAGTTGTTTATGTGTGTGTGTGACAGTAAGCAACCTTGTGTTCTTATTTCGGCAACATCCAAACATCCTTAAAGTACGTTGTTCAATGAAAAGATCATTGCTCCCCCAGAATCCTGCTTAGTGCTTGATTCACTTATCAGCCTTTGCAAAATCGATAGACAAACGTGAGACTTACGTTGACAAAGTATTTTCTAATGCTGGCAGTGCAATAATGATTTTGTGTAATCCTCGGATGACTTCATGACAGTTTGATAATGATTGAGTATGGCAAATATGACGGAGTGTCACATAAGTGTCTACACTTGCTGGAGATATATGATGTGGCCAGTGCTCATCCGTAACCAAGTCACAAATCAAGATCCTTCACTGGACTTCAAATAGATTCTAACAACTATCCTGCCAGCATCAGGAAGCCATAAGTAAAATTACTGCACCCGAGGCAGGAGGAGTGTCAAAATATAACCATGTTACAAGCCAAGCCGAGCATTTCAATAGGATTACACAAAATCATCACGTTTCCCCACATGAGAGAGCTTTCACAGCAATATCTTCTAAAGCTTCTAAATCACAAATCACCCACAATTCATCTTCATCTCATCCTTAACTACCTCACGGTGTATTACCGTTGCTTTATGACTGCTTTATGACTGCAGCTGCAATGCACGTACGGAAAGAAAGCAATGAATATTTACAGGACCTCATCTGAGTTGTTTTTCTGTGGTAGGCCGACTTATAAATTCACTGTTAGTGGAATATCCAACCCACCTGAGTCTGAGCTGTACATGTAGACAAACTTGGTCCACCTGTAATGCTCGACAAGGGCGATGACAGCGTCCTGGAGCTCGGGTCTCAGCTGGATCACAAACTGGTTGTTGGTGTCGATGGGGAAGCTGGGCGTTACGAAGCACACGTGCAGAGCGCCGCAGAACGACATCAGCATGTTCATCGTCCTCCTGTCATACAGGCCAATGATAGCATAGACTCCTTTGGAGAACTGGGAACAAACTGGGAAGAGCAGAAGAGTAAAATTATTAATTATTCATGTTTGTATGTATGAATGTGTAATTGTATATAAGATATAAAACTGTTTATCACTTGGTCGTCTCTTCACATTCTTGACATTTCTAAAACCGAGTGTGCAAAAGTATCTCAGTATTTTAATGTCAGTACTTTCAAAACATAAACACAGGTCTTCTGGATTTAGTCTGTTCTCTGTCTTGTTATCATGTCATAATAGATTAAATAGATAATAACACCAGATCTCTGTGTGGAGCACTGGCTATTGTCACACATTTTTGCATACAAATCTCTCACTGTAATTATACAAAAAAATACTGAAATTAATATTGAGAAATGTAAACTCTTTTTATTATATTTTTTATGTATAATACTTAATATTCTTTTACTTTTAATATAAATAAATACAAATTATATAAATAACGGACTAAAAGAATGTTTGAAAATGTTGATAAGCCTAATACTTTAGCACAATACTATAAATAATATTTATGGTCCATTAAAAAGCAGGCCTTTAAGAAAACCTGAAAAAAATTTACTGACAAACACAAAAACCTTTATTGAATCAGTATATAACCTTGGACCCTTATGATAGGACAAACAAAATTAAAGGACAAACAAAACCGTACCATAATAATTCTCAAAAATGTAAAATACAGAATAAAATAAAATAAAAGCTTTAAAAGTCTAATTAAATGTATTAAATAACTGTTTATTTATTATTTTATTTTACTTCTTTTTATTTGTTTTTGTGTATGTATTTATACTTATATTTATATTTGTTTTTGTATTTTATTAGCTGATTTACTGCTGTGAAATCTGCTGCCGGCTTTAAATGAAATAAAACAGCTTATCAGGCCAAAATTAAGAACATTTGAGAGCTTTATTTCATGTGTGCTGACGGAAAAACACTTCCAACATCTCTGATCAATACAACGGGGTGACTTGAGAGTGCTGTGGTAGTCAATAACAATAACTTCATACAAAATGATCTTATGATTACCCCCAAAGCTCTTCTCTCCATGAAGAAAACAAGACCTCAGTGTGTCTTGTGGCCTGCATTCTTCTTTGTAATTACAGTGACAGTGAAACATCCACCCACCAATCATTACTGCTTCAGCCCCCACATAGCCAGCTAAACCCCATGTGCTTATGAACATGGCCATTGATTTCATTTGCAGTTCTCAAGATGTACAGTAAATCTGTCTTCATATAAGCCCTTTAGAAAGTGAGAGACTTCAAATGAAAAGCTCATGAACACTCTGAAAACATTGGGTTTTGACTTTTCAACACCAAATGTAATGACATTTCTCACACCTATACTGAGAACAATGTGCCATCCTATATTTTCACCTGAACTCACACTCAGTTTCAATATTTTCAGGACTGAGAATATTTTGGAAATCAAAGCAGGCTGATTTAATATCTGTCATATGACATTGTGAGATGAGTAGTTGTGTTTGTTCAACATGATAAAGATTAGTGTCCTGTTCGTCTTTGGACCCTGGAACTTTTATAGATTTTTATAGGTACATAATTTAAAAGATTAATTGAAAATGTTTCTTAAATTTCTAAATGAGTTTTACAGATTTTGATTAGATTAAGAAAAAATTAAGGTTCAGGTTCAGGTGTATGACAATTAAAAGACCGCATGAAACCAAATGTGAAGCGTTAGATCTAGAGCTTGTATAATAAAAATGTCAACACAGGAAAAAGATCTGCCCTTGTCATTTGGGTTCTTGATAAGGTTAATAATTTTAATTGCAGAAAAGAAATTGCTGTAATAATAATGTGTTAATAGATATCTCATCAGACTCATGCGCCTGGCCCGAAGTTGACTACTGGTTTGTGTTTTTTGATTGTTTCAGCCAGTGACTTTTTTTAATCATGTTAATATTAATATTTTATATTTTAAATAATTAAATAGTTTAACTAGTTTAAATAGTTTAAATAATTGATATTTTATATTTTATTACATAAATCATGTTAATTGGAACATTTTACTATATATTATTTTTTATATTTTATTAGATGTAATTGTATTAAATAAATAATGTATTTTATTATACATTAATTGTATAAAAATAATAATGGCCTGACATAATTTTAACTCGCCAGCCTATGTTATTTAAATTGTATTTATTTTATTGTTTTTAAGAAATAATCAACTTTTTTCGGATTTATACAAGAAGTATGACAAAAGTGTTTATGTGTAGTAAAGTTTGGTTATGTTATTGTATTAAAACGAATTCACAAAATATCATCAAGATAAAATGATTTCAGACATTTTTGTTTAGAGATGGTAAATATGCTGAAGAGTAATGATCAAAACTTTGAACAAAGATCAAGCATTATTTTAAGTCTTACCATTACATTATTTCTATTCATTTAACAGTTTCATCTTATAATTTTAAATAATTTGAAGTTTCATATATCATAAATTCCAAATAACAGATACTAAAAATGCTTTCCAACTACTAAGACCTATTCCATCGGCTTCAGCTAACATAATTCCAGTGGAGATTTGTGCTATTTGCATTCAGACATGTTGGTTTTCTGGAGCTTTAAGGATGCGAATGAGGGATGTGTCACAGTTGTGACATACTTCATGTCTAAATCTTCTCTTCAGACAAACAAACTTTAAAACCGACCTATGAAAACAAGCCTTTTACGTCTCTAAAACTCAGATAGCAGATAGGCCTGTCTGCTTCTCTATCCTCAGTATCTCTCATCTACAACATCCAGCTTGGTTTAAGCTTCATTCTCCAATTATAATTACCATCATTCTTCCCTCCGTAGCACTGTTAGTGAGGATTGACAAATGTAGTGTCACCTGAAGATACGCATCTTTTAAAACGTCCGATAAAAAGTCAAAGCGAAGCCACACAATACATTTATCTCAGTCATTGAAAAGATAACACAAGAGTTCTTTATCTGCCTTTTAATGCCAACTACTGATTCAAAAGAAAAAATACAAATTCATGGAGCGTAGTTTGAAGGAAGAATTGTGGTTTGGTTTTTGTAAGGGATTTGCTGGGGAACAGAGCATGGGTATTAATATATTGTGGGTTGGGAATTTTTGTCAATGTTTTTGGAGGTTTGGGACTGGAAGTTTCAGTGTGGGAAAACTTGTCAGATCTTTAGTTTGAGGTAAAAGAGTGTTCAAACTTCATGACATCTGGAAAAGACATTGCCTACCAGTGTGACCAGCATCCACCATCACGACTAAACTGGTCTAATCTGGTGTTTTCTGTTGGGATGACAGAAATGATTAATGTCTTAAAGAGAATGTAAAACTCTGATTCATGGATAAGTTGTTTAGATTGTTAAACATGTTGAGTGGTCGTGGAAGTCCTTTTAAAGGCCTGTTTCCACTCGACACAGTTCGATTGTCTCAAATTTCTGTTGCCGTATTTTTCTACCTGCTCACATACAGCGCTCTGCGTATGTTTTCATGCTCTGTGCCGGCGCTCTGCATTATCGGCCAGACGGCTGAGTTGAAAAGTGTTCAACTTCGGGAAGAACACTCGGCCCGTCAATGAAAATTACTTTTTACCCAACCGTCCAATCACAGTGCAGCAGAGCTGGGACAAATCTTACCTTTAACATAGAGTAACAACTGTACAATAAAGACAACTATGAATTAGAAAAGGATATCGCTCTTTATTTAGAATAGATTTCTTTATAAAATGTCTTCCACTAGAGTATTATAACTTTGTTATGAAAAAACAACACTAGGATCATTGTTTCACTTGCCCTGGGACTGCCCAGGTAAGACATAATTTAAAACAAGGAGTTCTCTTTTGCATCTTGCTTACAGCTAACGATACTTTCCTATATTCAGCCTAAAAAAATCATTTCATCTATGTACTCCATATCATAGCAACCACTGCGTGTCTCAATTTTGATGGTTAATGATAAGCTTAAAGGGATCAAATTTTCGACCAGAGGGGGTCTCATTTAGGATACACTACAGGGAAATTGAGACAAACAGTAGAAGCTGATTTGGATCGCTGAATTAAGTATGAGCATCATCACCCAATGTTTCATCCTAAAGGAAGAAACAAAGATCATTTCTGTGATTATAGGCAACAGGCCTCTATTTGTCACATAGGAGAATCAGATTCGAGTTCTAAAAGCTGCTTGTAGCCTTTATAAGATCACACAGCTGATAAGAACATTTTTTATCCATTTCATTCCAGCACACTGAAGGTCGGACGAAGTGTAACCCCACAGGCGTGTACCCTGAAATCACCCATTCCCAGACTGTTATTCTAAGCCACCTCTAATATTTCCCCAGAATTGAATTACTTCAAGACATGTCATTTATAATCAACAATGAAGCAATTGAGGAAAACTGCTATGAAAAGCTAAATACAACACTCATTTATGACAACGTTTTATTGTGAATAAGGGCCGGATGTTCTTGCTGTGGGGTATACAGCTGATGCTATGCTCCATTGTTAAACTGTCAGCTATCTCAAAGATATTCGGTCAAAGGTCTTTCATCACATCTATATAAAGCTTTAAATCAAGACAACCACACAGGTAAATACTCTTCCGAGGTCTACGAAACACATACAAAACCCTGTTTGTTCTTGAACTCGCTGTGACACGAGCTTCAATGGGACTCTTTGGAGTCTGCCTGATTGACATGCTGTGGACATTTGGCCCGACTGCACGTCAATGTGATGAAAGCGCTGATATGCGCTGAAAGTAGGGCCGAGGGGCGGATGGGACCCAGAACAGACAGCTATATAGGCTTGGACACCACAGAAACAAAACTGGATTTTATAATGATTCTTGCATGGAAGGAAAAATATAATCTGCAATATATTCGCATAGGACACGTACCTGTTCGTAAAGATCAATATGATGAGATGATACAGTTTTATTAACCACAAAGACAAATAGTCATTGCGTGGTGACAGGCGCTGACTGGTTATCTGAACCGTCTCCAGGGTTGCTGCATATCGCGTGTAGCTCTGTATTTTTGTGCAAATGACAACTCTTTTCAACATCAAATCAAAAGTTTTGTCAATGCGACAATATCACTATCGGGCTGCCGGTTTATGTAACATTCTGTGCGTTCTTATATTCCAGTTATAAACATCTGAAGGCTGAAAAACAGAGCTGAGGAAGATGTTCTGTACACTGGGAACATTCTGCATAACAGCAATGCATTGCAAATGAAGGATGAAAGGCGCTATATAAACAATACAGCTTGCACTCTTCATATTTAGCACAGAAAATGTGAAGAAAAAATGTTCTTGCGTTGTGCTCTTGAATTTTAAAATAAACCTGTTCAACAATCAAGTCTAGTTTGTAACTGAAAAGGTTGAACATATGTTTTTAATAGTGGTGGGCATATATACATTTTTATTTAATCTAGATTAATCACTGTAAACTTGGAAGTAATCTAGATTAATTTAGATTAAAATGGTTAATTTGAATTCTGTCGAAGGCATTCAGAATATGTGTGCTACCTAAATAATGACCCAAAGTAAGTCATTGAACGAGGTGCAAACAACCTTATAGCGTTCACGCCACACGCGTGTAGTTTGACACTTGAATATTTAAGTTCATTCGCGTCCAACATTCGCACAGGGGGAGGGGCTTCTGTCAGGGGAACTCATCAACTTGTCAGAGGAAAAGTCCTTTTATTGTAAAATAAAGCAATCAAACTTAACGTGACGGCTGTAGTTATAGTCTCAATATGTGTATAGAGCTCAAACTGAGTTATGAGAATTATTTCTTCCAGTAAATGTCACTTTTATTCCTGTCTTTTTTAAAGTATAATGTGGATTTATAAAGTTCATTGTTTCCACATAAAGCCCTGATGCCTTTATCATCCATGTTTGTTTGAGATAAAGCAAGCTCCTGATTGGTTAACGAGCGGCGAAATTTCGCCAAAGTTCAATCGTTTCAACTCAAGCGATTCGCGTCCAACGCGTCGCAGAAAATCTACTCGCATATATTCCTTTATCATCCATGTTTGTTTTAGATAAAGCAAGCTCCCGATTGGTTAACGAGTGGCGAAATTTCGCCAAAGTTCAATCGTTTCAACTCAAGCGATTCGCGTCCAACGCGTCGCAGAAAATCTCCTCGCATATATTCACGTTTCTGCATTGACTTAACATGTAAATCACTCGCGTCTGAAGGCTCTATTCACGTCTAGTGTGAACGCAGAATTAAGTCTTTTCGAGGATTCTATTGGGAAGTTTCTTAAAATTAAACCCGGCGGCCTCACAGGTGCATCATGTAAGCACGTCACGTGTGATGAGGTCATTTCACAGTAGACATACACACAGGTTAGAAGACTCGCTCTCGCCCCCACCTTAGTAATTCGGTTACGTATACATCCGCGCTAAAAGATCAAAGGTAAAAGTCCTCATAGCGTAGTATAGACGCAGCTCCCAACCCAACTTTGAGAATAAATTAACGGCGATATTTTTTTATCGCCCGATAAGAGTCTCAAGTTAACACAGCATGTTAATACCGATAACGGCCCACCACTAGTTTTTTTTTTTTTAACTCACTTCCCTCCACGTGGCAATATGAGAAACTATCTTCCTTCCCAGGTGACTACCTGTCGTACACCAGCTAAATATTGTCTTTTCCCTCCCACATAATGGATTTTTCACTATAACCCCCTTTGTGCTGCTCGTCCCACATGCATACATCAAAACCCCAGAAAATAATCACTTTGGCTATGATGCAATGAATAATAGATTAAATGAATCTGTTTGAGCTGCTCTAAACGATTATTGTAGCTCCTCAGAGAGGCAACTTTGGCAAGTGGTTCAGGCTCATATCTAAGAAAACACAGAGGGGTGCGCTGCTGTGTACATACAGAACATTAATGCTGCGTGCACACATTCGATTTCGGTTATGTATGTCATCTGTTTTACAGAGTAATATGGGCCACAAGATGTTAAGATAATTCTAATGTAGAAAACAGCAGGCGACATGTCTTCGGTTTCTATATAAGTAGAAAATATATGAAGCGGAGATAGTGGAGTAACAGATAAGGTGTCCGTTTCTAAATCAAAATGTTATCTATAAAAATATTTTTTTTCAGCGTTTGTGCATTTGTTGTGATAGTTCAGTCTAATGTCTCTCGAACTTCAACTAAATCAAATCTCCGTAGTGACGCAGAGAAGTTATGTGAAAAGCTGCCTAAAGAAAAACATCTGGCATATAACATATATATAATGTATTTTTCAATGATTCAAAAATACATAAAAAATAGCATTATTTTGTTTAAATATTACCTTTTTTCGCTGTAATCAAAATCTACAAAATTGGCACCTTTCTGTTTTTGTACCATTTTAATCTCTGCAAATATTGTGATTTGAAATTTGAAAGAAATGATGTATCCAGTACAGAGAATGGCACAGAAACTTACAAACACGTGTCTGGACTACTGGCCAATTTATGTCATTTTTGCAATTTTTTAACTTACAAACCACATTTCATGCCATCATTATTCATACCAAACTATGTAAGTCTGTCTGATTTGTCAACTATTGATAAGAAGATAAGTGGTAAAGATGAAATTTTTTTACAAACACTACTTCTATGATATACTCTATTCAGATACTCTATTCAAAGTTTGTCTATATCTCGCTCAGAACAAAGCAAATCAAAGTAGACTTCTGAAGACACAGCTGTTCTGAACCCTGATTTTTCTTTGTTCTGTTTCTGAAAGCCCCATTCATTGTTCTCTAGTCCGGTTCTCTTCCCTGCAGCGAGGTCTCGTCAAAAAAAGAACACAGGAAGAACGTCGAACGTAATGGATCAAATTATAATCAGGAGCTGCATTTTGTTGTGCTTTGTGGCACGTTGGCGCTCTCAATACGAATCTATGACGAATGCACATTAAGGTGTATGTTGAGATAATAAACAGTTATGAAGAATCGGTCTGATGAATGAACTTTCTGCATATGTAATGAGCTCTTTATAATTATTTTCACACCTGCTTATGAAAAGAACAAGCTCAGTCCCTGTTACATCCATGAGTGTTGAACTTTTTGTGACAGGGCACCTCCGACAAGACCCTCTGTATTGTCTGTCACCCACAGGAGTCAAAGCAAATGGCAAACAGTGCCAGTTTCTGTGCTCGGCCCCCAGCGTCAGACTTTGCTTTGAGGCTGTGTGGATCACATAAAAGGACACCACTGATGTGTAGATGAGCTTCGACACATGGATACTTCTCTTGGAGAGCCTATACAGCATGTGACTTAGAAACATAACTGATCACACTGTGTTGCAAATCTCCTTTATTAGAAGCCTTTTGTGTTTAAAAGAGATGTACCCGATGATGTACCCGACGATGCTGTATGGTGTTTTGCTGGCAGTAGTTATGAAAAGGACGTGCGTGTCAATCTGAGACATGAAAGGGAGACATTTTTGAGTGACAGCTGAGCCAGCAGTGGGGGGGGGGGGGGTTTGGATTAAGATTAGATTAGGTTAGCTTCAACTTTATCGTCGCTGCATATGTAAGGTACAAGGCAAGGAAATGCAGTGAGCATCCAACCAGAAGTGCAATAAATGCAATAATAATGTCTACCATAATTATACAGAATAGCTTATAGACATAATTTACAGATTTAAATACTAAGCATGATATAAAGATAAGTGTACTATGAACATGCTATACAGATGGATTATGTGCAAGTGTATGTACACTATAGACAGATCTATAATCACATGAACATCATTTACACTATTGCAATTCCTGTGTGCATATGGATTATTTAGTAAAAATGTTTGTGCAATATTTTAAACATCAAAAATGCTGTCTTATCTATACACATGCATTTATTTCATGAATAATGCATGCATGTTTAAAAATGTGCATGAAAAAAAAAACTTGCTTGCATTAAAAAGAAATCAAAGACTGATGCTTAGCAACAATCCTGCTGGGTGTATGATCACAAAATGTGACTTTCTCACATAATCATGACACAAATCATCAGTGAGAAGTCAATGCAGAATGAATGAAGCAACAAGCTTGATGGACACGGATCGAGTGCGCACTGCAGATGTTTGTGATTGGTTGAAAAAAGATGAAATATGTCCACACAAATACAGAACTTACATGCATATGTCATGGCAAAACTGCTCCCCGTGTCCACCATGTCCACTTGCGGTACCAGTTTGGGGACATCGTTGTGTTGGGCGAGCGCAAATCGGAACACATCATATTCGTGGGAGTCGGTGGGAAACAAACCTCCTGTCGAGACGAAAAACAAAGGATTTCAGAACGTCCAAACACAAGAGGCAAACTTTAACCTTTGGGAATAAACGTGAATAAACACGCACTCACCTATATTGATGTTACTTGGGAAACTTGAGCCTGAACACAACCCAAGCAAACCGGTGAAGAGCAGGGCGAAGCTTTGCCGCATATTTCCGTTTGCATCTGAAAAGCTGCCGAAAAGCCAAATTCCAGACATATATCCCAAAGTCCTTGTTTGCGTTCACATGAGGTCCGTAGGTGCATGAGAGCCGCGCTGGCTGCTGTGCGCGCGCGCACTCGATCCGGTCCACAGCGATGACTCCTCACGGATGAAGAGAAGTGTTCTGTGTCTGCGGGAGACGAACAAACATGTTCATGGGTTTCTGCAAAGCATCACCGCGCATCACAGGAGAGAACTCAGAGTGGAAGAGCAATGCAGGAATCAAGTCGAACCCCTGGAGCAGACTGTACCATTACAACTGTCTGTTGTTCCCTTTCACTGAACGACAATGTGTTGTTACATCACAAGATTGTTTCATTGTTTCTATATTGTTTCTATATTGTTTCTTTATTGTATCTATACTGTATCTATATTGTATCTATACTGTTACTATACTGTATCTTTATTGTTTCTATATTGTATCTATACTGTATCTATATTGTATCTATATTGTTTCTTTATTGTATCTATACTGTATCTATATTGTATCTATACTGTTACTATATTATATATATATATATATATATATATATATATATATATATATTGTATCTATATTGTTTCTTAATTATATATATATTGTTTCTATACTGTATCTTTATTGTTTCTATATGGTTTCTATATTGTTTCTATATTGTTTCTATATGGTTTCTATATTGTATCTATATTGTTTCTTAATTATATATATATATATATATATATTGTATCTATATTGTTTCTTTATTATATATATATTGTTTCTATATTGTTTCTATATGGTTTCTATATTGTTTCTATATTGTATCTATACTGTATCTATATTGTTTCTATATTGTTTCTATATTGTATCTATACTGTATCTATATTGTTTCTATATTGTTTCTATACTGTATCTATATTGTTTCTATATTGTTTCTATACTGTATCTATATTGTTTCTATATTGTTTCTATACTGTATCTATATTGTTTCTATATTGTTTCTATATTGTATCTATATTGTTTCTATATTGTTTCTATATTGTATTTATATTGTTTCTATATTGTATCTATATTGTTTCTATATTCTATCTATATTGTTTCTATATTGTATCTATATTATATATTGTATCTATATTGTTTCTATACTGTATCTATGCTGTATCTTTATTGTATCTATATTGTATCTATACTGTTTCTATACTGTATCTTTATTGAATCTATATTGTTTCTATACTGTATCTATACTGTATCTTTATTGTATCTATATTGTATCTATACTGTTTCTATACTGTATCTTTATTGAATCTATATTGTATCTATATTGTATCTATAATTTTTCTATACCGTATCTTTAATGTATCTATATTGTATCTATATTGTATCTATATTGTCTCTATACTGTATCTATATTGTATCTTTATTGTATCTATATTGTATATTGTATTTATATTGTTTCTGTACTGTATCTTTATTGTATCTATATTGTATCTATATTGTTTCTATACTATATCTTTATTGAATCTATATTGTATATTGCATCTATATTGTATCCATATTGTTTCTATATTGTTTCTTTATTGAATCTATTCTGAATCTATATTGTTTCTATATTATATCTATATTGTATCTATATTGTATCTATATTGTATATTGTATCTATATTGTATCTATACTGTTTCTATACTGTATCTTTATTGTTTCTGTATGGTTTCTATAATGTTTCTATATTGTATCTATATTGTATCTATATTATATATATATTGTATCTATATTGTTTCTTTATTAAATCTATATGGTTTCTATATTGTATCTATATTGTATATATATATTGTATCTATATTGTTTCTTTATTGTATCTATATTATTTCTATATTGTTCAAGCCATTTCAGTTGAACATCTTTGTTTTTACTCACACTGCATGGAAAATGTTTAATGTATGGTTTGTCAAGATAATGTCCTTTAATGCAAAGACTCATTCATTCATTCCTTCAGTGTTTTATTTGTTCATCAAGTTAAAATGAATCTTGGAAAAAAAATTAAGTTTTGCTTTAGTGGTTTAAAACCTGCATTGGTTGAACACAGAGAAAGATATTTGGAAAAATGCTTGTAACCAAACAGTGTTTGGAGCACATTGATCAAGATAGTAGGAATAATAAAAGTTAAGTAACCCAGAACTTTTGATTTTTCTGCATTCCTAATATCGTTTTGTGTTCAACAGGTCAACATTTATCAAGCAAGGTTTTCTGGTAGTAAATGGAGTCTAATTCCTTTGTGAAATGAAAAAAATGTGTTGGTAAAATGTCTTAATTTGTCAAATGTACGCTGGTTCCACATTAAGAGTAAATCAAAATTTGACATAATTGAAGATTTTGAAGAACAGTAATGTTAAAACAACTTCATTTAATTATGTGGAACTGATTTTTTTAAGTATCGTTATAAGCATTCTTTCAAAAATCTTCAACCAAGCAAAACAAATTCAACAGTACAACTAGAGAGTGAGTAAATTTTTATTTTTGGGTGAACTGTCCCTTCAAGGCATTGTTTTTATGTTATGCACATTGATGTTCAATAAAACAATGAAGGAGTGAAGGGATAAGTGTGAACACTAAAATGGACTGTCCCTACAAAACCTGATAAATCGTACCAATGATTGAATCATTAAGATACATAGATTGCATAGTTGCCATTCTATAAATTCATAAATGATAAATGCATATTGTATTAACGTGTCTATCCATGTCATGCAGTAGTGCATTGCAGACGTGAAACTTTGTGCACTTTGTGAACACACAACCAAATAGAAATTTAATATAAACAAAACAATATATGTTATTGAAATGATGATTTTGTCAATGTTTACAAATCAAATATTTATTGCTTAAAACAAAATTATTCAAGCAAGGTTGCTCCTTAACAATTTAAGGATAAATATTAATATAATATAACCATCATAATGGGCTGAAGACGAGCGCTGTCTACTGAGATTAGGTCACATTACAAGTGACAAAGGCCTTTATAATTAAGATAGCACAAATTGCAACTTCGGGATGTAATGATATTAACATCCATATCACAGACCAATTACAGTGTGGTAAAGCACCAGTCCCTCACGGCATACCAACAGAAGGAGGAAGTCCTCTAGTATTCTCACGCTTTATTACATTATACTGGCAAGTTATAACACAATGCCTTGTGGGGACCGGGGACATGAGTTACTGCACCTTAGCTAAAACGATAAATGAATTAATTATTGAGCATCCATAAATAATACATTAATACTCCAAATAAAATTAGCAAGATTTCCCCATGGGTGTGATTGTAAGGTCAATGGCTTTTAAAATGTAAAAGCTTTGAGGAAAGGCGGACAATGTGAAACTAATGGCTTTGGGGCTTTTGAACTAAATATATCGTCATCATTTGAAAGGTTCTGCAGGTTGGTGTCATTCATAATGCAAACGAATGTAGAAATGTTGAGTTTGTAGAAAAGTATGAATATGAATATTAAAGATCTATAAGTCTGCATTAATATTCATGAGGTAGAAATAGAAAAACACAACTGAGATGTGTGAAGCTGGGCCTGCTCCCTCGGAATCCGCCTTCCTTTCATTCTGGTGAGAGAATCTTTCCTCTCATTTTTCTCATAAGCACTGAAACAAATTTGGCTGCTTCTCTTCGATTTTTCCCCTCTGAGAAAATGAGTGGATTTACCAGATCTTAAAACGTAAACAGGCTAAAAATATTCACTGTAAATGAGCTTCAATGCAAGATGCTGTCATTTCGCTAATCGTGTTTGGGTAAAATACCTTTTAAACTCAGAACCTTAAAACATTACTCTCTATTGTCTGGAACAGAATATTCTTTGGCATTTCTTTCTCTTTGCTCCCAAATGTAACAACAAAAGCAATATTTCCATCCAAAGTTGCATATTAAAGCAATACTGGGATACTGTATTGAACATTTGCAAATAAAGCACAATTTCCATCCATGGGAGTCTAAGTAAATCGTTACAATTCCTCGCATAATAAACTATTTTTACAAAATGTACATCTGTGTATTTTGTGCAAATTCATTTTATATTTGTAAATACATTCACATGCATGCATAGGTTTAGGAATTCTTTTTTATTAACACTTGTACAGCAAAAAAAAGTCTATACATTGTAAATGAGAAGTTAATATTCACAGACCTCAGACATACATAATGTTAGCACAAACTTTTTCTGGATGTAATTAATCGCAATAACTTGTCCTCTGACATTAATATAAACAAATGTTCTGTTAAATTGGATAGAACAGAATAAAACTAAAATAATTTGACCTAAACACCTGACGCTAAACGGTAACTTTAGGTTAATGCTCCCTAGTACAAAAGCATCGCATTGATATCTTGTGTTCTTTAGGGATGAATGTTCTTCCTGAAAGAACTATTCTGAACGTGAGAGATGATTTTATCCCACATTAGTTATTTAAGTTGATGATGCAGAGCCAATATTCAGCAGAGTTGTAAGTTACGTTTGCTTCGTAACTTAAAAAGCTTTTCACCGTTGAAATGCAGACGGTGGAAGAAGATGTCTTTTAACAGGAATCACTGAGGCCATTACCATCATTAAAGAACAAAACTGTGTGGAGAGAAAGGGGGAAAGACTCCATTCCTTTCAAATTAATATTGCCAGTGTGTCTTAACTGTCATGCTCTGTTTTCATTAGAGGCGAGGGAAGAGGCGAGTGTTTCACTCCGAGAGAATAAAAAGGAATCTTCCGTCTTTTTTGAAGAAACAGACTTTGATTTTATGTCCTGTTGTATACAGGAAAACAGCATTGAGTTGTATATCTAAAAAAATCAGCCGGTAATTCCATCAAAGAATATAGGTTGATTCAATTTCATTCTCAACCTTTAATGCATAGCTAATGCAGGATAAAACGGAATATTAGATCAGGCTTGCCATGCACATGAATTCAAGTCAAGTTATATTTGACAGAAAATATTTAGCATTTCTCAAATTAGATTAAAAGCTTAACATATCCTGTTGGGATGTTCTGTACCTGCTTCTCAGAAACTTTTTTATCACTCTTCAAAAGTGAGAGGGGATGACAGTGTACTTAACAGGAGAGTAAGTACATCATATTATGGGTTGATGGAATAGGAGAGATGCAGCATTGTCAGCATTACTAGCCTGTAAAGTAAGACTGGAGTCAATCCATAAGGAACGAATGTGGAGATTTTGATGGGCTGTAAATATAGTGGTTCCCTCGACTTCAATGCTTTTGTATTTTTTACCACAGGCTTTTGGGAGATCACGTAACAAGCACTTTGATTAATATTTATGATGGTTTTTACATATTTACATTTACATTTACATTTAGTCATTTAGCAGACGCTTTTATCCAAAGCGACTTACAATAGTCGAGGAGACAATTTGTTTATCTGTCAAGTCAATATTTACAAATAAAACAAAATGCATGAATATCAAAGCTTGAATAGATTCACCGGAAGTAAAAAAGCTACTGTAATGTGAGGATATGCATGAACCGACCACACCATAGTCGCTTGGCATTAACCCCATCATGTCTCTGGATATCGTGGCAAAGCATGGCTCAGTAATGTTAGCTGTTTAAGTTTCTGTCCTCACCTATTTCAGTGAAATGTGTCAGGTATTAAGGGCTATTTATATGTACTTTAAAAACACAGCCCCTGTATGTTCAGATGTACTCACAAATCACAAATTCTGGTTATGCTTGAAATGGAAATAAAAAGGGACTGTGGCTCAGTTTGAGATATTTATAATAACCTTTCGGGTTACAATTCATTCTTTTCTTTTGTTTCACAAACAATAATTTAACACAATTTCTTATCATTTCAAACCTGTATCACTTTTTATTCTACAGAACACATAAGTTGTTTAACCAACATTTTTTGAAATACCTTTTATTTGTATTTTGCTGAATAAAGAAAGTCTTGCGAGTTTAAAATGAAAAGAGGGTGAGTAAATAATATACATTTTGGGGTGAACTTTTATACAGTATAGTTTTTTAAAGCTAAAAGTTATTTTCCTGTTCATTTATGTTTGCTTAAACCGGAAACCTTATTCTGTTTGTCTCCAATACAGTATTTTAACATGGGAAACAAGAAATACCATTGTACAAGCTATCACTTCAAAATCGACATCTAGCATTTATAAAACCGTGAGGGTATATGGAAACTTGAATCTGCCTTTCCTACTTAAATCATCTTTAATTGCTTTTTTATTTCAGTTGTCATAGCAACCATGCAGCTCTTTTGTGGGTTCTGAACTGGGGGATGTGGGTGGGGGGTAATGACTCTCAGTTTTATAGTTTCACAAACAGACTGTGGAGCGCAGCAACACAAGCATAACACATCAGGGGCCAAGAGACAAACGCACAGAACAACTGCTGTGTGTGGAGGAATGATAGGACAGAGGAAATAAAAATGTCACGGGTAAAATGACATTATTTCTTTTAATTTGGTAGCCGTACGTACGGATTTATAAACACAAGAAGCACACTATCAATAGAGAGAGATAGAGAAACCAGTGAGGATTTAAGCCTCATCGTTGCTCTATAGAACATGGCAGCCTACATTCAATATTACAAAGCGATGCCAGATAACTGCTGGTTGGAGTGGAAAAGTCCCAATGCTCATTGCATATCATTACAGTGTAATTAATACAGAAAAGAAGAGTCAGCATTTTCCTCAGTGGTAAAATATCAGCTCGGTTAATTTAATGAATGATGGATTATATTAAAAAAATGATTAGCAAATGGAAAATTGCGTGTGCTCTGGACTTTCCTTAATTACAACACGCACATGCACAAAATCTCTCAGCGCTTATTAATCCAAGTTTAAATGAAGACGTGAACTCAGGTGTGTGGTTCGCTGGCATGAAAAAGAGCTGAACGGGCAACACCTGGGTGACCCTTACAAACTATTATAGGCCTTATTTACTTCCACTGTGTAAACCTAAAACACATTTTTCAAAATATCTTCTTTTGTGTTCAACATAGAGAAAGTCATAAACAGGTTACATAGGGTAAACAAATGATAACCAGATTTTCAATTTGTTGTTCAAATATCCCTATAATCCATCAAAAAATCCATCACGATAATAATCTCTGTGTGTTTCAAATAAACAGTGTTGATATTTATAGTAAGACATAATTACAATTTAATTTTGTTTAACACTGCTGTTAATTTGTGGTGGTATGAGGTTTGAAAAAGTTGATAACCATTTATATGAAAATGTAAAGATAACTGGTTGGCGCCAATCGCTGTTTTACACTTCATTGAAGACACCGAATTTGTCTTCTATTCCCATGTCTCTTGGTCGCTGTCTCATTCTCCACTGTACTAAAATATAAAATTCGGCCTAATTTTTTTACAAAACTTAAAGCAAAATCTGATTGGCTCATGAAAATATTTAAAGGAACTCAAAAAGAGGAAAGGCTGAAAAAGATAGAAATTCAGCGCTGACACGGTTAATGTTGACTCCAAGCGTATTCT
This sequence comes from Triplophysa yarkandensis, assembly GCA_033220385.1. Classification (NCBI taxonomy): domain Eukaryota; kingdom Metazoa; phylum Chordata; class Actinopteri; order Cypriniformes; family Nemacheilidae; genus Triplophysa; species Triplophysa yarkandensis. The sequence continues at coordinate 17,703,658 of CM065666.1, forward strand.
CCAGATCTACTCTTGAAAATGTTCTTTCAACTCCAGCAGTGTAAATCTTATGATTTTGCGGTGGCACATATGGTGTGTACAGGCTTAATAGGGCTTTAAAGAGGACATTATTCCATAATCATCAGTCAGTTCTGGACCATTAGCACAAAGCGTAGTGCTTAAAGAGAGTGTTATGAAACAAAGAAGTTAGTTTTAACTATCCAAGAATCAAAAGTTTATTTGACAGGCCATAATGAAAATGTGGCTTTTGTGACACATGTAATTAAACAGTTTAATCCACCATTAGGTTTAAATAAATTGTCATTTATTACAAGTAAATTGTTGTAAAACGTTGAAAGATCAAGGTGTTTTTAGTTGACAGATTTTTCATGCTAGCGGGATGGATAGAACGGGTGATACAGAACAACATTTCAAGTCTCTCACGGTAAGCCCAATTAGAAAGCCAGTAAAGTTTCTATGGTTAGCTCTCCTACTTCCTCCAGCGAAGCTGTCAGCCTTTCCATGAGAGAGATGGGCTTGGGCACACCTACAGTCAAAACCTCACATTTCCCCCTTGGTTCCTCTCTGCAACTTTTGCTCGACTTGCACATCTGATGCATAATGCATAAAATAATGTGATGAATAATTTGTTATCTGACAATTAGTAATGTGTTTCTCGGCTGAAAGAGGATGAAGCCCATGTTGAAGTAATGTTTTCAATGTTGTTTTATTCATGAAGCAACAAATTCGTGCAGCTCGTGCAAGAGAAAGGAGTGAGGGGAAACTGGCAAGTTGTAAATGGGAACTGCACATCAAAGCTGCCATTCAACCTATTGGGGAGATGGTCTTGAGAACACGGGTGAAATGTGTCTTCAAGAGTATTTTGACGCATCTGTGGAGGATACAGCGCAGAAGATAATACAGTGTGTGAATGGCTCATGGATTAAACAAAGTATACTCACAAAGAATGGTGGCTGAACAGAGTTTTATATGCAGAGCACACTTTATTTATACTATTTCATCCTTCCTTAGAGTACACATAATGGCAGACTTTTTTGTAATTTTCAAAAAGAATTTAACCATTTTTAAATAATTTTATAATTTTCACTATTCATTCATATTAAAATATGGTTATGACATATAATTACGATAACTGTTACATAATTGTATCAATTGGGAACATTTTGGACTTTTAGAACAACAAGACATGTTCATGTTCCCTTATGCATTTTGTATAATACAATACAATTTGCTTGATGGAAACAAGGGCAACTCAATCGAAGCGATCTTGTTCCATTTACTTATTTAAACCTTTTCTACATTGTTAGAAAAACACAGAGGGAGGAGGACATGTCTCCTAGAAGCTTTTTAGGAAATGTTTTAAGATAATAGTTCTGTTGCTCAAGACAAAGAAAAGAACAGAGAGTTTGTTATAAAGACACTCAATGTAATGCAGTCATTCTCAGTCCAACCCTGTTTTTGTTAGTTATAGTCAGTTAAAGGGACAATTCAGCTTAAAGTGACATTTCTGTCATCAATTTGTAAAACATATTTTTTTAAGCTGTATGATTTTTTAAAATAGGATATTTTGAAGAAAGTTCATAATTGAACAGCAGTGGCACTTCTTTTGAATGAACATAAAACCAATGCGTAAATGGCTGCCAACATTCTTCAAAATATCTTCTTTTGTGTTCTGAAGAAGAAAGAAAATCATACAGGCTTGAAATTAACAAAAGGTGAGTAAGATGGCATTTTAACATTTTTGGTGAACTATCACAGTAGGTGTGTACCAAAAATATGGAAAAAATGGAAAAAATCTTCTTAAGAAATGTAACACTTAAAGAAGATGGAGGAAATATCTGAGAAACCAGCAGTACATAAAAAATCAACCTTTATAACTTAAATGTTGATGTACACTTTTACTTAAAGATTCTCATTTAACTACACAATTCAGCGCTGAAAGATTTACTTTGTGGTGTCTGCTTATATAATGCGTTAAGAGAACCATACATATCAATATAGTGGTGAAGTCTTCTGTGAGTCCTCTTCATAAATGGAACATATGTTGCATAGTCAATATCTAAACATATCTCTAATCTTTTTATCCTCAGTTTTATTATCATTAATAGTTTTATCAAATCTTCTAATTTACAAGTAATAGAAAGCATGCTTTAATATAGAGTACCATAGCTAATTGATTGTTAACTACACATTCTCATATGGTGTGTCATGTGCATCTTTAAGTAAAGAAAAAAATAAGTCTGTTTTAGACTGTTTTATCTTATTTTCCATTTTCAAGACCTGTGCAAATGAAGATTTGCGCTGATTTAAAGTAGTGTCACTTAGACTCACTTTGGTCAGCTGTGAACTGAGATTTTAAAGGCGGTGACCACAGAGAAACGTGAACTTTTAAAGCTTTTGGTAATTTTGTCCAAGCTTTGAACTCTAATGAGGTCTCACTGAAAATTGCTCTTGGTGCTGAATAAAAAGCTCAAAGGACTTTTGCTGAACTCTTCTGGTTTTTGAGTACTGTGTTTGTGTGTTTGTGTGAAGGCAGCATTGACTCCTTTAGGAAAGGCCCGGGGCAGAGCAGAAGATCTTCGCAGCTGTTGCCCTCTCAGCAGGACTGCAAAAGACACGCTGAGCTCCTCTATACTCTTCTCCTCTTTCAATTTTCTAACTCTTTGTTACTTTATTGTGTTTCTGAAATATGTCGCATCCTATCATATACTCCATTAAAAGGTATTTCTACTGTACAAACACATTCATTTCCAGGGATGGATTTTTGTTAGAACTAAATCAATTCTAAAAAATAAAGGTGTTTAAGAGGTCTTTACATTGATATACATTGAACCATTCAGTCCAAGGTTCTTTTAAGAACCATCTCTTTATTACTTTGTCATAATCTAAAGAATGGCAAAAAGAAACTCATGTGACAGAAGGCTTCTTCAGATATTAAAGGTGTTTTATAAAATCAAAGAGGTTCTTCTATGACATCTTAAAGCACCTTTTTTTAATAAGAAAGTATTTTTTTATATTTATTTTATCCTATTGCATTAACAAACATGTGTTAACAGCCATGAAGATACAATCATGCATTTTATGCATTTTACCTTTAAAAAGGTAACAAAAAGCGATATCTTTTAAATATATCATAAATCAAAAAGGCCCTTTCAGACTATTTTTAGGAACTTTACAAAAGCTTATAAAAGTGTTAAGATATTGGTTTGGATTTGTATGTGGATAAAAATATGAAAACAAGTTCTATGGGAGTCAATGGGTGACCCAAAACAACTTTTTAAGAATCATTTATTTAAATATTTTCACATGAGTTTAAGGTTACAAAGAAATGTATACAGGTTTGTAGATTCTGTTAATAACGAATGCTTCTTAAAATCAAACTTGAAATGTGCAATTAAAAAATAATGTTAAAGAAACCTAATTAAATTGTGTTGAACTGATGTACATGAATAAATTATGCAATTCCCAAGCAACATTTTTAATTAGCATAAGATCAATTCATCCTCTTTGTTATTTTATATTAGTAAAATTTCTACATTATTAATATTTTGCTTTCAACATTTTTGCTATGTCGTCTGACTCACAGATATGATTTATTTGTTTATTTTCCTCAGAATCCGTCCAGTGCCCTTGTGTATAATTCATGGTTAGCAGTGTTAGATTAAACATCACTGACAGGTTGTTTAGCGTCTCGTGCTTCATGACAAACAGGATACCTTGAGAGAAAAGCCTGTCAGACCACATTATAAAAACTAATTTAAGAGGAAGATGCCTTCGTATCTTTCTGCTTCACCCAGATGTTCATTATCAGAACAGATTGGTTTAATTGGGTTAAGGGTCTACCTTCTTTCGAAGTCTGTTCTCGAATGGAAAGTCATCTATACCCACTATAGTGAAAATCTGTTTTGATCAAATGTGACTTTTTGTGACATCCTCTTTGGTTTAGCAGAGTTATCATTAGTAAATTCTATCAAGGTAATGGTTTTAATCCTTACACGCAGGTCTCTGGGTTGTACAGATAACATTTAAAGACCAAGTAATAATACTAGAAAAACATATTAAAAAATCCAGCACGACTGGCATAATTGATGCTAGGATGAAGATGATGCTAAATAAAGCACATGTCTTTTATCCATTTCTTGGCTCATAAACCTCATTCTGACGTCACCTTTATTTAAGCCTTCTGCATTCAAGCATAACAAGCATATGAACCTCTGACAAGACCAATTTGCTAAATACAGAAGCTTCTCGTCACACATTTAAATCTTGTTTTCAACATTCTCAGCCTGTCTATAATATTCAGCATATCGAATAGAAGCCAGGGCAACATCAAGGTACCTACAAAAAAACATATCCAACATCAGTTTGCTCCCATGACAGCAAAAGCAGCAGTCGGCCTGCTAAAAAGCGTGTCCGGATTGTATCTGATTTGAGTCAGATCTCCGGGCAGAAGCCCAGGGAGAGACAGCCCTTCTGCACAGGCATGTGGGCCGGAGCTGAGTGGGCTTTCAGTCACAACACATTGTTACAGCGATTCAACCTCGAAGCTTAGCCAAGCACAGTGCTATCTCCTCTCAACAGCGCTGCATTCAGCACCATGGACAGCGTCGGTCACAGTCAGACAGGAAGAGACAGCAAGAAGTTAAAATTGGCGTATGACATCCTTAGGAAAAAATCTTCAAAATGGAGCATCTTCCACAGGGGTGTCCTATTCTCGTCACACAATCAATTGCCGGAACACGGAAAGAAAAACAGGCATTGTTGCGGTAACAGCTGGTCTTGTCTGTGGGTTGGCAGCTATACAGATGTTAAATGTGAGCTTTTATATTCCTGTGACAGATCGGCTTATATGGTGTTTAAAGAGCACAGATGTCTCTTTGGTAATGTATCGACGGAATAAAACTTTAAAGAAGTCTTTGTTTGAAGCTAAAGTGTGGAGTTATTGAGATAAATAATGATTGCTTTCAAACAAGTTGTCAAACACATTATATTCTGTTTGCTATTGGTCAACATGTACAGTCACAGAAAAATAGGGGAGTGTTTTTGTCTACGATATGTATTTAATCTTTTTTTTGCATGTATTGTGGTAGTTCCAGTTAAATGTCTGATGGGTTTTATGAGAAACAAAGGCAAAAAAATGTAACAAATTTACACTTACTTACTCTTGTTACACTTACTTACTTAAAACCTGTAGGACTTTTTTGCAAACCACAAAATAATACATTTTGAAGGATGTTAGGAACCAATAAATGTCCACATTGTCCATATTGTAATACGCATAACCATAGCATGTTAATGTGGACCAGCGTTTTTCAAAATATCTTCTATTGTGTTATACAGGATGAAATAACAAGAGGGTGTGTTTATGATGATGGAATCTGTATTTTGGGGGGGGGACTTTAACTTTAAGCCAACAACAATGTAAAAGATTGAAAGAATGCAAAGAAGTTGGGAGAAGAGAACTTTTTCTATCATATTTTAATCATGAAACTGTTCCTAAAACATGAAAATAAATTTTAATTGTGTTATTGTTAGAATATAAGAGCAATGTTGTCAAATAATAATGCAACATTTTACTTGCACATACTATTAAATACCTAAATCTGAAAAACTGAAAATAATAACAGAGAGCTATCCTAATTTTTCCTGTCTGTTTAAACTCAAACTTACTCTATTGGCTGTGAAAATGTTGCAGTGTTGGGCCATTAGGGTTGCTAAAATTAAAAAATGTAAAAGGAAATTTGCTCCAATGGTCCTCACAGAGCAAGACAAGTGTCTGCTCAACTACATCACAACTTCATTCTTATCTGACACGCAAACCCTCATGAAGGAATTACTCCACTGTTGTTAAAAGATCAAAAGTGCCTGTGCATTTCCCGCTGGAATATTTAGGACGAAATCCTGCTTTGATCCCCTATTTCCATCTGTCAGCAGATTCTCTCTTTCGCTCTCACTTAGCCAAGTAACACAGAGAAACAGACAGCGTAGCACGATTGCAACAAGATTATAGTTTTGTTGGAGCAAAATCAGGCCTGTGTGAAATTGTCTACAGACCAAGCAATTCCAAAGAGGATGTTCTCCAAATGATTTCCTCTGCACATGAGGGAGAGTTAGCAAACTGGCAAATAGATTACGTGCGCCCTTAGAACAAACGTTGATGCTTCTCATAGCTTTGGGTCACATTTCATTCTTTGACTGGAACTGGCAAAAGCAGAACTTTAAAATGTATAAATCTTTTGCTGGTGTTGGGTGGAATCCTTGCAATCGTCTGTTGATTACAATTACAAATTGAGTCATAAGACCACAGCAACTGAAAAGTAATGATAAATAATTTACAACTGGTAGCAACTGGTAGGAATTTTTTTTTATAAAGACAAGAATACCATTTGTGTTGCATTATATACTATGATGCATGCTAGTAGAGACATCACTGACATCTGTTCTAATGTGACATCAGTACTAAGGTCCTAAGGTGACGACTGAAATTACCATTTGGCAGACGCTTTTATTCAAAGCAATGTAGAATCGAGTAGACAATGAAGCAGTAAATAGCACGGAGAACAATAGGTGGAAAAGTGCTCCAACGAGTTACCAAGTTACAAAAGGCAAGATAAAACCTGGAGGAGTGAAAAAAGGTAAGATTTTTTTTCATAAATGACAGACTTATGTAAATGATAAGTAAGCTAAAAGTAATATTTGAGGAAATACGAAAAGCAAAAAACCCTTGATAACACAGTTAGTGCAATAGTATCCTGTTCATATTTTTGGGTTTATTTAAAAAAATGTTACCCTGCCTGGTAAAAACCCAGCAAAAGTAATTTACCGTTTTTAAGCAACACATTGGGGAATTAAACCATATGGCTTAGACCACAGCACAACCAAACAGGGACCAGAATTTAACCATTTTATAAATAAAATTTCCCTTCTAATTTGATTTCTTTAATTTAATCGTCTTAAAACTGTTGGTTTAATTTTATGTTTAACATCCACACATGCTTTACATTTGAAGTATGCCTATAATTAAACTGAAAATATAATGACTATTAAGCACGTCAGTTGTGAAAAAATCACTTAAATCTTAGATTGATGAAACATGATAGTCAGAAGATTTTTTAATGTTTTATCACGCTGCTCTCATGCAATTTTGTCATATCATGTGTTGTCATGGGGTACCTTATGGATGCAAGTTTTCTATCTACACAGACCGGTTTAATTAAGATTCAGTAAACATATGTAAAATAAATGATAAAAATATTTGTACATTGAGAAATTAGCTAATGGACGTTTATTTAATTAATAGAAAAGGTATTTATTTAACTAATTTACATTTTATATACACTTTATATTTTTGATGAATTCTAATAGCAATGCTTGTGTTTATCTGATTTACTTTTTATTTTACTTACATATACAAAAAAAGTTAACAGTACATCTAAACAATTTGAAATGTTTATCATTTATTCAAATTGAGTGGAATTTATTTCACGTAAAAACACTGTGCACGTGCTTTTTTGTTCCATCTCACAAAATTGTGAGCCTTTGTATAAGCACAAGATTGCTTACTAATATTTCTTTTAATGTATGAAGATAGTTGCTCATACATGGTTGTTTTTTTTCTAGAATCAGTTGTTGTATCACACACCTCTGAAATGTGTTAAACCGAAACTGGATTTCTCAAGTCACTGGCCCTGCAGCCTGAAACTCTTATACATTTTTAAAGATGTGTAGGAAGGGTGATAATTTGTTCGCTGTGTGTGTTCACAAAGGTATCTGTTTTACCATCTACAGCCAATAATTATGTCATTATCACTAATAGCACCATTCTGAACTTAGCACTTTCAATTTGGGCGAGACACTTATAGTTTCTGCTTCTGTCTTTCCAATCTGGAGACAGATCCATGCCAATAAAAGAGCTATTTCTAAAGTTGGCTAAACGAAAGAGCCACAACCAAGTGCCAGCTTCTGCCTCTCAGAACATTTCTCTCGAGATACTGGCAGCCGGTCATGTTACTGTCACAAAAAGTAAAAACCCCTCATATTTGTATCTTTTTACCTCTTTTGGATTAGCTTCATCCCACACTTTATGCTAAGACATTATTGCTTCGCTCTCAAAGAAAAAGTAGGACAAACTTAAGGGTTCAGGCTGATATTTGTGATTGGTCTCTTTGGGATGGACATCACAGTGTTGAATCAGCCATTTTTGTCAAGTAAATCTTAATGAGTTGTTTATATTGCTCTCTAGTCTCTAATAAAGTGTAATAGAAGTGCTTTCCAGTGACGGAACATGTAATGAGTTGGACAAAAATACCTCCTGAAAAGTTTTGCAGAGTATTAAAAACCCGGCTGAATAACCGTGAGTCTTTTCATCTTCATCAATTGCTCCCCATGAGAGTCGCAAACTAATTGGCGAACATATCATCTCTGATCTTAACAAGCTGTGTCCTTAAATATAATTTTGACAATAATTATTACATGATTTTGAATATCCTTGTTTATGCGCAAATATTTGGGGCATTGCATATTAAAACAGACATCTATATTTATTTTTTAAAGCGTGCACCATTATAAAGAATGTTTTCTAGATGTTTGTCATGTATGGTTGTAGAATTTTTGTGTTGCAAACATGGGGTTGCGTACTCTGCGGAAATCACAATCAAATGCATTATTTACTCAATGCATTATTCACTTTAAGTGAGGAAATGTTGAGTGGAGTACAAAGGTAGTACAACTTCAAAGTCTTGCCCCGCATGCATTCTTCAGGGTTGAGTGAGTCTTTCAGAAAGCTATTCGGAATAGCCAAAAACCCCTTAAAATAATTATTTTAACCAAAAGTATGAACATACAAGATGTAATCCCCTTAGAAACTTTCTGGTAGGCTGCGTTTCAACCTTAAAAGATGATTTTTTCATTCACTAAGTTAAAAATTTCACAAACTGAAAAAGAAATAGGCATTTAGAGTATGCAGAGGACTTAAGACTTAAAGTCTTTACAATCATGAAGGTTCCATAAATGTGCCAAACAGATAAAGTCAATGAAAGATGTCAAGGACATTTCAAAGCATAATCCTCTCTGCCATTATCCGTCTGTTTGCGCTGACTGTTTACGTCCACCCAAATCTGTCCTGTGCGTCCTTCTAAAATCCCAAGTTTTAAACACCTTGACGCTTCATTGACATGCAAAATTCAAATTGTACGGATCTGACTTGCAAATCCGCCATTAACATTCCCTAGTGTGAGCAACATCACAGTCGTGTTTAAACAGCAAGCACTACTACAAAGGAAGCTTCCATTACCAAACATTCAAAGATAAATGCAGCAAGAGAAGTGTGAAGGCCATTATCATGCTTCGCTTCATTTCAACCGATATAGCTCTTTAGTGCACTGCAAACAGAACGCAAACTCTTAAAAGAAAAGCCATAAAGAACGTCACTCGGAAGTTGTTTTGGTTTAGGATGCAAATACTTGGCCTGAATAAATCTAATGTCATCATTCTGAACTGCTGAACATTAAATTGTTCACATCCCCGTTTATTCAGTGTATTAATATATAATTTTTAGGGTTATTCTAAGAACATTTTTAACAACAAATACAGACATGCCACTTAGTTTGCCAGAGTCCTACATTCTCTGTACCAATGGTTGTCAACAGGGGCTGTGAACCAAAATTTGAAAATTAGACAAAGTGAACACTGAAACACATTGAAAGAACACATTGAAAAGATATTTCTTATTATTTGGCAGCCGTTAAAAGATCACCCACAAAGGAAAAATTTGTCATGAATTACTCACTCTCTATTTTTTTTTTTGTAGAAAACACTGAAAGATATTTGGACAAATGTTTATAACCAAACAGTTCTTGGACTCAATTGATTATCATAATAGGGAAAAATGATTGTCCTGCTTTCTTCAAAATATCTGTCTTAAAGAGATTTCCTCCTATGGAAGTCAATGGGGTCCAGGAACTGTTTGATTATAAATCATTATTCCAAATCTAAGAAGGTGAATAATAACTCAAAGGTGATTTTTATTTTGGGTAAACTATCCCTTTAATAAAAACATTTCCAGGTAAATTTAAGCTTTGTAATATTTAAGAAATGTGAATTCTTTTGAGCAAAAGAGGATTCTTTGAATGTTGTTGAATACAAAGGGAGAACCCCTGATCCGTACTATAAATGTTCAGTAGACTAACAGTATTCGTCCACAGCTGACATGTGTTCATTTCTGCTTCAGGCGAAATGTTAGGAACCGTTGTGCCGAAAGTGTTAGAGAAAGCATATCTCAGCAAAAAGTGGCACACTTGCAGAATGGCACTCACTTATAAGCCCACCAAGACCCCGAAACCTCTCTGATGCCTCATGCTCACTTTATGCAACATCTAGCCTACGGTAAGAGCATTACAAAATCAAGATTTTGTCTTTAATAAAATACAAGATTAACAATTTTGCTAACCTAAGATAAACTTTAATAATCATATTGAATTATTCACATGTTATTATGCTCTGAAATTGAACAGAAATCGTCTTCGCTTTCACTAAATGAGTCCACCTGAATAAACAGAATGTTTGGAATCTCAATGCCATGGGTACAGTGTGTGCTTTGAATGGGCCTTCAGTCCTTTGAATAAAGATGTCTGCCAGGACTAGAATTAAAAACTCAACCCTCATGACTGATTTACTCTTTCCTAAAAGTATCCATTGAATGTGTAGTCGAAGGAGCATGTGAAATGGTTTGCCACACGTTTGTCATTCTCGCAGCATGTGCCACCTAAAATCCGTCCGAAATCCCAGCTAAAGAAGCTTGGCTGTTCCTCAGGCAGATCCTGGAGCCGAGTCAGCTTTCCGTCCGTCTCGTCAAGCCCATGATAGAAAGTCTGAAATAGTGGAGTCATAACAGGAAATGGAACATCTGCTGACAGCATGACACATCTTCATCACCAACCCTCGGAAAATCTGTCCAAGGAGAAGCGAAAAGTAAAAGAGGACAGCGAAGCTCTCGACGGCCAAAAAGATCACAATAAACAGACGAGGCGATGAAGTTCAAAACCTGCCAATAATCATCTCAACGCTATATTTAACAAAATAATCCCAAGGTGCCGTTCTGATGGCGGCTTCGCAATTTATTTTGGAAGTGTTGCGGGGTTGCTCGCAGATGGAGGGGCTCCCTGTGTTTTATTGTGTCAAGAGATGCAATGTCGCTCGGCAACATTTCCTGCCATGACTGAATGAGTAATATGTTCCTGTGCTACCCATTTTCCAAATCCATATTCAGAGTTGTATTTGTAAATTAGTTGAGCCAGTGTTGCTCGCTATCATAGTTAATGCTCATTTAAACCATCAGGGACAGAAGCATGTGTAGGAGCAAGGATCATGGGCGCTTTAAGAAAAAAGAACATTTTACGAACTAGCTATTTTGCACAGCAACTTTGATATTATGTTTTTGTATAATTTATCTGTAAACATGGGAATGGTACCGGATGCACTTGTCTATGATCTGACTTTATGGGGAAACTTGCAATGCAATGTACATGTGTTGCTAAATAATTTTGAAAACGTAAGAAGGGTTGTAGGTCTATTTCATTTTGCGCATTTCTAGACAATTGTACTAATCTGTAACATTGAAAGAGAGCTGAAGCAGGAGTGTGTCAAATGGACATGTGAATCATTTGACATTTAGCCCACGCCACATGTTTCAAAGCCACAATTGACAGGTAGTTGGAGACAGCAGCACCAGTAAGCCAATCAAGAAACAGCCATATAATACTACCCATTAAAATAATTATCTTTTGATAGGTTGTCATGAAAGAGATACATAAAAGTCAAGTTGTAAACAACTTTCATTTGCATCATACTTCCATTATGAATATTCATTATGAAGAATGGGAAGAGAAAGGAAAATGCAGATTGTAAGTCTATAGCAGCCTAGATACTCCCTCAAAGGAATTCTAAGTTGATTAATTCTTATAAACTTTTACAATGTCATCATACAAAAACACATGACTGTTACAAAAACCACAAAAGCCCCTACCCCAACTTCACCTCAAAAGTTATGTCAATGTCTTAAAATCATATCAAACTAAAACGTAAAACTGATGAACCATTTATTCTATTGTTCCGTTGAACAAAAATAGATATTTTGAAGAATGTAGGACAGCAAAAGTTCTAGGATACCTTCGACAACCATTGTCATTTTTCCAACTAAGTAGTCAATGGGGTAAAAGAACTAATAAGTTACAAACGAATCAATAAAGATTTGAAACAACTAATGGTAATTTGTGATAGAATTTTCATTCTGGGGTGAACCATCCCTTTAATATATTAAGAAATGAACAATTCATATCACATAGATGCAATAAAAGCTAAATGAATGTGATCACTCTTTTCTTTTCGAATTATTTTTTTACTTTTGTTCACTTTCTGCTGAGGTCGTGTTGGGTCTCGCTCATTAAACAAGTTTGGGCCCATGAGTGGGTGAACATTGTAGGAGAGAGAAAATGCATGCACTATTGACAGAGAGAATGCAATTTCATCCCTGTTCTCTAATGACTGTAATCAGGAACTGAGAAATATGGAGAGCAGGCCATTTCAGACAACCTTAATTATTGCTCAAGGTTAGTTATCCAGCTAATGGGACATTTGGGATATAATGATGGCGTAATACGCTGTGATTCCAAATCTCATATTATAACTTGTGTTGGAACAACAGATGCATTTCTTGTTTTAAATCCACCACCAAAAACAACAGAGCAAACTGTTTTGGCTTAATTGTTGTTCCTTTATTTCCAAATTTTTATCCTGGCTTGAATTACTGGATGGGTATCTACTTAATATATCATTTGCTTCTCCAAGACTCCAATGCAAGTAAATCACAAATGAACCCATTTGCTAAAATCTCTGCTTTTCTTAGAACAATACGCCATTAAATGTTCATTAAGTTCTTCCAAAATCAAAATGTCTTTTTTGATTTGTTAAAACCAGATGTCCTAAAAATACAATTCAAATTTCTCTAAACCCAATATTTAAATATCTCAACTTAGAATAAAATAATGTAAAACTAGTACAGCCAGTACTTGTACTTGACATTTTGAAAGTCAAGAATAAAGTTTCATGATCGACCTGAATTGACCGGAACCTGCAAACTCTTACATTTCTGCCAGATGTTCTTCCGTTCCCTTTTAGCTTCTTTTTTTAAAGGCAAAACATTAAAGTGAGTCTTTGTTCTCTGGTCAGCCTTTATATGAAAAACCTGAATATCTCCTCTCTGAAAGCATCAAGTTTTTCCAAGATGTTGTCGTTTAAACATCGGCCCTGCTAAGTTGTATTGTGATGAGTCAGGCGTTATTGCTGTCAGCCACAGCAGGGATTCAGTAAACACACACACATTATCTTGTGTTTGTATGATGCTTCCTGGATGCTGCTGTGAGCTTTTGTTTCCTCCGAAACATTGATATTTCTGTTTAGTTGCTGGGGAACATTTTGTCCACACTCACACCGAGGATTGGCTTTGTGATTTTGTTTGGAAAAACGCAAATCCTTTTATTGGACTGTAAATATTACATGAAAATGTGACCTGGACAGTCTTGAAATGGACATCAGCTATTGCAAATTTGATCAATCTTGTTAAATTTTATGGTCATTGGTTGAACTACAGTTATCAGAAGGTATTTCGCCAAACTACATATTTTCGTTGTTTTTTTAAGAAAGTTACTTCTAAAGGTCACACGGGTGTTTAAAAAATATGACCACCGTTTAAATTCAGTATATATACAATATTTTTTAACAATAGTAATTTAACAAAATATAGCAAAAATCATATATAAAGCTTTGATTGATGAACACATCATCAGAAATTGTGCATAACCAAACACTCTTAAACCAAACAATGCAAAAACTTTTACATTATTTAAGCTTAAATAAAAATTAGGTTTTAGTCCCATGAGTTGGAATTTTATCTCTCTTTTTTTATTTGAAAAAAAAAGGTTTCTGAAAACATTATTTAACATCTGTAAATGTAATTTTACTTTGTTATAGAATGCAAAAATAAACTAATTGCCAATCGCTGTATTTGACTGAAGTTCAACGTGATTTTTGAATAAGTCTATATGTAGAATAAGAAGCACAGCCTTCTATTTAAATTAGGAAAAAAATAATCAGCCAATAACATTTTACAATAAGATGCAATTTGTTAACAAAAACTTAATGCATTAGCTGAAATTAACTAACAATGAACAATACTAACTTTAAATAAGTTTTTAGCATTTACTAATACATTATTAAAATCCAAAGTTGTCCCTGTTGACATAAGTAAATGCACCATGAACTACTATGATCAACTGAATTGATGTGAGCTAACATGAACAAAGATTAATCAATGCAAAAAATTGTTAGCTAATTAATGCATTTACAGGAGGTTACACAAAGCACTTTGTGTTAACAGTTAGCAATGACAGGAAACAGTCTATGAGGGATTCTAAGAGAAGACAGAGATTAACATTACTATAAATGTCACACATGCTTTCATATAAAGACTAATAAGCACACGCTCACACGCTCAAGGAATTATATAAACACAAACTTCACTCCTGACATACACAAAAGATGATCAACAGGAACTCCAGATATATTAAATATGACAAATCGCTGTAGCCCTTAATTAAACAGAAACACCAACACGCTTGCACTGATTCTATAAACAATTCATCTCCTTTGAGAATAAATCACATTACAATAAACAGGGAGAATCATTTACTAATAACAATCCACTGATCTGCACATCTAAACAACATCACATGTGAGCGCTTAATCAAACAAATGCGTACGAAACAAGGTTTAAAAGTCAATGTACACATCTGTCATTGGTCATAGGGAATGATTAAATCTCTGTTAGGGAAATTAAAAAATTTGGTGGGTCAATGCAGAAGCAAAAAGACATGCCTCATGAAGAGTGGTAACTATAGCAACAAGCATCCAAAGAACAGTCTTACAGCTGAAAATATAAGTACTCTTAATGTGTCAGTAAAGAAAAGGAGTGTATACCGCTGATAAATAATGAACACTTTAAAAAAGATATTTAAAGAAAAGGCCCTGGCTTGTATTACTGGGTATGGATCAATACATTTTGTAATCCCCTGGGCTGCAGAAACCACCTCAACGTTACGTCTTTCTTAGGTTGTGCCTTAAGAAGAACCGAATGTTTTCTGAAACCTGCTTAGTTAAATATACATTATCATCGTACAACAAATATTTGGTCTGGAGCGCTCTTAGCTATACCTTATCCTTGCTGACGGTTCATCAGCTAGTGGGCACCACAATGCCAAAAGATTATTTTATATCACAGTTTTATAAAACATTGAAAAATGAACATGAAGAGTTTACATAAAATCTGATTTAGTATTAATTTGACATTTTTACTTGACAGTTTTACGGATAAAATACTTAAGTTGTTGTAGGCTAAATCCAGTTTATGGAAGTGTTTTCATTAATAAAGTTTCCATATGCTAATGGTTATCGGCTTTTTTATTACTATTAAGACACATCAGCTGGTGGACCATTTGACAGAAAAGACTTAGGAGTCTATGTAAAGAAAGATGAGTTTACATAAACTTTATGGCTATGGGAGTGTGGCAAAATAGTGCTATGTTTTACAGATAACGTCCCACTGCCTGGATGGGCCGGAACCAGATGCTTCTAATATCATTGCTATGCTTTCCCAGATCTCTTTTTTTTGGGGGGGACTAGCAAATAACACCTTTTTGGTGTTCCACCTCATCCAGCAGTATAGACACTTGGGAAATGGTAAATGTATATAGTGGTTAAAGTGTACCTTTTCGGACCCTGAGCTTAATGTAGGCCTAGAGAACATAGTCAAATATGTGGAATGTGGCTTAGTAAATATCACAAAAGTAAACAGTTGTGTTAACGTATTAGAATCTTTTAAAACGATTTAATAGATTTTTCAATGCAAAATATTAAAAGAATTGATAAAAAAATCGATTAATTCCTCAAAAATTGTCAAATATTTGCAACAAATGTATATTTGTATGAACACCAAAATATTTGGGGAATTCTAAATTCTAAAGTACTATTAAGGTTTTGAGAGCTTATATTTAAATTGCATGCAAACAACATTTAAACAGTTTTATTTACTTACTTTAAAAGCTTTAAAAAAACTTTATTTTTGTGTGTTTAACGTTAAGTCACAGTAACATTTTTCGAGCAAAGGTGGTGTGTACTAATGTATGAACAATTTTGGATTGACTGGAGAGCATCTCTTAATTGAACAATAAATTCTGAAGCCAAACCAACGTTCCTTTAGCTGTCTGTTGATATTTTATATGTCAAAGGTCACAAAAAAAATTACATACTCAACCTCATACTCAACTGACCTTTTATTAGATACTGAGCTATGGAAACACTCATGTGTAACATGTGTCTTTACAGTTTAGTCCGATAGTCTTTTTTCCATAAGATTTTGTGGTCTGTCTGTCACTTTCCAAAATGGAACTACACAAACTACTTTGGTTGACAAATATACAGAAATACACTAGTTATGTAAAACAGTAGACCTTTCCACAATAAAACATCAACTATGATTCAACTTTGAATAAGCGGATAAAACTAGCTTCACAATTCTGCCTTTAGCAATGGTAGGCCTTATATTCCCAGAATGCACAGATATAACTAACATCAGCTGGGTGGAGAATATGAAGAGCCTGCAGCTCAAAATTTATTGAATATGTTCCTCTCCCCGGCCTGAAATGAGTGTGTTGCTTCAATAATTGGGGTATGAGCTACAGCATATAAAGCACTGCCATGAGATATATACACAATAACAACCAGCAGGTACTTTAACCCCAAAACAAAACTTCATACTATTAATGATTATTGTATAATACGAAAAAGATACACTGGAGATAAAGCTATGAAGAAAAACTGAAACCATTAAAACAACTGCACTAATAAAACCCATACAAATGTCCTGCTCAAACACAAAAACGTCCCTTTTCCTTTCTTTATAACAGCCTGTGTCATAACAGATTTGGAAAAGTAAAAAACACTGGTCCAAGATTTAAAAAAAGGACTGTTTAAAGTAATAGTTCACCCTAAAATAAAAATGATGTAATCACGTAACCACCCATGTGTTATTTTAAACCTGTATGACTTTCCGTGTAACACAAAAGGAAGATTTTGAAGAATGTAGGTTACGAAATACCGACAGTATCCATTCACTTGCATTTGGTTTTGTGTCTTTATAATAGGTCTTAATGTGTTTTGCCTTAATGTATGTTTGGTTATTCAAAATATATTTTTATGTCCTGCAAAGAAAGTCGTATAGGTTTGACACAATGGTGATTAAATGATGAAATATTATGATTACATTTGAATTCTATACATTTTTGACTAAGTATGTGCATCCCTGGGATAGAACCAACAACTTTGGCATTGTAAAGCATAATTGTAAAATGTAATTTTGCAAGGCCTGACAAAACATCACTGTGGATAAAAAATGTACCGTATCACATATGGGGAAGAAGATATTCAGGAAGGTTACAAGATTATGGCAAAGAAAGAAAAAAGTACTGCTTATAAAAGAGTGAATAAGAAGAAGAAGTATGCGAGTGGAGAGTGTTGGATAGCGCGTCTGTGGTCATTGATTTCAACAGCCATCAATAACACCACCAGCTGCATCCCGATAATTGAACAAAGCTGAAAAGCCATTCACATTCAAACCCGTGTGAAGAAGTTTGAGCAGATGCAGTGGGTTTCAGCTGTGGAATTGAGTACATATATATGACAGCAGGTGGTAACAGTGTTGAAAAAGATTCTGAGTTCTATAACCGGACAAACAGAGCTACTCGCTGCGGTCGTTCCACACCTAAAAACGATTCTGTCTCAGAAAGGAAATCACAGGCTTCTGGAGGATGGAACTGATATGTGTAAGTGTGGACCGCCTTATAAAGTTTAGATAAATAGAATAGCAAAGCAGCATTGTGCATAAACTAAAAAATTATTACCTTTTTTTTTTAAATGACAGCCCTGAGAAGACAAGACAAGACAAAATTCTGTCACCATGTACTAAACCTCTTGTCATTTCAAGCCTGCATCAAAAGCAATTGGTGGATATTACAAATATAAATGTGTTAAACAAAGACTTATTTTCCCTTTTTTCCCTTCGGAACACATACATATTTTGAAGAATGCTGGTAACGGAGTTATAGCGATACTCATTTAGCTACATTGGTTCAACAGACCTGAATGGGGACCACACAGTTTGGTAACCAACAATCTTTAAAAAATCTATTAAGTCTAAATAGCAAGAAGGGGAATAGACAGTCAGGTCACATTCAAAAGACATTAATTTTACAAGTCCCACTTCAACCTGTGGCTGTCGTAATCTATAACATGGTATTGATCTAGATATAAATAAACCCTCCCTGGCCGACATTTGTGTAAGCTGACATTTGTGTGGATCACTGACAGTAGATCAGAGGTCCCTCACAAAGGACATCAAAGCTAATGCAGTCATAGTCACATTCAGACTCTTTCAGATTTTCACCTATTGGCAATTAAGGGCGGCAAAGGCACATCCTTTTATTTAAAGCCTCTATTAAAAACTTCATAGATTTTGCAAATGGTCTCTTAAGAATCCATTTAGGACTTAATTGAGGGCACGAACGATTTTCCTAACTGAAATTCAAGGCGTGATTCTAATTCATAGATGCTTTTCAAAGCTCGAGAAGGAAGGACGATTGATGGGTGTTTTATCTGCGCCGTTTTACTCGTGTGACTGGAGCATGCATTAATCATGCCTGTCAAGTCATAAATGCAGGGCTAAAAACTCTGCAAAATGTAAAGTGCCTCATATGATGATTTTTGTACAGAACTGTGAAGAATCTTCAGGCAAATCTGAATTTGACACATTTCTGAGACGTTTGGTTTAAAATGCTCTGCTTTGCATTCACACAGAACTGAACTGCATGTAACAGAGGTCACCAAATAGCTGATCCCACTCCAGAACCTGACATGGTTCCAAAGGATTTAATAAGTATTCAAGCTGTTAATCAACTTTTAAAAACTATGAATATTTTTTTTTTTAGATGCCCCAAAATGCTGACTTTTTGAACAGTAACGCCACAGTATTCTTAGAGTTATCACTGATATCTGCAGATTTCTTGCCATTATTATTCTTATTAGTCACCGTTTATGTTTGTCACTAGGTTAAGCAAATAAACAGTTACAAGACTATATTTTGTCATTTGAAAGGTTCAGTTTTTTCTTTTCCCTAAAAAACACTGGATTTGGACATGAGGTTTTGTAAGGAGGCTCTCCTGATTGTCCCTGGAGCCACGTCATACACATCTAAAGCAGGTTCAAAATCCGCATCACTAAAAAACTATTTGCTGTGATTTTTCTTGAAAAAATGTACACAAAAATAATTAGTAGATTTTAAAGCTTTGAATTTTCTTTAATATACGATTTAAACATTGTGCATATGTAAGTAAAAAAGTGTCTCTGATTAAATCAAAGATTTCTATAAGAATTCAGCAGAAATATTATGTGTATGTTACAAATATGTTTATATTTATTTATTTTTTCATTACAAAACACTCGCACATTTGAGAGAAATTAGCTTTTGTATTTTACATTAGTTTATTTTATTTTTTCCACAAAAAAATCAATATAAGGTTATATAAAGATATAAAGATTTTTTTTCTCAAAAATGGGAAAGTAAATTTCGATTAAAACTCTATTAAAATTGAAAAACAGGACCACACTTTAGTGCAGTCCTAAAGTGCAGACACTTAAAAAAATTGGTAAAAACATTCATGCAAAACTTTCAAGTGTTCATATTAACAAATGCTAAACCTGAATTATATGACATAATGCATTAAACCGTGAGCCTCAGAATTGAAATGGAATGGAATTGTGACTCAAGTGCAGCTTCACTTGGTTTAACACAAACTTTAACTTATTTCTGACCTCAGGCATGTCTTCTTTCCCCGTGTCACGGGTCACAGTGGGTCAAAGCACTCTCTCCCCAAAGGCTCAAAGTGTCCTATACTCATTGGCTCATTAAGTTAAAGCCCCGCCCCCCGGCTTAAACGAACATGACATGAGACAAGCCCAATTTCCTCTGCATTTAAATCCGTCCCTGCTTATCACAGCTGACCGTCACCATGACAACACACAGAGGGGCTAATTATGGGCAACATGAGTTTAAATGGAGGATGGCACAAGCATGGATTCTAGCTCAACGTATAGAATCATTCAGACAATGCATTCAAACCATGCCAGGACATATCAGGGCAGCGCTGGTGGTTTTTACTCAGCCCATCTGTATGAAACCATACATTAATGCTCAGATCATCGCTCTCAGCTTGAGTTCTGCAGCCGAAACAGCTGAGCAGTGGGAGGAAGGGGACCTCACTTTCAATTGTTTCGCAGGGTGACAGAAGTGCAGGTGGTAATTTGAAACACTCATTCACAGGTGCAATCTGCAATCAAATGCAGAGATATGTCACTTTCTGTGCGGAAAGTACAGTGACTGATCCGGTTCTCCACACAGAGAACATGACCTTTACAGAGAGGAACTCTATTAAACAGACACTGTTCCTCTTTCTGTCCTTACATTATCTATCGTATAACCACAGGCAATCATGTTTTGTTATACTCATTAAAAAAAAGTTTCAGACAAAAGTTTGGGTAAGTAATAGTGAACTCAAAAATAAAAATCTTGTAATCATTTGTTATTTCAAACCTGTATGACTTTCTTTCACAGAATTCAGATGAAGATATGTTAGTATAATGGTAAATGGCACTCGCTTATATTGCATTGTTTCCATACAATAGAAGAGTATAAGTTTAACTGACTTTCTTTAAAATATCTTCTTTTGAGTTGAGACAAAATTTCGGGGGGCGTTAATATCCCATTAAGAATATATTTAAATGAAACTAAAATGGATATTAAAAAAATATAATTAATTAATATATGCGTGTATTAAAAAACATTTTACATAAGGATATATCAAAATATGAATGAATGGACGTTTAAATTAAATTTTTGGTCTATATACCAATATTTCTTGTATTTCCGAACACAGGGCGGACTGCTATACACTTGCAATTTGGCAAGCCAAATGTGTTTACCCATATAAATAACAGATATTAACTTTAAATGATGTGTGGTCTAAACTTCCAATTTGAAGAAAAGCATAAAAGCACTATTGTTTCACTCGACTGCAAAGATCAGGTCGACTAAAATAAATGCAATAAATGTATATGCAATCTGTAGAGAAATGACACATGCTTATCACTGTGGTTTTGAAGAAAGTAGTAAAACAGCACTCATCTCCTGCACTCATTTCCAAATCCGGGAATGGAGTCATTTGCATTGCTATCTGTGTGTACGAGAATGAGAATAAGCCATAATCAGTGGATCTCAAATGAGTTGGGAAACTGGCGCTGGGTAAATAGTTTGTGGGGTAACAAAAGGAACAAAGAAACAGATAGCAGATTCATTCAACAATTGCAAGGATCAATCTAAGACGAAGGAGGTCTACAGGTTTCCACATTGATAAATTACCTCCCAAAAATAAAATCTTTGAATACCAAACAGGCCGATAATAAATTGCAATTTTGTGAGGACAAAATTAAATTTGGGCCCTGGCTTTTTCATTTGTTAAACAATTTTTTGTACAAGGGAGTAGTCATCTGCATCAAATATAAGTCTCAGAAACTTAGCTCAATGACTATGACTATGTACTACATGTAAGTGTTCTAGTTATACAGGTTTTTCCATCACGATAAGGAACCAAATCACTTTAAAAAACACATACTCTCCTGTTCCTCTCTGGTGGACTGAGCTTCCAGCTCTTCTGAAACCACAAGAACCTTCAAAAAACCAACCAGAAAACACTGTGTTTTTCTGTATTCGCTTGACTAATCTGTAACTGTCGACAGTCTGTAGTGATTCTCTATGGAGTATATCAACCTTTTCTTATATTAACCCACATGAATAAATCTACTTTTTAACAAGAAATTCTGTAAACCTTCTTAAGTAACTCTTAAAAGCCATATAATGTGGCAGCTTCCGCAATTTTAATGTAGTCTTTAGTATCCCTAGAATGTGTCTGTAAAGTTTCAGCTCAAATTAAGTTACAGAACATTACCTGGAGGATGTTAAAAACAGCCATTCTTGAGTGCAATGGAAATGCTGTTTTGTGTGATTTTTTAAATGCATATGAGCTGCTGGTCTCCACCCCAGTTCATATACATATATGTATACACTTGCATTACTTATGATGAGTCCTCTGAAAATGATATAATGATGTGCACAGTTTAGTTTCTACATTGGCCTCTCTGAAAATTGAAAATGTGAACAATTAAATGCAATTGGGACTCTAACATCATTATCAGAATTTACATGGTGATTATCATTTTTGCATATTGATTTATGCACATATACTCTCAGTCTCTTTCTCAGTCTCTCTCTCCCGGTCTCTCTCTCCCGGTCTCTCTCTCCCGGTCTCTCTCTCTCTCTCTCTCTCTCTCTCTCTCTCTCCCGGTCTCTCTCTCTCTCTCTCTCTCTCTCTCTCTCTCTCTCTCTCTCCCAGTCTCTCTCTCTCTCTCTCCCAGTCTCTCTCTCTCTCTCCCAGTCTCTCTCTCTCTCTCTCTCTCCCAGTCTCTCTCTCTCTCTCTCTCTCCCAGTCTCTCTCTCTCTCTCTCTCTCCCAGTCTCTCCCAGTCTCTCTCTCTCTCCCAGTCTCTCCCAGTCTCTCTCTCTCTCTCTCCCAGTCTCTCTCTCTCTCTCTCCCAGTCTCTCTCTCTCTCTCTCCCAGTCTCTCTCTCTCTCTCTCTCTCTCCCAGTCTCTCTCTCTCTCTCTCCCTCTCCCTCTCCCTCTCCCTCTCCCTCTCCCTCTCCCTCTCCCTCTCCCTCTCCCTCTCCCTCTCCCTCCCTCTCCCTCTCCCTCCCCTCCCTCCCTCCCTCCCTCCCTCCCTCCCTCCCTCCCTCCCTCCCTCCCTCCCTCCCTCCCCTCCCTCCCTCTCTCCCTCTCTCTCTCTCTCTCTCTCTCTCTCTCTCTCTCTCTCTCTCTCTCTCTCTCTCTCTCTCTCTCTCTCTCTCTCTCTCTCTCTCTCTCTCTCTCTCTCTCTCTCTCTCTCTCTCTCTCTCTCTCTCTCTCTCTCTCTCTCTCTCTCTCTCTCTCTCTCTCTCTCTCTCTCTAATATGTTAAATGTAAGCATAAAAAAAAACCATCGATGCATTAAAGTGTGGACTTCACAAGAGCTTTGGTACACATACATTGATTAAGTATTATCAACTCCATCCTCAGCCGGCCAACACTATAATGTACCAGCTCTTATTGACGAGCTATAATTGCCTGTAATTAATCATGTTGCTTACTATCACCATAACACAAGCCCCAAAATTCATAAAACCAGCCAGTGCAATGAGAAATTACATCTGGTGGATGCACATACAGCAAAGTCCAAATTGGACAGGCAGACCCCACCTTAAGAACCAGCAGGATCTATTCCTCAGACTTGAAACGTGTTAGTGAAGATGACGTGCAGTTACTGCAAACCTGATGGAGGAGGGAGTGAAACACATCCACCGTAGAGTAGTTTATGGACTTGCTTGCTGCTCCTCGGGGGTTGATGCCATGACCTGAGAACAATGAAGGAATCAGATTTATACAGTAGTGGTGGTGTGCAAACATCAGATCATGGTCAAAATCTTCAATCCTGAATACAAAACAGTTTTTCTTGTTTGTAATTCACACTTTTTAAAAGACCACTTCTAAAGGATGCTGTATGCAAAATGTATAACAACCCAGTATCTCTTCTGAAAACATAAGGAAAACATGCTGAACTTGAAATAGAAACCGGCAGGAAAACATATCTCACTGTTAGTTCCTTATGGTATAGATTACATTCATGTCAAGAAAACAAAACACAATTTCCTATTTAGGTTTTGTGTCTATTGTCAAATGTGAAATTCTGATCTGGCTTATATTTGGTCGTGTTTGCAGGCGGCACACGACCAATGCAAAAGCTGGTGACAGGGAGCTTTGGGGAATGTTTTGCTGATTTAAAAAGCGTGGCGGCATGAGCGCTTTTCTCTTGAGAGAGATAAAAGAAAGTGAAACGAACAGCCTCTTAGGCACAACACAAACCTGACCGTGTGACATTTCACACTTTTGCAGCTGTCACTGGGTACAAAGAGAGCAGAGAAAGACATTTTCAGAGCTGGTTAATAAAATGAATGTTCAACATGGGATACATGAGAGTCTAGGACTGTTTCAATGCCATTTTCCTTCATTTGACTCCGTTTAAGGTGGGATTGATGATTGAAGTCACGTTTAGTGCATTTACCAGCAGACGGCTGGCCAGACCAAGCAGTCTGTTAAAGGGTTCTAACAAAATCTTATCACTTTGCAGAATATATATTATAAGAAAGTATTAAATACTTAAAAGCTTGATCTGTCTAGCTTTTGTTTGCGCTTTTTAAGGCCTTCTTTAAAGGCCTACTGTGGTGAAAATCAAGTTTTTAATACTTATTTTTCGTTTTTTGCGGTGTTTTTTATAGACTAAGACAAATGTGCAAAATCCATCATTTTAAACTACTCAGTGATCTGTAAGAGGCAGGGTTTCCTTGTTTATTACTGTATCTGCATATACTTATTTAATCTTGGAAGTAGAATTACATTCAATGTTTTAGGGGCAGAAAAATTACTTAAGGTTTGGGAGAAGTCCAAAATTATATTTCTGGGTACATTTTTCAAAAACGCTAAATAATTGTTTAATATTTTCCGCAGTATCCTGTTTTAACATTATTTCCTCTAGCTTCCAAGCAGGCAAATTCAAACGACATCAGATGCGTAGAAGCTTGTTTACAGTTTCTTAATCATCTCCAGAGGTTATCTCTGGTTAACCGGACAGCATTTCGTCCTTATCGAATGCAAAAAAATCTGTTTTTCTACAGTCTCCACATCAAGCTTGCAGATGGGAAATTAGATCAAACGTTCTGATTGTTCCTCCTCTCTTATTTAGAACTCACTGGGAGTTTACAGTTTGGGAAGCAAGATCAAAATGCCTTCACTTATCTATGGCTCTGAAAATATTTCCGAGAAGTTGCTTTCAGCGTGACTCAGTTATTTCTCTGCAGTCCATTTACACCATCAAAGTTCATTCTCAGAACGCATGTTTGGCATGGGAAATTGTGTATAGATATTGGTAGCAGGAGATTTGCTTGTACAATGCTCAAAAACATTACAATAACAATGTTTTTTTGTCATTCATAAATAAGTTAATGAAAACGCAACATTTATAAGGGAATTATTTTGTTTATTGTATTGAAATAGTTTAAAATGTAATCGTTGATGTTTAACAATGTTCCCTCACAGTACAATATGTTATTACTGCTGAAATTATTATGCAAGATTATTAATATTTATTACTGCAAGATTATTATGATTAACCCGTCCATGAAAACGCAATAAGTAAGAAGCATGGCAACGTGTATTCTGCGTTGAATGTCATGTCAATAACTTAAATGACTCACTCAAACGTGGTCTATACAAAATGATTTCTACTTGTAAACTCATTGTAAATCTATGAGAAATTGTTCTCTGCACACTAGCGCAGTCATTTATTTTCATTATCCTAATCACCATATCAATATGGTGCCAAATGGCCGACATTCATCTTGGAAAATAATATATGGTGTTACACGCAAATGCAGTACACTGCAGAGTGCTTTAACTGCATAACTCAATTAGCTGACAATAATTAGAAATAATTTAAATAAATAAAAAGTTTGTTGACAGGGCTTCTTATATTAATCATAGTACAAGGTTACAGTTAGCAAGATGGTAGATTGGTGTAGGAAAATTGTTGTTGCCAAGAAAATGTGGATTAATCCCCATCTGAAGCAAAACTTATCGAACAAAAGTTTGCAGAATAAAGTTGCCTTGGCTAAAGTTCCTGACAAACAAATTTCTTTTTAAAGCAATTTTACGCATGCATGACTGGAAACCTTGTGACAATGTCAACAACATAAGCCTGCTATTACTCAAAAATAAACCGTGTGAAATAATAAAATAAAACTTGAGCAAACAGATTGCAGCAATGTGTGCAGAAGGGTGTGAATGCTTACTATCGTTCAGAAATAATTAGTACATTTTTTAACAGATAAATGTGAAAGTGCCTGACATCTAAGTCTGAATGATGTACATATGTAAGAGATTAATTAAAATATATCTGAAAGATATGTAAAAAGGAGATGTGCACACAAACTAATTCTTGATTAGTATTTTATGTCATGTCTGCTGTGTTGCTGCCGTCCTGAAACTACAGACTTTGGCAGAGGCAAAACATATGTTCTCTTTGGAATTGCATCAGAGCCCATCTGCAGGAGGCATTGAGGAGCATCTTTATTCAACGCATGTGCTCGGTTTGTAGCCATAGCTGCAGGGCAAAACAAGCAGAAAAAGTAGTTCGACTACCAACTGTACCTTCACAAAATGCTCAGTAAACATAATTAATTTATTTAAAATATATACCCACATTTTTGTAATCATCCATGTGATTCATTTAACTTCAAGACCGTGTTAAACTGTATGATTTAAATAAATCAATTATTGCTTTAGGTTAACATGTTTTACTATGGGTTGTCCCACATTTTCTATATGCTTCATTTTCACATTTATTTATTTATGTATTTCATGGCTGAAAGTGTAACATACTTTTCTAGCATTACAGATCTGATGATTCATGCTTATGTTATATGTAATAGAAAAGTGTGAAAGAAGTAGATAGAAGAAAGTCATTCCTCTATCACAACAGGTAAACCCTTGTGATCCAGACCCTATATAGGAAGATTATGTGAGCTCCATATATTACCCAGTTCCACTCTCCGCTATGACGTTAATTCCTTTGTCACTCATCACAACAGGATTTCTAAGCAATCAATCACCTGGCAGGATGGCATGCCAGTGCTTCTTTATCCAAGTTGCTGTAGCAGTCTGCAATTAAAATATAAAAGTGCCTTGTATAAAAAAAAGACAAATTTATGGTTTGCATTAGAAATAATCACTTTTTACTATTAAAACTACTACTGTAGTGTGTGTTGGGCCTTATTAAGCAGGATTATTGCTGGCTCGAAATGAGGCAAAGTCAGTGCCCGTCTGATCTTGTGCACAAGTAGGCCTAGGGCACCTCTGAATGGTTAAAACACTCGACAAACAACATTTAAAAAGATTCTTAAAATGTAATGTAATAACCATTAAGTTAAATAAAACATTAAACTCAACCTAATGCAGATATGTATATAATAAACAAACTTTGTGTTGTGTGTTATAAAAATTCCTAGCATTTACACTTTCAATGTGTGACCAAACATTATGCTCCAAGCACATTGCAGAATCTTTTCACTAAATGCATTTTTCCATATGGAATGTAAAGGGTGTAGCGCTGCATAGCCAATCAGAACTGGGATATTAGAAGTGAACGCTTTATATGCATTTAGGTCATCCAAACGTAAAACATTAGGACATGACATTATGAATTCTTATTTGAAATTAACTTAAATTTCAATTAAAATGCTGCTGTTCTCTTAAGGTTACTTAAAGTAAAGAAGCTGCACAATTTGAAGAACATTGATATAAACACCACAGATATGTTAATAAAGAAGTCACGTTTCTTGTAAATTGGAAAAGTGTTTTGAAAAGCTTCTAGTTAGTACTCACAAGAAACGCCAGTTGTATGAGTGAATTACATAAACTCAAACAGGCTGCCGGTGATGCAAATGGCACAGATGCCAATCATTCTCTTCCTCCGCGCAGGTTGTAATATTTCAGCTTGAGCTAGATATTTGTGTGATGAACTGTGGTATGACACCTACGATTTGAATTGTACAGATGTGCGAAGAATCAGGTGATGTTTTTCACACTCAGATCACATCATCACTATTACGAAATTTACTGGGTCAGTTGTGGTCTGGTGCTTAGAGGGTTGGACTTGTAAGCAGAAGGTTGTTGGTTTGATTCTTGCCAGGGTTTGGAATTGAGAGAGAACCCAGATGCAGGCAGTGGAGCAGATCTAACGAATGGACTTTAATAATAAAGAAAACTCACACAATGGGGACAACAGAGGAGTAAAATACAAACCAAAAACTTCCCACAACGGGGAAAACAAAACACAGGTATTAACTCACAGGCATGGGTTGAACTTAGAGGCATATGATTTACAGGCACTGGGAAAACAGGCATGGCAGTAGAAAACGGCCACATCAACATGAACATTTGATACAGAACAAAACAGTCCGGAAGAGAAAAGACAAGGGGTTTAAATAGGGAAGCGTTACGAGGGATAACAACATGAGGGCAGGTGTGGGGAATGAAACAATGATGGGAAGATAGACAGGGCAACGAGGGGGCGGGGTCAAGAGACAAGAGAGCACATGGCATGTCATAACAAACAATGCCATGTGACACTCACAAACACATCGGTCATGAAAACCATAACCAAGGAAGGCATGACAATGATCAGTGCCATCATACAATGACTGAAGTGTCCTCGAACAATGCACCTTACCCCTGTTTGCTCTGCCGTGATAGATGGCCACTATACAACAATTGTAAAAACCAACTTTTCCTGCAAACTTTTCTGCTTTAGGCCTATAGAACACGTCCACTTTACCAGTATAGACCATGCAGAACATTCGAAGATAAAGGAATTTAAATGAAGGAATTTGTTTTATAAAAGAAATCCCAAAAGCTTGAAAATCTTGAAAAAGGTAGTGGGGTCATCTTAAAACGTGTTGTTATCCTCGTGTCTACATAGCCATGACTTTAGAATGTCACGAGTCCATTAAACTCAGGAACTGATTAAATTTACTTCCACTTGTGGCGAGCCAAAAACAAAAAACGTGGACAAAAAACATACCATGTAGTAGGAGAGGCCTTCATTGCTTGTCACATTATCACATGTGGTGTGACGGTCTTCATTTTGAGATGTGGAAGGGGTTTTTGTAAAAAAAAGCCTCTCATTCAAAAAAACACAAAATTTCCATCCAATTGCTGGTAATCTGGAGGTCAGGCTCTGGTGACTCTGGTAATTGGCTGCATATGATTTAGAGCAAAGTGAAGCAATGCACAATCTCCAATTTCACTAGTACTATTCATCTGTCCAATAGGACTGTACATAAAAATCAACCCAAACCAACATGTAAAAAGATTAAAATAATCACATTTTACATAGCTGCTATTATATGTGATGGTTTACATTATTGCTACACAGTTATAGTAAAATATTTTGTATTTTTGCTGAAAAGGCCAACCAAATGACAAACGTGAGAAGAAACATTTTTTAAATATAATCGAACTTGATGATTGGTGAATTACCACCACCAAACAGAATTTCACAGCTGAATTGATGGAAAAGTCATGATATGAAGGCTATATTTCATACACCCACACTTCTTCCTGTCATTCTTCCAAAGAAAGGCCTTCTTTGTGAGATTAAAGTTCATTGTGAAAGTTGCATGAAAAATGTGAAGCAGTAGGTGGCAAGACAGTGGCACACTGAAACGTTCCGATGATAGATTTTTGAGCGGCAGTTAAAGATCTCTTTTAGCACTCACATTTTCCCTTGTTTTCTCGTCTTCCCTGAAAAGACTCTGATGCCCTAACCAGTGATTATGCATATTGCACAAAAACACAGCTGAAAGGTACAGAGCGATGATGGGCTGTTGTGTTTCTTCATCACGGCCCCTCAGGGCCTCCCAGAAAAGTGTGACACTGAGTCATCTTGATTTGATAATAACAACAGTGGATTCTTTATGAAGTGGGCGCCTTTATTGTGAGTCATACCTTTTGTGCTTTTGAATGCTTTTGTTTTCTTGCTCTTCAAGACAGATGGCCTTTTACTGCCACGTTTCAAGCAATCAGTATTACAGATGAATAAAACTGAAAAAGCAAAATAATAATATGGACATTGACCCTCTATAAACAATAGTGCCCTATACGAAAACATTTACAGTAGATTATGGTACATAAAGTATAACAAAAGATAAGGCCGGCAAATAGTGTATAAAAAAACAATGAAATGTAAGCTTTCTAAAGTAACTGTTCACCAAAAAGGAATATTGGTGCAGCACTTACTGTGTCAAACGGGTATGGCTTTCTTTCTTCTGCAAAAGATATTTTGGAGAATGTTGGTATATGGCACCAATTCACTTGCGTTGGTTTTGTGTCTTTACAATGAAAGAGAATGTCCTGCTGTTCAATGAAAGATTTCTTCAAAATATCTTTTTTGTGTTCTGCAGAAGAAAGAATGTCATACAGGTTGGAAACCCAAGTAAGTAAGTTTAGGGTAAGTAAATAACGATAGATGTTCACTTGTGGGTAAACTATCACTTTAAGGTAAAAGAGTAGCTGTGGTCTCTCAAACATATGTTTATGAGTTTTGCGATGGAAAATTTGTGACAGTCCACGGGGAGAAAAAGATATCAGAATATTTCTCCTCGTATTACTGTCTCTCATTATTCAACAGACCATAATCTCTCATGGGGAACAAAGGTAAAGCTTGGTCTACAGAATAAAACCTCCAGGGACCTCGTGTTTTAGATGTTGCTACAGACAATCCCTATGGGTATTTTCTTAGAACAGATGTTTTTGTGTTAATTTATGCCTAAGCAACCAAGACCCCACACTCTTCCCAAAATACATTTCATATTGAGCACCCAATACATACCTTTTCATTTTAAATTATAGGCCAAATAGTTTATAAAGTTTGTGTTCAAGATTCTGTTTTTGGTTAACAAGCCATTAAAACCACGAGACATTTATAAATATCTTCGGTGACCTTCTGTGACACATTAAACCCCTGGAGAAATTTACAAGAATTGAGTGTAGATCTTTTTACCTTTAATTTTATTCCTCTGTAGATTGCAGGATTTAACAGTGCTACCATGGCATCATGATGAAGCTATGCCGCTTAGTTTTTGCCAGCAGACAATAACTGAAGTGCCCTTAAGCAAGACATCATACCCCTGTTTGGTCAGCGGTGATAGATGTTCACTGCACAATACTTGGAAAAAAGTGTCTGTCAATTGAATAAATGTAAATGTGAACTGTCTGCTGCTTTTTAATCTACAAGACATCTGGCAGACTTTGTTTGCTCATCTTTGACAAGTCAGTGATACGTCTGCTATCAGATTTCATATAGACCTCTAGAAGATGTCTGTAAGACAGAATTAATACTTCAATAGAAAATTTCCCCTAATTTAAGATGGAGAATTAGGTTAAATGGGTCACATAAACAGGGAATGGTGTAACATAGGAATTGGAATGGAGCTTCACACTACAGTTATTATGTAAACCCCCTTCAAGACCAAGTGCATTTACGTAAGCATGTGTAAGAGAGAACGCATCTCCAGCGATGCCTGGGGTTTGATCTCAAAGCTGTCTGTGATATTTAGTCTATTTATTTGTTTTCTGCCTACACCCCATCTGCACCCCGCTGGCCGTTCAGCACCGTGCTTTGGTCACCCGAGAGTGCTTTTCCTGCACCTCTCTTCCATCACCTCTCTGCTTTTGTCCTAGTGTGCACATTCGCAGGCGCTTGCCTGTAAC
This sequence comes from Triplophysa yarkandensis, assembly GCA_033220385.1. Taxonomy (NCBI): domain Eukaryota; kingdom Metazoa; phylum Chordata; class Actinopteri; order Cypriniformes; family Nemacheilidae; genus Triplophysa; species Triplophysa yarkandensis. Next base: position 17,735,285 of record CM065666.1, read on the forward strand.
TTTGTCAGACCTGGGCGGCGCACGCAAACCCTTTGTCATGACTTCCATTAGTACACAGTTGCCATGACGACCGGCTCTTATGAAAGCTCTCTTCAGTTTCCAAGGATGGATGTTGTATTGGCTCTTTTGAGATTCAAACGAAGCTTTTTGGCGCAGACTGACTCGTACGTCAGGGTTGCCCTAGATTAATTCCAGCAGCAGAGATTGTGATGCACACCTGTAGGCCTCTGCAAACGGTCTGCTTGAGGAGTTTGGCCCGAATACGGTCAGACGAGTTTTCGTTCTGGCGAAGATTTTGGTTTAGTCTGTTGTATTAATGGGATATTTGGACGACTTTGAAATGCTTCTTAGGACAAAATTTGTTTCAGAGTAAATGTGCCAGAGTTTCATTAAAGGGATAGTTTCCGATGTAAAAAGTCCTCTAAAAAATCTCATGTAAGTCACAAACAAAGATATTTAAAAGAATGCTGGTCACTGAAAACTATTTGTTCCCACCAGACAAAATCTTTTTATTACATAACATTTTTGTAGAAAATATTAAAAGAATTAGGTAAAAATCCAACAGGTGGAAAAAGAGCCAATAGAATTCAATTGACCAAGGCTTTTATTTAAGCAACATTTTTCAGACTTTCTAATCTTCTTTTGTGTTCTGTGGAATAAAGAAAGTAATTTGAATTTAAAACGATAATAAGGATGAGTAAATAATGACTGTCCCTTTAAGGACAATCTTTACATGAGGATTTTCTTCCCTCCTATGTGTTCCTTTCTCATTAATGCTTTATGGTTTATTGATGTCAAATGTACATTTGCTTTTCACAATGATCCCATGGATCTTTTTTGACCTGTGAATATGAGCGTGCGCTTTAAAAACACACATAATGAACCTGTAATCTATCTGTTGCATTTTCTTTGAAAAGGCCTCGAAACATGTTCATTACAAACAGCACGGAGAAAACACATACATTCATTAGAAGGACGGTAAATCACAAACTTACCAGCAATAGGTTAAATGGATGAATGTCTACCCTAACTGAGATTTAAAAAGTAAATCCTCCAAATCCAGACGTGTAAATTACTGCGGCTGCTCCAACGGACTTCTGTTGCATGGACAAAATATCAAGTTTTATGTAAGTAAATGGGTGCGTGGCAAGAACATTCTTCAAAATATCTTGGAAAATTTTTATTCAGGTTTTTAATGACAAGAGGGTGATAAAATGATGATGCAAATGTCCTTTTTAGTTGGACCATCACTTTAACGGCAAACCCTGTGGCAATTTTTTATTGACTGGCAATATGCTCAAAGATTATTTTTGCATGTGTAACGCTGTCCTGTTTCTTCTTTGCTCCTAAATGTAAGTGTTTATAAACCAGTGGACTCTTCAGTCCCTTGTAAACATTGTTCGCTTTTTAAGTGCAACTTCCTACGACCCTCTCAATGACGATTCTTAATGCTGTATGGATGAAGTGTTAGCTGAGAGGTCCAGGGGCGGACATGGGCGATGAACATATGGGAAGTGGACTTTGAAAAATGTGAATGTGCATCCCTTTGAGCTACAACCCCTATTTCAAGGAGAGTTAAGAGGTAAGGGTGAATGGAAATTTCTCGTAAATTTTAGGTTTACACAGATCTATCACTGTTGCTCAGGGGCTTTTATTGGGCTCTTTAAAGGTTATGAATAAACAACTTCTTTTGTATTCTGCTCTCTTACTGTGAAGGAAAGGGCATGTCAATTGGGTGATTATCATAATTCAACATATTTTGTTTGGACTGTGCACAAAAGCAAAGCAAGTAATTGCAAGGCTTGTTCCATACAGTGATAAAGGTTGGTGTATGTTTTAATTGATGAGCTTTGGTGTTGCAGTGTTTCAGAATCTCATTTGCAGAGAGCTAAACAACCTTTAGTCCATAATCACAGATTGATACACAGAAGATACACAAACCATAAGCACAATCACTCATAAAGAATACAACGGATAGGTGATCCACTGTCTTTTTTTGATCACAAACACATTGTCTACCCCTACTGGTTGACTGTGACTGACTTCTTTTTAAAATCTTTTAAAAAAGTGTTCATGTTTATTCTGTGATTAAAAGACTTAGGGCATGTTGAACCAACTGGCTTTATTTTATGCACAGTCAACGATGAAGAAATATAAGAACACCTATGAGAAGAATAAGGTTACAAAACAGGTTTCAAATTAAAACTTTCCATTTATAATCAATATGACATTGCACTATTTATATAAGATATAATATATTGTCATGCTTGTGTGTAGTTCAAAGAGATAGCAAATAAAAATAAACAATTCTGCCAGGAAGTGCTCACTCTCAAGTTTTTCTAAACGTGTATAAATTCCTTTGTTTGGTTGAAACAAAAGAGAAAAACATTTGGATAAATGCTTGTAATCAAACACTTCTTGACACCCATAATAATAAAAATATAAATGGCAGTTTAAATTACCCCAGAACTTTTTGCTACATTCTAAAAACCGCTTCAAGCATTTTTCCTAATATGTTTTCTGTGTTCATCAGAACAAATAAATGGTTACAGATTTTAAACATCTTAAATGCCTTTAACACCACAAATGTGTCTGCATTTTCAAGACACTGGTTCTATCTGGTGGTGAGTGTGTGTATAACCTGTAGAAAAGATGACTGAATTATTTTGTTGATATGATTGCTTATTATTCTTGATTAATTATTCTTAATTCTCGAAAGAAAACTGTAACTGGAGTATTAGACTTAGATTTACAATTCTATTGTTAGAAACAAAAATGCTAGAAGAAATGAATGCATTCAAGAAAGGATTTAGGCCCTCAAGATCTCTGCGCTCCGCAAATGAGCTGAGACTTGTGGTACCAGCTCAAAAGGGTAAGAAATCTCTCTCTCGAACGTTCTCTGCTTCAGTTCCTCGATGGTGGAACGATCTGCCTCTGGCTTCACGCTTGTCAGACTCGGTCTCTATCTTTAAAAAACTCCTAAAAACTCATCTTTTCCGGCTACACCTAACTCACTAACTCACTACTTTTCTAACCTACTCACCCTATCAAAAAAAAAAAAAAAAACTTCTTTTGTAACTTCACTCTCTGTGTAACTCGGTAGCATTGTTGTAGCACTTGTTCACCTATTGTTGTATCAGCTATTTACCGCTTCATTGTCTCCTCGACTATTGTAAGTCGCTTTGGATTAAAGCGTCTGCTAAATGACTAAATGTAAATGTAAAATGTAAATTTCCAGATTCAACTGCTCTTGAAAGCTAAAGGTCTGTCCTGGAGAGCGGAAACAGCTGTGTGGTACTTATAGATGACTGGTCACTTTCTCAACATATGGATGAGCTCATCCACAGCTGTCAGGATATACCGTGTGGATGGTGTTATATGGCTTTGTGTGTATGTAACACAACAGCTGAGGCACACCACACACCAGTCTGTGGACTGAAGCAGTTGGCACGTGCCAGCACACACTAAACCTCATGTTTGTACACTTGTTCAGAGTTATGCCCATTTGGGCGTCTCCTGAACTCCAAAAGTTCAAAGCCATGTGACATCTTTGGATATATGTTGGTAAAATGACCAACAAATTACATATGTCAATTAGTAAATAAAATAAATAAGTGACATAGAATAATAATAAAAATAAATACATAAATACTGTTACATAGTATATAGTACTGGTAATATATATATTATTTATGATTTATATATATTGTACACACATTCTTTCACGTCTCCTGTTGTGGCCTCCTCCCTAAATCTTTCACATAACTGTCTACCTCACATACCAGATAAAATCTGCTTCATCCCTCTGCCAAGTGGCATCAGCAGATTTCCAATCCAATTCTACCCCTCCTATTCAAAGTCATGAATATTTCATGTTGTATGAGAAAAAAAGACAGACAAAGAAAAGGAGGTGGTTACAGCTATTCAAATAGCCTTGAGAGAAAGGCGCGTGGCCCCCTCCTCAACACGTAAACTGCTTCTCCATCCTGCCACACAGCCAGACACTTTCCCATTCAGCTCTCGGTCTCTTCGGTTTATCACGGTAAGACTTCTTGTATACTCAGATTCTCTGTTTGCATTTAGAGATGGACTTTTGTTTGAGGTATATATTTTGAGAAAAAGACAAATGTGAAGATATTAATATAAGAAAGAGACAGGATGTGGAACAAAGACCTAGTCAAGTCATTCATAGTCACCAGACAGAGACAGAAAGGCCAACAGTTGTTTTTCTTTGGGATGATGTAGAAATACATTGCTTGGATCATTTTATCAAATTAATTACAATATACGAGGAATTACTTTCTTCTGGTCTTCCAAGATATGTTTTTTATATATGTTTAATCGGACGGCCTCAAATATGAATACTTGAATTTATAAAAATAAATAAGCGGTTGATATATTTAATGGGTTCTTTGTGTCTATAGTATTAGCCATGGCTGACAAACCCAACATGACAGAAATCACAACCTTTGATAAAACTAAACTCAGAAAGACAGACACCCAAGAGAAGAACCCACTGCCAACGAAAGAAAGTAAGTATCTGGTCTTTAAACAAAAGAGTAAATATGAAATGTTATCTAAATGCTTCGTGTTGTGTGTTTTTTGTGTTTTCACTACAAACAACATTGACAGGTTTAGAAAGCCTATGGCATATGGATTCAAGTAAAATTGTCTCGTTCGATATGTCAATATTCATAGTCTTGTACCTATATCTAAATATCGATATCTTGTACCTATATCTAAATCAATAAACATATTGAAAGTAATGATTACTCACTGCATTTTACATTGTTTTATAATATTGTAGCTCTTCTACCATGGATAATTTCCCAATAAAGTGTTGTACTTGATTTTCTGTATTTCTGAATAAGGATGTTTATAATTTATGGGTGAATTTTCTTCAGCTATTGAACAGGAGAGGCAGGGCGAGGCAACGCCATGAGTGATGTGTAAAACTGCACAGTCACACAAGCAGAGAGAGACATGAATACAGGAGCAAGCTTGAGATCAACAGATGCCGGGCACAAAAGAACTAAACAGCAGCATTTGCATCACTGTTCTTACAATTTTCTCAGTATTTTTGAAAGTTGTAACATAATGATCACATTTTTCATCCATGAATGTATGTGGTTTCACCTTTGAAGGCAGAAATCCAATAAAAAGATTCATGAATGTAATCTGGTGACTGCTATTTCATTGTGTTAACTTGTGGGTTAAATCACATGGAAACATTAAATGATAGTTCACCCCAAAATTTACATTGAACACTGTGCCCATATATTTGACAATCGGAGTAAATTATGTCACAATATTCATTTTGGGGTGAAATATCGCTTTAAACCACAACTTTTGACCTTTTGCATAATACATTACAGATAGCTTTAGACATATTCTGAAGGTCAGTAACTCTTTTAGAATAGCATCTTATTTTCACCCTGAAAAGAAACTGCTTCAAGCACATGTACCACTAGATGTCAGGAAAGAAAGTTATTTCTGTAGTGGCAGATTTAACATGATGGAGCCAATTCTGGAAGCCATACAATTCATTTTCAAGTTGGAACCATTTTCAATTTGGTTTAACAAATTTCAAAGTTATTTTTACAATCAAATTATACATTGTTAAAAAAGACCCTTAATAGGATTATTCTCTGAAATAATGTATATTCTAGGTTTATTGTCTGATATATTGTTTATTATTTTCTAAATCCTAACAATGCAAGTGTAAAAATAAAGATTTACATGTTTAGATATATCGCATCCCCTCATTGTGCTCTTGTGACCATTTGCCACCCCACGTTTAAAATCCTGGCCACATCAATGCACCCTGCTTCACTGTTTTCCAGCCAAAATAAATACATTACAAATAACCACATGATCAAATTCTAAACTAAGAACTAAAGAAACCATGCCATGTGATTATTATCCTATTCAGGGATTAATCCTTTTGCTTTCTAAAGGTACAGTTCATTTTTGATTTCGAAATATTAAACAGGAGACATCAAATTGTGATACATTGGTGAGTGACATAATAAATCCATGAAAAACAAACTGCTATCAGGACTCTTATGTGCCGGTCATTGGTCAGGGACAGACTGAACCTTCACTGCTTTGATGGCAATTTGTTTACTTAGGACTCACAAAGTTACATTCCAAGAATCAGGGTGTGCTGTAGAGCAAATTCTCTCTTTTACCTGTCAAATACGCTATAGATTTATTTACACTTGATCAGCCGTTCTAATAAGAACATGTTTGAAAGGCTTTAGAGTGATCAGCACATGAAATGTGTCATGATCTCAATATTAGCATAAAATATATTACATCATTGTTCCATTTAATGTCGTTTTAAGGCAAAATAAATGTAGTTTTTATCCAAACTGGGTTAAAATACAAACAGAGAAAGAGAGCGAGCGAGCATCATAAACAATAAAAAAGAACTACTGATAATAGAGACGTTTGGGTTTGTTGTAGTGTCGTTTTAAGATACGCAATAATCTGATCATGTTCCATTGAGTTTCACAAAGATCTGTGCCCCATGGTGGCTTGCCCTGGTTCTCTGTTCCTCTCTGATATGCTGGTTTGATGGGAGATGGGTGTGTTTTAGGAAAAAGTCCACAAGACTCCTTAGAGCAATACTAAACACCTTTTAATATTAATGAGTTCCTTACAAAACCTTCTCTCAATATTTTTTGTCACAAAAAACATCACCCTTCATGTTTCTCCATGTGTTTTGCAAAATTCTGAATACAAAGTGTTAAAATGTGCAAGAACTTAATTGATTTTTTATCTGAGAAACTGCACATTTGGAAGCACATTGATGATATCGGAATGAATAAATGAAAAAAAAACATTACAGAAGTTCAAGTCTTTAGTTTTATTACAAACTGTCATTACATTCAGAAAATTCACATCACAGAGTACAAAAACGGTTACCTGAAAATGTATTCTGGCATATGATCTTTATGGTTAACCTTATATGTTGAGAGTGCCATTAAAAAAAAAATCAGAGCGCCACAATTGAGCCAGCAGCACATCTTAATGTAGGCACCTTCAAATCATTCCAAAAGGTCAAAGGCACTAAACCGCACCTTTTGAAACTGTCAAAAACATAAATTTGAAGTTTTAACCTTAACATCTGCCACACTCAAAACACCACAGAGAACATCCAGTTCTGAGTGTTTCTTAAGATAAAGAAGAAAAAAAAAACATGAGATTTGCAATCAAGGATTCCACAGCTTGCTGTTTTTTTCCCCTGATATAAGATCCAACTGGAGGGGGAAAGCTGAAACAGTCCATTTTGCAACAGGCCGTCAAGACATCACATGTCCATCACAAACTGACTGTCATCAACTGAGGAAGAAAGAATGAAAGAGTGTTCAAACTGTCAGAACTTTGTCACTTTGATCTCTTCAGGGAATAAATTGTACAGAACACCGTGGATATTCCCCTGATAAGGAGAACGCCCATGCCTACCAACAGTGTGCAGCTCAGATGTGTCTTTATTTGCTTTTCTCATGATGTGACTTCACTCAGTGATATGTGACCCTGAGCGGAGGTTTATCTCAGCTGACGACTACTAGAAAGAACTCGATATTGGCACCATTCTTTATTGGGTGTTTGGGTTATTCATGAACCCAAACTGATGTTGCGATGTCACATAATATACCCAATTTCCAAGTACTAACTGTATCCAAACCCTGACTTTGACTGGGAAGGCCGTAAATATACCTCGCCAATTCCTCTTCCACCTTGCACTACAGCGCACGACCCTGAAACCCATCTCTTGCAACGATACTTCGCAACAGTAAAGATGAATTGGTTAATAACAAGCTTGTTTCTCAACATTTCCTCAAGCCCTGTCAATTTGGAAGTGAACGGTAGGGTTGCAAACACCCCTGGCTCATGGGGGAAGAATCATACAGGATTGTCGTGGAACGTGACATTCTACTTGAGGAAATAAGACAAGAATTGGAGATATGTGGATCTCATACCAGGGACATCTTTGTTGTCATCATCCTGCTCCGCAGACTGCACTGATGTAATGGTAACCCCCGGGATGTGAGGGAGGCAGCAGGGTGGGGTGCGTGCAATTGGCGAGTTTCGACATTCCAAGAGAAACTTTCGGCCATAGATGATCCGAGTCCCTGTAGGAAAACGTTCATATTAGCTAGAGAGGATGAACATTCAAAGAACAACACTTAAGACAAGTTTACGGCATTCTTCGCTTCAACCGTCCTTTGCTCAGCATTCAGCTTAATGCAAAGAATATATCAGAAATAAAACACCAATTGCATGTGTGCAGTGCTGTTAATCTCACTGGGGGGTAAGAAAGATGAATTGCTTTATTGATTGAGACACTGAATAAAAGTGAATGGAAGATGCCTGAACATAAAGATCAAACAAGGGTGTTGACAAAATAAAGTGTTGTGTTTGTGTTACGCAACATCAAAGACACTCGAGGAAAAAAAGTGTTCCTGGAAAACAAAAACAAGATGATCACAGATTTTCAACACAACTTTGTTTTGATTGTTTTGCACTCCCATGCACATTTCTCTAAATACCTCTTATGTTTGTAGTTAATCAATAAAAGCACTTTTAAGCTTCTGGGGGGTTTGTCTTACCACCAGGAGTGGTTGAGAACAGAGTTCCGCCCGGAGTTTGACTGTACATCTCCGGTAACTGAGTCCAGGTTTTCTCGGCTATAGATCGGCTTGGAATCGGACAGATCGATGACGATTCGCAGTTCGTTGACATGATTTCTGCTGAACGGAGGAGTCACTCCTGACGCTTGTGTTGAATTAAGGATTCACTCCAGGAAAGATCCCGACGCTCGTTGTGTCACGATCTGCAGCGGCTGCGCAACTTTCAGCGCTCCACATGTTGGGGGCGGAGACTCCTCGCGTGCGCTTTTGAAGGCTAACCAATCACGCGGAAGGGTTTTATCCAATGGGGATCCTTGATTTGGATGACGAGTGTTTATCTTGTCATGTGTTCTTTGGAGAACTTCTGTCGGACACGTGGTGCGATGAGGAAGGAAAACAAGTGCGAAAAGATGATAGGACAGAAACAAACTGTTCTGGAGTTTTGTGTAATAGTACGGAAGTGTATTGCATTCACTTGAGAAAAAAAATTTGCTGTTTTTCTGAATTAACGACTTAATTATCTCAGAATTACGAGATAATTTTTCACGAATTTTTTTTTGGCTGTTTTTCTGATTTAACGGCTTAATTATCTCAGAATTACGTGATTCATATTTAAAATTTATTTATTAGAATATTTTCTGATTTAACCCTCAAAATCCTACTAGCACCTCTATTTTTAGATGGATTGCACGTAAGGAAACATGTCCCTCCTTTCAAGTTTAATTCAGTTTTATTTTACTCTGGGTTTGAGACATTGGGAGATACTGCTGTCTTTAAGTTATATAAATGCTATTGTTATTAGTAATTCTGAGATAATAAAGTCGTTAATACAGAAAAACAGAGCAAAATTTTTATTTCTCAAGTGAATGCAATACGCTTCCGTATAATAGTGACCTCTTTAATGCACAAAATTAGACACAATGTTTAAAAACCTCAGTGTAATATTATTACGTACTACAAGTCATATTCATGCATGTATTTATGTGCATATGTATATTAAGAACATATACATCATGTGGTAATTGTTTATATGTGTATTTAAATGATGAAAATATCTAAATATTTTATGCAAATATATATGCACGTATGGTTTTTTGATAAATAAGTAAAATTGCATAAATAATGAATTATTTTATCCCTTTGACATCCACAGTATATATATACACACATATATATGTTTGTTTGTATGTATGCATGTATGTGTGTGTATGTTTGTAAACTCAGCAAAAGAACTGTTTTTACTTTCAGTTAACTAAATGTGTGTAAATATTTGTATTAACACTAACAGAGTCAACACCATAAGACAGGAAGTAAAAATGTTTCACAGACATGTGACTGACAGAAAAGAATAACGGGTCCCTGAATGAAGTTGCTGGACATTTTTGGGGGGAATGGCCCTAGACCTCACCCTGCGATCCAACAGGTGTGCACAATGGGATTGAGATCCGGACTCTTTGCTGGCCGTGGCAGAACATTGACATTGCTGTCGTAAAGACACTCACACACAGAACAAGCAGTATGTCTGGTGGCATTGTCCTTCTGCAGGATCATGTCCTGGTGAGCATGCTTAAAGGGTACCATGAGCGAGGAGGTCTTTCCTGTACCGCAATGTATTGAGATTGCCTGCAATGACAACAAGCTCAGTCCGATGGCGATGTGATATACCGCCCCAGGCCATGGCAGACTCCCCAACGCCAAATCGATCCTGCTCCAGAGTACAGGCCTCAGTGTAATCCTCATTCCTTCGACGATATACACGAATCCGTCCATCACCCCTGGTAAGACAAAACGGTCAGTGAAGAGCACTTTTTGCCACTCCTTTCTGTTCCAGCGAAGGTGGGTTTGTGCCCATAGACGGCATTGTTGCTGGTGATGTCTGGCAAGGACCTGCCTTACAACAGTCCTACAAGCCCTCAGTCCAGCCTCTCTCAGGCTATTGCGGACAGTTGATGGACGGATTGTGTGTTCCTGGTGTGACTCAGGCAGTTGTTGTTGCCATCCTGTACCTGTCACGCAGGTGTGTTATTTGGATGTACCAATCCTGTGCATGTGTTGTTACATGTGGTCTTCCTCTGCGACGATGATCAACTGTCCATCCTGATTACCTGTAGCGCTGTCTTGGCGTCTTTGTGCAGACATGGCAATATATTGCCCTAGCCATCTGCAGACCCCATGCCGCCCTTGGAGCATGCCTAATGCTTAAAGAAGACCGTGAACTTCCCACGTGTAAAACTAGCTTGCTATTTAGCTTAAATATGAAGCAATTTTTTTTCAGTGTGAAATTGCTTAAAGATGAAGTAGATTAAGATGATGAACACTGCAACACCACATTCAATATGGCCACACATAGTGAGTGCTGCCTTCCGGTTAAACGAGCCAATCGTCTCTCGAAAAAGACCTTAAACATACTTTTCTGTTCACGTGTAATCCTGATGATTATATATTGGTGGTTCTTACAGTTTTTACTTCACTCATTCCTCTTAAACAGTTTTTAATGATGTTTTTTTTCAGTCACTTTGGCCTTTTTTACTTTGTAGGTCCAGGAACTTTCACACACCAGATACATTTCCAACTTTTTATTGAATATTAAGGTAAATATTTCACATTAATACAGGCTACATAAAGTGGAGCCACTATACGACATGAAATTTACTCTCATTTTAACCCTTTTTTCAGTATGTAAACAATTATACAGGTATTTACCACTCTAAAAGGTCTGATTTCATTCTTTATGCAATCATCTATGTCTTGGCCAAGTATAAATAGCGCAATGTCCTACTGAGCCCTGCCGACCAAGAACACTTTACGTGGGGCTTAAATGTCAAAATGGCTATACTACTCAGAATGTATCCTGTTGAACAGGCAATCGATTTGTTCATAGACGGTGGTAAACACGTTAAATCCCACACTGGAATCTCTCTTTTTAGTTAGGCACATCAAAGGTGTCCGTTTCTCAAATTGTATACTTGTTTAACATTTTTTGGGGGACACATCTAGGTTAATACCACGTCTCAGTAATTAGGTAATTATCTTGTTCTTTTAACGTGTTTCTTGTTACTGCTCCTAGGCATCTCGATCACTGTTTAGTTGACATGGTTCAGATGCACATTCCCCACGTGTGGTGCCCAAGTACCAGGCCATACCTGAAACAACAGGAATTGGAAGAAAGAGTTAAAGAAGGACAGAGAGTCAGACTTTATTACAGTCTGTTTTTATTTTCATCATAGCTGAGAGCAGTTACCTGTTGTGGGTCTGAACTCTCAGCAGAGTTTGGAACAACCTTTAGGATGGGATTCCAAGCAGGGTCAGAGGTGTGAAGACCATTGTACACTGGGCCACCAGGTGCCTCCCCCATCTGAGGGTGAGGTGGGATCATTGTGCCACCGTACATTGACATCGGCAGACCCTAAGAAACACAAAAAAGACAATTTTTTTTTTTATAAAATCCAAAAGTCAGGCCTTTAAATAAATATTGTACCGTCACTAAAGGAGTTGTACCTTTGGGAAATCCATGAAGTTGGTGGGTAGAGGTTGGTGAAAAGCATTAGATGGAGCCACAATCCCAGTGTCATCCCGTTCCATAGCCTGGTGTTGAGAGAAGGCTGACTGCTCCTGCATCTGCATCACTGGCCCTCCCATCAGGGGCTGGGACCAGCCTGACATCGTCTCTGTGAGCAAAAGAAATGATTAGTTATCCAACCGTCTGCTTCAATGGTGTAAAGACAAAAATAAAACAATTTTTTTTAAATTGCTGTTGACCAATGGGCAACGGCACCTATTCATTTGCATTAATTTTGTTCCCATACAATAGTAGTGCATAGGTATAAGATGTTAAGTTATCAAAAAGAACTTCAATTTAATACATTAAGTATCAGCTGAAAATTTACCAGAGGCACTGCCCACTCCAAAAGACCAAATGCCACCCTGCCCAACCGGTGGGGTATAGCTAGTGGGCAGCATGGTGTGGTTCACAGAGCCTGTTTGCCGGATACGGGCCAGACGCTCTGTTCCGATAGGAGGGGGCACTTTACGATCCTGCTGGTTGGTGCTACTTGGTTTTGCCTGTATCAGAGCAGGTGTCCCTGTAGATGTGCAAAGAGGTGAAGATGCCCCGGAAGACACAGATGGGACTGGAGACTCACCTAAACGTGCGAAAAAATGTGAGATTGTGATGAGCAAACAAACCATTACGTTTATCCTATGATCAATCTTTCAGTCATGTATCTACATTATACATTGGAATGCGTACATGAAGTGGATGCACTCCAGGGATGGGGAGAGAAGTGCTGGCGGCTAAAGGAGGGTGTACCAACAGGAGCTGGACCCTGCAGAAACACGGGGCTGGCAGACATGCTTGTGGTAAAGCTGGTAAGCGCAGCAGAAGAGGACATGGAATTGCATGTGGGGTCCATGGGATGCATTCCTATAATACAGAGTGAACACAATGCTTGTTTAGGGTCTGACTACAAATCACAAAAACAATATCTATGAAGAAATTTATTTTTAAAAAGCCTTTACCAATAGGGCTGGAGACCACCCTCTGTGAGGGGCAACGGTACCCTGGAGCTTTTGAGCCATCTGGAGGAGGCATTGCACTTTCCACATGCCCAATTCCAGCTATGTAGGCTGTAGTTTGGCCACTGTAGGACTGCTCAGGGGGGGTACGTGTGGGCAGATGACAGGCCCCCCAAACCTGATTGTTACCCATCTGGTTGTTGTCAAAGATACTGCTAAAGGGACTGAAGAGTGCTGCAGGGCCAAAGTTGTGAGGCAGTTGCGCTTTTCCGCCATGCAGGTGCATTTGAGAGCCATTGATCATGCCCATATTGGAGGACATCTGAAGAGAGGGAGGGGGCATGCCTGTCGGAGCCAGAGTGGGCTGTGGCTGTTGTTGCTGTTGCTGTTTGGGAGGCTCATGTGATGCTCCTTGAGGCACAAAAACAGACTGCTGCTCCGAAAGAGACCCTGGAGCCATGGGATAAAAGGGTGTAGGCGGCTGCATGCGTGGGGACACACCAGGCACTGCGGGGGCATAATGAGGTATGGTGGTGCTGGTGTTAGTGACCGTGCCACTGCTGCAGGTGGGAAGAGGCAGGCGTGTGATGGGGTGAGATGAAGATGATGAAGAGCTGGGTTCTGTGGTGGAGGGAAAGTGTAGAGGAAGCTGCTGTCTGCTCTCAGACTGTGAAGTCAGCATCGAGTGGCTTGATGGAGAGGACGTGAAGTGCGGGGGAGCCGAGGGGCTGTGGCCGTCAGGTGCGGCTCCTGTGCTGGACGGAGCAAGCTCTGTGACGGGTTTCTCTTTAGCAGGGGTGCTTAGGTTGGCCGGCTCTGTCTTGGGTGGAGGAGGATGCTGTGGGGGTGGAGCAATCTGAGGCGGCGGGGTTGTTGGGGTGGTTGGTATACAGCTGATTTGAGACTGAGCAACTTGCGCAGATGCAGCGCTGCTGCCAGTTGCAGCCGCGGACACACCAGCTCCTAACTTTTGATCTGCAAAGAGCTGCTTCCGGACTGACGAAGGCGTTGGGGTGTTGCTGGGTGCAGAATTGTTAGGAGAGGTCGTGGAGGCAGTAGAAGCCAGGGTGCTGGATGTACAAGGAGAGGGGTGATCAGCATGGGCCTGAGCAGAGCGCGATGCAGAATTTCCGGTGTGTTTTGGGGAGCTGTTAGCGCTACCTGGGCTCACAGGACGCACAGGAAAGGGACCCCATGTGTTTGGGGATGAAGGGAAAGTGCCGCCAAACTGTGCCATAGGCAAACGAGGATGACGGATATGATGCATAGTTGCTAGAAGGGCCAGCTGAGGATGAGCGTAAGCGAGCGGCAAAGATACGAAGGGGGGCCGGACACCTGGTGCCATGCTTTTGCCCAACTTGCCGGCTTGTTGAGACGTAGAGTTGTTGGAGGATGGGAAGGACACATTTGAGGAGGGCACCACAGATGGCAGGCCTTTTGAACTGGCTGCTGTAGTGCTGGTTGCTCCAGTGGAGGTTGTGTAGGTGGAGCTGATTTTGGTGTTGGTGCCAGGTGGCCGGATGTGGTTACGAGGTATCAGGTCCTCAAGCTCTTTGGCGGGATCCTGAATTAGCGCGTTAATAAGCTGTACAGCATGCCGTGTCGATTCTGTGCCACCTCTGTGAATGTCATAGAAAAACAAACATTAAGTATTCGGCAAAAGTGGCAGTATGTAGTAATTTTGATGGCTTTGGGATTGATGGACATACCTGATTGTGATCATTCTCTCTCCGTTCTTGTCCTTCTGTTTGTCTACATCGATGTGTGCGCCTGTGACGTCTTGGATGGCTGTAATGTTGCAGCCACCTCGACCCATAATCCGAGACACCACAGAGGCCGGTACTGAGAGTTTCTTAGATCTACATACGAAACAAATAAACACATGAGTATGCCTGGGCAAATAATAATTCTGGTATGTGTGGTTCACGAATTAACAGAAAGGCCTACCTCCGAACCACCTCCTTCCATCCCTCTTCTCTTTTCTGGCCCCTCTTTGGGCTGGTGAGATTCATCTTACTGTTGGGTGAGGAAACGGGCAGGGAAATTGTCTTGAACGATAAGGGCAGGGAACTGGGAGTCAAGTCATTGTTGATCTCATGAGATCTGCAAAGAGAACGAAGTGCAATGTTAATTTGAAGTTGAAATATATGCAGTATGTGGTCTCCAAATATTTAAATAATTTCTAGGCATTAGAGACTATCAAACTAATTTGTAACTCCTTGCATCCTAACTGGACCACAGACATGCCTTTTGCAGTAAGTAACTTTGATTTGAATCGCACAATAAGCTCTAGAGCAACTGAAAGCTGAAAACAGCTCTTACTTCTGCTGCGGTTTGGAGATGGACACTATGACCTTTTCCTCACGAGAGCTCTGCAGCGATGGACCCTGTCTCTTCTCTGAAGGAGTCTGAAATGGGCTGGAGGCAGCAGGTACTGGGAGGGGAAAGGAGGACGACAGTAAGGGTGGTTCGTTGAGCTCTTGACTCTTACTGCCATTGCTGCTTTCGCTATTGCAGTCAGTGCTGTCCAGATTATCCGAGTCGCTAGTGCCGCCCTGTGCCCCACCCCCTCTGGGTTCTCCATGGATCTTGTTTTTGTCAGCTTTTTGCTGCGCCAGTGCCACTTGTGAATCTTGGAGGATGATGGGCTCACTGGGAGAATCCTTAGTCTTGTTCTTTTTGTTCTTACGATTGGTGCTTGGCGTAGTAGCCACATTGGCCCGCTTTTTGCCGAATGCGTTGGTAAAGGTTGCGGAGGTGGCGGAGATTCCAATGGTGGTGGTGGTGGTAGCACTTGGGGGCTCAATTGGGACCTCCAATTCTGAAACAAAAATCATAATAAGTAAGGTCATAGAAAGATGCAAGTGGGTCCCTTGAGTAATAAATGCATAAAAACAATACACATCTACAGGTTTGTGTCAGGTCTCCAAATACAGTCTTTTTTATGTACAACTGTAAAAAAATTCTAACATTAGAACATGAACCTATCCTCACCTTCTGCGGAGTCCTCCTTCAGATCTTGCATATCCGAGTATACCTCTTTAACTTTTGCCTCCTCTTCAGCCAGCTTCCTCTTCTGCTCTTCCTTCTTCTTCTTGCGCTTCTCCTTTCTCTTCTCCCGTTTTGCAGCCAGAGCCTGCTTCTTACTTTCTTCACGAGACTGGAATCAAACAGACAAACAACCATTATCTTCAGTCCTTTGGTTAAGCCATTAGTTGCTATTCATCTGAAGTGAAACTAACCTTTTCCAGATCAAGCTCCTTTAGCAGAATACTGGCGTTTTTGTTGGCCTCAGCGGCCTGCTGATCTTTGGCTTTAACGATGGTCTCCATGCACTGATGACACTTCTTCAGTAGTTCCTACAAAGTATGTAAATTTTTACGTCATGGAAATATTTTTTCCTGTGATATATATGATAAGGGCATTGATCTTCGGTACCTTATCTGCTATGGTTGCAATGTATCTCATGCACTCAATGTCAGACGGGTACTGATTGACTTCCTTCACCAGGTACTGTACCACTTTAACATGACCCTAAAAGAAAAAAATGTAAAAATGTCATTTACTAAAATATTTTGGGAACAGTTTGTAGAACTTGGTAAATGAGTTATTCTTATATATACAAACCAGATCATTAGCCAAAATATCAATCATCCCTCAGCACTCAATATGAAAATTTACCTTTCGAAACGCTGCCATGAGGGGGGTGATTTTGCGGTTGTCGGCTGCATCCACATCAGCTCCAGCCTGCACTAACAGCTGAACTACGTCAAAGTGGCCTCCATTAGCAGCCAGCCACAAAGGTGTGTTCCCCTTCTTATTTCGCACGTCAATGTGTGCCCCTCTATAGACGCAAAGTAGGCAGATTAAATCAGTTCTAAATATGATGCATTTTGTTAAGTATTGTATCTTGCATATACCTGCTGATGAGCAGCTCACAGAACTTGTAGTGGCCCTTGTCTGCAGCTATGGTTAGGGCAGTATCCCGAGAGGAAGGAACCGGAGGGGCATTAACATCCGCTCCTTTATCTAACAGTACCCGGCCAACTTCAGCATAACCACCAGATGCAGCCTCCATGAGAGGAGTGAGACCCGTCTTGTATGAAGCAAGGTCACAAATTACAATCTACATTTATATAAGAATAAATCGAGTACGACATATGGACCACTGCCGTGTGCAGACCTTGGCGCGATGTTCCACGTTGGCCTTCCTGTCTAGCAGCAGGCTGACAACCTCTGCTCGTCCCTGGAAGCAGGCCAAGGTCAGTGCTGTGTTGCGATTGGTCTCTATCTGAGCGTTGATGTCTGATCCCATGTCCAGCAACAGCTTCACCGCAGGCACGTGGCCATTCATGGCCGCCAACATGAGTGGAGAAATGCCCAGCTTACTGCCAGTCCTAAAAGTGTAAGAAGAATTCACATAGTGGTCAGAGAGAGAAACAATACTTAAAAAATTACAAAAATGTAATTATTGTAAAAAATTAAAATAATGTTCTGACCTGGAGTTAATCTCGGCGCCAGCGTTGAGGAGGATCTTGATGATGTTAACGTAGCCCCCTGATGCCGCCAGGCTAAGAGGGGTGTAGTCCGACACATTACGGTGCTCCTTGTTAGCCCCACGGAGCAACAAGAGCTCCACCACCTTTAACAATAGAGATATGAATTCATCTTTAAATCAAAATCTATCTCTGAACGAGGAACTTAACTGATTATATATAAATTCAAAACAAACACAGAACATCATGCATGTAACTCTTGTCTTATGACAGAGTAGAAGCTTCATTTTACCTCTTGTCTGCCACCTGAGCATGCAAGGGACAGAGGGGTGTCTTTGGTCCTCTCAGACTGAGCTTCAATGTCCCCTCCTTTGTCCAGCAGGATTTCCACCACGCCAACGTGGCCTGCAGTGGCTGCCAGGATCAGAGGAGTGAACCCTGTAGGCAGACACACAGTGACACTCAAGTTCTCTATTACTCTGTATAACAATGAAAAATAAGCCACTTACCCTTCTTGTCCCGATGCTCGATGTTGGCCCCGCGTGCGATGAGAACTGAGACAAGCTCTTCATGGCCACCTGCACAGGCCAGCGTCAGCGCAGTGTCGTGATTACTCTCAGTCTATAAGGAAATGAATAAGACAATTACTATCATTACTTTATAATAGGAGTGTTTATATTCACTTTTTGTTCTTTACTACTTTAATAACATTATTTTTTATTGTATATATTCGGTTTCTTTACCTCTAATACCTTAATCTCCAATTTAATTTAATATAAATGTAGGTATGCAGTAAAAGTAGTTGGAATAAAAGTAGTGCTCTTTGTGTGATGCATGCAGAAAAAAGTCCTACATGTGCGTCTATGTCCACAGAGGGGTATAGCGGGAGCATGGATGGTGGGGAAGCTGTGTTGATGGGCGTCTGTGCGGAGGGTTGAGGAGAGGGTGAAGTTGTAGTGTTTACCACAGGCACTCTGCTGTTCACAGCTGCAAAGACAGATGAAGTTAGAAAGTGTTCAACCACATGATGCATCACTTTTTCAAAATCTCTACATTTAAAAATGTAGACTATACATTTTTTTATGCAAGTGGTCAATTGCAATACAACAGTGTGTATGAAAAAAGTCACATACCAAAGGGAAGCTCACCCGCCATTATGTCATCAAGCGTGTCTGTGAGCGTTTGTGCGGGCGTCGCCACCATGAGTCCGTCAGGCGCCTGTGTGAGAAGGCCCGGTCCCAATCCCGTCAGCTGTGGGCTCAGCAACACCCTCTGCAGGTCTGGGCTGCTGCTTCCCGAGTAGTCGGCATTGCTGAAGTCTGTGGACTGCTGCGTGGCCAAAGGCTGGATGGGAACAAAGCTTGTCTGATTTTGAAGGATGTGGTGCTGAGGAGGTGGGGGTGGCGGAGGCTGCGTCACCTCCCTGTTGAGAACCTGTGGCAGCTTGGGACAAGCGTCATCCTCTTCATCGTCCTCCTCGTCTTCTTCCTCCTCGCCATCATCCTCCTCATTGATGGAAGTGGGCCTTGTGCAGTCAGCCTCATTGTCGACGTCAGAGCCCAGCTGTGTGGCCTGGAGGGGCAGGGGGGTGCCGGGCTCACACTCCACCCCTGCCGCCTGGCCCAGCTCTTCCTTGAGCCCATTGGTCTCCATGTACTCTTTGGTGAACTGCTGCTGCGTCTTCAGCTGCAGCTGCCGCTCGACCTTCTGCAGCTCCTTTAGGATCTTCTTTTTCTTCTGCACCTGCTCTTCACGACTCTTCTTTAGCTCCTCGATCTTATCTTTGGTGAGCGGCTCGCCCTGGATGAGCTCAAGTGACTGTAGCTGGGCCTTCTCGATGGCGCTGATGCGTTGGCCCAGCTCGTTCAGCTTACCCTCTGTTTCCTCCACGATGCACTCCAGCGGCTGGTAGGGGTGGAACGGTGGAAGCAGGTCAGCATCTAGGCCACCTGATGCCACGGAGGTGGTCTGAAGGGAGCTCAGCCTCTGCTTTGATGCACCTTAAAGAACAAAAGGAAAGCCAAAGCTTAAGACAAACATTTCTGCAGTGGCCTGGATGAAAAAAATTAAGGCAAACAACTGCAAATTAACCTTTGCTTGTGATGGGTGGGGGTGTAGGGATCGTGGAGGGAACTCTGTCTGGCTCCTGGGGTGGCACCACCATGGCCAGTGCTTGGAATGGGACTCGAGGGGCCTGCACATGTTAAACATATTCACAATTTACTTAACAAGACAAAGTACAATAAATTAAGCAAAGTTGTTAATAAAAGTATGAACTTGGATTAAAAAAAAAGTTATTTGTAGTGATTCTTCTAGCCAAATAAGTTTTCACTTTACCTGAGAATTGTCATGAGAGGGGGGTGTTAGTTGGGACAGGTCTGGGGCAGGGACTGACAAAATGTTGTTTGGGTAGTCTAGCAGGTAGGACACCACATTAGTGTGACCACCTTTAGCAGCTTCAATCAGCATCGTAGAGCCATCCTACAAGCAGAACATATGGAAATATAAGTGACACCATGTGACATCAACCCATCAGGCATTGGCATTCATTTGACATGATAGTCACTGAAGGGGCACAACGCTAACCTTCAGTCTGTGGGTGGGGTCAGCTCCATGAGCCAACAACAGCTCCACAACACCCAAGTGCCCACCCGCACATGCCAGAGACACCACTGTGTGATCATTGTTGGCTGTGGCTCTATTCACATTAGCACCTGCAAACAAAATGTTTTAGTAAATCTCAAAAAAGAATAGAAGATGAATAGAAGATGGCTGGTTGATAACTTTAAATATCACATTCTTCGTGATCCCCTGTTTCAAACTTTAATTAGTCTATGTTATTGTCAGAGTACATTATATCTGTAGTATTATAAAATTCAAAGTTCAATGACAAGCGAGATATTTTATTTAACAGTAATCGCCTGCATAAATGACAGGTTTTTACTACATCCCTCTATTTCCCTGTTTCAGTGACATCAGCATCACAATTAACCCTTCGCCCACAGGAATACACAAAAAAGGGGGCGGGGTCTTGCTGCACTCCCATGAAGAGATTTGTGTGTGTAGTGCTTCTTTGATGCAATGTCGTCGATAGGCGTTGATTATGGACCATAACCGGTAAGTGTAATTTTTTATTTAAGTTGGTGCTTTTAACAGTCTTTGTAACTTATTAGACAAAGGGCAAAGCAGTTAAGATTTGTTAACTAGTTAGCAAACGAAACTAATCCAACAAAACTTTTAAAGAGTTTAGTAATTCATCCAGACACCATCTATTGTTTTTGTTTATAATGATCAGTTTAAATTATTTGTTGATTATATTTATGGTTTACTGTTTAACCATATTATGGTTAAGGTCGGGGCAAATTTTAGCTTCATTCATGCGAGTCATTCTTTTATGTTAAGGCCTATGCAAAAGTCATGCTTGCACATGTTCCACTCGATAGTGTGAAAAATGTTGATTTCTTAAATTGTGTGATAAATGCTTTTTTTTACATGCAAAATATTAACACATGTTTTATTGCACAATGTAAATAATCAAAGCTTCAAAAAAAACAAACACCTTTAAGATAATAAGTCATTCGTATAAAATATCAGAACTTACCCTTGCTGATGAGGAACTGCACAGTACACAGGTGGCCTGCTCTGGCCGCTTTCATCAGTGGAGTCCTGCCCCCTTCAGATTCATGTTCCTGTAAAATAAAAAGAACGGTCAGCTCAACATGTAAATAAAAAACAATCAAAAGCAATCATGGTGCATTATAAAACAGGTCATCTACATACCAGGTCAGCCCCTGTCTGGAGCAGCACATCAGCGACATCAGTGTGTCCATTCTCACAGGCATATGTCAGCGCTGTGTCCCCCGTTGCTGTAGTGGCGTGAACGTTAGCCCCTAAAATTATAAAAAATAATTAATTGGAAGTTCATGAGCACATTTATTATCTGCAGATGGTCAAATATCCTTAACTAGAGAAATCTAAGTTTGAAAGGTATGATGACGTTTTAATAATTGACATTTTAATAAATTGAGATTTTAACCTTATTTTTATTTTTTTAATTTTTTTTCTATTATATCTTTCTTCCCTTATTGTATAGTTGTATAGTTTTAATCTTTTTATCTTATTTACTGTTAATATTATCTGTATGCACCGGGGGACTGAGAGTAACGCAATTTCGATTCTCTGTATGTATGTACTGTACATGTGGAAGAATTGACATTAAAGCAGACTTGAACTTGAACTAATAATAATTTTTGGCCAAAACAGAGAGGCAATGTCTGGTGATTGTATATATGGCATTTGGTGCAGAGCCTCACCTGCAGCCAACAAGTATTTGACCAGCTCCAGATGCCCCTCCTGTGCAGCCTCCATGAGCGGGGTAGAGCATCCCAGCTCAATGTCCGCCCCAGCTTTGATGAGAAAATCGGCCACCTCCAAGAAGCCTCCACAGCATGCCAGAGTAAGCGCTGTCTCCTGAGTTTCCTCTGTCTGAGCGTTAATATTCGCGCCTTAAAATAAAAAACGATATAGTGTTTTAATATTTATTTGAAGTTCTGTACCATGCAGTCAAATATCAAAATCGATTGGTATTCAATCTGTAAACTTGTGTGCCGCTTGGATAACTTGCTAGGCTACATTTTCATCAGTTTAACTCAATTAAAGAACAATAATTATGTTTTGTGTGACACTTGGTGACTGAAGGGACCACAGTACCTTGTGCCAGGAGAAGCGCAACCATCTCTTCATGACCCTCCCGAGCTGCCTCCATCAGTGGAGTGTAGCCCTCATCGTTCACCTCCTCAAGGTTGGCTCCCCTTTCGATCAGCAGCGCTGCCAACTCCACGTGGCCCCCGCAGGCTGCTAGCGTCAGCGGAGACTCGAATGAGTCAGCGGGCATGTTTACCTGTGCCCCGCTATCCAAAAGCAGCCGTGCCACCTCTACGTGCCCATCCTACACAGAACAAAGTAGTTACATTTAAAGACGTATGCAAGGAGAAGACCTCCAGTAGCTCTTGTACTTTGTTTCATAAATAAAAATCAATGATGCAAGCAAATTTGTTCTCAATACATCCTTAACACAATGCCGTTTCAGTTTCAGCTCAAGAAAATCAAGTCCTCCTGTACTTACATTCAAGTATTTTTACCAAAGATTTTTAATTACCATGCAGGCCTCCATGAGTGCGGTGTGCATCTCATCTGTCTTGTGCTCCTGGTCAGCTCCTGCTTCTAAAAGAAACCTGACCATGTCCAAGTGCCCTGCATAACAGAGAGAAACAGTCACTGAGCACCATTCCCAAAATCTGGCAAACACTGCAACTACAAGCGTGATCAATCTGATCTAAACAGAGGACAAACTGTTACAATGGGCCCACCTTTATAGCAGGCGAGTGTGAGCGCGCTCTCTTTAAACTCGTTGGAGTGTGTATTAATTCCAGCACCATACTCCAAGAGTATGCGAGCGACCTCCACATGGCCTGCGCTGGCAGCCTCCATCAGAGGAGTGTGACCGTTCTCATTGTGATCTTCAATGTTGGCACCCTCCTTCAGCAACACCTTCACAACATCCAGGAAGCCTCCCGCGCACGCATACGTCAGGGCTGTGTTACCTAAGACAAATGGAAAGGAAACAGAGCTATATTGTATGTATATGTGTGTATATGTATATATATTCCAATATACACATTCCATCCACCAATTGTGGTAATGCCCTGCTTTTTGTAAAGCATGCATAGGTCTGTAACCGTACCTGTTGAGGACTGTGCATTTACATCAGCTCCGTGCACCAGGAGCAGTTTGACGATGTCGACGTAACCACCGCTTGCAGCGGCCATGAGTGGCGTGATGTCTCCCTTGATTCCTCTGTCCTCCACGTTAGCGTGCATGGCCAGTAAGACCTACAGGCAGTTAACAAAATCAAAACAGAGGCACATTGAATCGAAAGCCTATAGGAAATTTTGACATTTTGACTATCCAAATTTGTAAAATTTATTGACTTTGTACATTTTTTCCATGATTGTTTGGTTCTCTTGAACACTCCTAAACCTCAACAATGCAATTCTTTAGCAAAAATACACATTTAGACAAAAATAATGGTCATAAAATTGACTGACATATTGATCTCACTTCCACTACCCTGGTTTTCCCACGATTCCAATATGGTGCCATATTAGTAATTTAATTCCCATAAGCACAAAGAAAGATATATGGAGGAATATTGGTAATTGAAACCATTCTTGGACCCAATTGACTACCTTGGCAGATCAAATTACTAAATTAAATCCATGTTTTGTTCAACATAAAATTAGATATTCTGAAAAATTAAGGACAACAAAAAAGTTCTGGGATAATCTTTGCAAGCACTGAATTTTTTTCTACTATGGCAGCCACTGGGGTTCAAGTACTGTTTCGTCACAAGCTTTTAAACCAAACAAAAAACAATATATATAGGTTTGGAACAAAATAAAAATGAGTTATTCATAACAGAATTTTCATTTTAGGGTGAACTATTCCCTTTAAAATCTTTGTTACATTATTGAGCATAAAAATTCTTAGAAATCGTTTAAAATGATTATGGCTTTGACATGGATGTTACTTGTCAACATATTGAACACTTGTGCTTGTGTTTGTACACAGTACCTGTGCGAGCTCATAGTATCCAGCTGAGCAGGCCAGACACAGTAGGCTCTCGCCCTCCTCTGTGTGTTCGTTGACGCTGCGTCCCTCGTCTAACAGCTTCCGCACTGCGTTGACATCGCCGTCCGAGCAGGCCTCAGCCAGGCTACGGCTAAAAATAACCAGACTGCTACAATTACTGCGACTGTGCAGGCGATGCTAAGCTAACTGCTCTAATTGAAGGCTCAGATCTGTAAAACTGCTGGTGTTTAATTACAGATAATACACACCTCAACAAAACTTCCCCATTTAAACATGTATTCTAAGACCAAGCAATGAACAGTATACAGAATTGCTATGCTATAAAATTAATTCATTCTTGCTTGTTTATTATGAATGTTGCATCATGAATTTTGACAAAAGTGAAAAATCAAGTATGCGTGAGAAAAGATGCATACTTGTCAGCCTGACTGGCGTTGAGTGTGTTTTCTGCCCTCATGCGGGTGAGGGCTGCAGCGGCCTCGTCCAGCGCGCAGCTCACCGATGACGTCAGGCGGCGCAGCACCTCTGGATCTGCAAAGGCTTTGCCATCAGCAGTGGAGAGTTTACCAATGCCTGTCGTGTCGAGCCCCAAACCAGTAACACACACCATCCAGCAAGAACAAGTTAGTACAGGCCCAACACACGATAAATATCAACGTGGTTAGCTAAATTCAAACCATGCACCTTTGGAATGTTCTTAACTTCTAACAAGGTTATAAGTGGCATAATAAGAGATGCACTGATTTAATCTTTGGATTGGTACCTTATTGGGTAATAGTCAGATGTGATGCAAATTACGTACTTATGTTTTTCAAGAGTATTTACATCTAGCTTAATCCTATTTAATAAGATCAGTCTATCAGTTTCTGTATTAGCAGATACTTTTAAAGTAATCAGTGCATCGTTACACATAATACATTATAAACAATAAAATTAAGCAGTTTGATTGAATAAAAAAAAAAAGTGCCTGCTGTGTTTTGAAAATGTCTGTGTGTTGTGCAACCATTTCACCTATTTTCTGACTTAAGATAAATTTTACCCTGTAGAACATAAAATAGACAATTCAAAGAATGTTGGTAACCACTAACCATTGTTCCCCATATACTTCTATTGTATGAACAAATAAAACATTCTTCTTTTACTAACATTCTTCAAAACATCTTTAGTTTTCTGCAGAAGCCATACAGGTTCAAAATGTCATGAAGGTGAGAATTTTCACATTGGGGTAAACTATCCCTTTAACCAAGAACACTATTTGCTTTCCTACGTCAGTCTGATGCAAAACAGTAATGCACGTGACAGAGTAACCTAAGTGGTGTGGAGATGCTATGTCAGAATAATGCATTACAGGTGTAATGAAAACTTCACAGAGTGACAGTACAAACAGTAACTTACAAACAGTAAATTGTGAAAATTGGTTGGTTTAGTGAAATATACTTTAGGGCTGCACGGTAAATATATGTATATAAAATCATCGTCATCCCAAAGACTTGCCATGAAGAAATTTAAATTTATGTTCCAAGCATTTGCGTGTTGCATGTTGTCTAAATTTGAGCAATCAGATGGGGCTCTGCTTTATATAAACCTCCTTCCCAAGGGCTCAAGATTGTGGCAATAGCAGACTTCCGCCGGTATTCGGCTATAACGTTAAAAGCTATAATGAATATACACGGAAATGTTTTCGCAGACACTTCATAACAGTTTGAATAATTATAAAACCAATTGTAGATTTTTAGAAAACACATAAGACGACATATGTGCTACATGCAGATTCTGAGGGAATGCATGTGTACTGAGCGAGTGGCAAACGCCCACTGTAATGCAAACAATCCCAACATCATGGAGAAGAGTGGCGGAAGGAAGAGCCAACAATAGGTTTTTAAAGGATGATGTGCATAATTCGAATGACGAGCAGGAAGTAAATAAACAGGATTGAAAACAAAGAAGAAAGCTTTTTTAAGTTTTAGCTAGAACTGCACTAGCTAAAATTGGTCACTTATTTCATCAACAAAAAGTTGTATTCGAATAAGGGCTGCACAATTATTTGATAAACTTATCAGGATTACATATACAGGTAAAACAATTACATAATCCGCAAAATCCTACATTACAGCTGTATATTGGTGCTCATATCTGTGATATTTGGCAGCACTAAACTTAAATCAGCAATTGTAAATTGATAAATGCTTTTAGTCATGTTATTAGTCTTGGATTTTTTCCAAACTACACAAATCTCATAATTATTTGTTATTTATGTATTATTTCGTTTTGGGTGTTGAGAATGTACCATGTAGCTACTTCACAGATTAATAGATTATGAAACATTTCAAACTTGAATATAAAACTCTCTACATCAAGATGAATAATCGGCAATTATGATATTTTCCATAATCGTGCAGCCAAGTTGAACTTGGAGTCTACAAATGTTTATCTAACAAGTTAGTATTTGTCAGGAATGCTCATTTGAACATCTACATGTTATTTTGTATGTTTGAACATACATTTCAATTGTTTTTAATACTATTGCAAGAGAGCAATAGAAACTGTATTTTTTGGCAACACCCGTGCCATCTCTCTTAAATGTTAGTCTAGAGGCCAGTTTATTTAAGTATGATCATTTAATATATAAATTATTCTTATTTATTTTTTTACCGCCAAGTCAGCCACAAAAGTTATATAACATTATCTAGAAAATACATAATAAAAAGCATTTCTCTTGAAAATGTTATATCACAAGACATTTAGTTATCGCAACATTCAACAACAATATTGTAAATTTACTCAATATCGTGCAGCCCTAAAAGGAACACATGATGCAAAACACACGGACATGAATGCGAAAATCTACACATCCAGACACTTTATAGATGGAGAAATGAAACCGAGTTGTTCAGCCACATATAGGCAAACACACACAGACACAAGTGTACTAAAGGGCAGTGCTGAGTCATGAGTGAGGTTACTGCTGCTGTATGTAAATCCATTGTTGCCACTAATCTTCCCTTTTGGTTCATCTGTGAGATAACTATCCGCTCATGAGGCAGGACAGGCCAGTGCAGAGAAGCAGGCCTAACACGCTGTGCCTCACCCTAAACAACTTAACCAAAATATACACATGTCGGCACAACAGACAAAATTTGAACAAATCTGGTGCAAAGCATAAAAAACACTGGTTTATTCTACGAGAACAAAGATGCATCAATGCTAAATTTAAGATGAGTGTCTTAAACATATGGTGATTGTTTTATGATGTTAAGTGTGTTTAATCCTATTGGCCTGCCAACATGTGACCTGCATCAACACACATAATAGTTTAATAATCTGTTTGTTTTGTGCTTTGGTTGTCTCTCAGAGTTTCTGTATTATTAAATTATGTGTTGTTGTTGTTGTTTTTTATTGTGTTTCCTGACCTCAGTTTCTTTATAGAATACAATTTGGAGGTTTTAGCACACAAATAGCTAATTTTTCTGTCTTTGACAGATACCCTTAACCCTTTTAACACAGTTTTAGTTTATCATTAACATTTCAGCAATCATATGCGACAAAAGCCCATGTTAAGCTGGACTTGTCAAGCACAAACAAAAGCATTAAAGGTTTTAAAGGCCTGAATTAAGCCCTTACACCAGGTATACAGGTATTTCTGCCTCTCAACACCGCTAACTCTTTACTTTATAACTGTGCTGGCATTTATAGAGCCTGATCTTTCTATACTGTAAACATGGACTTGTATTCCTACAGAGTCCTAGTTAAAGCTTGTTTACATTCATAATATACCTCACACCTAGGAGAAACAGCTTAAAAACGTTTCTCATTTTTTCAATGTGTCACCTCATGACCAGCACTGCATAATTTATTCATCAATATCAGCAACAAATAAAAGTTGTTAACAGAAGCATGCTGTGACATGGTATAGATCACAACTTTGTTCAACGGAGAACATACCTGCCGCCTCTAATAATGCCTCAAGTCTGGCCTGCGTTTCTGGATCTACTGTTCTGAGGTCTGCTCCGTCTGCAGCGCTGGATAAGAGCAGCTCTGAAGCTGTCTTTAGTACGGGGTTATCCAGATCCTCCTGGTCTAGTATGAATGATTCCACCTGTATGGAAAGAGGTTGTGTCAGTGGCGGTCTGTGAATGTTATTAAACAAACAAGAAACATAAACAGAGACTGAAGGCTCACCTGGTTTCCTGTAAATTACCTACACAACCGGTCAAAAGTTTCGGGAACATATGCATTCATATTTTTTTCCACATCTTACAATGATAATAAACTCGTAAAAATTATTAAATACACCAGGGGGAATTATAGAAATTATGTTATAGTATTTGATCACCTAGAAATGTCCTCTTTTGGCTAGAATTTGCTAAATGTTTTCTTGTCACCTTAAGCAGTTTCTCATGGTTTCAGCCTGATATGCACTCTAATTGGCTGTTATCTTCAATATTCAGTATTATGCAAGTTATGTCACGTACAAAATGTGTCATGTTTGCTAAATAATATTATACTAATTTAGACATTTATGCATACAACTTCAAATTTCTCATTATTTAAAATAATGAGAAAGATTTAGACTCAAGTCAAGTGTCCCAAAGCTTTTGACCATTAGGGTACAGTATACCTGTATTGACAATAATGTAGATTTTAAAAACTTAATTACCATTTAACAAGTTGTCTCAAGACATTTTAAAAAGAATGTTTTGATCTCACACGTCCACTATTCAGGCGGAAAACAAATTCATCCTGCATGAAACAAGCACATCTGGGTTTATCAAAATCCATAACAGACTGTGCGTTCTAACTTATGAAAAATGAATAGTCTGCTCCAGGGAACACAGAGAAAACAAAGCATGACAATACCATACAACAGAGAGTCTGAAACTATCCAAGAGCCTATTATTGCTCCTAAAAAGGCACACAAAAAAACGAGGTACACAGATACCTTTACTTAAACTAGCAAGGCTAAACATTCACTCTGTTCCACATCCATTACAAATTTACAATATATTTAAAACTTTACAAAGCCTTACAATTTGTTCAAATACATCATTGTAATCATTCACCTACGTAGTGGCAATAGTTATCCTGACATAGCGTGGCCATGTATCTAGCAGTGTTCTAAGTCATTTTTATACCTTTCAGAAAGATCATAAGTAACATTTTTAATTGCTGCAACTTTTTTTACCTTGCGCAGCAGACTTGTGTAACTACAGAAAACAACATGCGCATGTCTCCTTGAACAAGGACAGGAAATTAACGCATGAGGGCACTAGTGACAAAGTTCATCTCATTCACAAGGTCCACCCACTGCAAAACGCAGCTGCAGGTATTTAGGCTCTGAGCCTGTGAGGAATTACTTTAAGCATTCGGATGAGCTGATCAGAGGGTTTTCCCTCCCCTTTATTCACTCCCTGTGCCCTTGACCTCCACACACCTGCCTTACCACCCAGAGGGAGGGATGAAATCACAAGCTTGTATGCCCAGGCAGAATTGTTACGATGACCACCCATGTAAACCGCAACCAGCCCGAGAAAACCTATTGACCAGGGTGCAGAATTGGAGGTAGAGGAAAACCGAAATGAAGTCTAAAACTTAACTTGGGTATTAAAGAATTACATAATCTCATTAAATATATAAATGATAAATTGTACAGCTAGAGCTATTCTTGACAACTTGTAAACTGTTCATGTGGTCAACCACAGAATCCGTCAAAGGCACCAAAGACATCACGACTGCTCCAATAATGTATGACGGAGGATTTCTTTGTTTGACATGCAAATACATAGGCATGCTTAGCCCAGTAGCAAGCACTTGTACATGTAAACAGAGCACATTATATTATTTTATGCAAAAATCAAAAAGTAATCCCAATCAATAGATCTACAATAAACACATTTGCACAACATGAGGGTGTTTGTGCTGTATTTTTGAAGACTGTCAGGGAGTCAGGGATTGGCATCATAAGTTCTGGCTTCAACTTTACTTGACCCGTACCCTTCTTTACGGGTTATATTAATCAATTTTGAGTATTAACAAAAAAAATATTTGGAAAACTATTTTAACTGCGAAGTAACAAAATCGCAAACCACCCAAACCTCTCAAACCCGTATAGACAATGATGCAAAATGTAAACATTTAACAATAGAAAGTTGATCAAATTCCCACACAGATAAAAAATGTTTTTAATAACTTTTCAGTGTCCACTGGAGAAAGGCAAATTAAAAAAAAAAACATGAAAAGAGTATACCAAGCCCTTGCAATTGCATATGAGATGATATTCAATTTATATGAATATTGAGACACCATTTATAAATATCAAAGAACCTGAACTTTCCACCACCAGTTCTCTAACACACCGCTCTGGTTGTTCTTACAATTATGTCAAGGGATAACCAAATTCTTCAGCAGGAAAGACAGTCAAATTTCAAGACAGAGGAACTGGGAGGGGTCACACAACTTCACATGAGATAAATACGGAAAAAAACAAGCAGCGCTGCCAGAAGGCAGCAAAGCGGGGTGAGTAAGGCAGTAAGGCCGGGTGTGGTCTTACAGAGAGCCCCATCTGCAGAAAGAATAATTAAAAGCATACAGGGACATCTGAATGTGCAGGGCTGTGGCATGGCTGAAATTGTTGTGTTCTGGTCTCCGGCTCTGGGAAGCATCTGTCTCATGGTGTGAGAGCGGGAGAGCAAGAGAGAGAGAGACGAGGGCGAGACAAGTGGCTATGTCCAAACAAGTGACTCTCATTACCTCATCTCTTCCCTGAGAGATAGAAAGCAAGTGCTACACTTCCAACAAGAGCCTACCTTAAATCACTTACAAACATCTGGCTTTGAAAATGACACGTCTGAACTGCAGTGGGTCATAGTGTTCGCAGTTGGTAATTCTAAACTAACATGAAAACAATAGGCTGACTTGGTGAAATGGACAACAATGGCTCAAATTCCTAAGTCTTGAGGTTGTCCAGGCTTTTGTAGTTTAAGGGTGACCTATTAAACAATGTGCTTTTATATAAAGTAACCATTGCAAAAAACACATATTATTGTACACATTACATGCCTATAACGGTCAAGCTCTAGTTGAAACACGAAACATACACAGAACTCACAGCAAGACTACAATACTCCAGAACAATGACATACAGTGAGTAAAGTCCAAAATGTCAACTAGACCAAAACAAGTATCCATTGCTCTACAGATAACCAATGTTCGTCACGCATACACGTTGCATATTAATAAATAGAACAGACAGACACCATAAAGCTGTAATTCAAATGTTTGATTTATGCTTCACCAAAATACAGTACTAGAATGTCACAAAATCAAAATATCCAAAGAAAGTACACAAGAAAGTCTTCAGAACAGTATCCGTTCACACAGGCAATGCATAGCACGGACAGATCCCATGACCTCATACACAGAACAGATTGAATCCATGCGATCATTCATTGAAACTACAAGTTAACATTTTTCATTAAGCTAACAAAGTGAGGGGTGCAGGAGCTTTCCTAGTTCACACAAGTATTTTATTTCAGAGTCTTAAGTTTATAAAAGAATTATACGGGACCACCCCCTTTAAATCCAAAACAAGGTTACTATTATGTCACACGAGTGCAGAAAACATAATACAGCAGACAACCAGATCACGGTACATGGGATCACCAATATCACTAAATCTAGATCATAACCCTAAAGCTTAGAGAAACACAACTTTCCAGAGGTAGAACCAAAACTTCCATTATTACATGTCAATATTTGGGCAAGAGACACAAAAGCATCTCAAACACCCATATAAGAATGGCAAACCCTACTAATGGAAGAAAATGCACTTGTGACAATCAGATGTTAAGCAGTTAGAAAGATGCACCTGTGTTTGACTAGATAAAAGCTTAACTTGAAACAGCACTGTCCCGTGCACCCATCACACTGGAGAACAGTAACAGAACTGCCAAGTTTGATCATATGATAATATGCAGTTTACCCCAGAGACAGGGAGTTTACATACAGTGACTTTGTCATTGACTCCCTCTTCAGACAGCAATATGCAACTAATTAAGAATCTCAAGCTGTGCCATACACCAATGTGTCCATGATTCAACATATGTTAACAAGGGGATGTTACACAAAAGTACAAATAAAACAAAATGCCCTTCTATTATAGCTTCGTAAGACAACTTACGAAACATCAAAAAGATGTCAAGTTAAGCGATGCTAATGAGAGTTTCAGTAGTAGGAAAGTAGTTTGCAAAACAGTACAGGACCCCCTGCGTAAATGGTCAAAACTTAAATATTAAATGCATTCTGGACTCGGGAAATGCGTTTTTCAGAGCAGAAAGGGCAACTGCACACTAGAAGTACACGGCACTTTTCATCTGACATTTGTCAGACTGTGCTATGGGTTTATTTGTACGTCTCTGAATCCAAAACACCCAGTCTGCTCACAAAAACAAATCTGGACTTTTTTCAATGTAAAAGCGATGCGTAACTTGCTACCTGTTCCCGGCTATGCAAATGTCGGTAGTGAATGAGTCCAGGTAACAAGAATGGCAACTATTACAATAAAAACCCATATAATTGTGCCGTAATCTCACATTGGTGCCCTTTTAGGCCAGATTTGGATCAGCTGATTCAGCCGTACGTTTTTCTCAATTGTAAATGATGAAGCACGCGTATAGACACAACTTAAGACGCTCGCCGACTTTTTCTACGTTAAAGCCGCATCATTCCGGCTCGGGATATCGGTCCTACCTGAGCTTGACCTCTACCTACCTCCGCCAACTTCAACCCCCTCCCCTTAAATCCTTAACAAACGCCAACAAGAAAAGGGGGCATCACAAGTTATAAAAGGAAACAGACACACCCCTGTAGATCAAACATTTGTGCTGTACTACAACCATTGTACATTACGTTTACATAAAGATGTATCTCTATAAATGGCGCATTTATTTCTGCATGGCATGTCCTGGTGTACGTTTACATTAATTACGAATGATGCCAATCCTGAGTGCCAACAGCATGTCATCTGTCAAGTCTTTCATCCATGTGCTCAGGACTGCATTTCTGTCAAATAAGTCGGAAGTGCACGCGTGACGTCATGACAAGACCATGTCAGGAGTCACATTCCAGGTTTTGGAGCGAGAAGCAAACACCTTCAGGGGCGAACAGGTGCATCTCAAACACGACAACAAACCCTCGCCATCTTCAGTCTTCACAGGCAGATGAAAGTCCTGAAAGAAATCCACTTTAGTCACAACACAACGTCACAGCCCTGAGAGTAGAGCCAACCAACAGGGCATGTATTTACTCAAAATAAGCCCACATGCTCTGGTTAAACGAACACGCCATGAAAAGTGCATTTCCATACGCTACAAACATATGCATTCAACGTTTAGACACTGTATAGCATCACGCGACACTAGCATCGCATCTGCTAATATATAGTTACGTATCAAGATCCAGTTAGCTAGCATGCTAGCGACGTTTATCAGCTAGCTGCTTGAAAATAAGCCCACGAGACACGAGAAGTGGCGCATAATGCGTAATAAAGCATAAAATCAAGTGGATGGCACAGATGTTGGCACGGCTAACGATGGCGTTGCTGCTCACTGTAGGCCCAAATCGCAGCCTTCGCGGCTAAGCTAAGCTAACTCGCCAGTTTCGCCTATTTAGAAGCGCAACGTGGGTCGAAAGAAACGCAGCCAAAATGTCTGCCGACGCGGTTTAAGGGCGCCGTGACGCAATCGTAGCCCGCGTTCGACTTTCGTAATTGGAAGTTTATTATAAAGCGATAAATAACTGCGTTTGGAACGGAGCCCGTAAACGCTAGCTAGCGTGTGCTAGCCTGTGAGCTAACCCGCTCTCCGGCTCACCTCAGACACCTCATCCTCGTCGCTGCCGGATCCGGGGCCCGACGACAGCACGGCGGCGGCCGTTAGTTTGAAATCAAGTCTGTCCGCCGCGGGCCCGCCTGCATCCCCGAACAAGCGTACTTTCTTGCCGCCGATGCCGAGGCCCCCGAGTCCGGCTCCTGGTGTGGCTCCGACCCCCATCCCTAGCGCAGGGGAACGCGGAGTCACCGAGTCAATCTCGTCCTCGAAGCCGTCCGTCAGCATTGCCGTCCCGGCTACTGCATCCTGCATGCTTTCCTAAATAAAACGCGTGTTCGTGACGGTGTTGTCGTGTCGTGACTTTCTGTGGGGTTGTTTTGTTATTAAAGGATTTCGTTTTACTTCAGAAAATCCTCAAACTCTCCCGAAGCGAGAAGAGATTCTCTTTCCCCCAAGCCATTAACTTTCTAACAACCTAGCCTGCTGCGTTCCGTTTGTGTACCGGCCCGCCTCCCGTCGGAACGTGCGAACGCCATTGGGCGAGCGCGCCGGGTCGCGACGTCTGATTGGCCGCGGTGCACGCTACTCGAGCCAGAGACCGCGACCGTCAAGTTTGGTTTACGGGAAGGCTTGAAGAGCTCACGCCAGGAAACACGGTCGGGCGATTATGATTGGACGCGGCCACGCTCGTCACGGAGTCCCGCCCTCTCTTTACGCCTATTTTCGTGCTTTTACAAAAGTAGATGTTGTGTTTTAAGAAGCGTAGTTTGGAAGTTTTATGATTTTTAAAAATGTTTGCTGGTGGAAATGTAATGCAGGATACGATGTTTGAGTTTGTTAGGACACTAATAAGTGTTTTAATGATGATATGTTGGTATGTTTGTTGTTATTATGTTTTACATTTACATTTACATTTAGTCATTTAGCAGACGCTTTTATCCAAAGCGACTTACAATAGTCGAGGACTTACAATATGTTAATGTTTCAACACTGAATGTGATAATAATTAATTATGGTATGTCAACACAACTGTGTCAATAACAGTCTGTGTGAAGCAATGTTTCTCTTATGGGACTTGTAGTCTTAATAATGAGAATTAAATGCTGTGTTTCCTGTTTTTTCATATAATTGAATATAATATTATGGGATTCTGTATTTGTGTCCTTAGAAGTTTCTATTTTAACGATAGAATCCTATTAGTGGTTTTCAACACATATTTGTCTATGTATATGTATATATATATATATATATATATACTATGTATATACTATGTATATTTATATATACTATGTATATGTATATATATGTATGTCTCCTCGACTATTGTAAGTCGCTTTGGATAAAACGTCTGCTAAATGACTAAATGTAAATGTATTTGTGTTTAGGTCCAGGATTTTTCTTTTTTTTCCCCAATAGAACACTAAAGAGGATATAAGCTTTCCATGTTTGTAATAAACTAATATGTTTTTAAAAACTATACCATGATTACTTTGTATAATAGTTTTTAATGATGGTGAACATAAGTGGCCCTTCAAAGTTATCGCCACCCATCCTGAAATATCTGTCCATTTGTTCTAAATCTGTCTAATGTATTGGTTTTTTGGTTAGATACGGAAAGATATTTGGATCCAGGTCCTGTACCCCACCGGCGACCATGGTAGAAAAAATAACTGGTTTTAAAAAGTGTAATCAAGTTTTACTGTCATACATTCTTCAAAATATCTTATTTTGTGTTAAGAGAAGAAAAAAGGATATAAGCATTCTTCCGATGTCTTTCTCTGCGTTCATCAGAACAAAGACTTGTAAACAGATTTAAAAAACTAAAAGATGAGTTAGTAATTAAAAAATATTTTCCAGTGAACTATCCCCTTAAAGAAATATAAACAGGCAGAAGTAATTTTAACAGTTTACAAACATAAGGAAAAATTTACTTCCAAACCCTCATATGAACGCCACAACACACCACATAAGAACGACCTGAAAATGACTGAATCTTAAACTGCAAAACTAGATTTTTTCATCTATGTATTATAGTTATATTTTATTCAGTGATTTTATGTCCACATAGATGTCGAAAGTTTCCAAACACTTTGTTTTACTCATTTTTAGTGAGTTATACTACTTGTGTTGTTGTTGTTATACTAAAAAAAAGCTTCCACATCTTTTATTTACAATTATACCATCATTTTTACTTTTAATACACGTACACTTACGTAAGGCAACCTATGTGCGAATATCACCTTTACTCTTTCTTTATACATACACTAAATTTCATCTTTGTTAATTTCAGTGCTGATGAAATTCACTTTATTTTGTATTTGATAGAACGTTTTGCGAATTTTGTATAATACAGAAGCATGGTGGTAACATCATAGTACTTACTACTACATAAAATAAAAAATGGTAGACAACATTTCTTGATAATAAAATCTTAAAAATCATCTATTATTTAAAACATATAAATATGTACAATACGTTACATACAAAAGATAAAAAAATATTTATTTCAGTGGCAACAGGCTGATCGATTTATACTCGCTACAATGTGCTCAGGAATTCCCGCACCTAAAGAAACAGATAACAGACATGTTAAATTCATTACAAATATGACGATTTTAAAATAGTTTACTGTGAAGGCCAAAGTGATATAAATATAAGATTATATATTCAAAATAACTAAAACTATGCTTCCATTTATAAATAAACTAAGATAAACTTACCTTTTCAATAACACCTTCTTGTTTAATTCTGTCATTTTTAAAGTCCTCATTAACATCCAGAACCAATATAGGAAGGTCTTTAAGATACTCAAAATCCACCCTGAAGACAAAATATGTATTTAGTGTCCTGATAAGTTAAAACAACTGAAAGTTGAAAGTTATTAGTGTGACAACTAACTTTGTAGTTCGGTTATACAGCCAACACTCATGCTTATAATGTAACTTCTCCAAATATTCAAGTGGAATCCCCTGTTCCTCTTCTCGTCCTCTGAACTGAAGACGCTGCATACATCTCTGCAAAACAGGCATTGAAATATAAAAAAAAGGTATAAATCATACATATACTTTATTTTTTAGATTAATGCATACCTCAGGATCTGCACGAAGGTAGATCATGGCATCTAGCTCAATTTGAGACTCGAACTGAGTGAGCAGCCATGAATGCCAGTCTTGGTAGATGGCATATTCAGTCTCATTCAAATCTCCAGATTCGAAGAGGTTGGAAGCAAACACGTACCTGCAAATATAAATCCAGACGTTTAATATTAATACCAAGAATAGATTTCTAGACTATAGAGGGAATCTGAAATATACCGGTCGCTGTAGACAGAACGCTCAAAGAACTGGATAGGTTTTTCAGCCTGCTGAAGCTTGGCAGAAGGAGGCTGAAGCTGTGAACGGACCCGACTCAAGCAGGCGTAGGTCTGGAAAGTGTAAGACCAACGGCTGGGCTTGTCATATAACATCTGCAGCAGGTTCCCTCCACTCTTCTGTGATGTGCTGAGCTCCTGTAAGAGATATACTGTGTCAGTGCATTTAGATAATCATTTGAGGCTCTGTTTCAGATCCAGGATGATATTTTATAGTTTTACCTCGTACTCGTTCTCTGTGGTTTGCACATTGCACCACTTCCCAATGGGCTCTGGTATGACCTCCCAATCCTCTGAAGAACGCTCCAACATGCGCACAAAAGTTGATTTTCCAGCCGCTGACGCAAACAAAAGGATCGAGTCAAAACATGAAACAAAACATGTTTCAAAATGTGTAGAAATTCAATATTTGCAAGACATTCTAAAATCGTGAAATTTTAGAATTTGTTTTTACAATTTGATATATTACACCTTTAAATAGGACTTGGAAATTATTCTATTTTTAATTTTGGCTTCCAACAGTTAAAAAAACAAAATAATGCTATTGAAAACAATTATTGTGTATAATTTAAAACACACAGCTTTGAATTCATTGTTACTTTTATATTTTAATGTAATAATACGTGTTCAAATCTTTCTTTTACATTAATAACTGTAGATGTAATTACATATTTACTGCATTTTGTTGCCTTGTATCTTACATGTGCAGTGACAAAGTTGAATCTAATCTAATCTAATCTCATTAATGATATACATATGTACAAACTCAATGTGTTTTCGTGTAAAAAACTGTTGTTTCAACATTAGACAAAATAAATGAATTAAACTGTGTCATAATTGAGCAGCACTACCTTTAATGTCAATAAAACATCAACTTTTATATGGTATTTGTATTGTCATCGTATTATAAATAGCCATATGCTACGTTATAAAATCAGCTGTATTTATTACAACATTTGAAAGCAAAACATCGGTTATAAACATAAGTTTATGCATTAAAAACATTATAATGAGTGCTTAAAACTGTAATAAAAACCAATCAGTGAATGAGAACTCAGCCTTGGCGCCAACAGCAGAACAGCTGTTCAAACACGTGACATTTCTCATCCTAACACAAAACCTTCTGTTGCAGTGATGTTACTTTATAAACAATAGAATTATGTTTCGTGTGTGATGTTTAATAAGTTAAATAAAACAAGCAGTTTAAACTCACCTATGTTTCCCTCTATGGAGACTTTCAAAGTCCTTTTCTCGAAACTGAGATCAGTTTCTAGGCTCGAACAAACTCTCTTTGGAGGAGTAGCCATAGTTTGGTAGAAATCTACACCGAGTTTGTGTGTTTTGATGATAAAATGTTAAATGTCTTAAACTTTACTCCAGTGCTTCCGCGCGCGCCTAAACTTTCGAGTCTAGTTGAAACTCGCGGCAAGTCTTACGTCACCACCAACGTCATTGGCTGAGGCGAGACGCGTTCTGATTGGTCGATTCCTCAAAAAGGTAGGTCACGTGTGCAAATCACGCGATAAAAGGAATAATTTACCTCAGAATATTAAAGGAATAAAATTAACGATATGAAGTTAAGACTGACCTACGATAATGAATAATGTAAGTTTACATAAATAAAAAAAATACAGCGGTTGTAAAAAATAATGAAATAAGTTCGGTTGGTTTCGGGTCTGACCAGCAGAGGGCATCATGGGATATCAAAAAACGCATGGGGAGTTAAACAATGTGGAGTTTTATTATTTCTCAGTTTTTTTTGTTATTAGTGCACGATTAATCCATATTAGGGGCTGTCAGGTGCTGTCAGGTGACGTCACTGTTAAAACTTTTGTTTGTGTGTTACATTTGTGTCTTTTTCTGAAGTGCAACCTCAATCGTGTTAATGATCTTTACACTTGTGACATATTTAAAGTGTGACGTCATCTGATGCTGTGTTGCTTTAACCTGACCCCTCCACATGATCTGAGCTGTCATGTATGTTTATGAATGACAGATGATACCGCATGTGTATATACGACGAGGTGGCCGAGTGGTTAAGGCGATGGACTGCTAATCCATTGTGCTCTGCACGCGTGGGTTCGAATCCCATCCTCGTCGATACGTTTTTCATTCGAGTAGACTTTAAGCAGTATATTTTATTTTTTATATTATCTTTGAGGATCTAATGTTAACATATAGAGTTGTGTTGTGGTGCTGAAATACACATTTTAGCATGTTCATTTCTTGAAATGCATTTCATGCCACATGTTTATAGGCTGATCTCTCACTATTATAAACAAAGTTTCAATGTATTAATGTTATTGTTTTGTTTTATTTACCTTTTTTCTCTACGGAGCTCTCTTGAAAAAAAACGGAGTCACGACAAACCATTTTATGAAAGAGAATTATCCGATGAGTCGGTAAATGTTATGTTTATTTAAACCACGCATTAAAAAAGAAACATACATACATACAAACAGACTGATACATAAAGTCAAATGTCAGACAGTGACAGGTACTGGTGGAACTGTGACTGTACAACACAAAAGGCTGCCATGAGATGAGATAGTTAGATAGAAATGAGATGATGAAAGTTAAAAGAGGCACGGATAGAGATCAACGATTCCCCAAAGGTCTCTTATTAATACAAAAAACAGTACATATTATGCGGCTAATTATTTTTCTTTAATTAAATTTGAAGATACGTTTTGATTGAGGACCTTACCGTTATGCTTCTGGTTAAAATTGTTTCTTGACTTGATATGGTTCATTCTATCTTCAATAATCTATCGTCATTATTTTTTGTAAAATTCTTCAGAATTTATTAATGTAACACATGTATTTCTTCCAAAATTGATGTGAATTTGATCTAAAAGTATGTCACAAAACACTTTTGGTTTGGTATTGTGAATACATAAATGCATTAAATTCAGAGATGTGTGGATGCATTTTATGACATACCTTAAAAATGGATTTGCTGAAAAACTTAAATGATGGTCTTTACTCTTGTTTGTTCATAAAATCACTTCTTCATAATATTTGAAATGAATCATGCCTGATTCTGTCTAGATACGTCTCTTAAGAAACCATACCTACTGTTCCACAAAACTCCTGTTGCACATTTCTATTTACACTAATATCTTACCATTAAGGGTTACAGCTCTTGCATTAGAAAATAGGAATTCCTTATCTACCACAGGATTCCGAAGAATACCAAACATTGTGAATCCACCAAAACAGCTTGACAAAGTCCAGAGTCCTGCTGCTTTTTGAAAAAGTCACGGTAACCCCACATTTCTCAAGCTCTAGATTGTGCACTGTTTGGTTTGTCAGGCTTAGATGTGGTGGTCCAACGGTAACAGTCCGTTACACTTTTGTTCCGTGGCTCTACGGCACAGCTGGTGCAATAAACAATGCCTAGCGCCAGCATGACCACAATAAACACACAGAGCGGAACCAGCAGTGCCACCAGCAGCCAGCTTTTATCATGTTTCTTCTGCTGATCTGATACGGATGCCAGTGTACCTTCAGGTGTTTGTGAGGACGCTGGCGTGAGCATAGCGAAATCTCTTTTCTTCGATACTGTAGTTGAAGCAACAAGCCTGTTGTCCTCTAGGCTCCTTGCATCACCAGTTGGGTTTATTATCCCTTCCTCATTCATAAGTTTAGGATTCTCTTCATATGAATATGCATGTTCAGAAAGTGTTGTATCCATGAGAATATGAGACGGAGGTGAGGATTGTTCGGATGAATCACCTTCCTGTGTGGTCACATCTCCTTCCTGTTCAATCTCTGCTAACCAGGTTAAATATGTTGGAACCCAGTCTATGCCTGGGGAATCGGTTAACCACTCAAGAGGACTGGCTTCTGTTACTAGTTCAGAAGGTTCATTTAAGGATGCTTCGTCCGGGTCAGACGTCAAGTGTTCAACGTCATCTTCAATAGCTTGACAGGAGTAACGATCCTCCTGCAACAAATAGCCCTCCTCA
This sequence comes from Triplophysa yarkandensis, assembly GCA_033220385.1. Classification (NCBI taxonomy): domain Eukaryota; kingdom Metazoa; phylum Chordata; class Actinopteri; order Cypriniformes; family Nemacheilidae; genus Triplophysa; species Triplophysa yarkandensis. The sequence goes on from CM065666.1 coordinate 17,776,751, forward strand.
CAAGAGCACTCGAATCCACCTTCAGAATTTTTGCACACCTGATCGCAAACATCCGGAATTTTACACTCGTCAACATCTTCACACTGATCCAGATCATCAGCCTTCGGAGCGAATCCCTCATAACAGAGGCAAATGTAGGACCCGGGCAGGTTCCTGCACATGTGATCACACTTTCCCTCCATGCATTCATCCACATCCAGACATTCCCCATACTCAGAGGCCTGATGTCCCTCGTAACACATACACTCGAAAGTACCGGGTGCATTCACGCATAACTGTGGACAGGGCAGCTGCATGCACTCGTCAATATCAAGACAATTCTGACCGTCATCTGACAGGAGGTAACCGTCAGGGCATTTACACTGGTGACCCTGAGGGATGACCTCACATGTAAATTCACAGTTGGCTGTTTGGCATGGGTCGGAAAGCTGGCAGGACTTCCCGTCCTCCCCCAGTTTGTAATTGTCTGAGCACTCGCAAAAGTAATGGTTATCCGTGTTTATGCAATAATGCTCGCATTTGCCGTTTTCATGTTCACACCAATCCTTAGCCGGTGAGTCGGTGCAAAGGGGTGCATCCTTAGACCACCCAACACTTCCATCTTCCCTTAGCATGCAAAGCACCGACTGCTCTTCCTTCTCACCATCTGGACAAGGGACGGTGGCCACCGAGCCAAACGGAATGTGAGTGAGAACAGTGCTGGCTAGGTCAAATGGAGTGGTGTACAGCGCAGGCCCCCCTCCTTCTTTTGGAAGAGCTGGGCACATGCCTCTGTAAGAATAACGGCAGAGGAATCCATCCACGGCCACTGTGCAGGAGCCGTCCAGCCATTTAAAGTTGTTCTGGTCGCTGCCACTTCTGTCAGCGGTGTTGTACGTAACGACCACGCAGCGGTGGGCAGCACACGCAGAGGACACTTCATCCCGTTGCCAATTTGTGTACTGAGTTTCCTGGTCCCCGGTGATCCAGGTGAAGCCCCTCAAGGAACGCGTGGCAGAACACTGGCGAGGCTGACGCTGGAGACCGATCCACAACCTGATTCTGGGCCGAGGGCTACGTCTCACCCCTGAGGATAGCAGCTCATGGATCAAGGATGCCTCCTCTGGTCGTTTAATAGTAGCAAGGTTCCCCCCTTTCTCCTTGCAGATCCTCCAGGACTCACGGAAGGTCTTGCGCTGGAGGTGAATAGAGTAGCATCCCTCTTCGTTGCACATACCCTCCTGCTCTTGCAAGTTCTGTCCTGTAACTCCAGTAGACCAACATAAATACAGCAGACCAAAGAGATAAGAATGCACAGTACCGAATTTTGTAAAAGTCCAGGTTTTCATTGTTGATTTTTGATTTCTACGGACGAAGTGTTTGTCTGTTGTTTGCTTAGGCCTCCTGCAGTGTTTTTTCTCCTTTTTATTTTACCTTTAAGCCCTTTGAAACATCTGGTCTCTCTGCATATGAGATGACTTTGGTCTGCTGCAGGGAAACAGAGAAGGAGGGTACAGACATTTGTTTTTGGAAGAGGGGGCGGGTAATGAGCACGCCGAATGGATGGGGGGAGATTCGGCCTGTGGTTTTCCCTTTGTGCCGTATGGTTTTCATAAATCTTTTAAAGGAAATAGTTTGTGATTCTGCCAATAGTTCCTCCCCCAACCCAAATGCCCCCCAATCATTCCAATATCAAACCCTAGAAATTGTATCTTGCTCATCCTGATCACATTTATCATTCCTTTATATTATAAACAGGTCTGTTTTGTTATTTTTTCTTTATAAAGATGGTTCTTTCAAAGTGAGGAGGATTTCATTATTTTATTCAAGTGTCTTTCAGTAGTACGTTAGTATGCATTATGTTTGATTCAGTATTAACTGCTCAGTGTACAAAAAATATGATAATGAAAATTCAATGGAAGTAAAAAAAAAGCACAATAAAGGCACAAATATCAGACAGATATTGGTATTAACTATTGTAAAAAATAATCTATGTAAATACATACAGTATGAGGAATTTTCTTCACTGTGGTTAAGCTTTATTTTTTCAATTCCATTGGCCAATAAACCACAAGGGGTCAAGGCTTCCCCTCCAAGACTGGAGAGAAGTGTTTGTATTGGACCAAAATTTTTAATGTTCTCAAATTCTTGCTATTATTGCTAAAAGATATAATAAAAAAATGGGTGACACTGTAATGTAGATAGGGAAATAGGTTCTGTACATAGGAACAAAGGAATTTATATATCCAACTAGAACAAGAGTAATTAATGAGAGAATCTTCATTTTTGGGTGAATGATCCCTATACATATATATACTATAATTTTAATACTGTCTCACAGTAACTTACAGAAATAAGTATCTTACTTATATTTTTAACAAATAAAAACTTAAGAGAACAGGGAAAAACCTACAGAGAACACAGATATAAGATCATTCTAGAGGAACCACAGTCACCACAGAAGCCAACAATTCAACAGTCAGATGACTTTGGCAGTGCCTGTTTTTCTTTCTCTATTCTTGTGACCTTCTCAGACATACAGATTCAATCTTAGTTTCAATTACTCCACTAGGAGAAAATGCATATCCTCCCTTATTTCTCTACAATCTCTTCATAATTTATTTCTCTTAACAAAAAGGTACCTTTCTGAAAACTATCCAGGAATTCTTATTGAGCTAATCCAATTCAAACAAGTCTGTCTTGGTATAGACCACACTCTCCTTCAAAGTCAAATTTAGAATGTGTAGAATTTAAATAAAGACTCTGTAAACAAATCATACAAAACCATGACCTTAAACTATACGCAGAAAATCTGAGGTATATGTCTGCTTTATTTACATAACCCCACAGGGACACAAATCTTTTTTCCTTCTCGGTTCTCCAGATGTTACGGGACACATGTGCTATTTCAAGTTAAACGTTTAGATATCTAGATCTTTTTGGTTTAGATCTCTCTCAGTGTGAGATTAGGCTTCCAGAGTTCAGAAAGACTGGAAGCTGAAACTGTCTTGCAGCTCTTGTGTTTTATAGTTTGGCAGTCCCACAGTGTGCTGTGTGAGCAGCATCTTGGTGTTTAAGATGAGCAATTCTTTCCAAGATCCGATTGCCATACTCACTGTATTTCAACAGTTATCTCTGCACAGCGTGAAAGGTTCACTCTGTCGATTTCAGCTCTCATTTTTGTTTAAACTATTTCAAAGTATTAACCAGTGTAGCATTGTCATTTCAGTAAATGTACAGTTTTCAGCTGAGTAGACAGACATGCGAGGCTGTTTATGTAGTCCACAAAGGAAATGCCGGAATCAGATTGGCCATCTCCTCTAAATTTCAACACAAATAAATAGTGGACATGAGTGTAGCAGAGGGTCAGTTCCTGAACGGTGTCTGTAGATTTTATCATGTGGAAAAGGCTGTATGTGCTACATATGATCGTAACATATCATTCATTTTCTATCAATTTGAACTTCTTTGTATGCATTATCCAGATGCAAAAACAGCTGTGACAGTAACTGCTTTGTGTATTTTTGTTGACTTTGTGAATTGTCTGAAATCGGAAGCACTTAGTCAAACTTCTAATCTAAAGCACAACCCAACACTTTAGTGCAATTTGTTGTGGTTGCGTCACTAACAAAGGATGTTGTTCATTCAAGTATGTTTGCTCTGAGCAGTTTATGAAGAACCAGATTCAATGTATGCACATTATTAAAGTGATGGGCCCTAAGGGAAAATCTGATGGGGATTGCTGGGAAACGGGTTGCTTATTCTAAAAATAAGCAACCGGGGTGGGGGTGTTTTGACATCCTGCCTCCACTTTTCTTGACACCATTTGGAGATCGGAATGCCCTGCTCTAGCTTTGATACCGTCTTGCTTAAGTCTCACCTTTAAATGACTTATTCCTTTTTTTCTACAACTCATAACGTGTCCACATATAGGAAAATACAGCTTCATCAAAATCGTGCCATTTGGATGGATTATGCTCTTTCTAAAAATTGAGGATAAAATGGGTAATTTAAAGCATTTGAATTTCATGTAAACGTGTTTGCAGAAATAAACTTAACAGTCTTGCTGGAAAAAGCTGGTTTAGGAAAACTGGAAGCTTATGAGTTATGTAATTCCAGTCTAATCCAGAATGCAGACTGAGTCTATATCTCATTCTGTCATCCTCTGTTCGCACGCTGCCAAGTGAGGGATTGCAAACGCGGTTTTTCCCTAATTAATTTCAAATAAATCATAATTACTCCTTTGATACACATAGCGATAAAACGACCTACTGTAAATAAGTAAATAAGTCTTTCATTTTTATTTCATGGTAGGAAAGCAGACCAGTCAAAAGCTCCGAGTTTTAAATGATAGTTCGCCAAAAAATGACAATTCTGTCATAATTTTTCACCCTCTTGCCACTTCTAACCGTTTTACTTTCTTTCCGATGTTCGGAACAAGGTCAGAAACCAAATTGGCACCCATTTCGTTTTTTTATATGAACACAAAACCAATGCTTTGGGTCCAAATCAGCAACGTTCTTTAAAATATCTTCTTCTGTTTTTGCACAAGAGAGTCATACAGGTTTGAAATGACAAGAGGCCAAGTAAACGATGACAGAATTTCATTTTTGGGTGAACTTTCACGTTAGCTTCACTGAACTCCACATCTGGTTTCTTTTCATTCACCTTTGCTCTTAAGTCTTGACCCTGGACTCCTCCGTACCTTTCTGTTTTTTTAATTATGGTTTCTGTCTGTAGGAGGCTTTGATCCATTAAACCATCTCACTCAAGCCAGGTATAAAGGTCTACAATGACTTTTACATTCTTTATTACCTTAGCTCTTTTTTTTCTGATGATGTGTATTTCATGTGCTGGCACCGTTGTGTCTGATCTATAGAGCATCTGTTCGTTCTCTCTGTGGATGAGCTTACTTGGATTGAAAAACCTTCACACATTCCCTTTCTTTCTGCTGTGGCTTTGTTGTGGAGCATTCAAAACAGTGATGCTTTAAAATCAAATCACAGTAACCTTTCTGAACATGAGAAACTTTCGTCTAGACAACCCAAAAAAAGTTGTTCAAGAGTTTGACAAGAGCCATCTTTTAGAAAGAAATCTCTACATTTTTAAACATGCAATGTCTGCCGGGTATCCATGACCTTTTTTGACCCTGACATCTCTTTGGTCCCGTCGGAATAAGAGTGCTTGCCTGGATGAGTGTCTGGTTACATCCCTAACAAAAGTATAACTTTGTTAGGGTCAGATGTTCAGTAATTTCTGCTGGTGCTGAAATCCTCCACAGCTTAAACAATTCTTGATTTACAGCCATCAAGTGTTTTCCCGTTGCATTCAGTACCCGTGTATAACAAGACGTATACAGGATGTCCACCTCCCTTCATTTATGCAATAATACATATCAGTCTAGACACCCATAGAGAGAGAAGTAAAGGCCATTGGGAGAGGTGTGATTGTTAATGAAAACAATCTGACAATCTGATGGAACCGTAAACTGGATCAATCTGTGAAAGATGGGTGGTCATTTTATGAGAAAAGGGAAAATTAAATATTTGCCTCCGATGTCAATGGATGAGTTGAACTTAAATTCGATATGGACAGATGTAATGAGTTCCATGGTTTGTTTGTTGTCTTAAGAGTGCCAAGACTGTCAGACATATGCTTCTCTTACCGATGCCTCAACGCAGGAGGCACCAGCGACTCATCATTCATTAAACATATTGAAACTATTAGTCAAGACCACGTGGCAAACTAATTCAGCAGAACGTATTCCCAACATTTTTTCCACCTTTGGAAAATGCCAGTCAACTGCTTCATCTCTCTGGGCTAGCAATGAAACAGACCACTTTCTGATTTTTGGAGTCTCGGCCTTGAATTACCCCCATTTATTAAAAAAGAACAATGGCACGATGAGTCACATGTCTGCGGGATATAGTGCACAGACCCATTTGTGGCTGTTTTTTTATTCAACCCATTTAGCATTGGGGAAGGGGTGTTTGAAGGCCAACCCACATCTTAGAGAAATTTTTAACAAGTTTCAGTTACCCGTGTCTCACAAAACTTGGTCAAAGTCAAGTAACGTTGATCTTCTGAAATGGAGATCTTTAAATGGCCGGTTTAATCTAATGTGAAATTATGAATGGAATGGCTTTCATGGGGTTCAACTTAACAAAATAAGGAAAGTCAGGAATGCTGCACGATAACAGACTGCTTGTGCTGTGTTTTTCTATTTTGCACGTGCAACAAGACTCTTCTGCACATTTTCCAAAAAAGAATGAAGAATAGAAAAGTAGAATATGAAAAAATGTTATTGAGTCAGAAAAGATGAAAGGCGATTCTTTCAACAACAACATCCGCTTAAAGACGTAAATTGTGGGTATCCTGTCATTACACTGAAAATCTCGGCTTGTTGTTCTTAAAGAAGAAAAATGTTTCCTTCTTTAATCAATTTGAATTCTTTTCCCTGGAGTCCATCAGTCTGTTTGCTAGAAGTCAGAGAATTAGAAGCAGTGGAATATAAAAGTCAGAATTCACCCAAAAATCTAATTTTGTCATAATATACCTATCCACATGTCAATTCAAACCTGTATGACTTTCTTTCTCCTGCAAAACACAAAAAGATAATTTAAAGAATTGCAGTGATCCAACAACAACTTTATGAGTTGATTTTTTATTTTTGATACACATAGAAAATCAATGAATACATCTCAAATTGCTTAGAGTTCTGCAGATTAAATAAAGTCATGCAGGTTTCTAATGACGTTTGGCTTAATAAATGATGATACGATATTTATTTTTGGTGAACTATTCCTTTATACCATCACATTACACAGCACAAATAAAATTCTATTGTGTGCATAATGTAACTCCCTTCTGTCACTCTTCGCCAAATGGATTTTCCTGGTCTATCAATAGTCTTCTCCAACTAATCACTTCACAGATGAACAAAAGAGTCAGCCAAAGTCCAGAAGACACCTGCATAAGGAAAGACTGAAGTGTGAGCAGACATGGAAAGTGAATTAAAGGTGATAGGATAGTCTAGATTTAACAGGCTCAATTGCTGCAAAAGAGACTAATAAATATGGAACGTTCTAAAATTAAGATGTGTAAACTGATGGTGACAGTAAGGTTCCACTATAAGTATTTCCATTATCTCAAGCAAGAAGCAGCACATTGACTACAAGCAATGTTGACTACAATGTTTATGCAATCCTTATTTTGAATAAAATAAAATCAATATGTTTTGCAATAGAAAGATTTTAATATGCTCAACGCTGTGCCATTTCCATGCAATTTAAAAATAAGTTTTGCTCTGTCGACACACAAACAGCACAGTCAGCCTTTTATAGATATTACAAAACCGTCATACAAAATGACAAGTAAATGACTGATGCACAAAATAAAATGACATTTGGTTTCAGAATACACCAGTGCTGTATTTCATCAGTGCCGATGGTTTTGTCATTCACACTGCCAAGGGAAAACCACATTCACAAGAGACAAATGAAAGACACACGTTAATATATATCAGTAGAATGGTGAACACATTAACAATGGGCAGAAGTTCCAACAGCGAGGATATCGAGCTTAAAAGGAGCAGGAAACAATGGCTGCCTTTAGATTAACTAGGGCGACAGTGCATTCATCATCTTAAAATCTTCATAAATAGATAAATTGTTTAAATGACGACTTAGGACCATAAGTTATTTTTAATAAAGCACTTCTAAATGATGCAATATTAAACATAACCTGACCTATAAAAATAACCATCAATTCAATCTCCCATACAGAATTCTTCAACACCACCTTCTACTTGAAGGTCAGAGCAGATGACCAAAGGGCAAGAGTTTTGTTTGGAGAAAGGTAATAAACTTCATACTGCTCAATGTCCCCCTGCGCCTCTCTTGTTACAGCTCCGAGATAGCTGCATTTGGGTTTCCAGCAGAATCCCTCAGGAGTACGCTGGAATTAAACTTTCCTGGAGCCTCAGTCTACCTCAACAGAGCAGAACCGGTCGGAACGCTCCAAACACACAGAGGAGAAAAAGGTTTTTCATTCTCAAAGTAGTTCTGCTGACACGTACTCAGACTTTCAAATGCTTTCGAATTCACTGTTTGTTTTTTGTGGACTCAGAATGGATCCGTTCCTTCGATTGGCAATTATAATTGGAAGACTGACAGCTTCTAGGCAAATACTTGATGCCAACCATATGTTCTGAAATTAAATACCTTAGAAGCTCAGCATTCCATATAAATGTGGACTTGGCAGGAATGTCCGTGTAAGGGAGTTCTTTGTGCTGTGATCTGAGAAATTTCAAATGTCAAAAACACAGGAAATATGCAGGAAGTGTTTTCGCTCTTGCCACTGCTCTGAACACAATTGACTAGGGGGTTTCAAACCATTAGAGATTGCAATTAAAACAAGATGTAAAGATGCTTAATTATCTCCAAAGGGTTCTTAAGGGCCCTGCTGCGATTCTCTATGGTACAGGCATAGTTGCAGAGCAACCACTGGAGACCACTACATCATCATCTTTACCTCTGTGTGTATGTTTGATAAAAAATGTGTCCATGGATATGCTCTCCATTGCACATCCTTATCACAATAACAAAACTACAAAAAGCATCATTAAAATATATACCCAAAACTGTTATTTTATCTACGATTTTCCAATGTGTTATACAACGTTAATGTTTTCTGAGTTTGACCTTAATAGTTCCTTTATGGCATCACTCTAAAGAACTTTTAAAATACTTTTATTATTATTTCTAGCTTAGATTGTATTGAGTCGATTCATCCGCACAGATCTTATTTAGAAACATTTACAAAAGAGCATATGGTTTAGTTCAACATCTGATCACTATATTTTGAGAAATATACGAACAAATATGACGTGAATGACGGTTAATAAAAATAAATCATTTGAAATTATATGACCACAAAAAGCAAAGAAATATAATGTGACATTTTGTAATTAGAGTGATGAATGTGTGGGATACTTAAAGAGTACTTTACATGCAGTGATTTGCTGTTTTTCATAGATAAAAATATGAGTGATCTCCTGCCACAAAGCATGATGCTTTTATTGGGGCACGGACAGATAATTACAAATGTGAAGGATTGGTAAAGCACCTTATGCCCTCATCAAACTCAGATCATCTGCTACATAGAGCAACATAAAATTTTATATTTTTATGCATATACATATGGGGCTGATCAAACTCGTATTTCAAAACGTTCCGAAACAAAGTTGTTCAATATGATGGAAAAGGGATGTGTGGCAAGACCACAGAAAGATCATACCAAAGCCATCAGAACAAGTCATGGAAAACTCGATATATTGTGTTTGTGTTAAGCCACAAAGCCCACATTCCCATACACACTGAGTCTATAAACACGTCAGTATATTAATCTACATTCGCTTTACATACCTAGACACTTCACATATAGAACCTTTTCACTATATTTTTAAAACATCTGTACACATACATTTCCTTTTGATGTCTTCGGTCACATTGCATTTCCACCATTAACTTACATGTTTAATTTTTATTTATTGCTTTTCGTTACATATGTGACTTGTCTTGTTATCTCAGAGTGTACTGGAAGATTCTGTAACCCTGACAAATAAGCACAAGTGGCAATAAAGCTGGTACTGATTCATTATCAGAACAGCGCCATCTGCAGCTCAGCAAACTGTCTTACACCACCTAATCCTCATCAGAGAAGAGTGAAGTATGCACATCACATTCACTGTAAAACTGAATATATACTCAATACATTTTACCGTCTAGTATATATGCATTATATTATGAGTCAAATGTTGATCACTTTTAAATTATTGTAGGATTTATAATGATTTAGGAACTTAGTTATAATTTTAATACATACTAATTATACATATATATATATATGTGTGTATTGGAAGGTGTAAAAGGAATAGTTGGCATTCTTCAAATTAAGTGTGTGTGTGTGTGAGAGAGAGAGGGCGTGCGTGATTGTGCGTGTGTGAGAGTGTGTTAGCGAGCGTGTGTGTGTGTGTGTGTGTGTGATTGTGTGTGAGCGTAAGTGAGAGAGAGTGTGTGTGTGTGTGTGTGTGTGTTCGTGCGCGTTTGTCTGATTGTGTGTGTGCGTGCGTGCGAGAGAGATTGTGTACGTGTGTGTGTGTGCGTGTGAGTGAGCGTGTGTGTGAGCGTAAGTGAGAGAGAGTGTGTGTGTGTGTGTGTGTGTGTGCGAGCGTGAGAGATTGTGTACGTGTGTGTGTCCGTGAGAGTGTGCGCGTGTGTGTGTGAGCGTGAGAGTGTGTTCGTGCGTGCGTGAGCGTGAGAGTGTGTTCGTGCGTGCGTGAGAGTGTGCGCGTTTGTGTGTGAGCGTGCGTGCAAGAGTGTGTGTGTGTGTGTGTGTGTTCGTGCGTGAGAGTGTGTGTGTGTTCGTGCGTGAGTGTGTGTGTTCGTGCGTGCGTGCGAGTGTGCGCGTGCGTGCAAGAGAGTGTGTGCGTGAGAGAGTGCGTGTGTGTCTGATTGTGCGTGCGTGAGAGTGTGCGTTCGTGCGAGAGAGTGTGTGCGTGTGTGAGAGATTGTGTGCGTGTGCGTGAGAGAGAGAGCGCGTGTGTGCGCGCCTGCGTGCGTCTGTCATCTGGTGTTACAATAAAACATTTAAACATTGTTAACACACCACAATTATAAAAACCACCCCGTCCAGTGACGTCATACGCGTTTCCAATCGCCTCGTTTCCCCCCCAACATGTCCCCGCCAAAATACATCAGTGAAGCACGCTACACCAATACCAGCTGCAAATCACGAGCCGTGACAAATGAACATCATAAAATAACTGCGTTGAAACAGCCGAGTCATCTCCTCGGCCTTAATTTCCCAAATCCGTGTGACTCCCGCGTGTCGTTTTTAACCGCTTCCACGAACGACGCGAAACGTCCTTTCGATCCACTTCCGCCGGGAGACTTTTATTTTGAAAGCGCGCTCATCCGGCAGTGACGTTGGCCGAGCGCGGCTCGCTTCACGCTGTTCTTCACGCACTTGGCATGGCTGCGGATAGCACGATGTCTAACGGACAGGAAACGGCCGCGCTGAACGGCGAACCCGCGTCAAAGCGTTCCAGAGACAGCGGGGGGCTCGACTCCCTGCGGGTCCCGAGGGAACCCCAGAATAAAGTCACTGTGGTTTTGGGAGCTCAGTGGGGGGATGAGGGCAAGGGGAAGGTGGTCGATCTCCTGGCTATGGACGCCGACATTGTATGCAGATGCCAGGTGTGTAATCGGGGGCATTGTGTTGTTATGAATTAACGGGTGATTTCATGTTAACATACATTATGGGATGTGCGGGGCTTGCTTTTGAAACGTTTAAATTGCAATGCATGAAGTGCCAGAAAGAGGAAGCAAACAAATCCAGAAGTATGACAAACTCACGTGGGTCTGTGTGTTATCGCGATACTTTGTTGCACATCAGGGCGGAAATAACGCGGGACATACAGTGGTGGTGGACTCAGTGGAGTATGACTTCCACCTGCTGCCTAGTGGCATCCTCAACAAAAAGGCTGTTTCCTTTATTGGTATGTTTGATCACTGTCAACAATCAAGTTTTTGTAAAGTTCACACATTAATGAATAACTTTACATTCTGTGTTTTGAAACATGAACTGATGCAGAATGTCCACAATATGTGACAGCCGATGATGTTGTATTTATGTGATGTGACTGGTAGAGGAATGTGGGGAGGATTGACGGATCGCTTGTAAATGTAATATGTTTTTATGTCGCTATGTCCACAGGAAATGGTGTTGTGATACACCTGCCGGGGCTTTTCGATGAAGCGGTGAAGAACTCACAGAAAGGAAATGGTAAATGATGTTTCTTGGGATATAAAACAAACATATGATTTAGAGGTACACCGATAAATCAACCTGTCATCTGAACCGATAACGGTGATTTTGGATTTTTTTGTTAGAAATGTGTGCTTTCTCTATTTAAAATGTTAAGAAGCATCAACTATTTGACATTCAATTAAATTAAATCAATTAAATCTTCAAATTCATTGATAACATTTAAGTTAAGAAGTATTTATTAATACTAATGCAGAGTGATATAATCAGGGGTTAGTAGTATAGTATATTTACATTTAGTCATTTAGCAGACGCTTTTATCCAAAGCGACTTACAATAGTCGAGGAGACGATGAAGCGGTAAATAGCCGATGAATAGTACTGGGGTCAGTTGTGGTCTGTGGTTAGAGAGTTGGACTGGCAGATGGTTGGAGGTTCAAACCCCAGTGACTGCAGACAAGGATTGAAGTTTCCCTGTTTGCTCTCCAGTGATAATTGGCCAATGCACAATACTTGTAAGTCGCTTTAGATAAAAGCGTCTGCCAAATAATTAAATGTAAATGTAACCACTATACTATTTGTATCAAAGATATCACTCTAGGTATCGGTGCATATGTAATTTACATTTGGTTTAATAGATATCGCATTCATTCATCATTCACCGATGAATAAATCTTAGGCGTTCTTTTATTCTTTTTGTCTCAAAATGTTTGTCTTGTTCAGGACTTCAAGGTTGGGAGGAGCGGCTGAAGATATCTGACAGGGCACATATTGGTATAGTTTTGTTTTGACTCCATCTGATCTTAAGTAAATATCACTGCTGATGACATTGACTTTAAATTATGTTTGTTTGATGGATATTACAACAAATTGAAATTGATGTCTTTTTAATTTCTTCTTGTAGTGTTCAACTTTCATCAGGCTGTTGATGGGATACAAGAACAGCTCAGACAACAGCAGGCAGGGAAAAAGTGAGTATTTTTTTATTGTCTTAAGCTTAATTCAAGACCATCTGAGCGAAGTATAAAACTGAATTCAATATTATATAGCCTGGGCACCACTAAGAAAGGCATTGGGCCTGCATATTCCTCCAAAGCTGCTCGTAATGGACTTCGAGTGTGTGATCTGGTCTCAGACTTCCCTGTGTTTGAGGAAAAGTGAGTGTAAATAAAATATTTTCTATTCTTCAAACTAAATACAAATATGTTAAGTATGCTCAAATATCTATTCACAGGTTTCGAGTGTTGGCTGGTCATTATCAGACCATGTATCCCAATCTTAATATTGATGTTGATACTGAACTCGAGCAGCTGAAGGTGATTGTTTATAGCAATAGTAGTGGCATCTAAAGTGTGTTTTGTAAACTTGTCATCTGTGAACTTTTTCTGTAATATTTCACACGTTTAATGCACAGGTTTATGCCGAACGGTTAAGGCCTTTAGTAACTGATGGAGTGTATTTCATGCACAAAGCCCTCACTGGACCTAGCAAGAAGATTCTGGTGGAAGGAGCCAATGCTGCTTTACTGGATATTGATTTTGGTATAAATATGTTTGTATTTCATCCAATTTGAAAACAGATTGTGTTAGATATTAAAAATAAAACTTATGTATAACATTTTTATTTATCAGGGACGTACCCCTTTGTGACATCCTCAAACTGCACTGTCGGAGGTGTTTGCACGGGTCTTGGTGTCCCTCCGTCCCACGTTGGCCGTGTGTATGGAGTGGTAAAGGCCTATACCACTCGGGTTGGAGTAGGAGCATTCCCTACTGAGCAGGATAATGTAAGTGTTTGTTCATATGTTTGTGGGTAAGATATGTTTTTTTTATGTTTTTTTAAAAAATATATTCTTTTGTATTTATTATATGTTACTTTTAGGAAACTGGTGATCTCCTGCAGAGCAGAGGGAGAGAATTCGGTGTCACGACAGGCAGGCGGCGTCGCTGTGGGTGGTTGGATCTGGTTTTGGTTCGCTATGCCCACATGGTTAACGGGTTTTCAGCGTAAGTCTCTGATTGTGTGGGTTTAAGTTGTGTAAAGATAATCTGTGTGAATTTTGTAAAGATCAATATAACATTCAACAAGATAATTAAGTATTGACATTATTGTAAGCTAGGTTGGAGGGATCTTGTACTATGTAGTAAAATTAAAAAAATAAATATTAAGATATTGAAAGCATTCTGTTTATTATTTTCACATATCTTTCAGCATTGCTCTGACCAAGTTGGACATTCTTGATACAGTGCCAGAAATTAAGGTTGGAATCGCCTACTCTGTCGATGGAAAACCTCTTCCCAGTTTTCCTGGTTAGTTATATTTTCTGTCAAAAATGCATTTTTGGTTTGCCCAATGACAGAATCACAATACCAATCATTGTTTTTATTCTATAAAGTAAATAGACTTTTTATGAAGGTTATATTAATTCTTTATTTCAGCAAACATGGATGTCCTGACTAAGGTTCAAGTGACCTATGAAACACTGCCCGGCTGGTGTTGTAGCACAGAGGAGGTACGCAGTTTTGATGAACTGCCCTCTCAGGCACAGGCATATATTAGCTTCATTGAGAATTTCCTTCAGGTGCCAGGTATGAAAAAATATTATTAATTTTGAAGTCTATTACATTATTTACTGCTATGATGTTACAAACCATATTCATCTATGATGTGTAACCTTGAAAATATGGTTCTCTTTTCAGTGAAATGGGTGGGAGTTGGCAAGTCCAGAGAAAGCATGATAAAGCTCTTCTAAGGGGAACTTCATTTATTGGTCTGCCAAGACATCTAACATCACCATTGGGGGATCTAAATCTTTTTATATGCGTTTGTGCTGAGATTAAGACTAATCGTGGGTTTCAAATCAACTGAATGTCCCACTTAAAAATGTACACCAGCAATGTGTCAAGAGGTTGGGTTTAAGCACCTGACCCGTCTACCAGCAATTAGTATTCCCTGAATCATCCCAAATTGTTTCAAAGCGCTCCTGCATTTTCTCCTTAATGTGTTTAAATCACAAAAAGAAGACAGTCCATTGTCTGTAATATTAGGAATTGTGGAGCTTCAGACATCACAATCTTTTTACCATGTCTCTTTAAATGGACTTAGCACCTTTCACACTCTGAGCACCGGAAAAATAACTATGTTCGTTGCTATTTGGTGGATAAAAACCAAACTGATTTTTAAGGTGTCGTGTACTGCGCCGTTTCTTATGTAATCTGTGTGGGGTGAGCGCAAGGCCTTGTTTTGTCTTTTTAATTTTGTGTTTATGAAAACTTCCAGAATAGTTTGCTATAGAGTAAAATACCAAAAGGGACCTTCATGCAAAGCTTTGTGAGACTGGGTTAAAAAGGCAATGTTTAACCTCTGTCAGCAATAGTTCACTCGGTGCTTGGATTTTAAGACAGACGGCTATACACGCGCAAATGTTCATTGCATTCCATTTGTGTTCAAACATATTTGCTGCTGTTTTTCAAAAATAAAGAGCAAATATTTGCAACACTATGCTTGTAATTCATTCTTAAGTTTTGAGGTGTTAATCTGAAGACTGTCCACCCATTCAACGCCTTTAATGGGCAGCCTAAAGCAACGTCTTCATTTAAATTATTTAATTTGAATTAAAATAGAAAATAAAAAGATTACAGGTTTAGAAAATGGTCACAACATCCTTATACATAAAAACAGTTTTAAAAAAACGATTTTCTTTATTTTAACATGAAGGAGTGTGACTGATAATAACTCATTAATTAAATAAAATATATGTTTGCAAAAATATCTGTTACAAATCAAAATATTGTGATTTTTTTTTTCAAAAAGGGAAAACTAAAATGTTTCTAATACATAATTAATTGGTTTAAATATGTCTACAGTTGTTTTTAATAAATAGACGACATGCCACCTTGTGTCCAAATAAAAAGTTGAGACTTTAACTCTGAAGAATACGTGGCAATGACGTCAGTGTTTAGGTTAACACCCGGATGTTCACAGCACACACACACACACACACACACACACACACACACTAGAGAAACAGACGCAGTGAACCGGTGAGAATGAATTATTCTGTTTATGAGCCAACATGTTGACACTCTCTCTCACTTATTGACACATCAACGCTCTTTAGTGTTTTAGATGCATGTCTTATTTTTATCATTGTTTGACCAATAAACGTCGTTTTAAGGCACTGTCAGGTGCACAGCTAGCTTAGCAGCTAACGTGAACAGATATATATTTATCATAAACGTTTAATAACGTCATTAAGGGACACGCAGAACACATCATGATTACTGTCATCATATATGTTTTTGTTCACACTTGCAATCAGAAGTAAACACACGAGATCAACACTAGATGTAAACACATCTGTTAGTGTTTAAACATGTTCCTTTTAAGACAAAACAGTCTTGCATACCTGAAGATTGAAGACTTGTATGGGGTCTCTGTCCTTTGGGTTTCAGGAAAGTGTTTGGATGTGTCTCCTGTTGAACAGAGAACAGTCTCTTTAACTTTAACAGAAAAAAACATTTCTGATAAGCAGCCCATGTTAATGTCATGTCATGGATTTACTTTCAGTGGTATGTGGTCCTGTCATAAGGTGATGCATCGATGAACACACGCCGCCGCCACGGTCCTAAAAACAGCCAGGACGGGGTCTACACTGGGCCGTCTCAGACCCAGTCCCAGCTGGTCCAAAAGCTGGAAGCCCCCCTGGCTGGGTCAGCGCCCATCGGCCCTCCTGCAGACCCCATCAGGATGTCCTGCCGAGATCGAACCAGCGAGTTTCAATCTGTGTGCACGTCCCTACAGGGGAGACAGGTACGAAGATTATGAAGAAGTGAAAAAGATCATAGTAGTGTGTGTGCGCATGCTTTGTACTTCAAGGGAAGGATACATGTTTACTGTAAGATCAACAATTCAGCATTAATGCTAAAACTTGTCTTGTTTGCTATAACTCTTCCCAGAATGGAGCTCAGCTCACCAAACCCGTCATCAATGCAGTCAGACAGCGGAGTGATTTTAGTCTCATGGCTAAGTAAGTATAACTAATCCATCATATATAGAATCAGCACATGCATTTAACCTATGATTTATTCAAGCTTACTTAATTTGTAATGGCCTGCTTGGCGTCACGACAGATATTGACTGCGTCTTGTTAACAGGCGAATTGTACGAGACCTCAGCAACACTTTTGCCAAGTTGGAGAAGCTCACAATTCGTAAGAATCTTTTTTCCTGGGAAGCCTACAAATGTACAGTCTTGTCTCACTTTGATGTACATCTCATTTTATATTTTATTACAGTTGCCAAAAATAAGTCCCTCTTTGATGACAACGCCACTGAAATAGATGACCTCACTTACATTGTGAAACAGGTTAGAGGGATTGTTACTTATCTCAGATGTGGTGGAATTCTGCCTTTCTGTTTTTAACTAATAAATGACTGTCTGGGGTCATTCAGGACATCAACAGTCTTAATAAACAGATAGCCAGTTTGCAGAAAGTTGTTCGATCTCGGACTGGACAGGACAATAGACATCTTCAGACACATTCCAACACCATTGTGGTCTCACTGCAGGTATTATTACATTAGAGTTATATAAAAGTGTATCAAGGATTTTTGGCTGACAAACACCTTTCTGTTCGTAGTCCAAACTGGCGTCAATGTCAAGTGACTTCAAATCAGTCCTGGAAGTCAGAACAGAGGTACATTTTATTGTTTTTTTTGTGAAATGCATTCGTCAATTTAAAACGTTATGCAGGAATCGTTACATATGGCCTCGATTATTTTTGTCTGTTTAGAACCTAAAGCAGCAGAGAACAAGAGAGGAACAGTTTTCCCAAAGTTCTCCATCTACAACCTCTTTCAATGCAAACAGCTTCAGTAAGAACATTAAACTTGTGTTCATCCACCTCAAGGTCCCTATTGTTTATTTATCTCTTTCACTTCCATTTAACAGGTAATTCACTGCTCATGCAGGACGATTCAAGGAAGAGTGACATTTGTATAGCTATGGAGATCAACACCAGTCAGCAGATGCAGATGATCAATCAACGGGTATTGATTGTTTAATGGTTGTTGTTTGTTATCTTTATTAAGTAAATCTTTATTAAGTACCTAAGTCCTTACTGAGTTCGTGTCATGTGTCTATCTAGGATCAATTCATACAGAACCGTGCAGACGCTATGCAGAATGTAGAGTCCACTATTGTGGAGCTTGGTTCTATATTTCAGCAGCTAGCTCATATGGTCAAAGAGCAGGAAGAGACGGTACAGAGGTGAGCCATAAGATAACATTCTTCTAAATATGTGTCTTTTCCTTTTAGAGGAAACTACCCTATTGAAAAGCTATGAGAAGTATAAACATATTTTCTAAGTTTTTTTTGTTGAAGCAGAGTGTCAGAGATTATTATATGACACAAAATATATTATATTTAAAGTTTAATTTCTCCTCCCCAACAGAATTGATGCCAACGTAGAGGACACTCATCTTAATGTGGACCTAGCTCATACAGAGATACTCAAATATTTTCAGTCTGTCTCCAACAATCGCTGGCTCCTCATCAAGATTTTCCTCATCCTCATTGTCTTTTTCATTGTTTTTGTGGTTTTCATGACCTGACACATGCAGATGTACCCTGATGATATCTTAGGGGAATCAAATTTGTGAAATTATCAGTATTCGAAGAGTATAGCATCTTTCTCTCTTTTTTTCTCAGCTCTGATCTTCATTCTTCATCTTTGTAAGGGATCTTGATATGGTGTTTTTAGCAGATGTTCATTGGATGCTGTGCTCTCTTTTAGTGATTTCTGTTTTCTAAAATTTGATTCCAGTATTGTTAAATTTACATTGATCTAAATGTCTATCCAAAAATGTATTTTTATCCGTGAAAACTATTGGAACTTATTTTTGCATATTTCAGAGATGACTATATCAGATGAGCAAGGGTTTTACATTGCGTTACAACTGCCTTAAATCCGTCACTTGTGTCATATGACAAACACTGATTCATTCCTTGAGCAGAATTCACTTAATTTCATTTTCTGGTGCTGCCAACTAAACAATTTCTTTAAATGCCACTGAGTTCAATCCAAGCTGCGCATTTTGGGCAAAAGGTTTTGCTATTGGCAGATTGAGGTTAATTTAGCCAAACTGCACAAAGGCTTGTGATAAACATTATTCATGTACACACCTGACCTTTAAACTTAGGACGTCGTGCTGTAAAATGCAAATTCATTTAAAAGATTTCTAAAAGGTTTCCAATATTTCAATAGGGAAGATTATGCAGGAGTAATAAACCACCAAGTAGACTTAATTGCTCTTTATTTTGCTAGTCCTTTCCTCAAGAAGACTTATTTTGGGTTGAGTTGCCACAGTGGCATCAGTAAGGTTGTTACGGCTGACAAAGACTCAAAGTTCAGTTCTAATGGCTTTTGTCCTCAAACTTTGTGAAAGCTGAGGACTTGACGGTTTTGTGATCATGCCGTTCTTAAAGGATATAACGTTAAATGTTTAAGTAAATGTAATGTGCGTCTTTAATGTTTTACAGAATCATTGAAAGTAATTTTGGATATTTCTGAGCTGTGTGATGTAATATAATTCAAACATTTCAATGAGTGACACTAACATTGCTGTTTATGTCATGGCTGAAATACTGTCAACATCTCATTATACAAAAATATTTTGTAGTGAACATAAATTTGTATTAAACTTGTATTTGGGAAAAGCCCCAGTCAGTTTGAGAATTGTACATTAATAGAATTTATAATAGAAATACATACATATACGTTGTTTTAATATCCGTATTGGTTTTTTTTTGCTCTACGGGTAAAACATATATTACTATAGACTGCCTACGTCACAATCTCCATGTATCACATAGCACGTGCAGTGTGTCATATAATAAGTCTCCATCTATCACATAGCACGTGCAGTGTGTCATATAATAAGTCTCCATCTATCACATAGCACGTGCAGTGTGTCACATAATAAGTCTCCATGTATCACATAGCACGTGCAGTGTGTCATATAATAAGTCTCCATCTATCACATAGCACGTGCAGTGTGTCATATAATAAGTCTCCATCTATCACATAGCACGCGCAGTGTGTCATATAATAAGTCTCCATCTATCACATAGCACGTGCAGTGTGTCATATAATAAGTCTCCTTGTATCACATAGCACGTGCAGTGTGTCATATAATAAGTCTCCTTGTATCACATAGCACGTGCAGTGTGTCATATAATAAGTCTCCATTTATCACATAGCACGTGCAGTGTGTCATATAATAAGTCTCCATCTATCACATAGCACGTGCAGTGTGTCATATAATAAGTCTCCATCTATCACATAGCACGCGCAGTGTGTCATATAATAAGTCTCCATCTATCACATAGCACGTGCAGTGTGTCATATAATAAGTCTCCTTGTATCACATAGCACGTGCAGTGTGTCATATAATAAGTCTCCATGTATCACATAGCACGTGCAGTGTGTCATATAAGTCTCCATCTATCACATAGCACGTGCAGTGTGTCATATAATAAGTCTCCATGTATCACATAGCACGTGCAGTGTGTCATATAATAAGTCTCCATCTATCACATAGCACGTGCAGTGTGTCATATAATAAGTCTCCATGTATCACATAGCACGTGCAGTGTGTCATATAATAAGTCTCCATGTATCACATAGCACGTGCAGTGTGTCATATAATAAGTCTCCATCTATCAGATAGCACGTGCAGTGTGTCATATAATAAGTCTCCATGTATCACATAGCACGCGCAGTGTGTCATATAATAAGTCTCCATCTATCAGATAGCACGTGCAGTGTGTCATATGATAAGTCTCCATCTATCAGATAGCACGTGCAGTGTGTCATATGATAAGTCTCCATGTATCACATAGCACGTGCAGTGTGTCATATAATAAGTCTCCATGTATCACATAGCACGTGCAGTGTGTCATATAATAAGTCTCCATGTATCACATAGCACGTGCAGTGTGTCATATAATAAGTCTCCATGTATCACATAGCACGTGCAGTGTGTCATATAATAAGTCTCCATGTATCACATAGCACGTGCAGTGTGTCATATAATAAGTCTCCATGTATCACATAGCACGTGCAGTGTGTCATATAATAAGTCTCCATCTATCACATAGCACGTGCAGTGTGTCATATAATAAGTCTCCATCTATCACATAGCACGTGCAGTGTGTCATATAATAAGTGTTAAATGCCACATATTAAAGTTATGAACTAATATAAGCTTTAAAACAATATGAGTTGCAGTTTAGTTCCACAAAGTTGGAAAAATATATTAACAATATAAAAATAAACCGTTAGCAGACTCCTGAGGAGAACTTTAAAGCACGAGGCATGACGTTATTTATAAACTTAAAACTTGACTTTAATTACTTAATATATTCACAAAGATCTACACATTTGCCTCTGCAATGACCCACAGAAACATATGTTAAATTTTTTAAATCTTTGAAATTCTTGTCATCAGCTTTGCTAAAAATATAAAACTCACCTTCCTCAGTTCTGAAGAATGACGTCGATTATCTCTGCGTCACTCTGCTGTTACGTCACACCCTACGGCATACGTCACAATCATGACTTCAAATGCGAGTCCCTGCAGAACATGCGCAAGAGCGTCCTTCTGACGTCATAGCATACCAGTGACACCCAAACCCATATTACATCACAACAGATTAAACACACAAACTTTCTTCATTCTCGTTTTGGTGTGACTTCAAAGAAGTCCAAGACATAAAAGACCAAAACTTTCCCTCAAGTGTCAAATTGAATGAATCCATAGATTGAAGTGTTATGCCAATCAATTCAAATGTATCCCTCCTGATGATGACACAATAAGATTATAACCCAAACACTCCATGTGAACAACAACGGTCTAAATTAAGTTATGACATATAGACACAAGTTGGGTTGCATCTCATATTCCAGACACGACTTCAACATTCATCACAATTCCTTTTATGGAGGAAACTGAAGTTTCACAGAATGACATAATACGAACATTTGTGGAAACTTCAACACGAGAAGCTGGAGATCAAAGTTAAAATTGATTTCATCTCCTCATCTTCCTCTCTGTGATCCTATAATACCACTGAACCTCTCGCTTCTGTTCTTTGCCCTCCTGTCTCCCCACTCTTGTTAAAAGCCTGGGGAAGTTGCAAGGATTAGATTAATGTGTAATATAAGAGTTCTTAAGTACTGGTGTTCGGCAGAGAGTTGCCACTCTGCATGTGTTTCTCGCTTTACTTAACATGCAGGAATGAGGGAAGAGCAAAGTCAGCACTATTTCTCCCAAATGAGCAGATGTTAAACATCCTGTCACATCTGTGCATTTTATGTCAAGAGATGCATGTGTCTGTGTTTTACGAGAAATCGAGGATTTCTTAATTATTCATGAAAAAGAAAGAAACGTCGGAGCAGTTCGTTCTTTGTGTATTTGTTTTTATCCTGTGGTTTTGTTTGCCTGACTGAGCACAAAAATCCAGACCAAATGAATCTTTTATAGAAAATCTTTGTAAATTGGAGAGATGATATAATCGACATCGTAATCTACTCCACCTCTCACTTTTCACACCCATTCCCAGCTCTGCAAATTCAGTTCCTGGTTAAATACCTGACCATTAGAGATTAATCAATTTTGGAGTTTTAGACCAGGGATTCCTTTCCTGTCCCATCTTCATGTCATGCCAGGCATTGTCAGACCGCTTCCTACAGTTACGCTTGCCTGTACTTCTTTGCTGTATCATAAACCGTTTTCATGTAAAAAGATATTAAAAAACATTATTAAGGGAGACGAGAGCTGATATTGGTTACCTCAACCCACAAAAAAACAAGTAAGTATTCATTTTTAAAAATTGAAATATTAGTATCTGAAGAAGTTGTTTTTACAGTCAATATTGGACAGATCTAGTAGTTTATGAAAGAATCTTTCTTAATATTCTTATACTAGTGAGCATGTTTAAGTCATAATCTCAAACACAATTGCATGAAATGTACAACATCCTTTAAAGTTCAATGGATGCTATGGACTGATGACTAAATGTTTCAGAGGATTATTTTGCACTGTGTGACGTGTCAATTCTCTTCTTTATCTGCATTGGTATTATTGTTGTTAGGTTTGTGAAAACATGATGTGATTAAAATGCTTTTTTACAAAGTCTGCAAGAAATATCACTAAAGTAGAAGACCTGAAAGTAAGTAACAAATGAATGCTGAACAAATGGGCTTTGGATTTAAAATATGTAAGATTTACTTGGCTTATTTATATTTACTTTGTAATGAGTTTAGATACACACTAGTAATTTAAGTAATATTTAAAAAAAAAAAGTTGCTCAACCTCAGAAAAATTTACTTATATTCGTGTAAATGGGATATGTATAATCACATTTCCATCTTTCAGATGCAACAAACAAACACCCCTCGTTCACTTGCTGATGACTTTTTATATATATCCTCAGGGCTGTCGCCATAAATTGTCTATATGCATCTGTTGGGTCTCTGATTTACCTCGTCTTTCATTGAACTCATAAAAATCTTGCAATGCTTGTGCCCAGCCAAGAATTCAAGAAGGTGATCCAAAGCCTTTCTCGCAAATTACACAGAGGGATCAAAGCGGGTATAAAAGTCTATTTAGAGAGTGCAAAATGAATCAAATGTCTAGATGCAGTTAACTGGGTATGTGCACTGCCTAGTCTGTTAAGGGTAAGGGTACAAAGTTGGCTGTATAATATTACATCCAAAATTAAATTATTTTTAACTGTTTTTTAAAAGGTTACCAACTGTATTCATGTGACCACCATGCGATAACCATTCTTCACTCAGAGAAAATGTGCCTCCTGCTGAAGCCAGTTTTTTTTCTTATTACAGTCCAAGTGCTGTTAAAATGAATGAAAGCTATAAAAAAATGTTATCCTTAGTAGTGATGGCATCTATCCCAGTGTAAACAGTGCACTCTTAAAAATCTGTAAAATAGGCCACAATGTAATGTGTAATATTATAAAGGAAAAAAACATATTCATTATTTAAAAATGTTTTACCTTTATTTTACACAATTACCATAGCATTAAATTACATTACATTTAAGAATGAACAGAAATGTGTGTAAAGTACTGAAATTATTGATTTCTGCTAGTACTTTATCTCTTTTTATGTTTTTTTTTTTTGTGAGGAGCTATCACTTTATTGCATACTGACAAAGAGACAGCTCTATATTTAATATTATACGTTATAGTATTGATATAAAATCCATAATAATGAAAAATGTGCATGTCTAATAAAACATGAATCTGATCTGTGTCAGATTCTATATCATCCTTTTTGAATGTTTAAAGAAAACTCATTTAAAGGGATAGTTTACATCAAAATAAAACCATTCCATTTAAAACCTGCATGAGCTTCTCTTTTCTGCAGAACACAATGGTAGATCATCTAAAAGATGTTTAAATGCCAATTGACTTTGCATTGTTCCACACAAGTCGATGGATACCGACATTGTTCACTCACTAATGTTCCTCAAAATAACTTTCTTTTTTGTTCTGCAGAAGAGAGAAGTTCATGTTTGAAATTACATAAGAGTGACTAAATGATGAAAGTATAATTCCGGGGAACGATCCCGGCACTCGGAATGTCCACTTATGTTACACCTATGATCAATAAGTGGCCACAGGGGGCTATTTCTCTCTCCTAACTTGTTAACATGTTCTCTGGCATTTGACCTAACCTTGTAAGAGAATCCTTTTGGTGTAAAGTGTGTTGTGTCCAGGGCATGAGTCAGAATAGGGAACACAAAAACCTTTAGCCCAAGCATCTATGCTGCTTTCTTTTCGCGGAGGCAAAGTGGCCCTGTGATACACTGTCATAAATAATAAAGTATTAGTGATGGGTTCCTTTCTGGTTATGTAAAGTACTTGTGTATGCTGTAGTATATGG
The DNA here is from genome assembly GCA_033220385.1 of Triplophysa yarkandensis. Taxonomy (NCBI): domain Eukaryota; kingdom Metazoa; phylum Chordata; class Actinopteri; order Cypriniformes; family Nemacheilidae; genus Triplophysa; species Triplophysa yarkandensis. The sequence goes on from CM065666.1 coordinate 17,801,528, forward strand.
GTGTTACACCTCTATGGTGGTTTGTCTCTATTTGGCGTATCACCAAAATTCTTACATTTGTTTTTAAACAGGAACATTGGAGTACATTGGGTCATGTTTAGATTAAAAAGAAAGAAAGAAATATTTGATTACAGGTAGTTTTTTAAATTTAAGAAACTCAAGCTCAAAGCAACAGGTACAAACAGAACTCTATTTTAACCATGTTATTAATATTATTTTATTATTAACCGTCACATATGAATGTGATGGTCACCTTAGATCCTCCAATAAAATGTAACAGCATCCCCACCAGAGCATCTCGAACATTTGGCTATTGGCAAACAGCAGAGCTGTGCAATGTTAAAGCTGCACAAGCTGACGCATTTCTCACGCACTGCTTAAAGAGCGGCATGCGTTGCATTTGGTCCTATACTGACACAAGCATATGGGAAGTGTTAAAGTTAAAGTGGGAGGTTAGCCAGAGAGAATGTGAGTGTGAGTAAAAGGAAGATAATGAAATGTATTGGGTGATGTCAGGAGTGACCAGAGTGCGTAATGTGGTTGACTTCCAGTAGAAACTTTAATTTCGCCCAGATCAAATAATGAAATATATCGACCAATTACAAGTCTGGATATGTTCTAAAAGATATAATAATATAACATATTTTCATAGATTTTGATTGGGCATATACCGGATCATAGTTTGTTGCATACCTTTTCTATAATTAAACCAATAAATCATTATTTGTTATTCATTATAGATAATATTATAAATTCTACTTTCAAAATAATAAGGGGTAATAATGGTAGTGATGTTGTATAAAATTGTTACATATATTTTGGAGGGGCACAATTTAATGGCCCTTCTATAAGGAGTTCCAAAACTTTTCTTTGCTGGCAGCTGCCAATGCCTAATTTAAAGGTAGACAAAAACTGGCATAGTCAGTGAATACAAGCAAGTCATGTTATTTTGGCAAGTGTGTGAATTGTAAGCATGGTATTTTAATAAGCAATAAAACCTGCCCAAGCTGTGCCTGGGAAGAACACAAGAAATATTAATTATGATATTATAACGTAACACATTAATCAATAGGTACCTTAGGCACATCAAACTCAAAGCATCTGCAACGACCCCACCCTTTCTCTCTCTCCCTCTCTATTACTTTCTTACCTCGCTATCCTCTCTCTCTCACTTCATCCATCCCTCTGTAAAGCAACCGTGCCCTGCTCGTCAGATCCCACCCACAAACACACACACACAAAGCTAACAAACACACTCAACTGAGGCTCTGTTTATTGAGTATCTTTTCATTCCTGGGCATTCAGCAACACACACACACACACACACACACACACAGTCTGTGTAGTGAGAGACTGGAAGGATTCCTGCAGTTTGTGGCTGCAAGCATCTTGGACATGAGGAACCGCGTGCACTGAAGTGGGAGATGGGCTTAAGAACTTGCATGTAAGAAACTGTTTTTTATTCATTCTAGTTTTAGTGCTGATGTGACTTTAATTTAGGAGAAGTGAGGATTTGGTATGATTGAATGGGTCATTCCATCCTCATAGTCATTTTGCATTTTCATTAATGATATACTTACTATTAGTATATCATTTATGATTTTGACACGTCAAACAACAACAGGCAGTTGTAACTATGGTATTAGGATATAGTATAAACGTTTTGAAATTAGACATGTGCAACTTGCACATGGTGGCACTTTTTTATGTATTTGCTGACAGGGTGTTCTTCAATAATTGATATATTGGCTTTGGCATGTTTCATTTGCAGATCTATTCGCTTTAAATGTCTGTGCATGTGCGTGTTCATCAATCCACTTTTTATAGTGAGCTTGCAACCATGCAGTCAGCAGATCCTTCAGCAATGCTGAAACCAATAACTGCCACAGACATCTAGCCCTGCTCGCATATAAAGAGTCTCACTTTTCACACACACACACACACACACACACACACACACACACACACACACACACACACACACACACACACACACACACACACACACACACACACACACACACAGTTTATTGAACAATTAGTATTTTAACCAATCAATGGAAAGCAATACATTTGTGTCTATAATAATAAAATACTACAACAATTAAATTACTAATCTATTCAAGTATTGTAGACACCCTATTTTTTGATTTCATGCAAAAGAGTTTTTTATAGTAGTAAGTTGACGTAATTTTACATTTTTCATAACATTTAATTTAAAAATGCTGTGAAATTAGTTTTTTTAACAGAGAGTACTATTTGGACTAACAGCTACAGTCATCATTTACTTCTTGGCAACACACATCATAAACTACAAAATATATTTTAAATATCTAATATACTCAAATAATTAGGTTGCACATTATGTAAGATGCAAACTTTAGACTGTTTTACACTTTACACTAGTTTTACACTGGCACTATAAAAATTATAATATTGTTTTCTTGCAGATGTTTCAAAAATAAAAGGAATATTACAATTATTTGTTTTATGTACCATGTTGTTTTAAACCAAATTCCCATGTTTTGCTTAGACAAGCAAAATAACACGTTCCTGGTCTTTTACACCCAACTTGTATTTTTTTACACATCTTGAAATACACGGACATTCTGTACAATAAAACCACTCATTTACAGGGAATACTATTTTAGAATGACAGCCACGACCGCCTTTAACTTCCATTGCACCTTACATGGCATACGTCCAATAAATGACATCTCTTAGTATCTACTATTCTTCCAAATACTTCCTTAATGTTTCAAAGAAGACTGTAAGTCATATGGTTTTGAAACAAGATGAGTTGATAAATGTCAGAGCTTTTCGCTTCCAGTAAACTATCCCTTTAAGCTAAAACATTTATCATTTCCCATCACCCATGTAACCTGCAGTGGCCTTTTCAAACACTAAAGTGCTTTTTACCTTTGCTGTCTGTAATGTGATTTAGCACATAGTTGAGTTCTACTGTATTAACAGAAATCTTGTAAAGAATTCCCAAGCCACTGTGTCTCAATGCCCAGCTCACCTACATGTCCTGTTTATTGGGTTTTGTTTGCTTAACAGCTGGTTAATGGTCCCCTCATTTCACTTTAGTACCTGAAGACAGATGAGTTTTGTTTCCCTTAACCACAGTTTTGTTTTGCGACGTGACAATGTGAAGATGTGACCTCTGTTACATGACAGGAACCACCTGGTGCTCCGAGAACACTGTGATACTTTTTGCACAATGATCCAAGGCCAAAAATACATCTAAACAAACATTCACAACAGCTTTGTGCTAAGCAGCAGAGCTCTTGTGCTTTATGCACCTGACCGAATACCATGCATTTCCTTTACATTAGCAGAAGGACCTCAAAATAAACAAGATTGTTTTGCTGAATTCACCTAATGTCATACACTTTGAATTTTAAACTGTTTCTGAAACATCCCATCAGTGTCTTCTCAGTCAGATCGCGAGGACAAGGGTTTTTTACATGGTTACGGGTCCAGAGACTCCATCCTTAGCAACTGCCACAAGCGGAGCTGGACGAGACGGAAGCGGGAGGAGGAAACAGACTGGTTTGTGGTTTTTTCCGCTATATAATTCTGATACTCGTAAAGCAACACCGTGCAAGCTTTAATGCCATGACCATAATCTTTGGTAAAGTTGTTATGCGGTCGAGGTTAAGCTTTTAAAATCAAGTGCTTGCAACGCTCCTCTTGTGTGCGGTTGCATTTACAGTCCCGTCTCGAAGAAGACAAACGACGGCAGTGCAGAGCAGAAGAAACGGGACTGCAGAACTAAAATCATGCAATGCACCACACTTTTATTGGTCCTAACTGGGGTGCTTCTGTACCTGGTGATGGGAGCTCTGGTGTTCAATGCCCTTGAGGCCCCAAATGAAGAACGGCACCATGAAGAACTGCAAACCATCCGTCAGGAGTTTCTAGGCAACAACACCTGTGTGGACCAAGACCATCTACAGGTGTTGATAAATGTAAGAAATACATTTGACATACTTTTAAAGTCGAAAGAATTGACTTGCAGACACTATGTACTGAAATATACTTAAATACTAACAGGAGAGCAAATCTGGCCTAAACTTGGTATAGGTATTGGGTCCATGATCGAGATCTTGATGTTGTTGGATTCTTCAAATCCATTAAAAGTACACTTAAGGGGGAAATCAATTATAAAAATAAAAAAACAAGCCAATTTTACCCAGTTTGCTTTCCCGAATTCTTCAAAATTCTAATCTAGATTCTAGACAACTATATCACAATATCCATTCATATGGTAGTCAGTAATGATGAACCTACAGTTGCTATCATTCTTCCAAATATCTTTCTATGTGTTCAACAGAACAAAGACTTTCACACAGGTTTGAAACAACTTGAGTCTGAACAAATAATGACTGATTGTACATTAACATTTAGTCATATAGCTGACACTTTTATCCAAAGCGACTTACAAATTAGGTTTCCAGTTTAGATTTAGTACAAGAGGTAACAAAGCAAACTGTAGTGTAGACTTGTGTTGTTAATTTTTCCAAAAATTGTACATAACGGGGGGGGGGGGGGTGGGGTGGAGGTGGCGTGTGTACAGCAATACTACATCATGCACATAACTAAAATGATTCTGGCGTAACATGTTGACATCGCAACGTGTTCAATAATCTTAAGCACTTATAATGCACGGAACAATGTGTTACCTCCTCCTTTAAAATATATTCTTAAAAGCATTACTTTTACTTTGTAAGCCATTTGAAAAAAAATTATTTTGAAATGCACTTGCCTCATAATATTTGGAGGCCATCTCAAAGCTGAAAAATCCATAACATTTCTAGCCTTAATAATTTTGAATTTACACGTATACTTTAATATAACTATTTAATGTACACTAAACCCCATCTCCACTACTACTACAGAAGGTGGCAGAAGCTATCGGGGTCGGAGTTGACCCCAGTCGCAACATCACGTTCAGCACCAGTTGGGACCTGGCTAGTGCTTTCTTCTTCTGTGGCACCATTATAACCACTATCGGTATGGTAAATCCGCAACACTATCTGAACATACATACCTGCATGTTAGATCCGGAGCTCTGCCAGACTTATGCGTTCTGAGCATCCATGACATTTTGAAATGTCTAAAAATATCAGCCATCAGATCAAAGTGTTTGTCTGTGATCCAGGTTATGGAAATATCTCTCCAAAGACACCATGGGGTCAGTTCTTCTGTGTCTGGTATACTCTGATTGGAATTCCCTTGTTTGGCTTTCTGCTGGCCGCTGCTGGAGATCATCTGGGGACTACGCTGAGGAACGCCATCGCCAAAGTTGAAGCTCTTTTATGGGTATAGAACATAAAGTCATAGGGCAATCTCTAAAGCATTTACTCAAGAGGTGTCTACGGTTTTTTGGCAACAAATGGAAGATAGCATTTAAAGGAATAGTTCACCCAAAAATGACAATTCTGTCATCATTTACACACCTTGGTGTCATTTCAAACCTGAACACTATTTTGAAGAATGTTGGTCTCTGCACAAAGGCGGTACAACAAACGTATTGAAATTGTTATCTACCAACATTCTTCAAAATATCTTCATTGGTGTTCTGCAGAAGAACGTCATTCTGGTTGGAAACAATAAGTGACGGAATTCTAGTTTTTTTTATCTCATCATAATTCAAACCTTTTTTCTTTGTCAACTCTATTCAGAAGTGGAAGGTGAGCCCAACCATTGTCCGTGTCATCAGCGCTTTGCTTTCCATCCTACTGGGCTGTGTTCTCTTCATATTAGTGCCAACTTTAGTTTTTCAAAAGGTGGAAGATTGGAGCCTCCTAGAATCCACATACTTTGTGGTAATAACTCTGACAACTGTGGGCTTTGGAGACTATGTTGCAGGTACAAATATCCCTTACTTCCATTAAATCTAATATTTATACAAGCCGATGTGATGTTATTTAAAATGTAAAATGTAAATGTAAAAAAAACGTTGATGAAATGACTCTTCATGCGCTATATGCATTTCCTTGTCTATCAGGTAATGGCGATAAAGATGGCCAAGATCATTGGTACAAGCCTCTGGTTTGGTTCTGGATTTTGTTTGGTTTGGCCTACTTTGTGTCCATTCTTTCTATGATTGGAAACTGGATTCTTGTTCTTACCCAAAAAACCAGAGCTGAGGTAAGCCCACCAAAACACCATGATTTCAAAGAAACTAAATGTGTTAGGTGAAAGCGGCTGTGCCCCGTAAAACTTCCCGGCTAAACTTGAGCGCTGTGTGAAATTAAATGAATAATTCTCTTTTAATTCCATCCCTCTCTTCATGACTAACTTCCTTTCGTTTTCCTTCACATTCGTGATACATCTCCACATCTCTTATTGAACTAACTTGAAATCTGTATCAAATTTCAATCATTCTGCGACATACAAATCTCTCCATAACTCTCAAGCCTTTCCATTTCTCCTGCCCTACTTTCTGCTCTCAGATGGAAGAGTTGAGAGCCCAAGCCTCAGACTGGACTCAGAACATTCAGAACATGTCCGTGGATTTCCGTATTGCCGGAAAGCTGGAAGATCCCTTCAAGCGCACGAGAAGAAAACGTCGCCACAAACACCACAGACGCAGTGGCAGTCAGAATGGATCGGGCGAAGCTGGCTCAAACGACAGAGGCGAGAACGAATCGGAATCCGGGTCGTACACTGATTCTTCAGACGAGTCAGACAGCAGCTCTGGAACCGATTCAGACGTCACCAAGACAGAAAAGGTTCCGGAGGGAGAAAGTAACAAAGAATTGGAAAAAGAGGAAAAGCTCTCAAGTAAAGATCCTACGATGTCTCAACCGCTGGATTATTTCGGGGAAAACCTTGCTTATATTGATGAGTCATCAGATGCAGTGAGTGGAAAGGTTCACATGGATTCCCTCGTGGAAAAGTCACAATCGAACCCTACTTCAAATGACAGGCCCAAACGGAGACGACAGAGGAGACACATGAGAAGTGATCTTCAGAAACCCAGGATCACCAAAATAAGCCCAAGTGAAGCCAGTGTTGAACAGAACCTGGCTCCGAACGGAGATATTCCGAAAAAAGACCCCTTTCCGCTTCAGCCGAAGCTGTGAGCAAACAAGGTTTCATCGAGGTTTGTTGTTCCTTGAAAAATGCCTCTGAACTTAACTACTAGCTTTGTTATGCTGTGCTTAAAGGCCGTTATTCTCAGATTTTACTGGGATCCCGAAAAAAGAACCTGTCCATGTGCCTAAATTGAGAATCAGATTATATTACATCTTGAACACCTTGGCATGTGTAAGTACTTTTATTGGGCAATCAGATAGCCATGCACTGACTACTTGTCATAACTCCATCAGATCCTTAGTGCCATCTATTGGATAGCTCTGACATATTCAGATATGATACACATAGACTGTATTGCATATTATTTTCTGTGTATGGATACCACGACTGTTTTATTCTCTGTGCCTTTTTCCACTATCCTCGTTTCATAACTTGATAACAATAAAGGTATGACACCTCAAAGTAGAATGAGTGCCGCCGGTCAAAGCGTTTTTAATCCAGACGTTACTGAACTCTTAAGAATTCCAAACATACAGGAAAAAAGTAAAAGCATCCGCCAAATCTATACATGTAAACTAAGCTATTACTTTTCTTACATATCAAACTAAAACTCATTTTGTATTATTGCTAGATGGTACGTATTCATTATTTCAAACCTATATGATTGTCTTTTTTTCTGCCCAAATGAAATAGTTTCAAGAATGTAGGAAACCAAACATTTCTTCAAATATCTTATTTTGTGTTTTGCAGAAGAAAGACACAGGGGAGAGAATTTTCATTTTTGAGTGAATTATCCATTTAATAATCCAACCGAGAATGAAAAAATATTTATTTATAATTTGTCATGATTCATTTAACATAATTTTGATTGTCTTCCATTTAATGCTAATACAATTTTTTTTATGAAAGAATGCCATACCATCACTTTGGGTTTTATTCATGACGTACAAGGTTCCAATAAAGCTTGGGTAGACTTGCAATATAGTGAAAAGTGTCATTTGAACCACATTACTGATACTTGTTATAATACTGAAAAGCTTCAATTTGTGATATTAAATGTTCAGAAAACAGCAGCCTGTCTTAACTATAAGTTGACTAAGTTCTGGTTAAACTGTCACTTAAAATGATTTTAAGTAAAAAATGAAGTCAACACATGTAAGGAAACAACATAAAACCAAAACACATTCTTACCAATTCAACCTTTCACACAGTTTATTGAAATGCAGCACTTATACAGACAAAAGAAAAAAAAAAGATTTTTTATGACACAAAACAGTGGTTACTTTTTTATTTAGTCACAGTCAGTCTCTGAGGTTTAATCCACTTTAAAGAGCTGCAATTAAAAAACAGAGATTACACAGTTATTCTATTGAAATGTCAGCACTTTTGCACATCATACAATCCAAATCACTATTTAAAAAAATCCACAAGACTGTCTGTATATGTAATCCTTCACAATGTATTTACCACATTCATAAAGCTTGTTGATCCTCTGAATATCAATGCTAGACATTTCCTGCCTCTGTCCGATCTTCACTGATGAGTCAGGAATAGGAGTGATGGTTTCCTTCCCATACTGTACAGTAAAGGAGGTCCTGCAGAGGAGAGTAACGGTAAATTTCCACTGGAATGTCCTTATTGCAGTCGCATGATTTAAAAAAAGTCTATTACCTTCCGTAATGCATTATAGAACTATAGTCATAAGGAGTGTTCAGATTATTTGTGTCCTTCTTCTGAAAATTGTATGCAGATGCTGTGTGTGAAAAGATGAGGTTTTCATTACTTGAAAATATAACAAACAAAAACGGTTGTGAATCTTAAGAATATCAGGTTGTGCCACTTTCAAACACAACCTTGCGGAATGTATTCCCAGTTGATACGGACATACTGGTCCCTGTCACTCCTGGTGTGCTCATGGTGGAATCCAAGAGCGTGGAGAAGCTCGTGTTCAACAATCCCATAGTAAACGCAACCACTCACTGACAGAGACACTTGCTGTTTACCTCCAGATCGTCCTACGTTTGACCAGCACCTTGAGAGAAGCAAATATGTGAAATAAAAACCTTTAACCTTTTATTTCATGTCTATATGTATTTGTGATTTTTTTTATTTCTAGGTAAATTCTACTTGGTACCATTTACATTTGTAAGACTCACCCTACTAGATTCTCGATACTGATGTAGTCGACTTGATTTGTACGAGGCACAAAGCGAATGCATGTTTTTTCAGCAATGCTCTTCATCGCACTGAAAATAACTGCCTTCTCTTCCGTATCTAGGACATCGATGCATAGGTTAAAGACGTGAATGCATTTATTTAGATGCACAAACTGACTTGTTATCACTCACAGAAGAGGTCAGCGATGGTGTAAGGCACTTCAACCTGTCCAGATGAAGATTTCGGCCATTTGCAGTAGTTATACAGGCAATTGATGGCGTTCCTGGTTCTAGGTAAAGCCACATCTCCCTCCAGCAGCATTTCACTAATCTCTACACCATTAAAACAAAGACAGTGAGGCAATCTTTTCACTTCTTTAATTTAGTAAACAAGATGGTAGCTGGAAGTAGAAAATGTTACCTTTGTTTGCTTCTAAAATTCTTGAGGAAATATCCATTTCATCGGGCATCTGAGAATTAAGATCTAAACAGAAGATGAGAATATCAAACCACATTTTTATTATTTCATAAAAAATAAATTAGAGGGTATTGCTGAATAGAGTAATGGCCTAGAATTCCTATTTGGTTTGGTTAACACATTTTTAAGCTTGATCTGTATTTACAAACTTCACAATGTTTACATAGTAATTACATTCATAGCAAATGTATTCAGAGCATTAAAATGATTATTAAAGTAATTCTGTATGAGTTTAAATTAAATTTTTAACATTTTAATTTTGACATATGATCAGGAGCTTCTTAAAGTGCTAATTTATTCTCCCAGTTTGCCAAATTCAGTTATCCTTTACTCATGCTCTGTCATTTCAAACCTGTGTGACTTACCTGCGGAACACAAAAGAAAATGTTGGTGACCAACAATGGTGATACCCATTCACTTGCATTGGTTTTGTTCCCATACAATAAGTTAAATGGGTACCAATTTTGTTTAATTCATATCATTCTTTAAAATATCTTTGTTTGTGTAGAGGTTATTAGAAAAGAGGGTAAATTTTGACAGATTTGTTACTTTTTGGGTGAACTATCCTTTTAACTTGAGCTTTGGTTATGTTATATTAGTTTTAGAATGGTTTAAATAAATATTTTAATTTCTTAGAAAAAAATTATACATTTAAAGCCCTTCAAACCCTTCAACTGACCTTGATCAGTGGGCAACACCTGTGGAAAAAGCAGATACACGGTGAGCGAGTGCGAGTCAATGAAAATTGAAAAATATAACAAGAGCCAAGAGTTCTTACCATAGGAATTGCTTGAGAGAAATTTAGCAGCACATTCAAGATGGACAATAGGAGTACACGCTCCATTTTCTTAAAAAGTGTTCCTTACCGAAATTAGAACTTTGAGGAAACTGGGTGTAAGCCTTTCTTATATATTCCCCATATATTAGCTATTCGGGAGTGTCTTGCCTTGGAACTAAAGTTAAAATCAACACAGACATTTTAAAGGATTTAAGATGCTTCTAGCATGTAAACATTATGAGCTTTGCAAGGTAAATGAGATTGCATGTGTTTGTTTATATGACAATTAGTCTAAATCAGCATTTTCCGGCCTGCAATTTAAAGATTTTGAATATTTCTATAAAAATTCACAACCCGATCACATCTACCATTTAATAATAAAACTTTCTATACTACTTTTAACTATGATCACTTATTCATCTATATAAAGTAATAATGATATTTAATGCTTAAAGTATTGATAGTATCTTGGTGTTGCAGAGAAAACTTGTTTTGTTATATTTCAGGACATTTTTGGATTGGAAGAGTGTACGTGGTCTGTATCTGTCTCCTGTGCTACAATATGAAATAAAATAAATAAATGAATGCATAATTATAAAGTACATTCTGTTTCATCCTTTACTCACTCTCTTGTCAAGTAAAACCTGCATGCCTTCTTACGTTCACACAAAAGAAGATACTTTAAAGAACTGTCACCCACTTGCCTCGGTTTTTGTCTCCATACAGAAGTGAATAAGTGCCACTTCTGTTCGGTAATCAGCATCGTCATTAAAATATATCTTCTGTGTTCTGCAGAAGAAGACCGTCATACAGGTTTGAAATTTCAAGCATAATGCTATTGCATTTAATACCTGCATAACACTGTCAAAAATGTGCATTATGATTGACAGATGACACATCTTAAGCAAGTGTGCAGAAAACAACTCCCACTCAGTGGGTGAGGTACCATAATCCAGTGCTAAAAGCTTACTTTAAACCCACTGTGAAGTACAGAAATAAGACGCTCCGTTTATTCTGATAGATCCACCTTACTTTGGAATATGGATCTATAACTTCATTCATAAATATCTATTCTGGTTTAGATTGTAGGTGATTAATTACATATATTTTCACAAACAACTCAAGTTCAGATGTTATATATATTTTTCTACTTCATTTTGCCATAATAGTTTTTGGTATCAGCACATTTTCATATCACAGAATACAATTTTCTTTACCCAATACTTGTGAAATTAAAATGTAGTTTGATCCTAATGTCAATGTACATAATGCACTCTTATATAGTGCTATCCACCTGCAACATATT
>CM065666.1:17818795-17836295 GCA_033220385.1 Triplophysa yarkandensis
GTAACACAATCACATCACACATCATCATCACACTCACTGCACTATAACATTAACACAATCACATCACACATCATCATCATCACACTCACTGCACTATAACATTAACACAATCACATCACACATCATCATCATCACACTCACTGCACTATAACATTAACACAATCACATCACACATCATCATCATCACACTCACTGCACTATAACATTAACACAATCACATCACACATCATCACACTCACTGCACTATAACATTAACACAATCACATCACACATCATCACACTCACTGCACTATAACATTAACACAATCACATCACACATCATCACACTCACTGCACTATAACATTAACACAATCACATCACACATCATCATCACACTCACTGCACTATAACAGTAACACAATCACATCACACATCATCATCACACTCACTGCACTATAACATTAACACAATCACATCACACATCATCATCACACTCACTGCACTATAACATTAACACAATCACATCACACATCATCATCATCATCACACTCACTGCACTATAACATTAACACAGTCACATCACACATCATCATCACCACACTCACTGCACTATAACATTAACACAATCACATCACACATCATCATCATCACACTCACTGCACTATAACATTAACACAATCACATCACACATCATCATCATCATCACACTCACTGCACTATATCATTAACACAATCACATCACACATCATCATCATCATTACACTCACTGCACTATAACAGTAACACAATCACATCACACATCATCATCACCATCACACTCACTGCACTATAACATTAACACAATCACATCACACATCATCATCATCACACTCACTGCACTATAACATTAACACAATCACATCACACATCATCACACTCACTGCACTATAACATTAACACAATCACATCACACATCATCATCATCATCACACTCACTGCACTATAACATTAACACAATCACATCACACATCATCATCATCATCACACTCACTGCACTATAACATTAACACAATCACATCACACATCATCATCATCATCACACTCACTGCACTATAACATTAACACAATCACATCACACATCATCATCATCACACTCACTGCACTATAACATTAACACAATCACATCACACATCATCATCATCACACTCACTGCACTATAACATTAACACAATCACATCACACATCATCATCATCACACTCACTGCACTATAACATTAACACAATCACATCACACATCATCACACTCACTGCACTATAACATTAACACAATCACATCACACATCATCATCATCACACTCACTGCACTATAACATTAACACAATCACATCACACATCATCACACTCACTGCACTATAACATTAACACAATCACATCACACATCATCATCATCATCACACTCACTGCACTATATCATTAACACAATCACATCACACATCATCATCATCACACTCACTGCACTATAACATTAACACAATCACATCACACATCATCATCATCACACTCACTGCACTATAACATTAACACAATCACATCACACATCATCATCATCACACTCACTGCACTATAACATTAACACAATCACATCACACATCATCACACTCACTGCACTATAACATTAACACAATCACATCACACATCATCATCATCATCACACTCACTGCACTATAACATTAACACAATCACATCACACATCATCATCATCATCACACTCACTGCACTATAACATTAACACAATCACATCACACATCATCATCATCATCACACTCACTGCACTATAACATTAACACAATCACATCACACATCATCATCATCACACTCACTGCACTATAACATTAACACAATCACATCACACATCATCACACTCACTGCACTATAACATTAACACAATCACATCACACATCATCATCATCATCACACTCACTGCACTATAACATTAACACAATCACATCACACATCATCACACTCACTGCACTATAACATTAACACAATCACATCACACATCATCATCATCATCACACTCACTGCACTATAACATTAACACAATCACATCACACATCATCATCATCATCACACTCACTGCACTATATCATTAACACAATCACATCACACATCATCATCATCACACTCACTGCACTATAACATTAACACAATCACATCACACATCATCACACTCACTGCACTATAACATTAACACAATCACATCACACATCATCACACTCACTGCACTATAACATTAACACAATCACATCACACATCATCATCATCATCATCACACTCACTGCACTATAACATTAACACAATCACATCACACATCATCATCATCACACTCACTGCACTATAACATTAACACAATCACATCACACATCATCATCATCACACTCACTGCACTATAACATTAACACAATCACATCACACATCATCATCATCATCACACTCACTGCACTATAACATTAACACAATCACATCACACATCATCACACTCACTGCACTATAACATTAACACAATCACATCACACATCATCACACTCACTGCACTATAACATTAACACAATCACATCACACATCATCACACTCACTGCACTATAACATTAACACAATCACATCACACATCATCATCATCATCACACTCACTGCACTATAACATTAACACAATCACATCACACATCATCATCATCACACTCACTGCACTATAACATTAACACAATCACATCACACATCATCATCATCACACTCACTGCACTATAACATTAACACAATCACATCACACATCATCATCATCGCACTCACTGCACTATAACATTAACACAATCACATCACACATCATCATCATCATCACTCACTGCACTATAACATTAACACAATCACATCACACATCATCATCATCACACTCACTGCACTATAACATTAACACAATCACATCACACATCATCATCATCACACTCACTGCACTATAACATTAACACAATCACATCACACATCACACTCACTGCACTATAACATTACCACAATCACATCACACATCATCATCATCATCACACTCACTGCACTATAACATTAACACAATCACATCACACATCACACTCACTGCACTATAACATTAACACAATCACATCACACATCATCATCATCATCACACTCACTGCACTATAACATTAACACAATCACATCACACATCATCATCATCACACTCACTGCACTATAACAGTAACACAATCACATCACACATCATCATCATCACACTCACTGCACTATAACATTAACACAATCACATCACACATCATCATCATCATCACACTCACTGCACTATATCATTAACACAATCACATCACACATCATCATCACACTCACTGCACTATCACTTTTGCATGTGCATGCATACTCGTTGTAGTATCTTTTCACATATTGTTATCTCTCCTACTTACCTCTTCATTGTCACATTGATTCTTTGCTTTGAATAGAAGCGTCTGCTAAATTCCTAAATGTACATTTTTGTAGCGCACACAGGAGAAGAAGGACAAGTATAATCTAAATGAGGATGAGGAACTGACTCATTTCGGCCAGTCTCTGGCAGAGATGGAGAAGATGACTGATGTAATTGACAGTGATAGTGACTCTGAGGAGAACGGCTTGCTGTCAGGTGACACTTCTGTATGTTTAAACATCTGAAACACATGTAACCGTACAGAATTCTGATGAGTGTCCCTCTTTACCTGCAGCTGAACTCACAGCATCACATTTCGGTGGAGGAGGAGGAGGTTTACTGAGGAAGAAGAATGCTGAAGATGAAGAACAGAAACCTAAATCTCGACAGGAGCTGATTGAAGAACTCATCATCAAATCTAAGCAAGAGAAGGTTGAAAAAATAGCACCATGGGAATGTTAACTTCAGCTGGCAGTTTACTGCTGTGTTTGTGTCGTTCATGCCAGTGAGATATACTGGCAGTGATTTATTGATCAAATGCTGTAAATGTTTGTCATCTCCATTGTCATATAATGTGATGTGTGTGTTTACAGCGAGAGCGTCAGATTCAGAAAGAGGAAGCACAGGTACTCACAGAGAAACTGGATCTAGAATGGAGATCCGTCCAGAACCTTCTGGCCCGCAAAACCACAAAACCAGAGCATAAAGATGAGCCTGAGAAAACAAAGGTGACCTTCACTTACTGTGTGTCCGTCTGTGCGCTCGCGTGTGTGTGTGTGCATGTGCGTAAGTGCATGCAGGGCTGGTCACACTGGATAAATATATTATTTTAATCTCTTATCTCTTTAATGTCCTGCTCAAGGAAATTTAAGTCATGATATTGCTGGGCCGAGATTTGAACCCACGACCCTAGAGTTAGAGGTCAAACTCTCTAACCACCAGACATGACTTTCCCTCGTGTGGGTCACCATACTTTGCTGTATGTCACGTCACTTTCACTTCACTTCATGAGTTTGGCTTCACAACTCTTATGATTTGTGTTCATGACTCTGCGTGTGTGTTTAGAGCTCTAATGATGTGTGTTTAGAACTATGTGTGTTTTTGTGTTCAAAACTCTGATGATGTGTGTTCATGACTCTGTGTGTGTTTGTGTTTCAGCTGGATGAGTATGATGTGATGGTGCGTGAGTTGGGTTTTGAGATGAAGGCTCAGCCATCAGAGAAGCTGAAGAGTGCAGAAGAACTTGCTCGAGAAGAGAAGGAGCGCTTGCAGGCACTGGAGGTACAAACACCCTTGTCCTCACACATGAAGATGATGAAGATGATGTCTTTAACATTTGTCTATGACTTAGGTGGATCGACGGAGGAGAATGATGGGTGACACTGAGGAAGAATCTGCTCTTAAAGACACACACATCTCAGCTGATGATATCAATGATGGATTCATACTGGACAGTGATGACCGGAAAACACTTTCATATAAGGTCACAAACACACACACAGTAAAATTCTGTAGACACAAACCTGTGTGTTAAGACGCCAGTGAATTGATTAATGTGTGAGAGTCCTGAAATGTTCTTTTTAATTTAAAAGATTCTGTGTGCACTTGTGTGTAGGATGGCAAATGGAACTTAAGAAATGAAGAGAATGAGGAGGCTGAGAAGTGCGGAGAGAATGCTGAAGATGATGACGCTGAAATTGAAGATGATGCTGAAGACGATGAAGAGGCTGAAGATGATGACGCTGAAATTGAAGATGACGATGAGGAGGCTGAAGACGATGAGGAGGCTGAAGATGATGATGATGGTCACTCTGACCTTCATTCTGACGAAGGCAGTGAGGATGATAAAGATCATGGCTGTGATGAAGAGGAGCTCAGTGTTAAAGTGATTCCAGAAGATAATGAAGAGATTAAGACTGCAGCCAAAGCAGAACTCCCCTTCACATTCAAAGGTGTCATGCACACACACACACGCACGCACACACAACCGCAAACACACACACGCACACACCATATTGCTATAAATCTGTCTGAGTTAAATCTGTGTGTGTGCGTGTGCGTGTGTGCATGTTTTAGCTCCTGACACGTACACAGATCTGAAGAATCTCCTGCAGGGTCACAGCTGTGATGAACAGCGTCTGATAGTTGACAGAACGGTGAAGTGTACTCATCCCAGTCTATCTGCTGGAAATAAATCTCAACTGCAGGTCAGTGTCTGTCTTTTTGTGTGTCTGTATGTCTTAAGTAAAAACTTGATTCCCAAAAAAATATCAACATATCAAATGTTTCAACTGAGAAAACCTATAATTGATGTTAAATTTTCATGGCATCAACACATCTCAAAAGAGTTGGGTCAAGGTCATTTTTCCCACTGTGTGGCGTCGCCTCTTCTTAACAGTCTATAACAGTCTGCAAACATCTGGGGACTGAGGAGACAAGTTACTCAAGTTTAGGAATAGAAATGTTGTCCAATTCTTCTCTAATACAGACTTCTGGATGCTCAACGGTCTATGGTTTTCTTTCTCTCATCTTCTTCTTTATGATGCTCCAAATGTTTTCTATGAGTGAAAGATCTGGACTGCAGGCTGACCATTTCAGTACCCGGATCCTTCTTCTACACAGACATGATGTTGTAATTGATGCAGTGTGTGGTCTGGCATTGTCATGTTGGAGAATACAAGGTCTTGCCTGCAGAAGACGACGTCTGGATGGGAACATATGTTTTTCTCCAACTACTTCTTCTTTATTGACCTATATAGTTTTAACGGGAAAAGGCGAATGGCAGGTGGATTGTGTTCACTGACAATGTTTTCTGGAAGTACTCCTGAGCCCATGTTGGGGTTTCCATGACAGTAGAATTCCTGTATGTGATGCCGTGCCGTCTAAGGGCCCAAAGATCACAAGCATCAGTATGGGTTTCCAGCCTTGACCCTTAAGCACAGAGACGGCTCCAGATTCTCTAAATCTTTGGATGATATTGTGCACTGTAGACGATGATGACTTTAAACTCTTTAATGTTTCTCTGAGAACCTCCTTTCTGATATTGCTCCACTATTTTTCACCACAGTATGGGGGATATCGCTGATCCTCTTCCCATCTTGACTTCTGAGCGCCACTCTGGGAAACTCTTTTTATACCCAATCATGTTGCCAACTGACCTAATAAGTTGCAATTAGTCCTTCAGCTGTTCCTTATATGAACATTTATCTGTCCTAACTTTTTTGGAATGTGTATCTCTCATTAAATCCAAAATGAGCCAATATTTGGCATTACATTTAAAACTGTCTCACTTTCAACATTTCATACGTTATCTATATTCTTTTGTGGATAAAATATAAGTTTATGAGATCCTTTTTTATTTGTATCGTGTCCCAACTTTTTTGGAATTGGGTTTGCAATTTTTCATGTTCTTGTGTACAGAAGCTCTTTGGTTTTCTGCTGGAGTATGTTGGTGAACTAGCAACACAGAATCCACCAGAACTCAAAACCATCAATTCACTTATACCGTGAGTAACACACACACACACACACACACACAGAGCAATGTAAGCACATGTTAATATATTCTTGTGTGTGCAGTCATATCCACAGTCTGTGTCAGATGTTTCCTGACGCTGCTTGTAAAGTGATGCAGATGTTGCTAAGCGACAGCTCTCACAGTATGGAGGAGACACTGGAGGTCAAAGGTCGAGCTGCGATGCCAGATCTGGACATGGTGTGATAATATTCACTCAACGCAACACAAACACACACACATATTTATATATTCATGCACCTCAGATGATTAACTCTTGTGTGTTTGTGTGTAGTTGATATATCTGAAGATCGCAGCTCTACTGTTCCCCACATCAGACTTCAGACATCCCGTGAGCACACCAGCATTTCTCTACATCAGTCAAACGCTTACAAAGGTGTGTTTATGTTTCTCACTTCATGCTTTTTGATTCAGTGCAGTGTCGTCTCACTGGAAAATGTGTGTTTTTGCGTTTCAGTGCAGTGTCATCTCACTGGAGGATGTGTGCAAGGGTTTGGTTCTCTGCTGTCTGGCGGTGGAGTTTGTCTCTCTCTCTCATCGGTTTTTTCCTGAGATGCTGAACTTTCTACTGGGTCTCCTTCATCTGGCAGTCCCTGAAAAAAACAACACAGGTACCAAACTTACAAGTGTGTGCGGGCTAGTGTGCATGAGCACTCGCACAAACAGTAGAAATAGTTTCATGGTTGTGTTAAGTGATCTGTTGGGGTGGAGTTTTATGTCAGACTTCAGTGACACATTTTCTTCATACTAAATCACTCAGTGAGATGTTTTACATCTTGAAATTGTGTAGCTGTTTTTAGATCAGTTGTCAATAGTCTTATTTATTGTGTGTGTGTAGGTTATGTTGTAGTGAGTCCGTTCAGACCACAGGGGAAAAACTGTAACCTATTGGTTGTGACTGATCCAAGCGCATCTCTCAGCTGGAGCAGAAAACCAATTTCACTACGAAACGCTCACAAAAACACACAGGAGACTTCACTGGAGAGAGACCATTACAGGTACACGCACGCACACTCACACCCTTCAGGATATTTAACTGCAGTGTTGATCTTTTATTTTAATAGGTCCGTTTCTGGACTTCTAGCTGATCTGTGTTGAGATCCTGTCTGTTTTTACATTACAGTGTTTTTAATCTCTTGCAGGCTGTCAATCATTGATGCGTGTCTGGATTTAGTAAAGAGATGCACAACCCTCTATAAAGATCTGACATCATACAGCCTAATCTTTCAGCCAATCAGAACACTGCTACTCAAACACCTTCCTGCTAAGAGTTACCCTACCATGATACAGGTTCACTCATTTACATTTTACATTTATAATTACGTCATTTAATCTTTGTCTGCTGGCACTGAGTTTCAAACCAACAACCTTCTGTTACAAGTCCAACTCTGTAACCACCAGAACACGACTGACCCCTGTACACATGATCGATATAAGAAACAGTAATTGAACAGCATCACGTCACATCAAATCATCTGTTCTTGTGTCCACCGCAGGAAATTCACAAGGAGATATTACAGGCTATCCCTGAAAAACCTTCCCAGCATGCACCTCTTGTGTTCAAAAAGAAAAAACCCATCCCCCTGAAACTCTTCACACCAAAGATTGTGCAGATGTGAGAAAGAGTGAAGTCTGATATTGTCATCGTCATAACCACACCAATGATGTTCATGTGTTCAGTATGTGAAATGTTTTTTTCAGACTGGACTACGGGAAAAAGCGAGGTAACACGAAAGAAGAGAAGGAGAGAGAGCGACTGAAACACAAATATAAGCGGGAGTTTAAAGGAGCGCTGAGAGAAATCCGCAAGGACTCGAGATTCCTGGCTCATGAGAAACTCAACGATATCGTCAGCAGGTCAGCACATGACTTCACCTTCAGAGAAATGGACTGCTGATATGCTTTTTGCTTATGTGATTGTGTGTTTGTGTGTCAGAGATGCAGAGAGGAAGAGGAAGGTGAAGGAGCTCTATGGCAGTCTGGCCACGCAGGAGGGAGAATGGAAAGCTCTGAAGAGGAAGAAGGGAAAATGATGATGTCATCGGAAGAATCTCCTCCACTTTTCTGTTCATACAAGGACTGTTTTGATGTTTTCCAAGACTTTGTGTTTATTCTCATCATCAGTTTTTTGTATATGACAATTACAAGAGATGAGAAGAATATTTGTGTGATGATTATTTCTTTGGAATTAGTACAGTTGTAGTTGCTTTACGGTCAAATTAAAAACACCAAACAGTTTTTTTCCCTCTTGTTCAGAACTCAGAGACACACGTGGGCTGAAATTAAGCTTTATTTAGTACTTGGCAACATTTTTATGGTCACATCAATTTTGCTTACACTCTTAATAACACATGATTTTTTTGTCAGGCTTTAAGAAAGACATTTGACATCCACAGAATCGTTCTTTCACAGATAGCACAGGGAAATCTGATAGATGTCTTTGGAAGAGTAGTTTAACACTTCAAACCTTACAAATTTGAAAAGACACCTATAAGTCTATGTGACATCCTGGTTATGTTTTACAGACATGAAATAGCCGTCTTAAAGATGTGAGTGCAAAACCAGGTCTTTCACAAGTGATTCTTTCAGAAACAAGATTGAAAGGTTTCTCCATGTTTACTTTTAAGGGTGAATTCTTGTGAGTGTTATCTTTCAGATGGCTGGTTAACTTTAGATAAGCGAGACGAAGGCTTCACCGAGGCTCTGTGTCGTGTCTTCAGACAGATCCCTGAACAGCTGTGTGTGTCTCTATGGTACGAGACATGGATGTGGTTCTGGCTTCGGTCACTGCTTCTGAAACATAAAGAAGAGATAAAGCGATTACATTCTTTAAGAAACACTCATTCAGCTCTTGTTTTATTCATTCACTTGTTCTTTACCTGCCACTCCTTCAACAGAGATACCCAGACGTCTTTCTTCTCCTTCCAGAAGTTTTCTGTAGGTGGCTATCTCAGCGTCCAGCCTTAGTTTGATATGAAGCAGCTCTTGGTAGTCGGACATGTATTTGCCCATTTCTACTTTGGTCTCGCACAACTGACCTTCCAGCTGAGCAATGATTCCCTCCAGACCTCCAACCTTATCCAGATGTGCCCCTTCCATGTCCTCCAGCTGCTGTTCCAGCGCTCCGTTCCTCGCTCTCAGACCATCGATCTGGTTCTGCAGGTCTGACACCTGGTTGTGGAAGGTGGTGATCTCCTCTTTCATGGTCTTCATCTGGTTCTCGTGTTTGCCGGCTTGTTCCTTCAGGGTGTCAAACTTGCCCTTGTACCACTTCTCCGCTTCTTGGACATTGCGGGCGGCCACGGCCTCGATCTCGGCGCGCATGTTGCGCAGGTAGGCGGCAAGGTCGGGTCTGTCCGAGTCCAACTCCACTGTTACCTTGGACTCCTCAATCTGTTTAAGGAGGTCAGCGACTTCTTCGTCGTGGAGCTTTTTCAGGAACTCAATCTCGGCAACGAGCTGCTCGATGCGTTTCTCCAGGTCTGCCTTCTGAAGCGTGGCGTTGTCCACGTCCTGACGGAACTCCCGCAGGATAATTTCAGCTTCCTCTGCAATGGATCAACAGTGTCATCTCTTGAAAAGTAATTGGTTAAAATGTGAAATCTTTGTTGAAAGAGCATGTTTAAGCTAACTTGAGATGTTTGTGTTATGTTAACTCTTACCTTTAAGAGCCAGCTCTTCCTCCAGCTTCAGTCTCCAGACCTCCACCTCCTCTTCGATGTATCCTCTCTCAATGTCGGCCGCTCCTTTCTCTGCCGTTAGAGCTTCGATGAGATCTCTCATCTCCTTAAACTTTAGTTCGTATTCCTCCCCGAGTCCAGCAGGACCTCCTTTAAATCGGCCCTGCAGGCTCTCCAGCTCGGCCCTCAGGGCGGCGTTTCTCTGTTCCAGTGCTTGGACCTTATCGATGTAGCCGGCAAAGCGAACGTTCAGCTCCTGCATCTCTTCTTTCTCGTTGGCATGGTGCTGATGGATCTCTGTAGCGACTTCCACGGCCTGACCTTGGAATCCAGCCCGGCCGCGGCTGTACGATGATCCGCGGCATCGAGAAGGAGATGGGCTCTGGACCCTCATCCTGCTGGATCCGCTGATGCTCAGGGTCTTCTGGGAATAAGATGAACCTCTCATGTCTGTGTCCTGCGGGTTAAACTGGTGGACTGAAGAGTAAGCTGGAAACATGGTTTATATGGGCCTGTGAAGAATCTTACAGGGGTCCTTGAAAGTCCTGAGGGCTTTTGACATGTTTTAAATGTGGATCATTACACTGAAGCTTTTCATTAGCTGAAGTCTCGTTGTCATGAAGTTGAGCGGCTCTCACGCATCTGTGTCACATACTGACCCTTCATCGTCAGCTCCTGAATTCCCCCATGCTTCATCCTGATTTCCATTGAGTCCTGTAATTGAGTTTGGTCTGTATGTGAAGTTGTTCCTCACTTTGGAATGGGATTCTTTAGGATATATGATCATAAACATTGGGGACGCATCCTCCATACAAACTTCATTTTATTATAAACTCTAATCCACAGACATAAATGAATCCACTTTATGTTCCTGATGTTGAGTTTCATCCTCTGATAAGAATAGTTAACATTTAATGTTTGTAGGATGTGTAATGGGTCATCTTGTGTGCTCACAGATCAGTGATGTCATTGAATGTAAGTGAAGTTTTTTATGTTATTTAGAATGTCTTCACGTAATGTATTCGGTTTCTTGTGACTTTTTCAGACCACATCTTTCAGTATTCTCATAAAAAGAAGTTGTCACGTTTTTAAGGCTCTTAAACTGAAAATTCCTTCGAATGACATCACAGCTTATGTTGAAGATTTGTGTTATGATGTCATTTTCTTCACATGGCTGCTGAACTAAAACTAATGAGTAGATTAATCTCCGTTAACTTAATGACAAACTTGCTATATATATATATATATATATATATATATATATATATATATATATATATAAATATACACTCTAAACACCTTTTAACAGTTTTTGTGAAACAACTTCCGCAAAAAGGGGGATATTTTTAAGCTGTGAAATCAATGAAATACAATCTTCAAAAGAAATTAAAAGTATAATTTTGAAAGATTATATAGCTTTTAATTTTTCTTAACCAATTGACTATTTAATGTACATATGTATGTACATGTACATTTTTAGGACATTTTCATATAAAATGTTTTGGCTTAATTTACCTAATAGTTGAATGTCCTGAGAAGTGTTAGACTTCTATTAAAAGATGATTGACGTAAGAGGAAAGTGTTGAATGATAAAAGAATGTGATCTAAAGACTGCTGAAACTAACTGTATATATTAATATAAGTCCAACAGAAGGATTCAGTCATGTTGAGGGTTTTCAGCCACTAGGTGACACAGTAGATCTCTTAAAGTCTCCTTCAGCTATAACTATTCAAACACAACACACTTCTGGCATCCTTCACAGAAGATTTGGACATTTTTAGATGCAATAATTCTGTACATGAATAAATGAAGAGAGCAAATTCCAGGTATAGGAGCCCATATGTTCATTTTGTTTAAGTTAAATAATCCCAATCAACACAAACATGAAAATACCACATGTATAGAAACAAAATCACTTCTTAAGACGTGATGTCTTGCTCACGAGAATCAGATCAGTTGTGGTTATTCACTTCCTCCATCTACAATCAAACCAGAGACCTTAAGATCACCCGACAACTGTCGCACAGACATCATGAGTGTATTTACAGTCGGACTTTACATTAACAAACTGAAGAAAACATGTCAGTCATCTGTTCCTGGATGTCCAACACACGGTGGATTTCTTTACAAACATCCTCAAGTTCTTTGCTGATCGTCTGTATGATGAGACTGAAGCATCAGGTAATAATTCATGTGAAAATAGTTGAGGATTTTATATTTCTCAAATTATTATTCAATTATTAGATTGTATCTGTTGTATCAGCTATTTACCGCTTCATTGTCTCCTCGACTATTGTAAGTCGCTTTGGATAAAAGCGTCTGCTAAATGACTAAATGTAAATGTAAATGTAGATTATTATTAGATATTTATATCAGTTGTACTTAAACCTGAACACCGTCTGAGACTGCTAGGACTGATCTATAAATGATCGTCTGGATGAATTAAAAATGTGAATTTCTTCAATACAAACTCGGGTCTTAAACACTTTTAACTGATTCTGAACTGACCGGAGAACCATTTACATTTATTTACAACCTTTATTTCTATTTATTTAAATGTTTAATACAGTGACTATTAATAAAAGGAAATGTCTCCTCTAATATAGAAACAACTGGCCTTGTTTTTTGAAAGCTTGCACATTTGAAACAAAACATTGACCAAAAGAAAACATACGAGGAGATATATTTTTAAATAAAGTTACACAATACAGTGACATTCACACATGTTAGTGAATCCGGTTCTTTTACTCCAGAGGTCAGAGGTCACGTCAGCCGCTGCACAGACACTTGTGAGTATACCATACAAGAACAATATAGCATTACAAACCCACACAAAGTGAGTAAGACACACCTCGGTCTACACACAGGGTTTTCCCTGCTCCACCCTTCCGGAGTCCCCACTATCACAGCACACAAAAGAACCGTGGGTTCCGTGGGTTCCGTTTGTTCCGCATGGCCGTTAACATGTGCGTCACACAGGGGCAGGGCCGGGATCAGCCACGTGTGCACCTGCTCAGCGTCGTCAAGGGAACAACAACAATAACAACAAGTTACTTATTTCCCGGGAGATCCTGAGGAATGCGTCTATCAAGTCCGTGCACTTGTTTATCAGGTATGTGGTTGCCAGGACGACCAGAGGCCGTGTACGCGGGAAACCTCTGATCTGAGACGTCATGAATCTGAGCAGGTAACTGTGCCACACCTGCGAGCCACCCGTCACCATGACAACCCTGGGGTGTTTGGCCGGAAACATGTCCATATAAACCCTGAACAGCGGCTCTGAGTGATCCGTGTCTGTGTGTTACATAATCCTGACATTTGCCTCCGTTAAACACAAGATCTTCTTCCACATTCTCATGACTTTAATTCAAAAACATTCACACATCATACCCCACGACTGCTGTATTACAGTAATAAGAGTTTGGGATTTACTGACATGAACATCTGAGTATTCTAGAAAGTACTCACAAACGGTAGGACAGTAAAAAACAACTCTTAAATGTATATTTGTCTAGAGATCGTGACCTTAGATTTGTGTATCCTTTTATTTAGTGTAAACATCAAAGACACACACACACCTGACACACACCTGACACACACCTGACACACACACACACACACACACACACACACACACACACACACACACACACACACACACACACACACACACACACACACACACACACACACACACACATTCCTGCAGATGAACACCTGCTTCAGTCATTAGAAAGTCAATCGCTCTGATCTTCTAGCTTCATCTCATTTTATCATTACATGCAAAATGTTAATTTATTCAAGTGTTGAAATATTCACGAGTATTAATGAAGCACCCAGCTCGATAATCCGCCGTTAATAATAATCCTGCTATTCAATAAAATATCAATAAATCAAAGTGACTTTAATGATGAATGAATCATTTATCGCTTCAAATGACTACAGACCAGACATCCTCATCTCTGTTATTAGATTATTCTTGATTTAACATATTAAGATTTATCCTTAATATAAGAAAACTTCAAAAACAATAACATTTCAAAAACTTATCTACACTCTTTTAACTGGAAACTAAATAATGCTACTAGGACTGTTCTATAATCCGAAATCTATAAACAATTTGAAGAAAGGGACACAAACTCATGCACACAAATGCACACACACACACACACACACACACACATGCACACACACACACAAACAAGCTAGTCTCGCTCAACAGGTATCACAACTCTCCCTTTCTTTCACACGCATGTCTGCTGCACAAGATTTTCCATGATGACAGCAAATCATGTAGTTTTTGTTCACATTTACATATTCATATGACCTCACCTTACCCTGACCCTTCAGAACTCAATATCATGACCCTACAGAACCCATATCATGTCCCTACAGAACCCATATCATGTCCCTACAAAACCCAATATCATGACCCTACAAAACCCAATATCATGCCCCTACAGAACCCATATCATGTCCCTACAAAACCCAATATCCTGACCCTACAGAACCCAATATCCTGACCCTACAGAACCCAATATCCTGACCCTACAGAACCCGTATCATGACCCTACAAAACCCAATATCCTGACCCTACAGAACCCGTATCATGACCCTACAAAACCCAATATCATGACCCTACAGAACCCAATATCCTGACCCTACAGAACTCAATATCATGACCCTACAGAACCCAATATCATGCCCCTACAAAACCCAATATCCTGACCCTACAGATCTCAATATCATGACCCTACAGAACCCGTATCATGACCCTACAGAACCCAATATCCTGACCCTACAGAACCCGTATCATGACCCTACAAAACCCAACATCATGACCCTACAGAACCCAATATCATGACCCTACAAAACTCAATATCATGACCCTACAGAATCCAATATCATGACTGTACAGAACCCAATATCATGACTCTTCAGAACTCAATACCATGACCCAAATGGAACTCAATATCATGACCCTATAGAACTCATTACCATGACCATATAGAACCCAATATCATGACCCAATGGAACTCAATATCATGACGATATAGAACTTAATACCATGACCCTATGGAACCCAATTTCATGACCCAATAGAACTCAATATCGTGACCCAATGGAACTCAATATCATGACCCAATGGAACTCAATATCATGACGATAAAGAACTCAATATCATGACCCTATCGAACTCAATCTCATGACACAATGGAATTCAATATACTATGACCCTATGGAACTGAATATCATGACCCTATAGAACTTAATATCCATATGATCTTACATGACTCTATAGATCGCAACACATATCAGACCTTACAGAATTATGTACAATCGGCCTATAGAACTCAATATCATGACCCAATGGAACTCAATATCACGACCCTATAGAACTCAATACCATGACCCAATGGAACTCAATATCATGATGCTTCAAAACCTAATATCATGACCCAACAGAACCCAATATCATGACCATATAGAATTTAATATCATGACACAATGGAACTCAATATCATGACCCAATGGAACTCAATACCATGACGATATAGAACTCAATACCATGACCCTATAAAACCCAATTTCATGACCCAATAGAACTCAATATCATGACCCAATGGAATTCAATATCATGTCCCTACAGAACCCAATATCATGACCCTATAGAATTTAATATCATGACACAATGGAACTCAATATCATGACCCTTCAGAACCCAATATCATGACCCTTCAGAACTCAATAGCATGCCCCTTCAGAACTCAATATCATGACCCAATAGAACTCAATATCATGACCCAATGGAACTCAATATCATGACCCAATGGAACTCAATATCATGCCCCTTCAGAACCCAATATCACGACCCTTCAGAACTCAATATCATGACCCTTCAGAACTCAATATCATGACCCTTCAGAACTCAATATCATGACCCAATGGAACTCAATATCATGACCCTTCAGAACTCAATATCATGACCCAATGGAACTCAATATCATGACCCTTCAGAACTCAAAATCATGACCCAATGGAACTCAATATCATGACGATATAGAACTCAATATCATGACACAATGGAACTCAATATACCAGGACCCTATAGAACTTGAAATCTATATATGATCTTACATGACTGTATAGATCGCAATACATATCAGACCTTACAGAATTATGTACAATCATCCTATAGAATTCAATGTAATAATGACCTCACCTGACCCTATAGAAATATCTACATGATATGATGATGTGTCTGTAATATACATGATGAATAAAATCACTTGTATTTCTTTATACAGGATTATGCTGTGGTGACAATAAAGATGAAGTTCTCTAGGAAACACTAGATTAATATACAGCTACAGATATACACACTTGTGTAGAAGTTGTTAATGTGTGTTTTCACGCTCATGACTATATGTGTTTGTGTTCCCACTTCATTCTCTCTTCTTAAGCCACATTCACAAATGAAGAATTAAAACATTCTGAGTCTTGTTGTGTTAAAAGTGCTATATAAATAAAGATGATTTTGATATTAAAATTGACAAATCATTTGCATCCACACAAACAAGGATCTTCTTTGATAGCTGTATAGTGTCTTTTAAACCGATCCAGGACTCAAGTCTGTGAGATTTCTCATGTAAGAGTTGTGGATCAACTCAATAAGAACACATGTGTTTCTATACTTTTCTTTTAAAACCTCTTCACATAAAATAAACGCTGACAGTAAACTCCACTAGTCTAGACTATATTTTCAGCATTAATACATGCAGCTCATTAGTATTTTATTGTCAAATGCAAATGTCTGAAATTCTGTCTGTCCGTGTGGGGGGGA
>CM065666.1:17839224-17864224 GCA_033220385.1 Triplophysa yarkandensis
CACAGAGAGCGAAGTTACAAAAAGTTTATATATAAATTATAGTAGGTTATTAAATTAATAAGTAGGTTAGAAAAGTAGTGAGTTAGTGAGTTAGATGTGTATATATATATATATATATATATATATATATATATATATATATATACTTGTTGATTTATTGTTATATTTGATATTTTTATGAGTTATATACATGTGTTTATAATTTAAAATAGTATATGCACTTTACACAGATAACTAAAATGTAAACAAACTTTTATTAAATCTCTATGCGATTCATTTCAATTATCATTACTCAGCTCTTTTGCATCATATTTTCACCTTAAACTTGAATATTCCCTTAATGACTCTGTTACTTGCATAGAAGGCCTTAAAGATGTAAGAACATTAACAAGACCGTTGTACAGTATGTAAGATCAAAGATTGGAATTCCCTTAATGCTCGCCCCGGGGAAATCTTCTTTACGGCCTTTTAAAGACATAGATTAATCCATCTGCTTTCTCTCTCTGTGTGTGTGTGTGTGTGTGTGTGTGTTAAGCTGATGTCTCTGCGACTGTGCGTGGTCTGCAGTCTATATTTCAAGAGCAGGAAATGACAGAGACTGTTCATGATTCTGAGGGACATGGATATCTGGCCACCTTTGTCGGGAAAAACGGCAGGTAAGCGTGTGTTCAGGTTGCAGAATTGAGCCGTTTTTTTGTGGTTAAAAGCCTGTTAACTGAAAGGTTTCAAAACATGCCACTGTATGTCGAAAAAATGGGTTTCGAGAAGCTGAGGACACCTAAATTGTGGAAATGGTGAAATGATGCGTTATTGCTTAGGAAGAAAACGTTGGGTTCATTTTGTGAAGTTCCCAGTTTTGCCCTGTATCAGCTAAGCACAAGTTGACAAGAGTCAGACAATGGTGATGATGACCTCACAACCCCCCGTTCAAAACACCAGGCGTTCTCCTGTTTCCAGATACTCTCGGATGACCATTGATTGGCAGTAAGGGGCATCCTCTGTGCAACAAAGGCAGCATTTAGGTCTGTGTTGGGTCATTTAAGTGGTTATGAGGATGTTAACTTTGGCCCTCACTTCCTATTTTGTGTATGGCTTGCTGTAAACACAAATGGCATGAGGCTGGTCTGGAAACCACTCTTACCTCTGGTAAAAACTCAGCTGTCCATCACCTCTGTGCTCTGCTCTCTGTAGTTAAACTCTTACCAAAGAACCAAAGGGACTGTTCAGACATTGGGCCCCAGGATAGAGGACATGGCTCAATTTAGCACGTTTAGCCCTATTGGAAGAGAAAGATTGCAATATGCGTTGGTAAAGCTTTGATTTGTTAAAGTTTTAACTGCAGTTTAACTATGCTTCTGCTTTTTTCTCCCCATCAGGTTTGCCATCCTGAGAATGCATTCACATGGTCTTGTGACCTTTGACCTGCAGTGTCTTGAAGGGGATGATGACGCGCAAGTGGACAATGTGAGTACCACGTTATGTAGAGTAGTTGTGGTTTGGTTTGCTTATAATACATAATGAATCATTCATCTAAAATAAATAAGCTTGCCTTGTTTTCTTAATAAAAAGATTTAAGACTATATTGTTGTTGTTGTTGTTGTTGTTGTTGTTGTTGTTGTTGTTGTTGTTGTTGTTGTTGTTGTTGTTGTTGTTGTTGTTGTTGTTGTTGTTGTTGTTGTTGTTGTTGTTGTTGTTGTTGTTGTTGTTGTTGTTGTTGTTGTTGTTGTTGTTGTTGTTGTTGTTAGTATATGTATATTAACTTGAATATAAGAATTTCAGCGAGGGAAATATTTGTGTTTAAATTGGTGTGCTACATCATGGATAATGTTTGCATGAATTTAAATCTAATCCCAATTTTTGACACCCTGCATATGTATTGTTAGAACTCATTTCAGAACTTTGTATACTTCCTGTTTCTTGTCAAAGGGAGCTCATAGAATAATACACAATGTTTTCTTTCCTCTCTTTGTAGCTACTGAATGCACTGGAAAAGAAACTAAAAGCTCTCCTGGATGGAAAAATCCAAAGAATCAAGAGGTAATAACTTCTGTAGTCTAATGCTTAATTATAAGTACGGTCAGTTTTTTAATTATTCGCCACATTGTAATAGTTCACTAAAAAAATGAATATATGAGAGATACAGAACAATAAAGCAGTTTTCATTTTTGCATAAACCGTTCCATTAAGTTTACATTTAAACTGTATGAACGTGTCCGTCAGGCTTCCAGCGCTGGTTCGAGGCAGTGATGTGGACAGATACTGGCCGACAGCTGATGGACGACTCATGGAGTACGACATCGATAAAGTTGTGTATGAGATGGATTCAGCCTACCAGAACATCAAAATCTTGCACTCGCGGCAGTTTGGCAATATGCTCATCCTTAATGGGGATGTCAGTAAGTTGACAGGGTCATCTTTTTCTTGTATCTATGGCAGGACCAGGCTTTAAGAAACGCAAATTATGTCTTCAAAGCAAAATACTTTTCTACATAACATTAGAAATTACGTTTATTCACCCAGCAACAGCTGCTTTGAATATCTCGTCTTTTCAGTATGCATGTTTGCTCATGTATTGTGACTCTAATGCAGATCTGGCAGAAAGTGACCTGCCCTACACCGAGGCCATTATGGGAAACGGAAAGGAGAACTATGCTGGAAAAGAGGTACTTATTCTCGGTGGAGGAGACGGTGGTATTCTGCACGAGGTGGTGAAGCTTAAACCAAAGATGATCACAATGGTGGAGATATCCTTTCTGAGTCCAGCTAGCTGACCATGAAAGTGCTAAACTTGTAGAGCATCGTGTTCACAATATAAAATATGTATATGCTCTTGATAAAAAGTGGACCTAAAGTAAACTTATCACAAATGTTTTCTAATTCAACTTTAAACATTTTTAAACCTGGTATTTGAGAATTTCTGTTCCTTAAGATGTCTTTACATTGACGAGTTGGTAATTAATGGATGTCGGGATCACATGAGGAAGACATGTGGGAATGTATTAGATAACTTGAAGGGAGATTGTTATGAGGTAAGGATTTATCTTGGTTTGCTATGACATTTTACCAAGTAAATATATTGTACCTAACAATTAAAATATAAACTTTTTTTCAGATTTTGGTGCAGGACTGTGTTCCCGTACTGAAGAAGTTCGTTGAACAAGGGAGGATGTTTGATTATGTCATCAATGACTTGACAGCTGTTCCTATATCCACAGCACCTGAGGAGGGTAAGTGTCTGCCCCTCGCATCCATCAAAATAAGTCAATTTCTCAACCCCTTGTAATTTTTGCTTTCTTTCGTCAAACACAAAAAATATATTTTTAAGAATGTTGGTAACCGTTCACCACTGGAACCCATTCACTTAAAACCGATGAAAGTGAATGGGTGCCATGTACAAACATTTTTTATTTTTTTAATTTGTGTTCTACGAAGGAAATGAAGTCAGACAGGTTTTTAATGACACAGTAAATGACTCGATTTCTGTTTTTACACGAGACATGGCTTTAACTACAGTATGTAATTTAAACTTTAAAGCACCTACTTCAGATTAATATTAAATAACATCTTGTCAATTGTGCTTAAACCTTTAGTTTCTGCTGCTGTGGTTAAAGGTGT
The DNA here is from genome assembly GCA_033220385.1 of Triplophysa yarkandensis. Classification (NCBI taxonomy): domain Eukaryota; kingdom Metazoa; phylum Chordata; class Actinopteri; order Cypriniformes; family Nemacheilidae; genus Triplophysa; species Triplophysa yarkandensis. Next base: position 17,842,840 of record CM065666.1, read on the forward strand.
TATTTATGTGAGACACAAGAAAACCATGCACTTTATACAAAAGGTTTTTCAGCTCTTGTAAGCTTTTGTATGAACAACACAATAGAAAGTCAGTTACATCTAATGTGACTTAACCTGACAAGTATGTCAGGTAAAGTTACTAATAATTTGCACCTCCATAAGTTAGGTTCAATCTAAATTGTTTTATAGATTCAACCTGGGAATTCCTGAGGCTCATACTCGATCTTTCTATCAGAGTTTTGAGGCCTAGTGGGAAGTACTTCACACAGGTAATATTTTATTGTTTTTCTTTCTATGTAAATCTAAACATTTTGCTTTTTTTTAAAAGAAAAACACATTTTATTTTCTGCAGGGGAACTGTGTAAATCTGACGGATGCTCTCACTGAATATGAAAAGCTGTTGGGAAGACTTTCATGCAAAGTGGACTTTTCCAAGGAGGTGATCTGTGTGCCCTCTTATATGGAGCTGTATCCTTTTTAAACTTCTTACAGTTTTACCTGTGCCAATCAAACGCTGAAGCATAAACATTTGGTCTAGGTTGCTGAATTTACTTTACTGAAGCATGATACTTTTAAAATGTTATTAAGTCTTCAAACTTCAGCTTTAAATGTTGCGTATTTCTGCCATTGTTGGTTGACAGAAGCACCTTTATCCAAAGCAACCTACATTGCATTATACTGTACATTTATTCTACGTATATGCAATTCCTGGGATTCAACCCATGCCATACAGGAAAGCTTTCCATTGACCTACAGTTTAATTCTAGGTTAATTCATACATATTAAAATTAACAAATGGATATTTTTTTAGTTAATTGATTTCAAATGATTTCAAGAAACAGAAGGTCATGTTTCATTTTCTTGGGCATTAGTAAACTGAAATAACAATTATAATCCAACACTTCTTTCTATTATTCAACCATGCCAGCAGGTGTCAGTATAATTCCAATAATATTCTGAATGGTGAACAGGTTATTCTTAAAACAATTTAGTTTTGATTATCTATACCTTAAAAGTATGTAAGTCAGTTTTAAGCAGGCTTCATTTACAGTTTTGGCCACCATTTCAAAATTGAAAGGATACTAGTATGAAACATATATACTCACATAAACATTCAAGTATTTTTCTTTTGCATAAGTGAACTGTTCCTTAACATGTTGTCACAGGTGGGTGTTTTACACCATCTGGAAGAAGTAATGTCTCTTCCTCTGTCACTCTCTTCTCCGAGTCCTGCCGAAATGTGAAGAACTCTCCTTAACCCTCTGATGCACTTAGGGGAGACATGCACAAATCTCTCCAAGCACTGTTTCAGTTTCTACTGTCTGTTCACGTCCAGAAATGAGCAGCCTTTTTATTTTTTGACAAGGCTTTTTGAATTTGTGTTTAAAGTTAGAGATCATAATGTTGTTTGTTTTTACCAGTGTTGGGTTGATGTTGCTTGTGTGTTGCCCTCTAGGTTGTGTGCTGTAATGCAGTGTGTGAGTAGACACTGCTCATGATAATGAAGCCTGGAGGCATCAGAACACATTTCTGATTCCTGCTTTTGAGAATGGGCTGTTTATTTGGTTCATCGCAGCAGAGACTAAGCAATTTTTTGGGGTTCTGATTTTGCAATGCTCTTCGTGTTTAGCTCCACTGATTTTTGGCCTTCGTGTTTGAATTTGTCTGCATCGATTTGTAATTGTGGCTTCAGTGTGATTTAATCCATGGTGCTTCACAAAGAGTTTAATGACAGTGTTGTATTCTAGGATTGCATTGGATTGTCAATCAAAGCAGAAGCGCCAACATCTGTCTTAAAAGGGAAAAATGTTCCTGCTGTTGCAATTTTCATTTTTGGTTTTTCTTTTTAGCTGTGAATGTTTCATTTTTATAATAACTAGGTTCAAAGTAGGTTTCCCTGCTTGATGTTGTTTCTGCCTTGATTTTTTTCTAATACAAAACAAGTTTTTACTGAATGTAGGCCACATAGATTGAACTCTTTTTATCCATGAGGTGCTTCATAGACATTATTTATTTGTTTTTATTTCATCACATACCATTGATCCTGCCCTGAAAAATAATTTTTTGTTACGGAGAGTGATAATCATCTATTAAACCAAGCGAGGGGAAAAAGTGTTGTTTTTGTCTTTGCATTTTTTTCTTGGTTTTGTGCTTACAAAATACTCGCAGGAAAAAAGGCGGTTTTTATGTTTTTAATAAGTTTTATAAATTAGTATATATATTTATAATATCAATACAATCTTAAGATCATGATTTTAAATAAAATCATTCAAAAATAAGCAAAAGTAAACTCATTGTAATAGAAAAGTTAATAAAAACACAAATGGGTTTGCATAGCAAATAGAAATTGCTAAAAGCGTTTATTTATTTATTTTTGAAAACCCATTAATCTTCATATAAATGTGATATTTTTTTAAGTTTAGAACTATAACTATGTGTTATAATATACAATATTGTAAAAAATGAAAAATATATTTTTATTAATTTATTGGTAGTTTTTTTCAATGTTTATATATAAACAACGTAGCATAAATTAAAATATATTTTTTTATTATTATTATTATTATTTAAAAGAAGTGAATCTAAAATGTAAAAAAATTAAACGCTGACTGAATTTATGCATTACTTTTTGTTTTGGGATTAAATTGAACAATATTAAAGTATTAAAAAACACAAGGCTAAACAAACGAATTATACATCAAGTACAGTATATAAATTCAACTAAAAACATGTTAAAATCATTTTAGTTGCTTTTCTATTTTAAAAAGGTTTGATGCAAGAAATACAACCTTTTAAAAATACAAGAAAGTATGTTGTTAAAATGTACACAAATGTATGTAAAATTCCCACATACAAAATGTGTAATTCACAACAGAACAAACATCAAACTTTTATTAATTTATTCTTTTTTTATTGCTGAAACCAAGAACATACAAAACAGTATAAAGTACAAAATAATCAAGTTAACAAAATAACTTGATTATTATTAAAAATACAAAATAACTTGATTATTATTAAAAATACAAAATAACTTGATTATTGTTAAAAATACAAAATAACTTGATTATTATTAAAAATACAAAATAACTTGATTATTATTAAAAATACAAAATAACTTGATTATTGTTAAAAATACAAAACAACTTGATTATTGTTAAAAATACAAAATAACTTGATTATTGTTAAAAATACAAAACAACTTGATTATTATTAAAAGTACAAAATAACTTGATTATTAAAAATACAAAATAACTTGATTATTATTAAAAATACAAAATAACTTGATTATTGTTAAAAATACAAAATAACTTGATTATTATTAAAAATACAAAATAACTTGATTATTATTAAAAATACAAAATAACTTGATTATTATTAAAAATACAAAATAACTTGATTATTATTAAAAATACAAAATAACTTGATTATTATTAAAAATACAAAATAACTTGATTATTATTAAAAATACAAAATAACTTGATTATTATTAAAAATACAAAATAACTTGATTATTATTAAAAATACAAAATAACTTGATTATTGTTAAAAATACAAAATAACTTGATCATTGTTAAAAATACAAAATAACTTGATCATTGTTAAAAATACAAAATAACTTGATCATTGTTAAAAATACAAAATAACTTGATCATTGTTAAAAATACAAAATAACTTGATCATTGTTAAAAATACAAAATAACTTGATCATTGTTAAAAATACAAAACAACTTGATTATTGTTAAAAATACAAAACAACTTGATTATTGTTAAAAATACAAAATAACTTGATCATTATTAAAAATACAAAATAACTTGATTATTGTTAAAAATACAAAATAACTTGATCATTATTAAAAATACAAAATAACTTGATTATTATTAAAAATACAAAATAACTTGATTATTGTTAAAAATACAAAATAACTTGATTATTATTAAAAATACAAAATAACTTGATTATTGTTAAAAATACAAAATAACTTGATTATTATTAAAAATACAAACTAACTTGATTATTATTAAAAATACAAAATAACTTGATCATTATTAAAAATACAAAATAACTTGATTATTATTAAAAATACAAAATAACTTGATTATTATTAAAAATACAAAATAACTTGATTATTAAAAATACAAAATAACTTGATTATTATTAAAAATACAAAATAACTTGATTATTATTAAAAATACAAAATAACTTGATTATTGTTAAAAATACAAAACAACTTGATTATTGTTAAAAATACAAAATAACTTGATTATTATTAAAAATACAAAATAACTTGATTATTATTAAAAATACAAAATAACTTGATTATTGTTAAAAATACAAAACAACTTGATTATTGTTAAAAATACAAAATAACTTGATTATTGTTAAAAATACAAAACAACTTGATTATTATTAAAAATACAAAATAACTTGATTATTATTAAAAATACAAAATAACTTGATCATTATTAAAAATACAAAATAACTTGATTATTATTAAAAATACAAAATAACTTGATTATTGTTAAAAATACAAAATAACTTGATTATTATTAAAAATACAAAATAACTTGATTATTATTAAAAATACAAAATTATAAATCAATAACAAGAAAACCAGTACAAAAATATACCTTAAAATAAAAATAATGATTTTAATAAAAATGAACGAATGCAGTAAACGTCACTCAATCCAGCATCTTTTAGATTGCATTACGTCATATTTTAGGCCGGTTTACGTGCGCGCTGTAGCAAGCCTGGGGCTTTCTGTGACTTGTAGTTGTTTCCCCCAGCAACAGCGTTCTATCTATATCTCACACGACTACATTTCCCACAATGCACTCGGTGCAAAGTACTGGTGGGCGGAGACTATCCGTACAAACGTAGATGTTTGTACCTGTCCGCTGAACTCTGCTACATTCGTCGTTCAGTTGTTAAGTGTGCGCCTGTATTTGTCACAGAGAAGGACTCGTATGGTGCACAGAGGAGCAGACGCTTTAACACGAAAGGGTTTCGCTTTCTTCACAACATGGAGAAACAGTTGCATTTAAATCTGCTAGCCTCCAAACCCCCGATGGCAGGACCGCAGTCTGGATCTAAAATAAGAATGGGGTGAGTTTACACTTTCATCACATGCTTGTCATACTGTCAAGTATTCTATGATGGCTTGATGATGCTTGTCTCGAATTGCATGTTTCTAACTCTGTATTGTGTTCTAAACTAGGTAAACCAGCTGGTTAATGTCTGGTTAAGGACTGTAATCCAACTGTCTAGTACTCAGATCTCCTCCCTTGTGTTGGTTGTCATGCCAACAGTCATCACGACTCACTATAGCAGTCGAGTTCATCCACTGATGCTCACCTAACCTGAGCTGGAGATCACTTTGGTGTAAACTGTGACTCAATGACATGTTTTGACACTTTAGAGTGCACTAGATGCCCCCTGGTCTCTATTATGGAAAGACATTATAAGCCATTTACTTTTTTACCCTTTAAACCCATAAGGACAATTCCAGTGTGATGGATGTGATGTACAAAGACTCTTAGAATATAATCGTGACCTGTAAACTGGATTAACTGTTTATAGGATACAAAATCCTTGTTGATGGTGTTTAATCATCAATATAAATCTGTTTTTGTGTATAAACATGCGTTAGGATGTGACAAAAGTGACACGGATGTTGGAGACAACAAACTTTTTAAGATTAAGTGAAGTTTAAAGTAAAAGAGACGTTACATACAGCCAAGTGTAGAGACCCATACTCTTTGTGCTCTGCATTTAACCCACCCAAATTGCACAAACACAGCATCAAACACACCAACTGTGAACACACACAAGGAGCAGTGAACACACACACAACTGTGAACACACACCAGGAGCAGTGAACACACACACAACTGTGAACACACACCAGGAGCAGTGAACACACACAAGGAGCAGTGAACACACACACACAAGGAGCAGTGAACACACACACAACTGTGAACACACACAAGGAGCAGTGAACACACACACAACTGTGAACACACACAAGGAGCAGTGAACACACACACAACTGTGAACACACACAAGGAGCAGTGAACACACACACAACTGTGAACACACACAAGGAGCAGTGAACACACCAACTGTGAACACACACAAGGAGCAGTGAACACACACACAACTGTGAACACACTAGGAGCAGTGAACACACTAGGAGCAGTGAACACACACACAACTGTGAACACACACCAGGAGCAGTGAACACACACACAACTGTGAACACACACACAAGGAGCAGTGAACACACACAAGGAGCAGTGAACACACACACAACTGTGAACACACACCAGGAGCAGTGAACACACACACACACACACACAACTGTGAACACACACAAGGAGCAGTGAACACACACACAACTGTGAACACACACCAGGAGCAGTGAACACACACACAACTGTGAACACACACCAGGAGCAGTGAACACACACACAACTCTGAACACACACAAGGAGCAGTGACCACACACACAACTGTGAACACACACTAGGAGCAGTGAACACACACACAACTGTGAACACACACAAGGAGCAGTGAACTCACACACAACTGTGAACACACACCAGGAGCAGTGAACACACACACAACTGTGAACACACACCAGGAGCAGTGAACACACACACAACTGTGAACACACACCAGGAGCAGTGAACACACACACAACTTTGAACACACACAAGGAGCAGTGACCACACACACAACTGTGAACACACACCAGGAGCAGTGAACACACACACACAACTGTGAACACACACAAGGAGCAGTGAACACACACACAACTCTGAACACACACAAGGAGCAGTGACCACACACACAACTGTGAACACACACAAGGAGCAGTGAACACGCACACAACTGTGAACACACACCAGGAGCAGTGAACACACACACAACTGTGAACACACACAAGGAGCAGTGAACACACACACAACTGTGAACACACACAAGGAGCAGTGAACACACACACAACTGTGAACACACACAAGGAGCAGTGAACACACCAACTGTGAACACACACAAGGAGCAGTGAACACACACACAACTGTGAACACACTAGGAGCAGTGAACACACTAGGAGCAGTGAACACACACACAACTGTGAACACACACCAGGAGCAGTGAACACACACACAACTGTGAACACACACACAAGGAGCAGTGAACACACACAAGGAGCAGTGAACACACACACAACTGTGAACACACACCAGGAGCAGTGAACACACACACACACACACACAACTGTGAACACACACAAGGAGCAGTGAACACACACACAACTGTGAACACACACCAGGAGCAGTGAACACACACACAACTGTGAACACACACCAGGAGCAGTGAACACACACACAACTCTGAACACACACAAGGAGCAGTGACCACACACACAACTGTGAACACACACTAGGAGCAGTGAACACACACACAACTGTGAACACACACAAGGAGCAGTGAACTCACACACAACTGTGAACACACACCAGGAGCAGTGAACACACACACAACTGTGAACACACACCAGGAGCAGTGAACACACACACAACTGTGAACACACACCAGGAGCAGTGAACACACACACAACTTTGAACACACACAAGGAGCAGTGACCACACACACAACTGTGAACACACACCAGGAGCAGTGAACACACACACACAACTGTGAACACACACAAGGAGCAGTGAACACACACACAACTCTGAACACACACAAGGAGCAGTGACCACACACACAACTGTGAACACACACAAGGAGCAGTGAACACGCACACAACTGTGAACACACACCAGGAGCAGTGAACACACACACAACTGTGAACACACACCAGGAGCAGTGAACACACACACAACTGTGAACACACACCAGGAGCAGTGAACACACACACAACTGTGAACACACACAAGGAGCAGTGACCACACACACAACTGTGAACACACACCAGGAGCAGTGAACACACACACAACTGTGAACACACACAAGGAGCAGTGAACACACACAAGGAGCAGTGAACACACACACAACTGTGAACACACACCAGGAGCAGTGAACACACACACAACTGTGAACACACACCAGGAGCAGTGAACACACACACAACTCTGAACACACACAAGGAGCAGTGACCACACACACAAGGAGCAGTGAACACACACAAGGAGCAGTGAACACACACACAACTGTGAACACACACAAGGAGCAGTGAACACACACACAACTGTGAACACACACAAGGAGCAGTGAACACACACAAGGAGCAGTGAACACACATACAACTGTGAACACACACAAGGAGCAGTGAACACACACACAACTGTGAACACACACCAGGAGCAGTGAACACACACACAACTGTGAACACACTCCAGGAGCAGTGAACACACACACACAACAGTGAACACACTCCAGGAGCAGTGAACACACACACACAACAGTGAACACACACCAGGAGCAGTGAACACACACACAACTGTGAACACACACAAGGAGCAGTGAACACACACACAACTGTGAACACACACAAGGAGCAGTGAACACACACAAGGAGCAGTGAACACACACACAACTGTGAACACACACAAGGAGCAGTGGACACACACACAACTGTGAACACACACCAGGAGCAGTGAACACACACACAACTGTGAACACACACAAGGAGCAGTGAACACACACACACAACTGTGAACACACACAAGGAGCAGTGAACACACACACAACTGTGAACACACACCAGGAGCAGTGAACACACACACAACTGTGAACACACACAACTCTGAACACACACAAGGAGCAGTGAACACACACTAGGAGCAGTGAACACACACACAACTGTGAACACACACCAGGAGCAGTGAACACACACACAACTGTGAACACACAAAAGGAGCAGTGAACACACACACAACCAGATCAGTTGGCCGACATTTATGCTGCTGCGCCCGAGGAGCAGTTGGGGGTTTGGTGCCTTGCTCAAGGGCACCTAAGTCCTGATAATGCCAGCCTGTGACTGAACATGCAACCGCTAGGGTTAAGAGTCACATTTTGCTACCACTAGGCAATGAATTTCCCAAATATATGTGAATTAAAATGTACAAACCAGAATTCACAATATCCAACAAATGTCTTTATAGAACATAATATAATTACTATATTTTTTACGTGTCTGTCTGTGAACAAAATGTAGCGTTATGGACGTGACAATCCTGAAAACATCCCTTACTTGTCCATGTAAAAGAATGCACTAAAAATATAAATAATGCTACAAAAACTTAAAGAGAGACATAACATAAGTATACTATTTGAACCACTGACTGTTGACATCTATGCTGTAAAAATACTGAAACCCTTTGATAAAACTTTATATTTTCATGGCAAGTTTGATATTTTCACATAATTGCACACGAAATGTGTGTTGTTATATTAGTGTGTTAAATGTTATTCCCATAGGATTTATATTTGTCTATTGGTTCCCATCAGACAGGTAACATGCCTCCATAAGACCTCAATACATAAACAGTAGTACCTCACAATAAAGTTTTCGTAATCATCCTGTAGCTTCAATGTATTTAAAGGAAACATATGGAACATTGATATATAGGGGTAACGCTTGGTAGGGGTATGGGACAGGAAAGTTTAGCCAAAAAACTTTTTATTTCTTTATTTTTTTGCTTGTCATCAGAAATCTACAGGCCCTTTAATTGGCAGATTTGCTCCTGAAATTGGGTTGGGGTCAGAAAAGTGTTTATGTTTTCACTTTAAACCAAATATACTCAAGGTCAATTTTTGTATTTTGTTATCTCTTCTTTACGTAGACCTGGAAGAAAACGAGATTTCACCCCCCTCTCCTGGAGTCAGTACTTTGAAACCATTGAGGATGTGGAGGTGGAAAATGACAACAGCAAAGACATATCCTTAAAAGAACTCTTATTAATAGTTGCATAATATTCATGTTCTGTTATATTATATGTCGCGTTTCAAAAGTTTCTGCAATCCTTCCTTTACTCCTCTGTACACATTCAGAATCTATAGCAGTGGAGCTAATGGTCCTGTTCTGCTCTTGCTCCATGGAGGAGGTCATTCTGCACTTTCCTGGGCGGTCTTTACTGTAAGTGTCCAACATGTCCTATAACAAGACCTAACTGTCTGATCTACTCATTAATTATATTCATATATTGTCTAATTCTTGCATTCTAGTCTGTCATATGCAGCAGGATTAACTGCAGAGTTGTCGCTATGGACCTCAGAGGACATGGTAAGGACTTTTATAGTCTATGTTTCTTTTATTATCATTTGAAAATCAATTATGACAATTAAACCAGATATGAATGACCCTTGGTATAAGTCTATAATGTTGTCCAAAACATTCAGGTGATACTAAAGTAAGAAACCCTGATGACCTCTCTGCTGAGACAATGGCAAAGTAAGTTCATATTCATCAGGATTTCTTTACAATGAAGTATTTGTAGATTTTAATTTGACCTTCCCTTAGGGATATTGGAAAAGTGGTGGAGGTGCTTTATGGTGAAAACCCCCCTCCTATCATGATTATTGGTCACAGTATGGGTGGAGCAATAGCGGTTCACACAGCCGCAGCCAATCACGTGCCATCACTCCTTGGTCTTTGTGTAATTGATGTTGTTGAAGGTAAGTTTTCTGTCCTTACCATCATTCAACTTTATTTGTAGGGTCAACAAGATCATCACAAATAGAAAAGAGTGCACTGTGCTATTTATGTGACCCTGCCTGTGAAAACCAGGCAAATGTGGGAATAACTAAATCTAAGAAAACGAGCATTAAAGTCTGATTTAATCTAGTAATTTCACTTTGTTTTCAAGCTTTGACATAGTCTTTTACAGACAATATTTAAGATATAAATGTATATTTTTGAACAATGTTTTTACACTGGGTAAAATGATTTTATATATAAAAAAGTAAATCACAAAAAACTACTTTAGCTGTGTTTTCACGGGCAAGCTAACATTATTGTGAGTGTAATGTATATCATAACCTAATGATTATTGACAATAGGATCCTATTGTAATATATTTTCAGGTACAGCAATGGATGCCTTGAATAGCATGCAGAACTTTTTGAGGAGTCGACCCAAAACATTTAAATCTGTAGAAAACGCCATTGAATGGAGGTATGTATTATTTCAATTATGTTTATATTTATATTGCATACTAATTTATATCTGGCTTTACTCAAACGTAACTATTTTTAAGTAGTAAATAAATCAACAAATATCAATATTAAAAATTAGTGGTTAGTATTTATCCGTTTGACATTAAACGTGAATCTGTTCCGCAAAACACAAAAATACATTATTAATTGAAATATATAGATATATACTACAATAGATGTTGGAAAACAGTCATTTCTATTGTATGGAGACACAATTGCAACAAGTCAATAAGGACAAACATTTTATAGTGATCAATAAATTCTGAATATCTCTCTTTCACACCAGTGTAAAAAGTGGTCAAATCAGGAATATTGAGTCTGCACGGGTGTCCATGGTTGGACAGGTGAAAAAGTAAGTCTTTATGTGGATCCCTTAACTAGCTCTTAAACAGCCATATACATATATATGTTGCATTGAACAGTTGTATTTCATTAATCCCTGATGTGTTTGGATGTTTAGATGTGAGGAGCCCTTGAGCAGTCCGGGCATTTCTAAAGGCGTAAGTGAAGGAATTATTGAAGAGGAGGAGGAGGAGGAGGAAGATGGGGGCGAATCCAACCACAAAAGAAAGAAAGAAGATGACCAAGAGGTAATCCCCTTATTTAACACTAATAAAGAACTTCACTTAATTTTTTTGTAAGCATTTCCATTTGCATTGCAGATAAAGAAAGAATGTCTATACACCTGGCGAATTGAACTCTCAAAAACTGAGAAGTATTGGGAGGGCTGGTTCAAAGGACTGTCTTCTCTCTTTCTCACCTGTCCTGTGCCAAAACTTCTTCTGCTGGCCGGTAAAATAGCTGAAATCTTTATTTTATACAATAGCACATTGAAAATGTCTCATGTGTTTGTCTCCCTCAGGCGTTGACCGGCTTGATAAAGATCTTACTATAGGGCAAATGCAGGGTAAGACTTGTGAGTGTTGTCTTTTTATCAGTCTAGCCTACATCTCTAGCAGTTGCTTATATCATTTTGGGCATTTTTTTGTAATAGGAAAGTTCCAGATGCAGGTTCTTCCACAATGTGGTCATGCTGTTCACGAAGATGCCCCTGAAAAAGTATGGCTTTCATGTATTATAATGTACTGTCATATAAAGATTATCAGTGCTTAAAATAATCTTTTTTTTAATTACAGGTAGCTGATGCTCTAGCCACCTTCATGGTCCGTCACAAGTTCACTGAATTTAAGGAGGACTTTCCCTGGTGAGAATTCTTCTTTTGATAAGCTTACATGTAAGATAAATAGTTGTGGTTAATGTGTATAAATAAATGGGCCTTTGTGTCTTCACAGACAGCGTAGGGTGTCTTCATCGTAGTCTTCATTGAGTTGTCATGTCATCCTCTCTGCCCTCTTTCTCTTCACCAGGGATTACAGTACAACCATGACGATGCCTCTGCTGCAAAATCATTCTTCATAAGTACTTCATTCTTAAATTATGTTCAGTTTTGTATCACTTTATGTATATTTGCTGTAGTCACCATTATAAGAAACTTATATTCATAAAACAATAATTTACAAATGTTATGTACATTTACATGTTTATTTTCCCTTAAGTGAATTTCTTTTGATGCCTTGCTTGTTTGTTGATGTACTTACGATGATTGCATTGTGCTTAAAATGTTGGTCACTGCAGATTTCCAGAGAACTATTAAAAAGAGGTTTAAGGATTCGGTGTACGTTCATCCAGTAATGTACAGTATATCACAGTCTTCTCTGCTAATCTTTCATTTACAAACCTTTAAGTCTTTAAACACAATTCAGGTGCATTATAAATCCCCAGATAAGTTCTTTCCAGCATGTTGCTGCATGTGCTATAAAAATATACCCCATATATGAGAACATTGTATCATGTATACATGGTATATACATAATGCTTAAGTTTGCAACATTTAGTTGAAACAAACACAGCTCTGAGATTAATAAACACTAGAAAACTGCTAAATAAAGCAGTTACAAAGATTTACATTTGCAGTATTTTAAAAGGACATTATAGGAGAAAACATGCGTCTAATGTAAATTTGAACACAAGTTAGAATAGAAAAAAGTTTCTTTTAAAGGTCATCACTAGTATTTTCTTTAATATCACATCATCAACATTTCTATAAAATAAATCTAAAAATATATTCAGTTCAGAAAATATAATTTATACAATCTGACTACCTATTTAAAATTACAATGTGCTTTTCATCTTTTGTTCTTTTAATCGCTCCAGACAAATTAATGTACATTAACATGGGGAATTATTTTGCCCGGACGATAACAGAAGTAATATTTAAACAGGGGTCTCAAGGCATCATCTCTCAAACCATAGATTAGAGGGCTCAGACAACGCGGCAGAATAAGAACAATGAGATAATTCAGATACCTTACAATAACAAAGACAGAACTGCTGCTTCCTGACACCATGTATAGTGCTTTCTCTATTGTAGCGTAAAGAAAAGAGCAGAGACACAGACCCAGCTGAATCAGATGCAATAGTACAGTTTTCAAGGCTTTCTTAGCTGAATCTTTATCAGAGGAGACAGATCTGGCTGTTATCATAATCTTAATATAAGTAAAAACAATAACCACAGCTACAGACACAAAATACAGAACATCAAACCCTTGACATTTATCCATCTGCCATTTGGCTATATACAGTTTCTCTTGTGTGCACAATGTAAGGGCAGATAAATAATTAGGGTGGACAATTAATGCATAAATAAAATCTACAACAATATTTTGACTGGTTAGGATCCAAATGATTCCCAAAGCAATGCCGGTCCTTTTTGGCGTAGCAATGTCACAGTGCCTGAGAGGAAAGCAGATGGCCACATACCGCTCCAGAGACATCACGGCTAGTATTAAAGGAGTATTACGGAAAGTGCAATAGGAGATGTAGACTAAAAGAGTGCACAAGGCTTTGGAGATTTGCAGGTGCATAGTACCCACAATATAAATGATGGCTGTGAGTAACAAAAGTACGGTGTCATTTATAAGCATGTGAACAAATAAAATGTAACGTGGACTTTCGAAGAAAACAGATTTACTACCCAGAGCAAAGAGCATGATACAGTTTATAAAGATGAAGAACAGGGACATCAGCACAGGCACTGCAATTCTAGTAGTGCCAACAGCATCAAACACTACTGTATAAAATTGCTGATGAATAAAAGACACATCGGCGGCTGTGCCGTTGAGTTCCGCCATAAGCTGAAAGAGAAAACAAATCTGTTTAGAATAGTGAAGTCAGGCAAGTTCAGTGAAATAATAAATAGTTTGATCTTGGAACAGACCTCCTACACAAATGTGTTTCCTATATGCAATGAAAAAACATCAGAGATGAACCTCCTATCTGCTTCCAGCTGCAGATTGCTTTAACAGAAAGACAAGACTTTTTATAGCTTATTCAATGAGAGAGAGAGAGAGAGAGAGAGAGAGAGGGAGAGAGAGAGAGAGAGAGAGAGAGAGAGAGAGACCAGAGAGAGAGAGAGAGAGAGAGAGAGAGACCAGAGAGAGACCAGAGAGAGAGACCAGAGAGAGAGAGAGAGAGGGAGAGGGAGAGAGAGAGAGAGAGAGAGAGAGAGAGGGAGAGGGAGAGGGAGAGGGAGAGGGAGAGGGAGAGGGAGATGGAGAGGGAGAGGGAGAGGGAGAGGGAGAGGGAGAGAGAGAGAGAGAGAGAGAGAGAGAGGGAGAGAGAGAGGGGGGGGGGGGACTTGAGGACATGAAATTTATATTTTTATTGCAGATTGTTGTTAAGTAACCTTAACCTGCCTTGTATTTAAAGATACAATGAAAACATTATTTGTTTACATTTATTTGTTTACAAATCGCTATTTTCAATGTTTAATAAACAGTGATTGTTTACTTTGTTTTTGAGGAACACTGTCAGGAAAATTGGACAAAACAGTACCTTTTGGTTATTGGTGAAGATTCCCTTAATGAAGTTGGGATAAGGGCATCACTTCAAAAAAGTCCATGTTCCCAGGCATAGAGACAGTTTTTATTATACCCATGTTCAATGTAATTAACTAGAAGGCCGTTCTAACAGTGCATGTGCTAACAACTGCAACCACGTCCATGCCAGAATCTATTACCAGATCCCTGTTCAACTGCTGTTCCCTGGCCGTTCTGGACACGACAATCTCTTTATTTTATAGTTTGCATTGTTTTATCAGTGTTCAGTGTTTAGAGAATATTATTGTCATGATAAGCTACACGACTGTGCATACACAACTGACAGCTACAGGTAAATACAAATACAGTGTTTTAAAAGGAACATAATATACAAAGTAATGCCACATAGTAACATATACATCTTTCCAATTCTTGTAACTAACCTTGTTTATCATTTATTTTATGAGTATTTTTTAGAAATATTTATGTATAGTAGGGGTTTTTGGCATACAGTAACAGCTCTATTCAATGAACAAAAAATAAAATAAATGTATGAAAATTAACATAGACAGACATATACGTAAATCAAAAGTAATGCTTATGTGTCTATATTACGTACCCACATAACAATAGTAAAATATCTTTGTAGTGAATTGAAATATCTTCCTATCTCCAAGAAACTTGCACTGAAAGTTGTGGGTTAGATTCCTTGTTAGTTGATTTGGATTAAAACAACTGTCTAATGCACAAATTAAAATAAAAGTCAGGTCATAAACATTAACTAACATTAATAGGTCAAGGAGAAAAAAGAATTTATGAGATATTAAAAGTCTAAATACTTTGCCTATATTTTGCTTAAAAAAATAACATTCAAAATAATCACATGTATTTACACACTTTGATCATATTTTAACTATAAAATAGACCAGAATTAGATATAATCTGATAACATATAATTATATAACTGGTTTTCACTTCAGAGAAATTAATGTATATTAACAAATGGTTTAACTTTACCTGTACGAAAACAAAGAAAATATTTGAATAAAGGCCACAAAGCTTCATCTCTCATGCCATAGATCAGAGGGCTCAGGCAGCGTGGAAGAATGAGAACAATAAGAAAATTCAGATATTAAAAAATAAACCAAGGCCAGAAATTAACAACTAATGAACGAAAATCAAGTAAAGGCATATTAGCAACACAAAAGTGAATACAAACGAGTTACATATGTAACAGTTCAGAACATGCAAAGGAACAAACAAATGAAATGGTTGAGGACAATAAGTTCAATGTTTTCAGACAGACAAGTTTAAGGTTAAATGTTCAAAATGAAGATATAACAACGAATAATAATAGAAAGAATAATAAATATATTATAATTATGAATAATAAAATCATATTTGACTTTGAAACAAGAACGCGATTGATTAAAACATGAACCATAATGATTACAGAATATTATTTTTATAGTATTGTGCAGATAAATGTGTTGCTTGGTTTCACTCCAGAGAAGTTAATGTATATTAACAGATGGTTTTACTTTACCTGTACGAAAACAGAGAAAATATTTGAATAAAGGCCACAAAGCTTCATCTCTCATGCCATAGATCAGAGGGCTCAGGCAGCGTGGAAGAATAAGAACAATAAGAAAATTCAGATATCTGAGGTTAATGAAGAGAGGCGTATTATTCCCTGACATCATATACAATGTTCTCTCTATTGTTGCATAAAGAAAAGAGCAGAGACACAGACCCAGCTGAATCAGATGCAATAGTACAGTTTTCAGGGCTTTCTTAGCTGAATCTTTGTCAGAGGCAACAGATCTGGCTGTTATCATAATCTTAATATAAGTAAAAATAATAACTACAGCTACAGAGACAAAATAAAGAACATCAAACCCTTGATGTTTATCCATTTGCCATTTGGCTATATACAGTTTCTCTAAGCTGCAAAATGAGACTTCTGATAAATAATTGGGGTTTACAATTAATGCTATGATAATGTCTATTGTAATATTTATACAGCTAAGCATCCAGATGATTCCTAAAGCAATGCCGGTCCTTTTTCGTGTGGCAATGTCACAGTGCCTAAGAGGAAAGCAGATGGCCACATACCGCTCCAGAGACATCACAGCTAGTGTCAGAGGAGCATTACGAAAAGTGCAGTATGAGATGAACACTAAAAGGGTGCACACGGCTTTGGAGACATTGAGGAAAGAAATAGACATAATATACATAAAGTTTGTAGCTAACAAAAGTACAGAATCATTTATAAGCATGTGACCAAATAAAATGTAACGTGGAGTCTCAGTAAAGATGGACTTGCTTCCTAAAGCATAAAGCATGACACAATTGACGTAAATGAAGAACAGGGGTATTAGCACTGCCACTGCAATTTTAGTATTTGTTGAAGCATCGAAGTCTAACTTGAAGAATTGCTGGTACAAAAAAGATGCATCTGTGGCTGTGCCATTAGGTGCCCCCATAAGCTGAAAGGGAGAAAACAGAGATATACGTTCGAGAAGATCATGTAACATTTATGATAATTCCTTTGCTGGTATGTATTATAATTATAATTTTAAAGTTTAATAGCCAACAGACCTCAGGCCAACAGACCTTGTCTCGTTTCTACAGTGAAAAAATCAGATATCGACCACCCGTCAGTGCAGATCCTCTAAACAGTTCAACAGCGCTGTGCTCATAAACTTATATAGCATTTACAATGCCAACTAAAAGGAGGTAATCACAAGAGCATGGACCTAGATGGAGAATGACGCCTGCCCAGAAAAGAAGGGCATCGACGACACAAGGGAGGCACCCATAAGCGCCAACTTAATCTAAAAATAACAAATTAAACATTTAATATAAAGACCACAACGGGCACATCATAAGACCCCCTTGGGTCAAGTTTTGATTGCATGAAAATGATGTATTTCTGAGAGCAATATAGTGAATTATGCGGTCAGTTACATTTTTAAACATCATTATTTTTAGCTTAATTTCACAATGAGCCCTTGCTGTGTATTTATACTTAATCAGGGAAGCAATTTAACCTTTCAACAAAAGCATAGCATTGGGTAGTTCACGCCAAAATCTAAATCCGTCTTGATTTACTCACTCTCGAGTTGTTGCAAATATGTACAATTTTCTTTGTTTGGTTAAGAACATGGAAAGATATTTGGATGAATGCTAGTAACTGAAAAAAAGGCTCACACCAAAATGATAGATCTGATAAGTTACCTAATATCTTTTTTTACTTCAAATCTTTTTATTGGTCTTTAGTGTGACAGTACCGATTAAATAAAAATAACAAGGTGACAAAAAATATCCTCGGTCTAATAGTATTGCTGGAATTGGGCACTGCTAGGCCTCTCTTAGACTTAAGGTGTTGCAAAATTGACTTCTTAAGGTGAGCAAGTTTATTTCCCTACAGAAATGAGTACAAAATACCATCAAAGCCATTAGAGAAAGCCATTAAAGTGTTAAAAAATGTAACAAAATTAGGGCAAAACTTTGATTAATCTACAAGTTGATTTAAAATTGAATGCAAATAAAGGATTGGAATGGTTAATTAAGACCCCTAGGTAGGTGAAAGCGTCAGAAGCAATTTTAAAGGGTAAAGATGATCTGGCCAGATTTTTTGTTATATAATTAACAAAATATGTTTACTTTTTTGTAATGTTATCTTGCAGCAAGATAGTTTGTCTAATATATCCAACATTGGGGGCAGACAGGTAATAGGGGTTTGAAATATATAATAAAAGATCCTCTGCATATAACTAAAGTTTGTGACCTAATCCATGACATTTTTTCCCCTCAAAGCTGTTGTGGCTAAGAAGCCAGATAACTAAAGGTTCAGTGGCTAAATTAAAGAGTAAGGAGGACAGGGGACATGGGACAGCACTGTCGTGTCGCCTATTGAAGAGAGAAAAAAGATACCGGCACACCATTAGTGTGTACAGATGCTATAGGGGAACAATAAAGAAGTCAAACCCAGGAAATAAAGCTAGAATTGAACCCAAACTTTTCTGGAAATGAAAAAACAAATAACCCCATTCTTCCCCTTTGAAGGCGTTCTAAGCAAAGGTGAAAAGAAAAGTTGAACGTTTCTGGGTATTAAATAACCTGGGGTGAAGCGTGGCTGATCATGAAGAACTAAAGTAGGAAGAACACATTCAAGGCGAAAACAAACTGTTAGACAGAACTTTGAAGACCACATTTGACGTCGATATTTGTTTATTACTGTACGAGGTGGGATCTCTATCCTTCTTAAGGAGCAAAGAAATATTAACCTCAATGTAGGGGTAAGGCGGCCTGTTATAAAGAAATCAATAAGATATGTTTTATAGAAAAGAACAGTGAAGCCACGAGGGCCTGGGGACTTACCAGAATGCATAGATGTAATTACCACTGATACAACTTTTTCTTTTATTGGGCCCCTAACTCCTTATCTTATTTAACGTCAATCTTAGGATTAGTCGAAGGAATTCCAGAAGTGTATAGGTGGTAAAACTAATTTAACAATAGCAAATTCATTTTTGTTGCCTAATAACTTTTTAACATTAATTACAATAATCCTAAAACTCTTTGTCAGGCTTGTATGACAACTCATTTCAGGTTTTAGATTTTATGAACCCACATTTTAGAATTAAAATTTTCACCAAATGCAAAAATTATCTATAGGCTCCCCAATATGTAATAATGCGTGATAATTAAATGAATATTATGTCGAAATAAGTGATCATGTCACCACATTAATTGATCAAAATATTGAAAGTCATCCACAATTACAAAGAATGCTAAGATTTTCATGTCTTACACATCGTGGTTCGAAGGGCTCCTGCATAGAGTTAGGGGGAAACAATGTATACCAGCAAATCTTAACTTATCAACAATATTGTTTTACTGCTTGGGGAAAGAATAGCTTGGGAACCTTTGACTTAAGTCTGTCATTAATTGGCCCCTGACTGCCTTATTAAGACTTTTACATGAATAATTTATTATCCATCTGTCTATCAAGTATATTATGTTTACGAAAACAGAAAATTCCCATGACATTAACTCATATGTATTTGGTCATGATGTACTAAATAAATTGTAGTATTGACTAGTATATAATTCTGTAATGGTAGTCAAAATGATGCACATTGTTTTCATAAATTCTTTATTATATCTTCTGTTGTGTGTAACAATAATACATACTGTATAATAAAGAAACATCCGAAGGCAGAGTAATTCATAACACTTTTTTTATTTTCAAATAATAAACAAGGTACACAAAATAAAATATTGTGTGGTGCAACATAAATTCTCAATGTGTTAGGTCACAATTATAGAATTTTCGGAGAGTCTAACTAAATAGCAAGAAGCAGCGGCTCCAAGAAACGCCAAATCCCAGCATCATTTGCACTATGATTATCTCCAGACCTCCGACTCATACTCTGAGTTTTTAAAACTATGGTTTGCCATGCTTCTTTGTGAAGTCTTGTTCTTGCCATGGCTGACATTACTGAGCGTTCTTGTAACCTGGACGGTAGACTCGGGCTCTTCATTGCTTGCCGCCTGTCTTGACCCTTGCCTGTTACCTGTGTATGTCAGCTGCTTACCTCATACTCGACTTGTTTAGTGAATAACTGTTTCAACAAAACTGCATTTAGATCCCAACCTCTCCATCTCTGGACCTCTATCGTAACAGTTAGTCTTGCAAGAATGCTAACCTTTTTTTCAGTTCAAGTAAAGACTTGACTCTTTTAAACATCTTAACACCCGATCTCTATATCCTGATAATACAGAACAATAATCACAAG
This sequence comes from Triplophysa yarkandensis, assembly GCA_033220385.1. Classification (NCBI taxonomy): domain Eukaryota; kingdom Metazoa; phylum Chordata; class Actinopteri; order Cypriniformes; family Nemacheilidae; genus Triplophysa; species Triplophysa yarkandensis. The sequence continues at coordinate 17,863,752 of CM065666.1, forward strand.
TCTCTTTCGAGATTTCTCTTACCAAAATTACATAACATTGTTAAATGTAACCACACTCCCTTCTTTCACTTATAAGAGCAAAGCGTGTTGGAAAGTCAATTCTCAAAATTGTTTGTTGAGAATATGATTTACATTGTCTCAACACAAATGGATTAGGTAAAGATCCATAAATCTTTTAACTCTGAAGGTCAACTGAGAAAACATTTAAATGATGATATATCTTAAGTAACAAGCTTTCAAACGAATAATATATACAATATTGATCACATAAAATTAACTTAGTAACCTCATAGTGGCACTTTTCCGCCCAATGTTATCTCAGCTTCATTGTCTCCTCCATTCTTTGTAAGTTGCTTTGGATAAAAGCGTCTGCTAAATCCCTTAATGTTAATGTAAATATTACCTTTAACATAAATATTATTTAAGTGTATTAGTTATAGAATGTTTGTACCTTCTGGTCATTAAAGTATGTT
>CM065666.1:17869224-17874224 GCA_033220385.1 Triplophysa yarkandensis
CAGTCTATGCACAAGTTTCCATTTTCCAAAAGGTAAGTAAACGTGTGTTATGGACGTGACAAAAAAGGAAACAAGACAACAAACTTCTCAAGATTTCTCTGAATTGAAATGTGCAAACCAGAAAAAATTATATCCAACAAATGGAGATTGGACGCCTCTTCATAAAAGTTGAAATCATTTATGATAATTCATATATGATAATTATCATATATGATAATTTATTTCCATGTAACTGTTTATGAGCAAAACTTGACTTTGAAAAATGATGAACTAAAATGTCATTTTAAATAGTGCTGGTCAACGTAGATGGTACAGAATTTAATGATTTTAAAAGAAAAGGTTATTTCAATTTCCTGAAAATCAGCAAGTTTGGAATACATTTATGCATTTGACAGATGCTTCATCGAAAGCATACATGGTATGCAAGAACACATGTTTTCAGAAGGACAGAAACATTATGTTTCTATATGTTTCTTCATTACTGATGTTGCCTTTCACAACCTGTCTTGATTGGATCATTCCTTATTATCTTTCAGTTATATACCATCTACAAGCAAAATCGGTCTCTGTCCAAATACCATGTGAGCTCCAATGTGCAAGGATTCAGGTAACCTGAATAATTTATAATTTGTAAATTAATTAATAAAAGTTTATCAAGTATGTCCAAAAGAGAATATTGTAGTGATACGCTTCTATGTTGCACTTCAACTAAAACTGTTAAATGTTAAATATTCTGTTTTTATGTATTGTTTTATATCAAGACTGTAATTTAAGACCAGATTTTATTTTAAGACCAAAAAAAATTCTGTCATCATTAACTTTGTTTCCAGTTCTGTATAAATGTATTTGCTTTGATGAACACAGAAAAAGATATTTGAACGAATGTGTTCATTGAAAAAGTTTTGGTTATTATTGACTACCATAATAGGACATTTTTTAAACACCACATGGACATAACAGGACATCATTTTTTTTTATTTTGGCTACCATTTTTTCAGTTTCAATTTGCTTACTATAGTAGCCGGTAGTTAAAAATAACCAAATACATTCAAGCATTCGTCCAAATATCGTCTATTTGTTCAGTCAAACAAAGTTATTCATATAGACTTAGAGTTAATCATGGCAGAATTGTAATATTTGAGGTAACTATCCATTTAATGATTATCAGTTGTTTATTGGTATAAATGCACTTTTTCTTCCATTTCCTACCCTTAGTGAGGGCATTGAAAAGGGCATAATCGCATATTACCTGTCTGAGTTTAATGTGCGGGAAACTAAACTGGCTCTCGTGGAAGAGGCATTGGAAAGATTGGTTGGGGGAGAAAATGCAAGGCACAGCCGGAGAGGAAGTGGTCGGATGACTACCGATAGCCTCATCATAGGTGGAATGACATCTGGGGGTAAATCCATTGCAATAAGATTTCATTTCAGTCTTTAGAGTTGTAACTTGCAAAGACATCATAGACATGTTGACAGCAATAAAAGCATTTGTATTCATGGTTTAATGTCTGTTTTACAGCTGTGGATGCTCGGCTAGCTGGCAGAAACCTTAAAAGTAAGATAACAGAGTTACATTTTTGGGTAATAATATAAAGCATTTTTTATTGAGCTTTATTTAATTTTCTTTCAGGTTTGACCAAGAGGTCTTACCATGCCCACGATAACCAGTCGGACAGTTTCCGATCACCTGGTTTTCCTGATTCCCCCTACCCGTCAAATCTTTATACGGAGTGGCAGATTCGGGCCGACCCAGAGCACAGGGTCAGACTGGAGTTTGATGTCCTAGATCTGGAGAAAGACTGTCGTAACGACTTCGTCAAAGTGTATGACTCATTGGCTCCGACAGAGACGCAAGTCATAACAGAGTGAGCGTCCTCCCAATTGTGCATATACTGATAGATAATATGTGTGATGTCATCGAGTTATCTAACCAATGTATTTATGCAGGAAATGTGGATTTCGTTTACCCAACGAGCGATTTATTTTCTTGTCCTCTGGGAATGTCATGCTGGTCACACTGGTTACAAATGAGGAGAAAAACTTCCCGGGGTTCAGAGCATTTTATTCGCAGATCCCAAGAGAAATCGAAGGTAAAGCTCGCTTCACAAAGATGATGAACCGTCCTGTGTCAAACTGCTGTAAATATTACTTAACAGCAAAAATATAATTTTGCATTTGTTTTATTTTTTAGAGTGTGGGGGCAAACTTATTGGTGTTAGTGGTACCTTTACATCACCTGGCTATCCTTCCCACTACCCACCTAATAGTGACTGTGTCTGGAACATTGAGGTTGAAATTGTCATTCACATTCTGACGTATAATGTGCCCATTCCTACACTTCAGTGTTTTTATGTTCATTATATTGTATGTTTTTTGATGTGTTGTCTCTCAGGTTCCACAAGGCAAGCATATCAAGGTGAAGTTCAGCAAGTTTTCTATACATACCCCTGAAGGGAACACATATTCCTGTCCTACAGACTACTTAGAGTTAAACTACAGGTCAGACAGATGTATTTTTACGTGATGTGTACTCCGTAAATGTTCTTTAGTTGAGTCAAATATGATAAAAAAATATTTTAAACAAATCCTAACTAATTGTGCTGAAGCAGAACCAGAAAAACTAGTTGCTATAATATTTCTTTTTTTAAATTTTCAGTTTGATACAATTGAACATATGCGAGCTTGCCTGTGAAAACCAGGCTTAAGTCGGAAAATCCAATCAAAACCAATCATTTAAGTTGCATTTCACGTTTAGTTTTACGCTGGTTTCAATATTCAACAATATTAAAAATATTAATGTTATATACATTGAGTGGTTTTGTGTGTAAAAAAACAAATCACAAAAAATGATTTATTATCAGTTGGGTTTTCATAGGCAGGGTCACATGTTTTTGAATTTCCTAATAGAATAAAGTGCATAGAAAAAGTATTACTAAGTAGATTGAAAGCTAGGGTTTAAAGTCTTTACAATGCTGAAATGTTAATCCGTGTTTGAACTGTTGTAGGATATGTGGGGAGAAGCCACCCAAAACCGTGTACTCCATCAAGTCAAACCGTGCAACAATCAGATTTCATTCTGATATGTCTTATGTCAGCGAGGGCTTTTCTGCAGAGTTCGAGGCCTTTGAACCGACAAACCGTAAATTGAATTATTTCCTTTTTAACACACCATTCTCCACTTTATCCTGTGATTGCTAAATACCTCTATCACCTTCCGACAGCCTGTCCTGGCAAGTTTCAGTGCGACAATGACCTGTGTGTATCCGCGAACCTACAATGCGATGGGTATAATGACTGTGGGGACATGAGCGATGAGAGAGGCTGCAGTACGTTTCTACCATGATTCTTTTGGTTTCCAAAAAAGCAAGCATGTAAAACATACTTTAATTCGTATTTTTTCACGTGTGCAGCATGCAATGATACTCAAATCAATTGCAAAAATGGCTTCTGCAAACCTCATTTTTGGCGCTGCGATGGGGTGAACGATTGTGGAGATAACACGGATGAGGAGAACTGCGGTGAGAAGGGAACTTGCCATCAAGAACGAGAGAACAATAATGCAGCGATGGAGATGGTTTTATGATTTTTGTTTGCTCCTTTCTGCAGGAAAATGTAAAGCTAAAGAATTTAGCTGTCGAAACGGACGCTGCATCTCTGAACGGAAGAAGTGCAACGGCTACAATGACTGTGGTGATGGCTCGGATGAGTCTCAGTGTGCAAAATGTAAATAAAAATAAACGTTAATGTAATAAAATATGAAAATGTCGCCAGTTAGAATAAAAATCATTCTTTTATATCCAGCCATAGTTGTTCGCTGCTCAGATGTCTCATACAAGTGCAAGAATAACCAGTGCATAAGCAAGCTGAACCCTATGTGTGACGGAGAGAAAGATTGTGAAGATGGTTCAGATGAAGCAGAGTGTAGTAAGTCCCGAATCAGGCATGCTTTTTGGTTCCTATGCAATGTTTTTGTCTATTTATTAAATAAGGATCTAAAATTAACATTGTGCCATAAAATCGAAGGTAAATTGTGCCAATTGAAGGTAATTTGAGACATTTAAAAGCAACAAAATATTTATATTTATATATAAATAGATTCAGGGATTTCCCTAATTGATATAATTTATTTAAATTGAAGATCAATTAAAACCGAGGACCCAGCTCTAGTTATTATGCTTCTTATATTGCTGACAAGTACTGCCGGCAGGTCCCTGTTGATCAGACATCCTCTTATAATTTCTGTTTCTGCCCCTCAAACTGCACCTGTCCAAATTTTGGTTTTGGTGAATGTTTGACAGCAGAAGGTGTTTTGCATGCTACGTTGTTCCAAAAGCTTTTGTTCAAGGTTGTGGATTCATATATTAAAAGGATGTGTGTGTTTTTTATTGTAGAATGTGGAATAAAACCTTATAAGACTAGCCGTATTGTTGGTGGAAAGGACTCGAATGAGGGGGAATGGCCCTGGCAGGTCAGTCTGCACATGAAGACACAAGGTCATGTGTGTGGAGCCTCTGTTATTAACAACCGCTGGGTTGTTACTGCCGCTCATTGTGTTCAAGACAGTGACAAATACAGGTTAGTGCTCATCTTATGTCTTACATAAGCTTGTTTAGAGGTTGCCAAAAACATTTTAGATACCGTGACATTTTCAGATGACATTATTTTAAAAGATTCAATACATAACTATAAAATAATCTAAAACAGATGCATTCATTGATTACTTTCCGATGATACAGCTTCTTAGAATAAGCTTTTGTTTTCATTGTTTGTGTGTAGATATTCCCAGGCTGACCAATGGGAGGTGTATCTAGGCCTCCATGCCCAAAGCCAGACCAGTAAATCAACCCTTAAAGGTGTGAGACGCATCATCCCGCACCCGCAGTATGACAAATTATCCTATGACAATGACATTGCTCTAATGGAGCTAGATAGCCCCGTGACTCTCAACCAGAACATTTGGCCTATATGCTTACCTGAACCCACGCATGACTTCCCAGCAG
>CM065666.1:17879224-18104224 GCA_033220385.1 Triplophysa yarkandensis
AACCTGCAGATATTGCTTTCTGTCATTAAGGTGAAAGAGCCATGGATGCATTGGACCACATGTTAACGGACCCACTGGAGTCTGGAATGGACCGTGATGGACGTGTGATGGAGGAGTGCATGCTGGGGAACTGTAGGGTTCGGGTCCCTGAGGATCTGCTGGAGGATGTAATAGCAACTATGAAGAATACAAACCATACGATCTGTATTTGTGAGCTTATCACGTAATAAGTGTATGTCTTTGTTTGAGAGCAGCCTGAGATTTTCTTCTCTGTGATGAGCGAGAGCACGTGGACAGATGTTCTGACAGATGCTCAACGGACACATCTCCGTCAACTCCTACCGCAGTTCTCTGAGAACAGCATCTCCGAGCAAGACAACATCATCGGCGATCTTTTTAACAACAAGAATTTCTTCTTTGGAAACCCTTTGCACATTGCCCAGAAACTTTTTAGAGGTTACTCATTCATCTATGATATCCCAATCAACTTTGATATAGAAATAAATAGCATAAGGTACACTTGTTTGTCTGTTTGCCCATAGATGGTTACTTTAATCCAGAAGTGGTGAAGTACAGGCAACTTTGTGCCAAGTCTCAGAAAAAAAGACACATCTTCTCCCTTCAGCAGTACTACCATAAACTGCTCAAGCAGATCCTGGTCTCCAGAAAGGTACAATAGGGAGATCTTCAATCTTCTGTCTTTATTTTCTAAACCACTAGATTGCAGATCTGTCTCATGTGAATTTATCACCATGTGCCATGCTCCCATCATTGCTGTATGTAAACTGCTTGTCCCAAAAGACTACTCAACTTACGTGTTCCACAAAGTCAACACAGACATATTGCTTTGACTTGCTGCCCCTTATTAAATGTGTTTTTCCTTTTTAATGTAGGAATTACTGGATTTGGCAGTTCGTAGTGGACCTGAGCTGGCTGTTAAACGGCGTTACCCTGCCCCCTCTCACAAGGAGGTGCTAGAACAGAGGGTCAGACGTCGGGTGGGTCACATACTGAAGGATGTGAAAACTGAGTGTGGGGACAGTAATGTTTCATCAGATGAAGATGGTGAGTGTGACTATACTGTTTAAGCTTCATTGTGTGATGATGAGGTTAACTAGATTTGTTGTGTAAATTTTGTTTTAATTTTAGCAGATACAGCCTCTTGGTTACCTGTTCCTCAGTCGCCCTCCTCCCCAACGCCAACTGTGTCCCTCAGGGTCTTGCCCAGCCTCTCTACTCAGGACATGAAGATGAGAGGTAAATATTCAAAATGTTTAAGATATGTATTTGTAAGTTGTAACTTAAAGTAACAAAAGTTTTTTTTCATACAGACAAGCCTGAACTGGGCGAGAATGACCTCAGAGCCATGTTGCACAGACATAGAGAGAAAAGGAAAAGACAACCAGTATGTTTGTTACTGATACTTAAACATTAAATGGGATCATGTAATACTTTTAAATGACAATAATGGCTTGCATAAATGAGTCTTAATGGCAATCGTTGTCTTTTTAAGGATCACCCTGACCTCATTACTTCTGACCTTCAGCTTGGTGACATCATGTCACGTGTGAACATTGGCAAAAAAGGATCTATTACAAGTAAGAACCATTAGCCAAATATAATAATTTCCAAAATAAAAAGCATCAGTCAGAAAAACAGTGTTTGTTCTGTTTGTGTTCTAGATGTATTTGACCTAGTCCTGCCTAAGAAGAAGATAAAGGAGGAGAAGAAAAAGAAAAAGATGCGTCCCATTAAAACTGAATCAGATGAGGTGTGTGATGTTCAGACGTCCACAGCTTCAGTGAATCCGGGTCTGGCTGACACCCCTGTCCCTGTACAAGTTGTTAAAGAAGAGTAAGTATTTCCCCTTTAGAATTCGGATTTATAGATTTCTGTATGCTGTGCTTATTTGTCTTGCTTTGTACTGAAGGCCCATGGATGAGTCCCAGAACAGCCCTGAGTTGGTGGAGGAAATCGCCATCAGCTTTTTTCATTTGCTTAAGGATGTCCTAATATTAGAAGGCCCCGCAACATCTCCCATGGTACATATGACCCCTATACTTAAAGTACGGTTTAGAATTGTTAGAGTCTCCAAACTAAGCACTGTGTGATACATGTTTTTGTTATCTAAAACTCAGATCATTTATAAACGTATATACAGATTTGCTAAACTAATAATGCATTGAAAGAAATTAAAAGGTATTTTAATCTGGGTCATAAGAAAAGTAAAGGGAGTTATGAATAGAATTTGGACTGGAAAAGCATATCAGCATGTTGCATTTGGTGTGTGATCAGGTGGAGGAGAAAGTCCAACAGTGGCAATCATCTCCAGCAAGCACATTAAATTCTTGGTTTTCTATGGCCCCCTGCTGGTCAGAGTTGGTGGTGCCTGCTCTTCAGTTTCTTGCAGGGGAAAGCAAGTGTAAGTTGAACCTTCATGATTTATATAAATGATATAATAGATCACATAACACCATAACTACCACATAAATCGTTAACCTGATAATTTCTCTCTTTAGCAGGTGTGATGGCTTTGCCTCCTGGCTTTATACCTTTAGTAGAATTCAAGGAAATAATGCAACAGTGGAAATGGATAGGTAAGAGGATCTTTTATAATCTTTTCTATATGATGATCTGTACTTGCTTCCTTCTGTTTAAAAGAAGATAATAGCAGTTCATCATTTGGTGACAGTAACAAACTGGTGTTTGTTATCGTCTTTTTTCTATCTTGTGTTCATAGAGTTGTCAAAAAAGTAGATGATAGTATTATAACATCCATGGTATAGTTATAAAGAATATTGTTATTAGTCAGGGCGAATTGTTAAATGCGTGTGATACCTACTAAATATTTAAAGATTTGACATATATGGCACAGAGTACCTTTAAAATCTAATCATATTGTCTAATATTAACAAAAATAGTTAAAATTGTGATTATTGATACAATTATACTGTGACAACCTTGTTGTGAAATCTTCAAATGTAGGTAAGCAACACACCATGATAACAGAAGTCTATACATTCTTTCAAAACTTAATGAGAGGCGTGTTGTGATTTGTTTTTAAATATACATTTTTGAATTTTTAGATATTTTGAATTTTAGATATTATGATTTAATCATTTTTAATTTCTTAAATTTAGAAACAAGTTTTGAGTTTTTATTCATGATGGCATTCAACAAAAATCTTAAATCTTTTTTTCAGTCTTGAATGTTATATTTTGTCATACATTATATTTGTATACTAAACTCATTTAAGCATTTAGGCAAAATAATCAAACATTTTGTTTTGATTCATAAACTTCTAATATAAACATTTCGGTGCAGGCCACAATCAAGATGGAGACAAAGACTTGAGTACCCTGTACCAGTTATGGATGGAGTCTAAGGATAATGTTGTTGTGAAGGTAGTAAAGACTTTCTTGTTTTCTAGCTCACACTATCCTGTGTCTGATTGTGTGTTTGCTTTACAGCAGGAAGCAGAAGAAAACGCAGAGCTAACACCTCCAACACCACGTGTGTGAGTATACAATGTTTACCTAAGTCATTATTGTCACATATTTACACAGATTCAGCTTTTTACTTTAGTATTATTCCTGACACATTTTACATTACTTTTAGGTGGACGGACTATATTGTGAGACCTAGTACAGGAGAGGAAAGGCATGTTTTTCAAGAGCAGGTTCGTGCCAAGCCCTTACTTGACAAGCTGAAACTGTTGACTTCTTTAGCTAAGGAGGCGTGCTGACAGCTGCATACTTCTGTCTGAGGTTTATAATTGTTCAGTCACAACTTTTTTTCCTTTAGGAGCAACAGCGATATGATCAGCCACACAAAGCCTTCACTTACCGAATGCATGGCTTTGAGTCGGTGGTGGGACCAGTCAAGGGAGTTTTTGACAAGGAGACCTCTCTCAATAAAGCTCGAGAGCATTCCTTACTACGCTCTGATCGCCCTGCCTATGTCACCATACTGTCTCTTGGTAACTGTTGGGTGTTTTCAGCTAAATCTACTTTTATTGTCCTCAGTACGATTGTTTAGTAACATATCACACTGTTTTTGAAGTATTAAAAATCACAAAGAACTCAAAAGTAAAAATGTTGATTAATCACATCAGTGATTACATTACATTATTAGAGATATGTGTACCCTTCATAAAGATTTGCTGGATAACATTAAGAACAAGTATATACAAGTCAAAAACTGAACATGTTTCTTATTTGTATAAATACAGTTAGGGATGCTGCTGCCAGATTGCCCAATGGAGAAGGTACAAGAGCTGAGATTTGTGAATTACTCAAAGACTCTCAGTTCCTGGCCCCTGATGTCACCAGTGCACAGGTCAAACATAGGTTCATGTTTTGTGTTTACTTTTAAAAAACAAACACCGTCACAGTGACATTCACATGTACTCTCTGTTTTTAGGTCAACACTGTAGTGAGCGGTGCACTGGACCGCCTACACTACGAGAAAGATCCGTGCGTTAAATATGACATTGGACGCAAGCTCTGGATCTACCTTCACAGAGACCGGAGCCAGGAGGAGTTTGGTAAGCCCCGTAAGACATGCACGGTACTGCTTGTCATACCCTTGTTCTTACCCTTAGGGAGTATGAAGATGAGCAGAGAATGACACCACATGTTTGTTTTCACACCATTGAATCCCCTGTTCTGTATATCCAAACAAGTAGAGCCGGTTTAGTGTTTGAAAAAAAGGTTGCTGGTTTTCAGTTTTTTTTACCTGTTAATATGATTGAATCTTTTTAATAATGCACAACAACATAATATCAATAAATCTTAAAAAAAAAAAAAAAATTCATTTTGAAAAATTCCTGTCACAATAAAAATGGATTATAAATATTATTGGTTGGATGTGACTTTGGATCTAAGCAGGACGGGGGTTATAATTATGGTGCTTACAACCCAAACTGTGATATCAGGATACGTTTTTAAACAATTTTACATAGACTCTATCCCAAATGGGATCATCTCCTTTTTTTCAGAGAGAATACACCAAGCTCAAGCCGCAGCTGCCAAGGCCAAGAAAGCTCTCCAGCAGAAGCCAAAACCAACCCCCAAGCCTGTGAGTTTTGTAACATGACACCAGACGTCCACTCAATAATGTTGTTTACTTTCACGCTCATTTGAAATGTAAAGCACACTGTCCGTTCATACAAATTTGCATCACCTTGTAATTCTTTGTCAATGTTTTTCTGCACGTAGAAGGCTGGTGGGAAAGAGTCTGGGGGTAAAAATGGGACTGTCGAGGCTGCCCAGACATCAAGTACTGAAGGGGTCAGCATTAACCCCACCAACTTACCCCGACCTCCATCCACCCCCACACCTAGCACACCTGGAACACCCAAATCACCCCTGCCGTCTTCAGCAGCTACACCAACGAAAGTAGGCGCTCCGGATCCCATCAAAACCAGTTCCAGGTTAGTGACTGCTTAAAAAATTTACTTTATCCACTAACAGAGTAGATATTGAGAATTGTTTCCCCTCCAGTGTCTTGTTGGTGCCAACTCCTTCCATGCCCCAGTTGGGAACGCTGCTATCTGCCAGTCAGCCACAGGTTTCCCAGCAGGCCCCAGCGCAGCCTGCAACTCGTGTTGTGGCGCACTCGGCTGCCACTGGCTCTCTGCCTCATGTGCGAGTGGTAACTGCACAGCCCGGGGTTTCGGCATCCTCTGCAGCCCAGCCAGCAACGTTAGTGCACCAGAGCGCTCATCACATCAGGGTGCCTGTCTCTTTAGCCCATGGCAAAAGCATCACACAGGTGTGATATAGCTTTCAGACTTAACTTTAGAATAAGCATGAATGACTTGACACCAAATTTGACTTCAAAAGTCTCATTTCATAGTAAGTTTTACTAGATTCAATTCTTGTCTGTCTTTCTGGAAGCAGGCAGTCGTGACTGTACCACTAAGAGGTCAGACTACAGGAAGCCCCATTCAGGTTCAGGCTCCACGTGGTCAGGCCAGTCTTACTGTCCCAGGCCTTGCCACCGCTGTCACGGTGACCAAACCTCAAACCAGCTCGACCGCTAGTCCCGTCCACAACCCAACATCACCTGCTGTACTGCAGGGAATAAGCAGCCAGAATATCATCAAACAGGTAAAGACACAAAGTCCTTTAGGTCTGTGTCAAGAGAACCAATCACAACCCTTTGATCAATTGAAAATAATAGTGTCATGTGCATTGTCCACCCCTTCTTAACAACTTATTTTTTAAATCTCTGCTTCTATTTAATAGTTGCCTAATTTTGTTTTAACCAGGTTGCAATCACGGGCCAGTTAGGTGTAAAAACCACAACTGCAGCTGGAATACCACTCACCGCCACTAACTTGCGCATTCAGGGCAAGGATGTTCTCCGTCTGCCCCCCTCTTCTATTACCACCGATGCCAAAGGTCAGACGGTGCTCCGCATCACTCCAGATATGATGGCTACCCTTACCAAATCCCCAATGGCCACTGTCAAACTCACGCCAGAGATGCTAGGCAGTGCCACCGGTGCGGGCAGCAAGAGCATTTCTGCCACTCTTCATGTGTCTCCATCCCAGGCCTCATCCCCTGTCCCCATCGCCACTCCATCCTCAACTGCAGAGACACTGGCGGCCAAACCATCTACCTCTCTAGGCACCGCAGGCAATGCGACCCTCGTAAAGGTTCACAAGGACCTGAAGGCAGCATGTGATACGACCATCCGCCTCATGCCCGCACTGGCGGTGACTTTGCCTGACCCTAAAGCCCGCACTTTCTCTACTGTCACCTCCTCTGAATCGAAAGCTGGCACTACAATTAGAATAGTACCTAACTTGGGTGTAATCCCTCAGAAACAGGGACAGACTATCTCAATTAGCACAACCACCACAGCTACAAAGCCCGTCACAGTGTCATCGGAGGGAGCAACTGTCACCATAGCCACCAGCGGAGTGGGAGGAGCCAAATGCGTAACTCTCAGCCCTGCAGCCACGGGCTCTGGGCTATCACTGGGCACTGCTTCAGCTGCGGTTAGACAGGTGCCAGTCAGTGCCACTGTAGTCACTACACAAGCGGTATGTTTATCTTTTGACTTTTTTAAAATTCAGTGAGCATGACAGTGTTTTAAAAACATCCCTCCATGGGTGTTTTAATGTGTAGCTTCTAAAAACATAAACATACTGTTGGTTTGTGTCTATGTCAGCATAACTGCCTGAACTCTCTTTCAGGGAAAGCTTCCCACGAGGATCACAGTCCCTCTCTCTGTCCTCAACCAACCTTTGAAAAACAAGAGTGTGGTCACTAACTCTATATTAAAAGGCAACATCAGCACCAAGTGAGAATATAACTCTATCACAGAATGAATACACCAAACATGTCTAGGTCATATTTTACTCAAAAAACATTTTTTAGATTAAAATAAAAATCAATTTGTAGATGATTTTTTTTTAAGGTGAACAGTGACAAAAACTTCACTGTAAAAGTACAGTGATAAACATTTTCATTATATACCCATCTTCTTGTTTTAACAAACCTGTATGAGTTTCTTTCGCAGAAGACAGAAATTTTTTTGAAAGATGTTGATAACTGGTGCACATTCACTTAAATTAGATTTGTGTCCATACAATATAAGTAAAAGAGGGTTATTGGTGTTTGGTTAAAAACATTCTTCTTTTGTTCTGTGAAAGAAACTCATACAGGATTGAAACCACACAATGTTGAAACATGACCTCAGATATGTTATTGTCAAGTTTTGTGAGATTTGCTAAATATTACTTTTGTAATCGAAAATTTATCTGAAAGTAGTCCCGCGTCACTGACTTCTTCTTTTTTCAGCATCAGTACCTTGGGCAGAAACATCATTCTTACTACCATGCCGGCCGGTACCAAAATAATTGCTGGTAACAAGCCTGTCAGCTTTGTGACAGCTCAGCAACTGCAACAGCTGCAGCAGCAAGGTCAAGCCACACAGGTTGGGTTTTAACCAAATGAATCCCAAGTATCGTGTCTTACAAGCTTAATAAATAAGGAATCTTGGTTTAACATACAAGTGGTTTGCTGTGCCCAGGTTCGAATCCAGACCGTCCCTGCACAGCAGCTTCAGCGCACCGCAGCCAGCTCACCGAAGTCCACTGTGTCTACGGTGGTGGTCTCTACCGCTCCCTCGCCAAAGACAAACCCAGATCCCCAGTGAAATAACAGCTTCTGATTCAAAGGCCCTGGAAGAATCGTGGATCCTTTAAAACTTTCCCATGAAAGTAGCAGATGGGAAAAATGGTGTCGGATTCTACAGCACTGGCTTGTGCTGACACATCATCAGATCTGATTTTGTTGTTAAGTCCAAGTTGAACGTTATGCCTGAGGTATAACTTGTAAACATTGTGGTCAGACAATACCGACATGACTGATAATTGTATTACCAATTTTCTGCTTATAAGGTTAACTATAACCTTTCACTAAAAGATAATGACATGCTGGTAAAGAAAATTTGTTTATTGGTGCTTTTGATATATAATTTTCTTCTTAAGCAGTGTAATTTAACAAATACTGTTAATATTCAGTAGCTGGTGTGTGATGTAATAAATAAATGTGTTATAAACACATCTTCATTTTCAGATATAATTGTTTGTTCTCAGAACTGACTGTAATAATAACAATATATCAAGTTGCTTACTGCAGTTAAGCGTGTACTTGAAAATGTATATGCAAATAATAATTTGCCTACTTTGTTGTAGGCATAAACATAAACGGAACAGTCCCAAATATGCAGTTTCCTTATTTCCACTTTACAATATAAACGTTATAACTTTGTTTCTATTAGTGATGATAAGGCCTATTTTCCACATATTATTAGATGTTCCACAAGTATGTTTTGTCCTGTCTTTTATCTATATACATGACTGGCTTTGGCAAAATGACAAGCATCTATTCCGGTGGAAAGATGCCAGGTGTTTCTGACACCTGTGCTTACCGCTTTATTTACAAAGTCTATTTGAATTGATATATTCAGCATGGGTTTAAATTCATGTTGAATCATTTGCCTCTTGACTAGCTTGAGAAAGTCTTTGAGTTTTGTCAGTTGATCCATCTATTCTTCATCTGATTCCTGTAGCAGGGCTTTGTGGGAGCTAGAATTGGAGAGCGTAGCTTTTCTGATACCCAATTCAATCTCGCCTGACTGCCTTCCTGCACACCAGTTTGAAAGCCTGTAGGGAAAGAAAACCACGAATTAACTTAAATGATATCAGCGGATAGTGTTTGATTCATTTTAATGGATACTTACCAAAAAACGAGGCAGTAGAGGATTCCCACGATCAGCATAGCCACGGTGTAATGCCAACAGAAGCACATGGTAACGAACATGATGTTTCCATGGTCTTCCAGGTCCCATTTAAGTCCACTCAGAGGATACAGCACAAATCCAATCTGAGACATGACCGCAATATTCAGTGATGATAAAGTATCCTGAATTAATGTTCTTGATGTTGGGATGTTGACTTTACCTGATAGAACCAGGACCCTTGTAAGATGGCTAAACTGCACCTGATAAGCTCCAGCACTGGGTTATCTCTCTTGAACACCTCCAGGAATGTGCTGGCCGCTCCACCAAACACCGCAACCAGAAGCAGAGAGTGGATGTGCTGGTCCAGAGCTGCACGGTTGTGCACGTGAAAATAGAAAAGGAACCCTGTAAAGAAAAAGCATGAATGTGTCGGTCAACTTTAATCACACCCAAACACACAACAAACACTTATCTGTGATTCATTTGAATGTCTGGGGAATCGGCTTTCAGATTTGTAAGATTTTCTTTGTTTTCATGTCAATGTACCTTCCACAAAGAGGGCCAATGAAAGGGAAAGACGGTCAAGACCAACTGGCACAGGCAGAGAGGAGACACTGAGAACATCTGCAATACCGGAGATGCCGAAGAACAGGTACATAGTGCTGTGTTGCCAATTCATCAGCTTAACCCAGCCATCTTTATACAGATGAGCATGAGGACCGTCCGGCACAAACTGCTCCGCCATGATCCCTGCAGAGACAGAATCCCCGCAGTAAGACACTCAGCTTTTGCAGTACATTTGCACCTATAAAGTACTGTTCAAATGTTTAAAACACTTGATCTGAAGCATCCCAAGGCCTGACATTCATTAAATAGACGGAAATAGTTTTAAGGAAAAATGCATGTTTTTTAAGACAATATGTGTACAAAAAAGGTTTCTGAAATGGATAATGTTCAAGAAAGAAAAGCCAATATGAGTGCAGAATAGACGGAGACTCGTGTTATGTTCTCTAAAAAGCATCTCAGGGTGAGACCTAAAGAACCTGCTTCTTAAAATGACAAGAAAACATTTTGCCAAGACATGTCTACACTGAAGAAGACAAAGAATATATTTTTTATTTAACATAATTCCTACAGTTCCTTTGTTTCATTCCATTTGTCAAATCTTCCCATTGATGATAATATTATTATTGAACAATTTGGAAAAATATGAATGCACAATTGTCAAGTGTCCATTACCCTTTAACCAGTAGAGTCCTGTAAAACTGTTGGTGAGGACTGTATACAGTGTATGCTTTCCAGCTTACCTACGAATGCGAAGAAAATCTTCAAAGCCCCTTCAATTAAGTCTATTCGGTTAAAGAACCGAGTCAGGGCTTGGTTTTCTCTGTCTCCATACTTCTCTCTTCTCCGTTTCTGTCGTAAAGGGTACTTTATGGACCACCAAAGACCAAACAGCAGGAAGAATGTGCCAGGTAATGCATGTCCTTTGAAGTTGGCCATTCTGCCCATTGAAATTAGAAATAATCTGTCAGTGACACCCAGTGAATGATACAAAGTACATTTTTTTATCAATATCTATAGGGACAATCCACTATAAGCTTTAATGCAGTTTTCAAAGGCATTAGACATGTGAAACATACATTAACATGCTGTATATGTAAATATAATGTACTGTAAATGCATCAAATGTCATCATTCCATGCATCAAAGTCCACAAAGGCATTCCTTTATAACACACAGTAATAACAAGAGCTGATTTTTTTTTAAATGATAAACTTAATAAATCAAATGCAAAGAATAGAAATTCTGTAGTTATGTTTATGCATTTCATTAATATGACATTTATGGTTGTGTGAACCTTTTAACAGGGTTAAAGGGCACCTGATAACATTGCATGAATACACACATGACAGTTTTTATTGCTTAAGGCCTAAGATGTTTCCGTTGTAAGTACAGAAGAGAGAGAGACGGGTGGGAATCAGGTTTTTCTCGGTAGGTTAGAAGTGCTTTTACCCATTTACCCAGTCGAGTCAGTTCATAAAGAGAATCAACTGTTTGCTTTCTGCCTAACGTGTTAAACATAAGCCTAAAAATATACACTTAAATATTGACTGTTGCAACTGCATTAGAACTTAACTAACTTGTTTAACATATTAAATAAATAGACAGTGTCAGATTTGGGCAATACCAGCGTTATGGATATGGACATTTTGCCTTTTGGGCACATAAAACACTCTAAGAATATAATTGTGATCAGTAAACTGAACAAACTGTTTATAATATACAAAACCCTTGTTGATAGTGTGTAAAAATCAGAAAAATAACAGTATATGCACAAGTTTTCTATTTAAAAAAATGATGGATGTAACATAAACGGACACGGTTCTCTTAAGATTTATGTGAATTAAAATGTACAAACCGAAATCAAAAATATCCAACAAATCGCCATGGGATAGCTCTTTATAGAACTTAAATATGTAAAAATAATAACCATATTTAAATTTTCAAAAGAAATGCTATGGAAGCGACAATCCTGAAAATAGCCCTTAGCTAAGAATGAAAAATCACGTGCAAAAAAATACAAATCATTCTCAAGAAATTTAAGAGAGGCCTTATGTGGGTATTTCAACAACCAAATGTTGACATATGTACAATAAGAATACTAAAAAGATTTGGTCAAAACTGGATTATTTCATGGTTAGATAAACATTTCCACTCATTTGCCCATTTTAATAGCCCCAGCATCTTAGGCACAAGAAGCAATAACTAGATTTTTTATCATGCATTAAATACATGACACATCGTTCTGATTAAAAAAACGAAATAAATGTCCAGTATTAAATAAGCACCTTGGTTTAAATGCCTTAGTTATTTAGTCACATGTGTTGATGCATTCTGACATGTCACTGTACATCAAGTGATTTCAATGTAGCATTAAAATGTTGTTTTGGCACTGTACCTGAACTCTGGGCAGTTGTCACGGCAGGGAACCCAATGCTCCTGTCCTGGTGATGGGAATATCCTAGTTACCTGTCTCCAAAGTGTGCACCTGCTCACCTGTCTAACCTCACCTGTGATGATCCCGCCCTCGGGCCCTTTAGTAACACAGAAATTCAGAAGCAGACCCACCCTCCTCCCACACCTGATTGACACATGAAAAGAAATTCAGAGACAGATGATTGGGATTTCAAACCACACGTATTGAAAAATTCAAGCATACATGTATGTGCATTAAACATTTTAAAGTATTTGTTTAAAGTGTTTGTAAAACCAGAGGGTTATTAATGCTAGACATTTTTTTCTAGAACACATTTTGGTATGTAAATATTAATGGATGTGTACAGTGAGGTTATTGGAAGTTAATGTATAATCCATGAACTGACACGCAGATGACAAACAAACCTTAAGCAAAATGAACTTTGCTCTTTTTTTATAACAGTTATTGGAAACACCCAGGGCTGTTGTGTGGAGAAAAGTGAACAGCGCCATCATGAGAGAAAATCATCTACTGAAACTCGTCCAACCATTTTTTCCTCTGCAATACACCTTCATGTCTTTTGTCATAACATTTTTGATAAAATTATGAACTTTTAAAAGATTGTAAACCTATTATAGCCTGTTGTAAAAAGTGCCCGCTTGCATTTTTGTCACAGGCATTTATTTTTAGTTTCAGTTATATGTTCACCAACAAACTCTCTCATTTACATTGGAAAATTATTTAATGCAAAGCGATGGGCCTTTGATGTATAGGTTTATTTCTTTGTGTGTTTTCCCAAGCCAGCAGACACAAATTTTAATGAATATAAATCAGAAGGGATGTTAGAAAATGATAAAATTGTGACAAAGCAATTCTTTAGAAGGATTTAAATTGGTAATTGAATTGGTTTAATTATTGTTCATTATTATTTGTCCTCATATCTCTTTCAACTCTTTTTTTCTTAACATGAACTAGTCCTTTGATGCAGCTTTTGACGAGATCCAGAAACCATACATTCTGATTTTAAGACATTCAACATGTCTGCCTGGAAAGTGTTTTATGAAAACGTGCTGGGGAAATCAAGGCCTAGTGGTTAGAGAGTTTGACTATTAGGGTTGTAGGTTCAAGTCTCGGGCTCGCAATATTATGACTTAGGTGCCCTTGAGCAAGGCACCGAACCCCCAACTGCTCCCCTGGCGCTGGGGCATAAATGGCTGCCAACTGCTCCGGGTGTGTGTTCATGGTTGGTGTGTGTGTGCTCCGGTTGTGTGTTCACGGTTGGTGTGTTCACTGCTCCAAATGTGTGTTCACGGTTGGTGTGTGTGTTCACTGTGTGTGTGTGTGTGTGTGTGTGTGTGTGTGTGTGTGTGTGTGTGTGTGTGTGTGTGTGTGTGTGTGTGTGTGTGTGTGTGTGTGTGTGTGTGTGTGTTCACTGCTCTGGATGTGCCTGTTCACTTTTGTTGTGTATGTTCACCACTGTGTGTTATTCACCGCTCCAGGTGTGTGTTCACGGTTGGTGTGTGTGTTCACTGTGTGTGTGTGTGTGTGTGTGTGTGTGTGTGTGTGTGTGTGTACGTGCGTGCGTGCGTGTGTGTGTGTGTGTTCACTGCTCTGGATGTGTGTGTTCACTTTTGTTGTGTATGTTCACCACTGTGTGTTATTCACTGCTCCAGGTGTGTGTTCACGGTTGGTGTGTGTGTTCACCGTAGTGTGTGTTCACTTTGGATGAGTTAAATGCAGAGCACGAATTCTGAGTGTGGGTTACCACACTTGGCAGAATTTCATGTCACTTTCACACTTTAATTTTCATGTAAACCTTAACAAAATGAAGTTATTGTAACCTGGAAAAGAAACTACATGTTTCACCATTCAAGGCCATGAACAATCAAAAATGAAGACCAAGAACTGACCAAGGACTATAAATACACAGCGAGTATTGTTAAGAGTACTTAACAAGGCACAGTTGAGTATATGTAACAATGGAAACTAATAAAAACACAAAGGGCAACTATAAGAGTTTGCAAGAAAGGGAACACACAGAAAGGCAACTGTAAACTTAACTGTTATAATAAAAAATAAATGTATTGTTTATATTGGAAATAATTCAAAGTAAAGTGCTATTTTATTTTAGTAAATGCATTAATTAACATTAGCTTAAGTGTAAAAATACAATGCAATTTACGTGGCTTGGGATAAAAGCGTATGCTAAATCAAGAAATGTAAAAAAAAGTCTAGCAAATTATTTATCCTTATTAATGTTAATTCACATAAATTCCATAATTTATGTTAATTCCTGGTGCCATAACTAATGTTAACAGGGAAAACTTTTGATTTTAATCATACGTAAATGTTGAAATTAAATTAAACTAACGTTGATCAAGGCTGATTTATTATAGTTCATCTTTAGTTAAATAGTTAAATAACTTATAGCACCTTATTGTATTATATGTAAGTATTACCAATATGATAAATGGAAAATAATTGTTAACAAACATTTAAGAGTGAGATTGCAGAGCTTATTTCTAAAACCAATGAAAGTAGCAAATTACATACAAATTGAATTTAGTTTAAAAAGAAGTGCAAAAGGAAGACCCATGTTGCCTTGAGAAAATTTTATTACACATTTTTCACACGTGGATATGCATGTAAAAAATGTAATGAATCTTGAAATACTACTGTTAAAATAGATAAAACATGACAGATAAGGAAACATTTAATAACATTTTTGCAAATGAAAATGAAAAAAATATTTTGTATTAAATGAAATCCTACAAAATAATACAGTAAACCCAAATAAATTACTACAAAATAGTACAGAAAATCTTTTTCTCTCTAAAAGGGTTTTCTGAGGATGGTACAGGTGTCAACAGGGGATCTTCTTTGGCATGGGACTCACAGAAAGCCATTAGTTCAGCTGCTGCTTTAGAAACCTGGGGGAGAGAAAACATAACCTTCATTCTTAAAACTTTTCTTAAAATATTCCAACAACTACAAAAGTTAAAATACACAATAATCAATGATTATACATATGACAAGGCAATGATCATAGTAACTTTTATTAATACATTTGCAAAATTAAAATTTGTTCGGTAACATGAACTTAACTATTTAAACTTACCATCATTCTGTCGATATTGACCTCCAACTTTAATTGCTCCACCGTTTTTCGCGCATCTGCAATCTTTGCCATGTTGTTGGACATTCTGCTTTCTTACAGTTACCAAATTAACCCTGCAGGAATACATCAGAACAAACCCCATGAGAGTCCAGCTAAATGCATCAGCTAGATAACATCTCAACACCAGTTGTGCAGATGTCTGATGGTTAGTTCCCTAAGAAGAGAATTCTATTGGCTCATCCAGACTATTAACCATGTCTCTGTTGCAGTGTGGCAGTAATTGTTTTGTTGGGTCTCAGCTGGTTGTGTTTTGGGTGAGCCTCAGCGGGGAGGTGAAACGGTGCAGTGCAAAAATCCTCTAGAGAGAACATAATCTGTTTACTTATTAATATATATATATAAATATAATATATAATACTGTATGCTTTAACACACAACATATTTCATCCGGTTTACTTTTCCTTGAAAAATGTCACTTTTCCTTAAAATTCGGAAGTTGTGATGTTCAGCCGAGACTTCAGAATGGGTTTTAAGTTTGGAAACCACTTGAAACATCATTACTATTATTATGGAAATCTATATCATCTATATCATAGAATTTGATTTGGTAATATTTTTGATTTCAGTAATCACTATGTAAATATAAGGCAGTGTTTGTAAATGCATAAAAACATAACAATAGTTATCATAAAAATTGAGTACCATATTGCTGAAGATATGACATAGTACACAATACATCTACTTAAACGTAAATGTTGTATAATAAACTACGAATCTTTAAATGTTTAATACATTTTAAAGTATATTATATCAAATTTGCATTCTTATGTTACCTATTACGTATTTAAATGGTTCTTGAAGTTCTTACCTAAGTTGATTGGACTTTCTCCAGGATGAAGAAACAATGTCTTGTTATTGTTGATTGTTTGTTGAGCACATCACAACCTGCAGGACTGAATGATGAGAAAGTTAGGAGTGAGGAGAAGAGAGATAGAAAAGGATGCTGCCTCCTCTCATAATTAGATTTTATTCCACCCCCATGTTGGGCAGAAGAGGCAAGTCACAGGCATCATGGGGTGTGACCTTCTACCTTATGTATCTCAGTCATGCGTAATATCTTTTGAGTGACACCTGCAATCACAATGAGCCGCATGGTGCCTTTATCTTCGGTGAGAAAAATGCCATTTCTGTTAAATTCAATGAAGGAAAAGTTCATAAGTATATATTTAGGGGTACATTTAAAATCTCCAGAGGTACTCAACGATGTTTTATGACATCCTTCAGACCAACAAAACAATACCTTTCAAATCTTTGATGAACTCCATTCTTTCTGCATTGACATTATTTTGTATTTAAACATGTCTTTCCGTTTTTGTTAAAAATAAATAGTTGAGTACCAGAATACCCATCACAGGAGAGACTTGTGGGTTAGTGTATCATTAATACCTGGGGAAGGACCAGTTGTTGAGCTGCCTGCATGTGGCTCTGAGCTCTTATCCAGGGGTTTAATGTCAACCGGCTCATTAGCTTCTGGTTCACACATGATTTATTGATCTACAGTTTAGTGCAGATGTGAGAAATGTAGCTTAAATGCACTCTTGAATTAGGTGCAGAAGTAGACTGGATTGAGGTGGAGAGAGAGACATGTCTTAACAAATGAAAGCACAATGAATCTGCCCTGATTTAATGTTTACAAAATATATCAAATTATATTCCTTTATTACCGTTATCATCATTTTTTAAAATGTACTTTATATTCATCCACATATTAAAATGCATTTTTATTTTGTTTCATTTTATATCATATTATTTTAATATTTAAGTTAATTTAATTGTGTTATTGTCATTTGGAACTTGAAATGTATGTTTTTATTCATATTTCATATAGCCTTTATGTAATATTTTCATTTAATATAAAAAACTGTGAATGTAAGCTAAAAAATATTTTTAAAAATGTCAGTTATTTTTTATGTATGTAGATAAATTGTACTTGACATATAGCAAGACGCATCCCAGGGCAAGCCATCAAAACTGCTTCATCTGGTCAAAACAATATTTTTGCAAGTATTAGGTTTCTGCGTTTTTTCATTGTTACATTTGTGTTATTCCATATAGTTTTGATACATGTACTATTCTTCTGAAATAGGAAATTAAATATAAATACAGAATGAAGTGATTCTAAACGGTTTAATCACTTGCTTGCAACATTTAATCAAATTTATTTATATGCACACCTTTCACAGAATTACAGAAATTGTAATTGACATCTGAAAACAAGCATGTTGGGCTACAGCTCTTCTCTTGCTCTCTTAACATGAAATGTTAAAGTTCACAGAGCTTATGTCTTAATCCTCATTTTACATCTAGCATGTGCAGTAGTATCCTGAGATAGAATCGTTCCAGTCTCCAAACAGGCCTTGTTTCACTTCCTTCAGGTGGTACACGATGCCGGCAGAAAACTTCTTCTTGGAACCCTGCTTCTTGGTTCGAGACCACACCGTCAAGCTGCAGGATCTGGCCACCACGAGAGAGGAGACGCGGTCGTCCCAAGACCTGGGGATGATGGGAACATCCTCATCAGGATAAACGTTCAAAAAGTCACCGTAGCAGCTCATGTCATAGTAGTAGCTGCTGTGTTCGAATAAGCGTGCACAGAGCTTATTTCCTTCGCCATCCTGAAGCGTGTTTGGTTCGGGACACTGTGCATTCAGGCCCTCAAAGCACAGAAAAGCTGCGAGAAAAGCAATAAACACCTTCATGTTTTCAGTATGTTGAGTGAACTGAGATTACTTCACCTGACTTATAGCTGTTCCTCATGAGTGACGTTTGTGAGAAACCGCAGGTTTGCCAACAGATGCTCTGAAGGCCCTTGTGAAAAAGAACAAAAACAACAGCCTTAGCTTGTTGCAGATAATGATACTAGCAGTAATGTCACTTGTTAACTACGTAAACCGTAAACATTTCTTATTGCATGACAGAAACCTTAGTTTATGATTATTAGTTTATCTCAACAATATGATAGGAAAGCAGTCGTGGCTGGGTGGTGTTTGGTACACCATTAGAGCACCATGGGATGTGTTTTGTGCCCAGTTGGCACAAACATCTGGGTTATTCAGTAACTTGCGGTAAAGCTTTTAAAACACTTTTGAATAGAAAGGTAAGAAGGCAGTCTGGGATACTTTGATATGCAAAATGTGACTTTTCACATTTTTTGACATTTTGAGAACAGGCATATGCACCATGTAGTGAAACTTACAATAACTTAACCAAAAGTTGGAAAAGTAAACTAATAAACATTAATAATAAGTATTAATATTATCATTTAAGTTTTTTTTTTGCCTTGATCAGAGAGGAAAGAAAGGCAAGGGACAAAGAGATGGAGGAGTAGAACCGGCGAAGGATGATCAAGACTGTAATCAAAAACTACATGTCAGCACACTTGATCATAATGCCCGGGTGCCAACAGAAGAACAATTTTGTCGAAATGGTTCCATTAAAATCTTTGAACATCTCAAGAAACATTCGGTCTCAAGGTTCTCTGTGATATGAGACGGTTATCTAAAGCACACTTCAATGTAAGGTTCTTTTGTTAACAAGGTTAACATTGCTGTGCAACTCCTCTTTTTGTTTAACAGTGTAGTGAAGAGTTTTATGTTTTTGTGGAACTTTTTTACTTGTTTTGTCCCACAACAAAGAATAATTTTGAGAGCACAATATTTAATCATATCGCTGTATCAAAATCTCTGTTAATAAATAATTATGTTATGTTAGTTAACTCACTAACTCACTACTTTTCTAACCTACTCACTCTATCAAAAAAAAATAAAAATTTATATATATATATATATATATATATATATATATATATATAATTTATATATATACTCTTTGTAACTTCTCTCTCTGTGTAACTCGGTAACACTATTGTAGCACTTGTTCACCTATTGTTGTATCGGCTATTTACCGCTTCATTGTCTCCTCGACTATTGTAAGTCGCTTTGGATAAAAGCGTCTGCTAAATGACTAAATGTAAATGTAAATTAGCACTTGCATTAAATTGTAATAGCCAACAATAATATAAAATGAAGTTTGAATATTGTTGAACCCTAAATCTTTTAAACGTATAAAACATTTGACATCAGTATAAATACCTTATGTGCCCAAAATAATATGATGTTGTAGTTCCGCATCATTCATATAATTTTGACATGTTTTTTTGGGATGTATGAGGAATATATGGAAAATGTATATACTGTGTGTGTGAGAAATATTAATAATGGTTTGTTGTTTTTAAACTTGACATGATAATGCATGTATAATCATGCAAACCACGAAAGATAATTGTGTTATTTCCAAAAAGTCAGAAGCTACACCCATTTAATTTTTTTTTAAATAGTACACAGAAGCCGAATGAAAGATGTGTCTAGATTTAGGCTGCATCATCCTGTTCTATTTGTTACTGAACTTCACTCCCTTTCCCAAAAGTCACCAGTAGATTTTATACATTATTCAAGCTGCACTCGTAGAATTCCCTTTTTTGGACTTTTCCCAATAAACATTTATCGACGTGATTGCTTGCAAAACCGGCTGTTTAATTCACATTCAGATAATCTTAAAAATTAAAAACAGATGTCAGCATAAAATAATACTCATATACTAAATAAAGATACACTGAGAAGATGTTTTAATTGAAGTGTTGAAAACATAAATTTACCAGGGTTTACAGCTGTTTTTGTTTTATTAACATCATTACATATGTTAATGTATTTCGAGTTTCACTTTCTGGGCTTGTTTCACATCTAGCATGTGCAGTAGTATCCTGAGATGGAGTCGTTCCAGTCTCCAAACAGGCCTTGTTTCACATTCTTCAGGTGGTACACGATGCCGGCCGAAAACTTCTTCTTGTAGCCTTCCTTCTTAGACTTCGACCACACGGTTAGGCTGCAGGACTTTCCCACCACGAGAGAAGAGATGCGATTGTTCCAAGCCCACGTCAAGATGGGATAGTCTTCATCAGGATAAACATCTAGGTATTTGCCTTGACAGCTTTGGTCGTTGTAATAGCTGCTGTCTTCGAACATGCGAGCACAAAGTTTGTTTCCATTGGCGTCCTGCAGGGCACTTGGTTCGGGGCACTGTGCATTCAGCCCTTCAAAGCACAGAAAAGCTACGAGAAACGCAATAAACACCTTCATGTTTTCAGTAGGTTGAGTGAACTGAGGTCACCTGATCGGACTTTTATTCTCCCATGTGTGAGAAACTTTGGGTTTACCAACAGATGTTCTGAAGGTTGAAAAGTTTAAACAATGTACTGTAGGTTTAAAGGTATTGGGACACTTGATTAAAATGTATGTCACTATTTTAAACGACAACAATATGCTTAAGCATGACAACACTTACATTTTATTTCATAAATAAAAATATAATCAAAGGCCAAAGTCCTTTATTGTCCTTTATTATACTTTATTGTCAAAACTGCCACGTGTCCAGGGAATACAAATATAGTTTAAATTCTGTTTGGTGCATACAGGCGAAACAAAAAATAAAAATATGATTAAAAAAAACAGCTGAAATACAGATTCTATACAGTATATACTGTAATCACAATAAACACAGTTTACAGGCATGTATAAGAAAGAGGAAGACGGGTGCAAACCATGTTACATATTTGAGGTGAAGCAAAAAATAGCTTTAAAAGGACAAGTAGGGCAGGTTGTTTAGATGTCAAAGAAATAAGGACGGAGCATTTCAGTGCTGTTTAAAGTGAAGGTCAAGGGCACACACTGTAGTGAAGTGAAGTGACGTATTACCAAGTATGGTGTTCCATACTTGGAATTTGTGCTCTGCATTTAACCAATCCAGTAAGTGAACACACACACACACACACACACACACACACACACACACACACACACACACACACACACACACACACACACACACACACACACACACACACACACACACACACACACACACACACACACACACACACACACACACACACACACACACACACACACACACACACACACACACACACACACACACACACACACACACACACACACACACACACACACACACACACCCGGAGCAGTGGGCAGCCGTGCCACGGCGCCCGGGGAGCAGTGGGGGGGACGGTGCCTTGCTCAAGGGACTCACCGCAATCGTGGTATTCCCGCTGGTTCAGAGTCTCGAACCAGCAACCTTCGGATCACGAGTCCAAGACTCGAAACCACCAGGCCACGACTGCCCCAAAGCGAATGGTGCGGACGGTTGTCGTGGACGAGGGTGACAGTTCAATAGGCGACAAGGTCTGAAGAGGGTTCAGCTTTCTAAGAGCTTGGTGAAAGAAGCTGTCCTTCTGAAGCTGTGTGTCGGGTGGGTGGAATCATCTGCAATGGAGAATGCTTTGCAGGTGAGACTGGTTGAGTAAATGTCCTGGAGCGAGGTTACAGAGGGACCAATGATATTCTCAGCTGCTCTCACTATGCTATGGAGGCTCTTGCGGCAGATCGTGTTTAAGTCACAATATCACACAGTGATGCAGCTTGTCGGGATAATCTCAATGGTGTCTCTGCAGAAGGTTCACATGATGGGTCTGAGAAACACTGCTGTGCTTCCTTGGCCAGTCCTTTGTTTAGTCCCAGCAGAATCAGTTTGAGCGAGCTGTTGGGGGTCTTTTTTGTCCAGATATATTGTGCAGAATGGAGGGCAGAGGCATCATCTGTCGAACATTTGGGCCGAAATGCACATTGGAGGGGTCCAAGAAGAGAACTTGATGTTGTAAATAACCAGCCGTTCAGAGCACCTTTCATTTTTTTATTAATAACATAATACTAACCGTTCTCTTTGTTTTATTTCGTAATTTTTATGAGTTTATTATTACCGTGAAATATAATTGCATAAGTGAATAAGGGCACCAAAGTCAAACCCAAGCATTGTTTAATGGCCCTGCAGCATCTCAAATGGGAAAACTCCGATTTTTGAACGGATGTTCTGAAGGTTGGTAATTTTAAGATCTTTGACCATCAGATAAAAAAAGTTAAAATGTATAAATATTTTATTTGAGGACCTCCTGTGGATGTTATTTATGACAGGGAACATGTACCTAAATTATTAGATTATACAGCAATGGTCCTGTACGGTTATTTTTATTTATTTAAACTCGAAAACAACATTGCAAAGATATATTCCACTACATTTTTAAAAATATATTTTATACTGAAAGTAGATTAACCAACAACTGCTCTTGAAGTCAATCATTCCAACAACTAAAGTGTCAAGACTACAAAATGTTGTATACAAACATATAACAACATACCATAAATACAGTGCATTAAAATATTTGGTGAAGACGTAACCATGGCAACAATTAAACATGGATTTATTAATTATATATTACATATATTAATTATGTTAAATCATATTTTTGCCTTTGAAGAAATTATTACAATGTGAAACTTTAGGATTTGTTAAAAACATTATTCTTGTATATAAAAACAACCTAAACTAGACATAACTTGTATATCATATATAACAATAATAAAGCAGGGGCTGAATAATAAATATATGTTTTATTATTTTATTATTATTTTAGAAACAACATTTAATATTTAAAACAAATAATGTAGAAGTTCTCCCATGGTATCCCAAAATAATATGTATAAAGAATAACCCCGTGGCAACACGTGCACCACGTGGCGCTCCGGTCGACGGAAGTGACGTCGTTTCCGCTTGTGTTTGTTCCTGTAGTGGCGGGAAAACGCAGTTACAGAAAGACAACATGGATGTTGAGATGAAAGAGACAGACAGTGAGCAAAGTCAGGTCGAAGCTCCGTCTAAAAAAGACGAAACTGCACCTAAAACATCGACGACTGCTTATGAACTACCATGGTACAGTTTGCAGCTATTTCACCATTAGTGTCAATCTAATGTTAGCATAGAGGCTAGCTGCAGGACATTAGCTCTGCTGTAAAACATGGTGTATATGGGCTGTATATATCTTAATACATTAATGTGTAATCTGTATTAATTTAACAATAAAACAAAATATATTAATATAAATTATTAGATTGCTGATTTAAGGTTGGTGTTTACTTTATACATGCCAGACATATATAGCCTAAGATTGTGCACTGTGTTTATTAATTGTGTACATTTTTTTTGAAAATATTACATGCTTTTATTTTCAGGTATACTTATGTAAATGGATTATTAATATATGTATATATTTATTAGCACATTCACAAACAATTTGTTTATGCAAAATACACAGGCACATGCAAACTTACTTTAATTTTCCAATACATTCATTAAATAATTAATTAAAACTGCCCTCTTGTAGCAAAAATAATGTCCATGTTTTATTTATGAGTTGAATGGGTTAATTAAATTTTTTATTGATTAAAAACCCGAATAATCGTCCAATGCCCGATTAATCGGTCAACTAATTGACGATTAGTCAAATAATCCGTAGATTAATTAATAATCATTTGTTGCGCCACTTATATATTGGCTTAATTACAACTATTATACAGAGCTACTTAAATGTTTCTAAAAAACTATAAACTGTAAACTTCATATACAAATTTATTTATTTTTCATTCATAACTCATTTTTAGATACACTCTTGCCTGTTGATCTACAATGACATCATTCCTTTTTATGGGTTTTATATCAGGGTTGAAAAATACAGACCTCTGAAGTTGAATGAAATTGTCGGGAATGAGGAAACTATTAGCAGACTGGAGGTCAGTGCGTTTCTTTAAACAACTTGTGTACAAACAGACGTCTGGAAATACTGACACATTTCCTGTTGTGTGCCTTTACCGTTGCAGGTGTTCGCAAGAGAAGGAAACGTGCCCAACATCATCATTGCTGTAAGATAAAAACACGATTTCATCACCACGTACCTTCAGACTGCCAAGCTGATGTCAGTGTGTGCATTTAAAGAATGATCACATATGGTTTTAGGGTCCTCCCGGTACTGGAAAAACTACCAGCATTTTGTGTCTGGCCAGAGCTCTTCTTGGTCCATCCATGAAAGACGCTGTGCTTGAGCTGAATGCCTCCAACGACCGGTAAGAGTTTTTATTTTATAACACTCTCTTGAAGCGGAAGTGTGAAGTTAAGTTGCTATGAAATATAAACAGAAAGACATGAAGCAAAGTTTGATAATGCTGCAATTGGTTGATTTGTTTCTCTGATTTTGTGGTTGTGCTCATTTATTTTAGAGGAATAGATGTTGTGAGAAACAAGATCAAAATGTTTGCCCAACAAAAGGTCACGCTGCCAAAAAGTCGCCACAAGATTATAATTTTAGATGAAGCAGACAGGTAAGGAGTTGGTTGTTATTTAAAGTTAAGACTTTGATTCTTTAAAATGACTATTGTATTTTAAAATCAGTATGACAGATGGGGCCCAGCAGGCTCTGAGAAGAACAATGGAGATATACTCTAAAACCACACGCTTTGCCCTGGCCTGCAATGCTTCAGATAAGATCATTGGTGAATTGTTTATCATGTATATCTGATCATTGTGCACCAAATAAGCTGTAAACCGTTGTGCTAGTTTATATGTAAGTTAATAGTGTTTATATTTGTTTGCAGAGCCCATTCAGTCTCGTTGTGCAGTGCTGCGTTACAGCAAGTTGAGAGATGAGCAGATCATGATGCGTCTGATGGAGGTGGTGGAAAAGGAGAACTTGCATGTCACCAATGATGGTCTGGAAGCTATAATCTTCACGGCTCAGGGGGATATGAGACAGGTCAGTCTATCTGATCGTTATTAATCCCTGTGAAACTGATGGTCATACACTAAAGTCTATCTTTTCGATCTGTTTTCTGTAGGCTTTGAATAACTTGCAGTCAACAAATTCAGGATTTGGCTACATCAACAGTGAAAATGTCTTCAAGGTAAAGTACCTATAATTTACATTTATATACAATGCATCTTGTGATGTACAATAAGTGTTTCTTCTGTAGGTGTGTGATGAGCCACATCCTCTACTGGTTAAGGGTATGCTAGAACACTGTGTCAATGCTAACATCGATGAAGCATATAAGGTATCACAAAACGCATACAGACATTCATATACAGCATGTGTATCATTTGGATAAATATAATGCCGTGTCACACTTCAGGTTATTGAACAGCTTTGGTTGCTAGGATACTCACCAGAGGACATAATCGGAAACATCTTTAGAGTTTGTAAGACCTTCCAGATGCCTGAATATTTAAAGCTGGAATATATAAAGGTATGAAAAGCTAATGTGGTATCTTTATATGTACTAAAAGTCAAAGGTATGGACATATTTACTCGCTCTTTCCAAAACAATGATTAAAACGAACTTAGCCAACATTTATAGAACAAACTGCATATTTTTTAGTAAGTAGCCCAATAGATTCTGAACCTTTAAAACATGGAGTCAAGTGTGTTCAAACCTTTGGTGATTTGATGATTTGATGATTTTGTTTAAATTTTTAATGCAAACAATGAACAATACTTCTATTTTTTATGTATAAATCATAGTTCATGTTAAATTCAGCATATACGTATACATTTTGAAATCAAATTTCATCAATGCACCATGAACATAAATAACTCTATAATAAAATGTGACCAAACTTACTAGAAGCATAATTTCTATATTACAAATACAAAATGAAGAGTAAATTGTATATAGAACGTTTAATTTACTCACATTTTAGTTTCATTTTTGATTGTCCAGGAGATCGGTTATACTCATATGAAGGTGGCAGAAGGGGTGAACTCTCTATTACAGATGGCTGGACTGTTGGGTCGACTGTGCAGCAAGACTGCGACACCAGACGCAAGCTAAAGCAAAGATTAGCCACCAAATAAGCACTCTAGTCCCGATGATGTTGTCTTACTTTTATATAAATTGAAAATTATATTATTTTATGGTCTGCAACAATAAAAAAGTTTTCTGCTCTGCCCACTTCAACTTGCAGCAAAATTCATCTGCTAAACCAAACTGTTAAGGAGTTGTAACGCAAACCAATTAAAAAAAAAAGACCTTAAACTGTTTAGAAACTGTACATTAAAATATACAACATTTAAACCAGGACTGTAATTGTTTTGTGCTCGCTTTCGCAAGTTTTGTGGAAAACACAAATCTATTGTTTTTTTTGTGTTTATATGATGAACTTTCATGCATATCTTGCATTACACCATTATCTTTTAAGTGTCAATGTGGCATCACAGGCAGGTTACTTATCTTTTATAGAGTACAAAAGCTCATGTTCTTTTCAGTTTCAATACATTTTGTGTGTGTAGAATAATGTCTTGTTATTGTGCAACACTTTATAGACTTGAGATGTAAAAAATGATTAAGCTGGTTTAAATATGAGTCATTTCTTTATAAGCAGATAGAATATCCACACATGTTGACACACTGAAAGTGTTTTCTATGTATACACATCTAGTGCATTTCAAAGGCACATTCTAAATATTGAAGTTATATTATGGCAAAAAAAGTCACATTGGAATATATTTCTATCGAGTAAATTGTATTAAGTTAAACTGGAGTCTCATTATAGTCATGGGCTTGTAGAAAATATTCTAGTCTTTATTGGTGTTCACGTAATCCGATTCTGTATAAAAGAAAAGTTGAGTGAATAAAGATATTTTATCATAAATTTGTCAAATGTCACTGAACAAAAAAGTGACAAACCTTTTTCGGGTCTGTTTGCTAGAAAACCAGTGTTTTCATAATCATAGCTGTCTGTTTGAACAGAATAGACAGTGTATCAGTTTTTACAGTCTGAACATCATGTTTATATTAAACTGACTTTCTATTTTTAATAGAATAAAACAAACCCTAGATAATTCTTCAGTAGTTAAAGCAATTCCTCATGTGTATTTCTTCTTTTTACAGTAAAAAATTATAGTCGCACTTACAAAAAACTTTATGACACAAAATGTAAACATGTTGTAGTGTAGAATATTGCATATTATGTTGAATTCTAGCTTAATTGTAATTTAATTTATTGTTAAATTACAATTAAAATAAAAAAACAGCAACAAATATTAAGTGCTTGAAACACAAACCTGAGTCGTGCTGAACTTCTGTTGTTGGAAAAACATTCTCGTATGTTCCAGCATCAATGTCTGAGACACAAAAATAAAATTTCTATGTTTTTGTGCATGGTAGAATTGACATCCATTTTTGAATTGAATTGTACATGCATGACATGTGGCCTTTTTTTAAATGGATGTTCTGTCTATCCAACAAGTTGTTGTTTCTCATATATTTACAGGTTAAGCATGCAAAATTGTATTTTATTAATGAAAATGTACCTGCATCATCTTCATTTGCATAAAGGGCATCTGGAATCGGGTCCCTATAAAAATGTGCAGTACCTTATATGAATTCCAGTCAATTTTATATATACACAATAAATAGTTATATTTGAAAACCTTACACAATTTTTGCAAACCATCTTTAATTTGGTGACGATTGCTTTCTTTAGTCATATAAAAAATACTTACACATATGTTGGTTCATATACACCACCAGCTGCAACCAAATCAAAAACATAATGGACTATTGTAATAAATAGCTTAACTAAATAAAACAATCATATGATATATGTTATATGTTATCTTAAGGTGATTTTATGGTGACATACATTTTGAAAAGTTCAGATAATTGCAGTGGATATTGCCTAGGGAAAGAGAAAGTTGTTGCACAAAACATTTTTCTTAATGTATACAACAAAGCAACGCAAATTTGAAATTCTTACCGTGTGCTGGACAATTTTCGGATTTCCTGTAAAAGTAATATAAAGAAGTAACCAAACTGATTTAAAGTCAAGTAAGTTAAGGCTTGCATGAGTATTCTCAACTAACTGTAACAACAACGTGTTTATTTATACGGGACATGAAAATACTTGAAAATATAAACAGTCAAAACTTGATGCATAAAATAGATGCTGTTCATGAGATCTTACCTCCACGTTGAAGGTGCATGGTTTGGTCTTATCACTACAAATCAGACACAACACAAATGAAAACTCAGTTTACTGATTAGTGCATTTTAGGCAATAGTAGATAACCAAATGTAAAGTGTTCAAATCATTAGAAATGGCTTAAAACATGGAATGAAAATCACCTCTTTCTGCTTGGATTACAGCATGACTGTTACATTCATTTCTGAAAACAAAAAAGTGTTAAATGTAAGCTGACCTTTGTTTAAATCAAAGCCGTAGTTTCTTAACATCACACAGAAAAGAATAGTTTGGGATCCAAACCATCTCTAAAAATGTTTTAAATTAAACTAAGCATAGTTTTACTTACATTTCATTTTGTTCATAGAGGATATTGTCCTCTTGGTGTATAACTCAAAATAAAAAACAAACATATTAGACAAACTCATGTACGAGCCGACCGTCTAACTGTCTTACTCTTAAAGTCGACGAAACAAAGCTTTGAAACATAGTGGACCACTTACTAGATCTCCTTTTACAAAATAAACAGTAGGCATAGACGCAGCCAACACAAGCCAAAGAAAAGATGGCAAGGAGAACTCCCTGCTGACTGTTGACTTCAATCATGCCTAAATAAAGTAAAAGTACAAAAATATGAAATTATTAATTTTGCTACAAAGTACAACAGCTGAAACATATTGTAAAAACATTTGTAAATCTCTGTTAAAGTTAATTCAATTAAATACAGTCGGTTATACATTAATAGTTCATAATTCTTCTTGTGTGCATGAGATAACTTGTACAGCAAACTTTAGATATTAAAAATGTAGTACTTAACATTGAATAAGATTAACGAATGATGTTTATTCATTGTAACTTCAGGGTTACAAACATGTTACCACTAAAACACATTTTCTACACATTT
The DNA here is from genome assembly GCA_033220385.1 of Triplophysa yarkandensis. Classification (NCBI taxonomy): domain Eukaryota; kingdom Metazoa; phylum Chordata; class Actinopteri; order Cypriniformes; family Nemacheilidae; genus Triplophysa; species Triplophysa yarkandensis. The sequence goes on from CM065666.1 coordinate 17,908,466, forward strand.
ATTAGAATGCAGATCATTTCCACTCTGTGTGACACAATGGCACAAAAAGTCATAATTTAACATATGACATGATAAAACTATATATATATATATATATATATATATATATATATATATATATATATATATATATATATATATATATATAATCATTATATCACATGGACGTATCCCGTGGTGCAGTAACTTTTAGAAAAGCTTTGAGCTGGACACAGGCCTTGGCTTTTTATATATAATTATTATATATAAAAAGCCAAGGCCTTTGTCCAGCTCAAAGCTTTTCTAAAAATTACTGCACCACGGGATACGTCCATGTGATATAATGATTGTGTGCTTGTTCACTTTATAGTAATTTAATTTACAACACGTCAATCAAAACAGACAAATTAAAATAAACCCAACTTTGAAATGTGTTGATTGACAGTTTATGATCACTGGAACAAATGTTTATTTTTATATGACATCAAAATGATGGGTTTTTTTTACTCGCGGAACATTGTTTTAAAGTGCAGAGCATAGAAACACAAGGTAGAAATAGGTTACCTGTAAAGAGACCTCTCAGTCCACTTCCATTTTGATGTATGCTGCTTGAAGTCATACAAAGGACTAATGAAAGACAGATGAACCCGTATGTTTCCTGTTTCAAACTGAATCTAACCACATCCGTGCAGCACCATGCCGGACACCAGTGGAGAGACCACCACAAACCCACAGCAACACACGCTCAACACAGATGAACATGTGCTGTCATATGTCTAAATGTCACCCCTTGACAATGGTCTTTGAAACACGGCCCGTTGCATTAGTGTGGAAGGCCAGAAAACTCACACTCAGACAGAGAAGCATGTAGATCTTAGGTGTTGTTTCATCCGAAATCAATTGCTTTTGCTTTCAGGTGCTGAGCACTGAAGTTTTTGTGTAATTGTGTGATATGCATCGAGGTTTGTAGAACCTTATTGTTTGCAAGACAGGATGACATGCTACATTATTAAAGTTTATGACATTTAAAACGTGTCAGACTGTAGGTGGTGTGTGGGTATGTTTTTTCCGCTGTTTATTCAGCCTAAAGCACTGCTTTGTTACTTCAAAACTGTTACATTTGAAAATATTCTTATAGTAACGGTTGTGGCTTTATTAAAGCTAAAGGATAAAATGTTTTAAACATCAGATTTTGGTAATAAATGTTATTGAGAAATAAAACAAAATGACATGTTTATGATCTTTGTAAAGATATTATCAAATTGTAACGTTATTCTAAATTGTGTTTTTCTCACTCAGGTTTGCAGGTCAAGTGACCAACAACATTTTTATTTATAGTAATACTGTCATAGTAATATGTCAAAATACTTCTCATATGTATTTTATCACATGCAACATATTTATTTTATTTAGTTATTTATTCCTTTAAAAGGGGTAATTGTTAGTCAACAGCTGACCCAGAGTTGGCTACGGAGCAAAATTTTTATATGTATTAAAAATATTACCTATTACATTATTTATATAATATTTATTTCAATGGTTATATATTTCTGTGAAATAGGCAAAAATGTATTAAAAGTTGCTATATTTATAGATAATTGGTTTAAGATTTGTATTCATATTTGGTTTTATATTTATTCTTACCTTCATTTGTACAGTAAGCTGGAAGAAGTGAAGCAAAATAAGAGAGTGGGAAGCTAACCTTGAGTCGGGTATAAACTTGGGTCACCCATACTTTAACCGTGTCAGAACACTGCCAATGAGGCAATCGTGCTAAAAATGTACTTAAAAAGAGTAATTGAAAAAAAGTGGTAAAAATAATTTGAATATTAAATACCACATAAGTGTAAGTAAAAGACATGCATGTTACATTATCCTACCACATAAAGAGAGACCAGTATATTACTGTTTTTCCTCTGCTATGAGTAGGGAATTTTATTGTGGCAAGAACTTATTCATGTAAATACACAAAACCTTGCAAAAACACATCTGATGTTAAAATGTATGTAGAAGTAAAGAGCAAAGAAATCAGGACCTCATGAGACACAACTGAACACGTGAAATACAGAGGTGTAGTTCTCCATCACTATCTTTAGAAAGGAATGTGATCTAAATTGTGATAATGCAGACGAAGGTGTGATTATATGGGAGGGGTGTTCTGTGCATTTCCTTTCGGCCTCGAACATTTAAGTTCAGCATTACGTTGTGGCTTGAAGACCGATGGATGTGAATCTTCAGTAAACTGTTGATGACACTAGGTGAAAACAACGGAAACTATCATTACATGCTTTAAATGTGTAAGTGTCATATAATACATTCCGCTGTCAACGTCATTTATTCCACAACTTTGAAAGTTGTATGATTTAAAAAGTTCAGTAAGTTAGCAAGTATGTTCTCCTATCAATACTTACAAGCGCTGCTGCTCAGGCTGGAGGACAGGAAACTGCTACCGAAAGAACCACCAGCACCTCCTCCAAGGCCTAGTCCTCCCCCGAGTCCCAGACCTAGGCCAGACCCAAAACCTCCTCCAAGACCTGCGCCCACGCCATATCCACCTCCTAGAGCAAGACCTCCACCAAGACCTCCACCAAGACCTCCACCAAGACCTCCACCCAGGCCTCCACCAAGACCTCCACCCAGGCCTCCACCAAGACCTCCGGCTCCCGCTCCTCCTCCGATTGTGGTCTTAGACATGTGTACGGTGATACCACCTCCTGATTTCAACCTGATCCACAAAACAGACCATCATGTGTTGTGTGTAAATGAGTAGAAATGCTCTTCAGATGTCTCATCTCCTCACCTGTTCTCTTCACTGTCCAGAAGTTTCTTATAAGCTGTAATTTCCACTTCAAGAGACATTTTGCTGGCGAGAAGCTCCTGATATTCTTGTCCATAATGAGTGATTTGCTGAAGAAAGAATACATCAAATTCAATTTCGAAAACAGAACTGCAAAACCGAGCTTTTTCTCTAATGATTTCTATTTCACCCACAACATGTCTTTTAATATTGTCTTTATTCCCTAATACTTCTCAAGTGTAGTTTGTAATTTACCTTTCTGAGATCATCAAGCTGAGATTTGAGGGTCAGAACCTGGTCCTGGTATGTCTCTGTGTGAGAACTGGAGTGAACCTCTGCTTCCTCAACCTGAGATTCCAGCTGCATGTTCTGTAGTAGGAAAGGAATGAAAACAGTCAGAAATGTCATGCAACGGTCGATGAGAAGGAGGAATTCACTAACAGAGGCACACCATGGATTTGAGCCTGTCAATCTCTCTGTGCACAGAGTCAATCTGAAGTTTATAGACTCTCAACTCTTCCTTGGCTGCAGTGAGTGTGTGAGAGGTCGGCTGAGAAGAGACGGACATCATGGAGAGCTGCACAGAAATCAAAAGAGTGGTTTTAGTGGTTTTAAGTTCAACACAACATTGTTTAACATAGAGATGCAACATGAATACTTTCCACTTGGAGGAGCCAGTAAGCAAAATATGAATGAAGTGTGAACTGAACTTGACAAATACACAACAGGTCAAAAGTTTGGGGACACTTTCTCATTACTTTACTTTTGATCTGAATGTATGTCCAACTGACTGAATAATAGACAGACATATAATTGAGCAAACCTTCCTGCTTTTCATGACAAAATTTTTATATATTATTTAAAATAGATGACTATGTTTAATATGTTTTATTTTATTAATGAGTGGAAAATCTAAATTTAAAGTGTACCCAAACTTTTGGTCGGTAGATTCAAGAATGTGGGAGATTTGTTGATTTTATTGGTGAATAAACTTAATCATTTGATTAATTATTAAAGTATTTGCTGATTTTTTCTAAAAGTTATAATTTCCATAAAGATGGAAATAAGCTTCAATGAATTTTAGGCTTATTTAATTATAACTGTTATTGTACAATGGTAAAAAACTTTTAGTAAGTGTATTTGCAATAGAAATCCTTGGAATCTGTATTGTTTTTTTGGGGGGATTATTTCATCAGTGCCAAAGAGATATAAAATGATCATTGTAATGAACGAGTTAATGAAGAGTTGAAGTTTCATACACTGTCTTGCACTGAGAGCAGGGCGTCCTGTTTGCTGCGCTGAGCCAGAGCTTCATAGTGACCTTTGACATCAGCCAGTGCTGTGGTCAGATCCTGCGCCTGGGCTGCGTTATCCACAGAGATCGAGACTGCTGACTTCAAACCACCCGTCACAATGTTTCTGACTTCTTTCACTTTCTGTACATGGATACATACACAACTTTAGTCGATTTCGACAAACTGCAGAAAAAATTAATTGGGGCTGTATCACAACGAATAGTTCACTTACAGCATCATACACTTGTTTAGAGAAGGCAATCTGGTCCTCAACTCCACTGATGCTGGTTTGCAACTCGAAAATGGTAAGGTAGAGGTTATCCACATCCTAACAGAGGAGAAAATCTGACTGTCAACATTCTAAACTGTTTGTGATATATGTTGATAAGTTTCAAATGAGTTCAGATTTGTGATCCCGGCTCAAAAACCAAACTCTGAGATAATGAGCATCAAAAACTCATTCATGATGATTTAAATTTTTACATGACCACACTCAGTCAATACTAATGTGTCAATATTATATGTTTACAGAATGTTATTTACATAATGTAGAATGATTTTATGTAGAAATCAGTAAATCATAAAAAATACTTTTTCACGTAAATACGTTTTCATAAAGTCAGGGTCTCATTTTCTCACCTCTTTCAACGTTGTCCAATCTGTTTCCAGAGACTTGGTTTGAGAGGTTTCCTCCTCATACCTGTAAAAAAACAGAACAACATTATTTTTAAATGTTTTTCTTTTCATAATGACATGCACACATTTATCAATTATGTATAATATATAGTGCAATTTAAAATAACCACAAATTCAACAAAAGTACCAACAGACATATCAAGAAATAACTAAACAATTGAATACTTTTATGAAATTGAATGAAAAATTAATAATACCTTTTATAAATATATAAATATTACATTTTAACTTAATTATTTCTATAACATTTACACATACTGTACTTAAAAACTAGTAATGTTTTTTTTATAAACACCAAGTGAACACAACAAAGCCTGACTTATTTTACTGTATTTTACAGTATTACAATATATTAAAGTAATAAGCATCATATGAATAAAGATTTAATGCTTAGGCAAACAATGAACGTTTTATCTTTTATTCATGAATGTTGAAATATTTTGCTTTGTTGAAATGAACTATGTATTGTGGTAGACTAACCTGGCCTGAACATCATCAATAATGCCTTTGTAGTGCTCTATCTCAGCAATGATGGCCTCTTTAGTAGCTGTGAGGCTATCAATATGTGATTTATAAGTTCCAATGGCAGATGTGAGAAGGATGGAGGAACTGGCAGATCCTCCCTGCTCTGGGTTGGTAAACATGGCAATCTTGGCCTTGAGAACTGCATTGTGCTGCTCCAGTGACCGAGCCTGTAAAAACCATAACACCAGGGTCAGATATTTTTCGTTCTGTAGGATTTCCTCCTCATCACTAGAGCTTTTAACTCACCTTATCAATGAAACTTGCAAATTTGTCATTGAGCATTTGCAGTTCCTCCTTCTCCTTCAAGCGTGTAACCTGAACTATGTCCAGGGAAGGGAGCGTAGGGTCAAGGCTGGGAACTGGACCGGCTCCCGCCTCCACTGTTGTTGTAGAGCTGATGAAGGATGGATTGAAACCATAGCCTCCGATTTTAAAGACTCTGCCTCCCAGACGTGCTCTCAGTCCTGCCGCACCGGCCCTTAACCCTGCAGCTCTGGCTCCCGCGGCACCCAATCCTAACCCTCCACCCAGAGCAAGACCCCCTCCACCCAGAGCAAGACCCCCTCCACCCAGAGCAAGACCCCCTCCACCCAGAGCAAGACCCCCTCCACCCAGAGCAAGACCCCCTCCACCCAGAGCAAGAGCACCTCCACCACTGCCAAACCCTGCGCCCGCTCCGGCCCCCAGACCTCCTCCGAAACCAAAGCCGGCTCCTGATCCCCTTCCGAAGCCGAGGGACCGGGACAGGGCCATGCTAGCCCCCCCGCCGCTTCTGGCTCCAGAGAACAGGCGGTTGCCTCCGTAGGTGGCACCAAATCTGACAGCTCCTCCACTGATGCGCATGCTTGTGTCGGCCATTTCTGCACTCAGAGCTGGGGTCCAGGTCTTTGTTCAGGAGTCCTGGTGTTCAGACAGGCTGCTTGACTCTTGATTTGGGATTTAAATACAGGAGCTTTTCAGGGGGTTGGCCATGTGATTTGCTCAAGCTGCTGTCATTTCACCCAGGCAGAAAGACAGGCGAGCGTCCACCCTCCAGGCACTGATTCTCTTAAACATGTTGGAGGTAATTCAACAGCTTTGGTATGTGCGATGGAGAGGAAACAAACCCTCCAGCTAGATTTTCTTATATTGAAGAAAAAAGAATCATGGGATTGACAGTTTAAAATCAATTTTATATTTGGCTAGTCTTATTCTTGAGCGTGGATGATAAGCTGTGAAATTCATGTTTCTAAGATGCTCGTCATATATCAAAATGCCTGATACATTGAGAGGCAGGTGAAGTTTTTTTTTAATGCCAAAGCATAAGTTGCAGAGAAAGTGCTATCAAGTTTGTAACATGTTGTAACAGAGGACATATTGCTGGGTCAGGTAATATCTGCACTTTTATTAAAACAGTTGAGACCTGAATATTAGTTACAGGAATCAGCTCTTAAATGAACAGAAACATTGGCAGGAAGGACCCACTTATGACAATCTGCTAAGGTCAGCTGTATGCAGAGAACTACAAAGAGTATCCCAGAGAACCCTGTCCCAGAAGAGTTACTGTCTCTTCCTGACACTGAAATGCCATCCAGTAGATGCTATTTTTAAAGGGATAGTTCACACAATTCTGTAATGAATTTCTCATCCCCATGTTATGCCAAATTTGCAGAAATGCCTTCGTTGATTAAACAAAAAGATATCTGTAAAAATCTTAGCAACTGAGATTTTGGAGGCACCATTGACAACCACATTAAAATAATATTGAATATTGTTTTGTTCTGTTGAATAAAAAGCAGAATATTTTGAATAATTTTAAAAACTCATTCTTGGTCTCCTTTGATTACAGTTTGTCCCAACTGCTAACATTTCTCGAAATATTTTTTTTTTGGGTTCAACAATACAAAGAAATTTACCAAGGTTTAAAACAACTTGTGGTTGTGTAATAGAGAATTTTCACTTCTGGCTGATCTATCCCTTAAAGAGACATCTTTAAGGGATAGATCATCTCTACACCTAGATGAAAATCTTTGCATTAATTTGATTACACAAAACATATCCCGATATTCAACTTCGGGTAGACCTGGGCAAACAACCAATAACACCAGAGCCCTAGTGAAGTCAACTACCCTGTTTCTAAAGTGAAACATTAATAGAAGAAAGTATTATATAATAAACCAATAAACAAACATATAATATAATTGATCTGATAATACTTTATAAGGCATTCAGGGACGTGTCTCTGTGTACTTGGGTGCTGCGATGAATTCTTATCTGCAGGATAATATTTATGCAGGCTTAGATTAGATTAATGTTTGAAATTTGCTTTAAACTGGGATTCGTCATTTTTTCCAGATAATATTCTTAAGATGACATAACCGTTTCGGATATGTTACAACAAAGGTCTAACTTACATTTTTACTCTATAGCTGGTGACTGGCATAGTAGAAATTACTATATTTCTTAATCTTCTCAAATGGAGATACAACAATTCTTCATCTCTATGTCTCATCAAATATGCTGTGTTTTTACAGGGAATAGTTACAATAACACATGTCTGAATAACAAGACTGAAAGAAAACCTGAAATGAAAATTTTCAATGTGCTTTAATATTTACATTTATTCATTTGGCCGACACTTTAATCCAAAGTGACTTACAAGTATTGTGCAGTGGCCAATGATCACTGCAGAGAAAACAGGGCTAAGATGTCTTACTCAAGGAAACTTCAGTCATTGTCTGGTGACATTGGGGTTCAAACCCGCAACCTTCTGCTTACAAGCCCAACTCTCTAACCACCAGAACACGACTGAATCACCAGAAATACATGTTTCTGGTTATTAGAACAAATGACCTTGTCTAAGATCTAGATGCTCATCAACTCTATAATATTATATAAATTTACAAATAAATTTTATAATACATGTCTCAGTAAATTATAATCTTCTGGATTGTGAGGTGGGTAAGAGACTCAGCACCTTGGACAGCATCTCATTGAAAAATCAATATTCAACATTCTCCTAAATCCAATCCCAGTGTGTGTTTAACCATCCATTTTTCTCTTTATTCAAGGGCCAAATGTCCTAGTGCCTAGAGTCTATTATCATCTCATCATCAGGAAAAAAGCTCTTAACCAAATCTGAAAACGAGAATCAAACTTGCTATATTATTTTAAGCAAAATATTTTTGCAACTCACTGACTTCACTGAAAAGTTTTCACTGTTTTTGCACGAAACAATTAACACTCACATAAAAAAATGGGTAAAATACAAATCTTTTAGATTATTTCAATATCCTCATCATTTCTGTAATATATTTATCTACAAATAAATGAACACTGTTATAATACATGTCTCAGTAAATTATAATCCTAAAGGTGGGCAGAAACTCAGCACCTTGGACAGCATCTCATTGGAAAATCGATATTCAACATTCTCTTAAAGTCCAATCCAAGTGTTTAACCATCCATTTTTCTCTTTATTCAAGGGCAAAGTGTCCTAGTGCCTAAAGTCTAGAATCATCATCATCATCATCTCATCCTCTAGAAAAAAGCTCTAAACCAAATCTTAAAACAAGAATCAAACGTGCTATATTATTTTAAGCAAAAAAATTGGCAACTCAATGACTTCACTGAAACATTTTCACTGTTTTTGCATGAAACAATGAACACTCTAAAGAATGAGTAAATACACATTTAAACATTACTTAATTAACATCATATTTAAGTACAAATAAATGAACACTGTTATAATACACGTGTCAGTCATTTGTGAAGTAGGCAGAGACTCAGCACCTTGGACAGCATCTCATTGCAAAATCAATATGGAACATTCTCTTAAGGTCCAATCCAAGTGTTGTGTTTGACCATCCATTGATTGGCAATTACAATGAGTCATTAATCAGAGACATCTCAAAAGTCCTCAAGTAGTCCGAGTAAAGTCCTCAACAGGAAAAAACAAAGCTCCCAATGATCTCCAAAAGCACATATTCACAACATCATGACAGTTCTCATGAGTCCATTCCCAAGGACACAGTGTCTTGTGGATGTGCATCAGTGGGAGTCAAGTGGGAGTAAGTGGAGTCAGTGGGAGTCAAGTGGAGTCAAGTGGGAGTCAGTGGAGTCAAGTGGGAGTCAGTGGAGTCAAGTGGGAGTCAGTGGAGTCAAGTGGGAGTCAGTGGAGTCAAGTGGGAGTCAGTGGAGTCAAGTGGGAGTCAGTGGAGTCAAGTGGGAGTCAGTGGGAGGTAGTGGGAGTCAGTGGGAGTCAAGTGGGAGTCAGTGGAGTCAAGTGGGAGTCAGTGGAGTCAAGTGGGAGTCAGTGGAGTCAGTGGGAGTCAGTGGGAGTCAGTGGAGTCAAGTGGGAGTCAGTGGAGTCAAGTGGGAGTCAAGTGGGAGTCAAGTGGGAGTCAGTGGAGTCAGTGGGAGTCAGTGGAGTCAGTGGAGTCAAGTGGGAGTCAGTGGAGTCAGTGGGAGTCAAGTGGGAGTCAGTGGGAGTCAGTGGAGTCAAGTGGGAGTAAGTGGAGTCAGTGGGAGTCAAGTGGAGTCAAGTGGGAGTCAGTGGAGTCAAGTGGGAGTCAGTGGGACTCACTGGGAGTCACTGGGAGTCAAGTGGGAGTCAGTGAATCAGTGGGAGTCAGTGGGAGTCAGTGGAGTCAGTGGAGTCAAGTGGGAGTCAGTGGAGTCAAGTGGGAGTCAGTGGAGTCAAGTGGGAGTCAGTGGAGTCAGTGGAGTCAAGTGGGAGTCAGTGGAGTCAAGTGGGAGTCAGTGGAGTCAGTGGAGTCAAGTGGGAGTCAGTGGAGTCAAGTGGGAGTCAGTGGAGTCAGTGGAGTCAAGGGGGAGTCAGTGGGAGTCAGTGGAGTTACTGGGAGTCAGTGGGAGTCAGTGGAGTCAAGTGGGAGTCAGTGGAGACAAGTGGGAGTCAGTGGGAGTCAAGTGGGAGTCAAGTGGGAGTCACTGGGAGTCAAGTGGGAGTCACTGGGAGTCAGTGGGAGTCAAGTGGGAGTCAGTGGGAGTCAGTGGGAGTCAAGTGGGAGTCACTGGGAGTCAGTGGAGTCAGATCGAGGATGCGGGGCGGGCGATCAAGCTGTGACCCGTCGCGGTCTTCACTTCCGAAGAGCTGCAGTGATCTCGCTCGTACTCTTCCTGTGCTTTTCTCATCTTGCGTTTCTTCCTTTTGCTTTTGTGGAAGTGATAAGTGCTGAGGGAAAGTAACACAATCCCCAGGACGAGCACAGCCAGGATCAGAAGAGCGGCGGCGGATGAGAAAGGATGGAGCGTGTGGTGAACTTTCTCCCCGCGTGTCCCGTTCGTGTCGGGCGCGCCCGACGGGATCTCAAGAGCCTTCATCTCAGATCCCCGATAGTTCTCTCTCTGAGAGCGCAAAAATAACATCAACGTGTGAGAAAAAGTCTATTCGAAACAAAACACTCAACATTGATTCAATTTGTGTGTAGATAAAAATCCAGCATCTCACCTGATCACAGCCTTCCGTGCATTCCTCTGGACTGAGATGTTGGTGTGAAGACTTCTCGAGGATCTGTGACGTAGGCGTTACGTCTTCCCCAATAGTCTCCCGTGGACCATTCCTCCGCATGCCAGGGTCACGTCACTTATGATGACGCATGAGGTTTGGATCCCAGCAGAGCGAACATCTCGATCAATGTGAATCAATGGAAACTCCACACTGGAGCATCGGGATGGACCTGCGTGTAAATGAGACCACTGAACACAATATGAGATCAGATTTACGAGATAATTGTATATGAAAAAAAAATTGCTCTGTTTTTCTGTATTAACGACTTAATTATCTCAGAATTACGAGATAATTTTTTATGAAAAAAAAATTGCTCTGTTTTTCTGTATTAACGACTTAATTATCTCAGAATTACGAGATAATTGTATATGAAAAAAAATTGCTCTGTTTTTCTGTATTAACGACTTAATTATCTCAGAATAACGAGATAATTTTTTATGAAAAAAAATATTTTGCTCTGTTTTTTGTATTAACGACTTAATTATCTCAGAATTACGAGATAATTTTTTATGAAAAAAAATATTTTTCTCTGTTTTTTTATTAACGACTTAATTATCTCAGAATTACGAGATAATTTTTTATGAAAAAAAATATTTTGCTCTGTTTTTTTGTATTTACGACTTAATTATCTCAGAATTACGAGATAATTTTTTATGAAAAAAAATATTTTGCTGTGTTTTTTGTATTTACGACTTAATTATCTCAGAATTACGAGATAATTTTATATGAAAAAAAATATGTTGCTCTGTTTTTCTGTATTAACGACTTAGTTATCTCAGAATTAGGAGATAATTTTTTATGAAAAAAATATTTTGCTCTGTTTTTCTGTATTAACGACTTAATTATCTCAGAATTAGGAGATAATTTTTTATGAAAAAAATATTTTGCTCTGTTTTATGTATTTACGAGATAATTTTTTATGGAAAAAATATTTTGCTCTGTTTTTTTTGTATTTACGAGATAATTTTTTATGAAAAAAAATATTTTGCTCTGTTTTTTTGTATTAACGACTTAATTATCTCAGAATTACGTGATTCATATTTAAAATTTATTTATTAGAATATTTTCTGATTTAACCCTCAAAATCCTGCTAGCACCTCTATTTTAGATGGATTGCATGTAAGGAAACATGTCCCTCCTTTCAAGTTTAATCCAGTTTTATTTTACTCTGGGTTTGAGACATTGGGAGATACTGCTGTCTTTAAGTTATATAAATGCTATTGTTATTAGTAATTCTGAGATAATTAAGTCATTAATACAGAAAAACAGAGCAAAATATTTTTTTTCATGAAAAATTATCTCGTAATTCTGAGATAATTAAGTCGTTAATACAAAAAACAGAGCAAAATATTTTTTTTCATGAAAAATGATCTCGTAATTCTAAGATAAGTAAGTCGTTAATACAAAAAACAGAGCAAAATATTTTTTTTCATGAAAAATGATCTCGTAATTCTAAGATAAGTCGTTAATAAAAAAACAGAGCAAAATATTTTTTTTCATGAAAAATGATCTCGTAATTCTGAGATAATTAAGTCGTTAATACAAAAAACAGAGCAAAATATTTTTTTTCATGAAAAATTATCTCGTAATTCTGAGATAATTAAGTCGTTAATAAAAAAAACAGAGCAAAAAATTTTTTTTCATAAAAAAATTATCTCGTAATTCTGAGATAATTAAGTCGTTAATACAAAAAACAGAGCAAAATATTTTTTTTCATGAAAAATTATCTCGTAATTCTGAGATAATTAAGTCGTTAATAAAAAAAACAGAGCAAAATATTTGTTTTCATGAAAAATGATCTCGTAATTCTGAGATAATTAAGTCGTTAATACAAAAAACAGAGCAAAATATTTTTTTTCATGAAAAATTATCTCGTAATTCTGAGATAATTAAGTCGTTAATACAGAAAAATAGAGCAAAATATTTTTTTTCATGAAAAATTATCTCGTAATTCTGAGATAATTAAGTCGTTAATACAGAAAAATAGAGCAAAATATTTTTTTTCATGAAAAATTATCTCGTAATTCTGAGATAATTAAGTCGTTAATAAATGCACAAACTTGTCTCATTAAACCAGATGTCAACAGAATGCTGATGGGAGTTTGGATGGACCACGTGTGTGTCAGGGCTCTTCTGTTTTATTGAGGTCTGTGTCAATAAAACATCTTGAGAAAGGGACTTGAGTTGCATTAAAGATGAATATGGTGAGATTCTGTATTCAAGTGACAGGTGTCCTCATGCTTCATCATCTCGTCATCATAAGGAAAAATGGATCTGAACAAATGTTAAAAGGAGAATCAAACTTGCTGTATTATTTTCAGCAAAACATGGCAACTCATGGACATCTCTGAAATGTTTCCACTGAAACAATTACAATTTAAAGCTTTAAAAGTGATTTGACATTCTGTTTCAATTTTGTGTATATGTAAGGGAAACAATAAGTTATCCAAATCATTAGGTGCACATTCCAAATATACATTTTTAATGCATTTTTTATATGCATTTGTTAAAGATATACTTTCTTATTAGATGAACTTTTGATTTTAAATACATTTATTTATTTTTGTAAATTAACTACTTTTGTTATTTATATTATCATTTATAAATTAAATGTTGAATATTTTATCGCTTATTTTATATATTTTATATAATATTGGCTTGAAGATTATATTAAGTGAGGATAATGTTTTTGTGTTGTTCACTAACCCACGTGAGCACTGTTGGCCTAAACCTAAGTTTGCACCATTGGTGGTTGTAAATCTGTTCTACACGCACGTGAATCTTCATTGTCAGTTAAAAATGTGCAATGTTGTCACCATGAGAAATAACCAAAAGCCACAATCCAGGCAGCAGAGGAGATAAACAAAATCCTGCATCTTGTTAACTCCGGCAGGATGCAGAAGCAGAATTTCATGAGTACACGGTTCATATGTATCCAGGTGATCAGAGGCTCCAGATGTTTTAAATCTCAGCTTTCTCATCACTAGTGACAACCCAGCATATTACATCCTTTCCCAAAAGGCACGGCAGCGAATCCATAGAACTTCCAGTGAAACACAAGAACAACAGCCATGTTGAAAAGCAGACGCACTGGATTGAAATCAAGCCAGCTGTTTTGCTTCTGTTGGGCTGAAAAGAAGGATTACTGGAACTAGAAAAATCTGTTATCATTATCGTTGAAACCCATGACTTTATCTTGCTCTGTGTAACAAAAAAGGAGGCGGAAAGTCAGGGATGGAAAGACATTAACAAATTGTGATGGAAACAAATTAAGACAATTTTCTGTTTTTGGGTTTTCGGCTAAAATGGTCATTTAAGTTTTATTCTGTGAACTTCTAACAATGTACCTCTCAAATTTTAGGCGAACACTTTTCTCTTTTGCATGTATTTGCAGTGAAAGTGTCAACAGACATCAAAAACTGAAAAGAAAACAAGTTTATATTTACTTTTAGGTACATATATATTCCATTTAAAAAAAAAATGTTTTGCTGTCAGTGTTTCACTTTGTTTTGGACGACTTTGTTACTCCTGAGGTTGATTTGGTTCAAATTGAACAGGAATGGCCACAATGCATCTAGAAATACAGATTCAACGAAAACTTTGAATAATAACTTTGATATTTTTTCAAATTATAGCCACTAAAAAATAAGTCAAAATGATGAACACCCCTTTAAGCATTCATTACGTAATCCAAGCAATCAAAACAAGTATAGACACCAACACAGACATGTCCATAAGAATCTCGTTGCTAACCGATGCACAGAACGGTTGAAAGGCTCTTTAGTGTTAAAACAGTCATTAGAGGGGTGAAATAGCACCGAGGGAAATAGCTTTCCAGGCAGGACACAAGCTCCTAATAAACTCACGTCTGTGATGGATGACTCTGCACCCACAAAACCAGAACACAAAGAGAATCTATACAGTCTTCCACAAACACCATACATCAAGGTACATGATTGTCACATCCACAACACGACAAGAATCAAAGTAGGATACAGTGAATGGGATCCCCGTTTTTAAGGATCCAAAAAGCCCTATCCAAAATCTTTATCTCTGATAAATCAGTTTATGGAAACATTCTTTCAGCTGGTTTCGGTTTGTAGGCCATCCTTCGTTTACAGTTTACATTACATACAACAGGAGTCACCCTATTGACATCATTATTTAGGAAGTGACATCGCTTTCCTAACACATTAGAAATGAATATCGAAATATGTTTATCGTTTATGAGTAGTGCTGGTAATGCTTATACTCAATAACACATCCTAAAGCTAATTCTCAATCCTTCACTGAGCATAAGGGTAAACATATTCATCATATGCCCTCATTTGAAATTACCATCCTAAATCACAATGCAAGCATATTCATTTTTTAAAGGTTTTAAGATACTGCATAAAAATAACATAGAACTCCTACTGATTTTTGATGAAACCGGGACCTGGGTAAATTCAGAGGACTGTTGGATAAGGTTATTGTTGAGCAATGCAAAATTATGCCGGTGTTCAATTATAGCTTGTTTTCTCATGTAAACCCAATGCAAGCCTCTTGCCGACATGAGCAAGCTGAATGTAGATAACCAGACACCTCGGCAGGCCGGATTTGTGTTGAATAGAGGACAATAATTGCCGAGCTAGACGTTCTTTTATAGAACCCTCAATTTCAATTTCAGACTGAAATCAGGCGAAGTAAATCACACATTAAATGGCGTTTCTCTGTGACAGGAAGGCGATATTCAAAGCAGAAATAATGAGAACGGTTTAACGGTAATAGGTTGCAGACGGCACCTGGGACTTCACTGTGTTCCTCGATCAAGATTGACATGAGCTGAGAAGGTGTTTTGCCTCAACGAAAAACAACGTTTTTTTGGTTATTTTATTTTAGGCTGTCTGGCATTAAGCCACATGAGAATTCATGTCCTGTGCTGCGCTGGAAAGAAGAGAAATAATCTGCATGTATATGCACACAAAATATGGAATAGACAGAATCTTATTCACTGTCAAATTCTGAGAAAGTTTTATTAGGAAAAATGGATTTATGTGATGAATAAATTTAACAGACAAACACTACTAACAAGTATCCACTTCAACAACTTAAGATGGTCAAGAAAATGGTCATGTTTCTGAATGCACTAGCTGTGGCTGCCCAGTAAATGCAACACAAGCTCTTCATCTTCTGCCAGCGAGAGGCCAGTGTCCAGAGGAGTTACTGTAGACTCCTGCTTGGGCTTCTTTCTGACCACATGTCTCTGCTGAACTTCATCATCGTCATCATCACTGCCGTTGTTGCTGAGACGCCTCTTTCTGCCATGGTCTGATGCATCACTGTGGGACACAAACAAAAGGTAAAGAGATGAATCAGGAGACAGGATCGCCTAAGATCAATACTTGTTGTTTCACACCTAGATTGAAATATATCAGGAGCACCAATAAAAATGTAAGAAGAAACCACCGAAACAAAACCATGGTCTGTCGGAATACTTGCATATATCTAATAACAATTTAACAATTAAAACACTCTCCCAAATAAATGATGTGAGAGGAGATCGTCTAACACTATCAATCATGCTTTCTTCACTTACTGAAACATCATTTCCCTTTCAGCATAAAGAGAAACAGTTTAAACTACATAAGTTTTGTTATATGCTTCAATTAAAAATGTGTGAGAGAAACATGATTGCTTGATAAAGAGCTTTCCTTAACACGCTGTTAACACGTATTGCTCATGCGGAAAACGTGCTTGAATGGTAAAACATCCCTGAACGTTGGGACACGTTGCATCATATTTACACGAACGCTCCCAAATAGGTTTTCAGGTCACATAAGTGAAATCTTATAAGCATATGTGTCCAAAACGTGGCAATATGAAGCCATGTGACGTTTTAATACTTTTATTTTAATATTTACCCACAGACAAACATCAAGGGTGCCAATAGTGATGTCATGAAATATAGTGACATGAGGTGCATGCATGATGGTAGAGATGCATGAGCTGAAGCATGAAAATAGAAGCAACAACTTTGCTGTGACCATTTCCAGCGGCACGACTAATTTGAGCCATTCCAAGTGCTAAAAATCTCAAGTGCTAGTTGCGTTTAAAGCATCTTTTAATGGGGACTTTTATGCCTTCTAAACATCACAAGATGTTTTTTTAAGTGTGTTCTAATGATTGGTATATGAGAAGCATCAGCACATTTGGGTGTTTCAGTTCGAATTAAACTCAAGGAACGACACATCTCCTGGATGATTTTGGGCTCTTGTCCAAAGTGGTTTTGGCAGAGCTCTTTCAAATGTCCAACACAGAATAGTCCCGGGATCACCAAAGCACTCTATTCAGTAAGAAGGTCTCAAATGGTGTTACCTTAATTAAATGAGTAGAATATTGCACTCAAATCGCCCAAGACAACTAAAGCCGTTAAACATTTGACTGGATACTGTCCGGAACCTTAAGGTGTGATAAGCAATTATTATTAATGCCATACAGTTAAGTTTATCATGACAAGAACACATTTTTGGCTGAACTCTTCCTTTAAGGGATTCTAGATCAGTATGATCCAATCTCTCCTGTTAAGAGACACCATAGGCATCAAGTCTCTTAAAAATGTCCACAAAGGACCGAGAGGCTTACAAAGATATTCCCAAAGACTTCAGCATCTTGATATTCCAGGCAAGATCAAAGGTCACTCAAGGTCAACGGGATCAGGACAAGAAAAGCAGGAAGACAGGTTGAAACAGGAATGATCTGTGGGTAAATGACACCTCTGGCTCCAGTCCCAAACACAGAGGCTTTAATACGAGACAAGAGAGAAAGCGGGAGAGGGGGCTGAATGTAGAGGAAGAACGAGAGATGTATCAGATTTACAGTGCCTGAGCCTTTCCTGCATTCAGCAAGTGTAGCCATGCAGTAAACACCCCGCACTAAGTCATTAATCAGAGCCACTGCCGCTGTCTGTGTGTTATCACCTGCACCACTACACCACACCACACAAATCACTCCATACTGTGGGATGTGAAACCCTAACAAAGCTTTTTTTAAACACTACTACTAAATGATTGTCAGGAAGTTTGGATCAAGTAAATGATTATTTAATGTGCAAAACGATAAGTGTATACTGAGTTTAAAGTGTGAATTATAACACAATTGAATGAGATATTTCTAACGGCCAATCAATATTATTATATATATATTAGTATATAGATTATTTTTTTAAATGTTACTATTTTTATATTCTTATTGTATGTAAAATAATGTTTCAACTAATATAAATAAATACATATTCAGTGAAATAAAATGTGCTAATAATAGAAAAAACACAAAAATATTATTGTTGTGTTTTTAGTTTGATTAACTTTCATTTACATCTCAAAATTAGCAGTTTTTGTCATTTTTATTCATTTAGCAATTTTGTGTCATGATTTTGACCTTTTTTATTTATTTTATGTTTGAAATAATTTCATTTTACAGTATGAGAATTCTTTTTTCATGGTTACAACATCCTTTCGCAATATAGCTTTCTATAACGTAAGTTACTCCAGAAAATGTACGAAAGGACTAAATATTTGAATGTTCGATTACTTAAGGAAAATACTATTATCGATTATTTGTGTTTGATTTTCAACCTTAAACATAGTAAAAAAACTATGACTTTCGATAAACAATTTCACTGAATGTCACATTTTACAGTGAACAGACCTTATTATTCTAAACTTTTCTGAAATAATAACTTTTCATAGATATAAAATAAATCCCAAGTAAGTTACCAAAAAGAAAAATTGAATATAAAAATATAAGTATGTAAACACTGAGGATATATCAAACTGTTTTTAGTCTGTGGTTTGCCAAGTCACCTATGAAGAATCCTTCTCTGCCTCACACTTGTTACTTGTTAGTTTGCCACAGCCACTTATTTACATTTTGCTACAATATATAATTATATATACACAATAAATAATTATAAATAATTTATTTAATAAATAAATAACATTTCATTCTGGTTTAACGGTATGCACCTACTTACTGCCCAGCCCTGGTTGCAATATTTTATTTTTTGTATTATTTTATATTTTTTTGTATTAAAAATCAGTAATATGATGTGGACTTTTTTATCATCTTTGATTTGTTAAATCTTTTCAGTAATAGGCAAAATTATCATCCAGCAGCAAAGGCTGAGGGCAGTTAAAGTCATAATAATTGCGCTAATAGTCCAATTTGCATTCATGTGCGAGTCTCCTCCTGTGTGTAGCTACTCTGCATCCATGAGTAAGTGACATCAAGTCACAAGCAGAAAGATGGAAACACAGACAGCAGGAAACCAAAGAGAACAAGATGCCATGGCTTTTACAAAAGAAACGGACGAAACGGAGGGGTTAAGGGAAGAGATAAAAGAATATAAGGTATGGTTTTACTCTCACTTTAAATCTAGATGTAATAATGCGTTTTTTAGATTATCTTCAGCCATTGAAGGGATGCGTGTTTAACCCTGCCAAGGCGAACTGAATCAGCACTAATCATTTTCCCCTGTAGAGGGATTCTACCATAAAGAGGCAATTCTTTAGCCAAAAAAAGAACATTGGATCAGCACGCTCAAGCTTAATCGAACTCAACAAACTCGATGCACGCAGGGAGAGCCGAGAGAGCTGAGACTGTAATTAAGTATCAGAAGAATCAATTCTCATTTAAAAATAAGTTAGTCAGTTGTGGTCTGGTGGTCAGAGAGTTGGACTTGTAACCATAAGGTTGCTGGTTCGATTCCCAACGCCAGCAGGCAATGACTGAACCGCCCTTGAGCATGGCAGTTTACTCTGCAGTGACAGCGGTCCACTGCACACTACTTGTGAGCCGCTTTGTTAATATAAATGTAAAATAATTACTGTCTTGCGAAGTCATGCCAAGCCGATTGGCTTGATTTACAGTTTTTTCCCTCACAAAATACAGTGATGCACAATGCAACCCACAACACCTTTACACATTGTAAAGGAAAAACCCACTATTCAGTTCATCGTTGAAATATAAGCACTCGATTTTAAGCTGTGCGTAATTCTATATACAGCAGAGAAACTTCATATATCACAGAGAATCAATATCTCAGTGCGGCACCTTTTTTCCCAGCTTACTAAAAAACAGCGTTTTTTTATTGAGATAAATGTCAGAAGGGTGAGATGCAACAGAGATGCTGAAGCATCTATACATGAGCGGAAGATGCTTCTCTGTCTTGAGAAAGTTACAAGTCTTCCTAGTGTTTGCTTTAAAACAAGTGAATCTACCTGTCTTTTCCATCTGATGTTTCTGAGTTGTGCATTTTATCTGGGTCAGGAAGGATGCTGGGGTCGAATTCTTCTTCAACTCCTGACAGATAGGCCACAACCTCCTCCTCCCCATCATCATCATCATCGTCGTTGTCATCGTCCGCATCATCCACATCAGCAGCTTCCTTTTTCTTCTGTAGAACAAAGGAAATTTATATTTATATTAAAGACTTGTGCCATTCTGATTTTAACATTACTATTAGCTATATATTTTGGGATAAAGAAATGCAAGACAAGAAATCCATTTCACTCTTCTTTCTTTTTTTGTAAACGGAAAGAGAAGTATGCTTCCAGGATCAACCACGGCCAGCTTTATTTTCCATCTATCGATCAGCTACTTTCACCTTCAGGCCAGTTTTGTTATTCAGATACACTGAGGTGTGTGTTCTTTCACTCCTCAAACAAGAAAAATGAATCACAAAAAACAATGTACCTGTGGTCACACTCTTTTTGACATATTTTTGTATTATTCCCAGTGTACAACGATGTATGTATTCACAATTTCACAAATCTACATGTAAATGCGTGTCTGGAAAAGGTATGGCATCCCGACTGGTGTACGACACTGCATTCATCTGCGTTTTCTCCGAACTAATCTAATCATGCTTTGCAAGATCCATTTGAAATTCAGCTGACAGGCCAGTGAACAGATGCTGAACGAGCACTGAATAATGCAAAAAAACACAACGGCCAAACATTCTTCGGTAAAGCGCAAACGCTTGCAACAAGACAGTACATACATGTGGTACCAGTTAGAGAGGCTGACACATATTTCTTGGATTAATAGTTTCATAAATAATTTGCTCGCTGTTCAAAATAGTCGATATATTCATGGTCATTTGCATATCAATTATCTCCATTTCTTCTTGAATCAATAAGCCTGTCTGAATCT
Source organism: Triplophysa yarkandensis (assembly GCA_033220385.1). Classification (NCBI taxonomy): domain Eukaryota; kingdom Metazoa; phylum Chordata; class Actinopteri; order Cypriniformes; family Nemacheilidae; genus Triplophysa; species Triplophysa yarkandensis. The sequence continues at coordinate 17,929,461 of CM065666.1, forward strand.
AAATACCCGCAGAGGTGAAGGAAATAATTTCCTCAATCGGTTCATATTTCTCTGTAAAGAATGCATTCAATGCTTTCCTTGGTGTGAATGAATTCTTAAGCAAAACTTTAACATCTGCGTCACGGGCTTGTGGTTTATCAATATTGCATTTCATTAGATATCTTGCGACTGCTTTTACATAAATGCTGTCAATTTGCATTTTCTATCTTGATATAGAGCTTCCTATAACATACATAATTTAGTATCCTTAAAATATGTATTGTCAACTTGACTTGGCCGGTTAAACGGTAATATGGTATACAGCAGGATCTAAAAACAGCAAAACAGTTATTCCGTCGTAAAGAACAACGCACTTATATAGGAGACAAGAATTAAACGTTAAATACTATTTATTTAATGCCTAAAAATGGGTATGCGTGGTTGTCAACAGGTGACAAGAGTAAAGGAGAAAGAGGGGGGGATTAGGTGAGTCGCACACCTACGTAACCTCGTATCATAAAACAACACAACTTCTGCAGCTGCTATTTGTTGCTAATAAAAGTTGTTAATGTTGCCCAAGCCTATTGTCTACAAATCCAAAAATAAATGGTTAAGTGATTGTTCACCCAAACTCTAATCGTGTCATTATTCCTCAACCTCTTGTCATGTGAAACATGTTTGACTCTTCCTTTTGAGAATATATTTCAAAGAGTGTCGGTAACAGAATATAGGGCTGTTAAATGAATCGTGGTCAATGTTTAATTTCAGTTTTTGTTTCGGAACTTGTAATAATAAGATAATCATTATAAAAAATTATAATAATAAGATTATTTCCTCTCACTTTCTACATTTATTTGTTATTAAGCTGTGACAGACTTACGATGGAAAAACTTTCAAGTGTTTTATTTCTGAAAAGCTGTACCGTCACTAATAAAAAAGGGTTACTCTATCTCCTTAAACATCTCAAGATAAGCCCAAAAACTCGAAACTCATCCAGACCGTGTGTAACAATACACCGACCACCAGTACGACTGCGAAGTCGAATCAATGAGTGAACAGTAAAAGAGTGCTAAGATTCATTGTTAGAGGAGTGATAAATAGTCCAGCATTCTCGGACAGACTGCTGCATTGATCAGATGACAAATGAGAGAAGCCCGGCAGCTGCATTTCCATATGGATGCACAGAGTACAATCCCCCAGCGAGGACACACACATGACAGCTGCCAGCACCGAATGATGTGAGGTCTGCACAAGGGAAAGGCCAGAGATGGAGGAATCCGACTCGCTGCGACAGAATTCCTCCGGAAAATGTCTCAAGTCAAAAAGTAAACGTTTGGAAATTCTGAAATCTTAAAATCATCAGTCGCACACATACCTCTTTCCGCTGTTTGATGGCTTCCCTTTTTGCTGCCTTCTCCTTCAGACGTTTCTCCTATTCAAGAGATAAAAAAAGACAAACAGATGCACCATCATGGAAACTTGCTCATACAGGCGTATCAAACACAGTCATGCAGCCCATAAAACCAGACAGTTCCGGGAAAATGAAAGAATTATTGAACGCCAGCTCTGGGATGTTAGTTACTTTGAAAAATGCTAGATTTGATATTTGTCTCATGCCGCTTTAATATAACTACGGCTATCTGACACAGAACAGCTGCACGACACAACTATAAACACTGCTGGTGACTCACCGATGCATTACACTGGTGAAATATTATGAGGTAGGGGTTAAATGAAAATCAAAGAGCTGTAAAAGAAATGTCAAAAGCATTGCATTGGCTTTTCATTACTTTCAAAATGTCAAATGATCCCAAATGTGGAAACAACCATCTCTTCACCTGGAGAAGTTATTGATTTGTGGAACTGATATTTGTATACATCAAAGCAAGACGGACGACCACATAAACTCTATTAATGCACTTTTAAGAATCTTGGAACAAGTCGTTAAAATATAGTTACGTAGAATACATAACCTTGTTGTTATGATGATAAATTTGACCAAGTAATTCAATTATGCTTTCCCATCTATGCAAAGCTATTATTGGCGGCCCATTTTTCAATATATAGACCACATTTAAAATATTTAGTGCCTTTAATTTAGTTTTGTAATTAACGATCGAATGTGTAATTTTTGAAGAATCTTTGGACAGAAATGCAGTTATATATTGTATAGTCTTGATAGGTGAAGAACGATGTTACATAATAAAATATTATGTTAACGATTTGGTCCTCTTGCATAAAATCATGTTTCTCCGGCAGCCTTATACAAACTTCTGTACAGAACATGTCTCATTATCTTATCTCCTATGGCAAAGATTTGAAAACACGACGACTTCTTTGTCCTCTGACAGCCTCCTTAGGGCTTAAAAGGAATCATGCTGTTAAATGCATTACAAGTGCTTTAGGGTGCTTTCACATCTGTGGTTAGGTTCATATTTGAACAAATATGTCTCCTCATCCCATAATGACTAGGTCAGCTGGATTAGTCCATAAAGGCGCAGTACTTTTGCATTTGGTTTTGGTTGAGTTAGTATCATCATCTTACCACAAACGATCCGCTGGAGGGTTCCCTTAAAAAAGCGTACCGAGGCCACCTCTTCAAGAAGGTCTCGGGGTGCTTTCACACCTGCCTTTTTTAGTTCGATCGAATCATACTAGAGTAAATTTTCCTAATTAGTATTTGTTTGGGCAGGTATGAATGTAAGAGTCGTACCCGAGTTCTCTGTTGAAACTTAAGCAACATTGCCCTTGCATTTAACATTAACTTCATGATGGATCGTTGGATATATTTCCGTAAGATGAACATGTCACAAAAAATTAATTCATGGCTCCTCCTGAAGAGACTTGAGATGCACCTCCACCGTTTCCAGTGCCCTAAAACATTGCTTTCCAGCCACATCCAAGCTTCATTTTTGAAATCTATAATTTGACTAAAGTGATTTATACAAACTTTATAATACACGATGACTGGGAATACAATCAGTCAGCACAGTCGATCCTCTATAATAAAGCAGCATGTTGTATATCTGCGTGTTGTCTCCTCGATTTGTTTAATTTCAGTTCCTCCAAGTTAATTAGGACCAATCAAAAACCAGTTTAGGAAATACGTTCAATGACACATCTGCCCAATGTGTAATTAACACACAAACACCAACAGTGAACACACACCTGGAGCAGTGGGCAGCCATTTATGCTGGGGTGCAGTTGGGGGTTCGGAGCCTTGTTCAAGGATACCCAAGTCATGATATTATCAGCCCAAGACTTGAACCCATAACCCTAAGGTTAGGAATCAAAGTCCACTTGGCCATGACCTACAATCAGTGTGATGTGAAAAGAAAAACCCCAAAAAGGCAGAAAAATACTACAGTGTATCATTGGTTGTTCCAATGAACTGAACCACGGATGTGAGAGCACGCTTTCTTGGTCTGCTATTTAAGTGTACTCGGGTGCGATTGCCACATTCACACCTGCCCAAACAAACCGCACCAAGAAGAAAAACTCTAGTGCAATATAACCAAACTAAATGAGGTAGGTGTGAAAACCGCCTCAAACAATGTTGGGTTCTTATGTTCAAAGTGATCCATTTGTTAAATTTCCAAGTTGGACGCATGACATAGTATTTCGATGCTCAATACACTCAATACAAGTTTTTTAATATTCAACTTGGAAGTTATAAAATAAAGAGCTATTCATTTGCCATTCACAGATAAAACCCCGCCCACGAGAGCGCGGAAGAGCGCAAGCATCAGTGTGCACCTTCCAGAAGAAGTGAGGGGATTGGTCACAAGTTTTGCTTAATAATACCCTTCATTGGCTCACACGCTACAGCATCAATGGTGTTCTATTAATGAAATTATGAAACTACACGCAAGGACCCTTCTATAAAAAACTCTTTAAAAAAATTGCAAAGTGTGATATGAAGGGCCCTGGGAGATCCAAAGTTAACTTTCCTGACACATTCTGGTCACGCAGAGTTGCTGACTTAGCACATGTGACATATGCGTCAAAAACCCCGAGCGATTTTAAAGGGACCGTATATAAAAGATGTTGGTCTATCTCTCAAGGCTGAACCGGAAATACTGTACTGATGGAAAATATCTGAACAAAAAGGTACAAGCCCATTTGAATAATGATCATGAGCATGTTGCTGATGGATTACATGCAAGCTTCCTCTCAATGTCATTTACAGCTCCACACAAAATGAAAATGGATTAGCATCATCAGGCCTTTAAAGACCAATCCTCACATATTTCAGAATCGAATAGGGAAAACATTTTCAATAAAATGCTTCAGTGCTTCCCTGCTAACTAAGATGTGGCACCAAAACCAAGCATTAGGAACACAGTGCTGGTTTCTTCTTTCAGCTTCCCTCCCTGATCGATGGAGAAACGAGAAGCACGGCGGACATTAAATTAGGGATGTACGAGAAAAACGCTCTCCACTGGATCGGTGTAAATGGCGTGATTTTTCTGGAGGGCAATCCTTTAAAAGCTTGTCCAATATCCCGAACTACAGTAATAAGTCAGGAGCCCAATCTCTAGTGTGACGCACGGAGCTTCAAGCCATGGTGCCTGCACAGGCATCTCAGCTATTTTCATCTGCCTGAACCTGCGCGAACACCAGCCACGGGGCCAGCGCGTCTTTTAGATTGCCCATTGCCCTCAGCTCCTTCAATATCCCTTTAATTTGAACACCTGGAGCTGAAAACAATGAATCAAGTTTCCTTCAAATTATTTTACGCGTGAAAAAACGCGGATTGTAAAGGATGGTGCGGCCTTTGGATGCCAAAAGCACAGAAAGTTGAAAGACGTTAACATGACGAGTGTCAAACTCACCCTGTGTTTCTCTTTGATTTTACGCCGATACTCTCTCTTGTCGAACTCCTGGTCCTCCTTACGGAGCCGCTCTTTGGCCGCTTCCACGTTTATGCCGGACGTTTCCTCATCCTCCTCATCTCCCTTTGGAATCATGGTTCTCTGCAGTGGAGGCCACTGCTGCAAAGCCTGAAAACAGAACAGAAAAGCGATAGTTCTTTTCAAAATCTGGAATAATAACTCATCCTCTTGTCCTTTTAAACACTTTCTTTCGCAGAAAACGAAATATATTTCGATCCATATAGGTAACTGAAGAACAACGCTAGCTGCATTGGTTTTGTGTCCATACAAAAGGAGCGAATGGTTATCGCTGTTATTCAGCTACCAACATTCTTTATAATATCTTCTGTGCTCTGTAGAAGTAAAAAATCCATACAGGTCTGAAATGACCAGAGGGTGAGAAAATAATAACAGCATTTCCATTTTCGTGTTTATGACCCTCAAACACATTGAAATCTGTCTGATAATACAAACCTCGCCATTCTCTGTGAAGATCGTCTTCGTGTTCACCTTGAAGTTTCTTTTCTGGATTTTCTTTGCCTCCTTGACTTTGGACTCTTTTAGTTTTTTATTACTCTCTTCAGCAGATGTTTCCTAAAGAAATAGAAGAATCATTAACACATTGAAGCCAGGAATAATCTCACAACAGTAAAATAAAAAGGAAGAATACACAAAAAACAATGCAGTGACTGTATCATATCACATTATTACAGTGCCCATCCACTACAGTCCTTAGTCCTAATAAAAGGTTTGAACATCAAATCTGGAACCAGCACATCATTTTTTAATAAAAAAAAAAAGGTTACTTTATAGCGAGTTTAGGAAGTGGGATTATTTTAAAGAGAATAATTGACAACCGCTGACTGAACTATTTAATTTTGCAGCCTCAAGACAAATGAGCTTTTTGACGTGACTCGAAAGTCCGCGTCTCTCAAATTTGCCAAGCCTGCACAGGAGTCATGCCAGCTATGCCTCTGAGGTATACTTACATAATTTATTCTCTTGCATACTGAGACAACATTGATACTCACTTTTCAGTCTCTGAGACCTTAGGATTTCTCTATTATAACAGTAACAAGTAACAAGTTACATTTAGATTACACAACATGGCAAAACATATGTGAACAATTCTTACTAATACAAAATACAGCCATGTTATCTCCTTAGTCAACCATTTTTAGTGAGATGAGGCCTAGCACTGTGCCAGCATGACAAACAGAGTCATTAACATTCTGGACGTCCTCCTTTTGTTCGTTCAGTGGTGCAGAGAAAGACAAGAATGAGTCACAATTCACTTTCGCTGTATTACATTAATATTAATCATCAGAAGTTTAAAAAATGACCTTTTACCAAATACACAGTGCCAGAGACATGACCATCAACTTTGTTACCCACCATGTAAATCTCTCTTTAAAATATTCGGATTTGGATACGATTTTGTATCAATCTCATATAATTTCCATATTGTGATGTCATAGAAGAGTGTAAATAAGAGTCTAGGAGGATGTTCTATCTCTCTTCCAAAATATAGGTTCAAATAGCAAACATCCGTCCATCAAGAACGGATTGATAAACTGTCAACTATGTTGTTCAAAAATTACTGTATATTACTGTTGCAAAAATCTAGATTCTGTTAAAGAACGTCAGTAAGGCATGAGTATATAAATGTATTTCTAAACCATGTGCTTAGCGGTTAGCAGTTCTTGGCTTCCATGTTCAGTAAATGTCTAAAAAGTTTTAAAAGTGTCAAAGATGTTATCGTCTACTGTGAATAAATACTGACAATAATCTCTTAAAATATTCCTAGAGGGTCAGAATCCTGAGAAACAGAAAACAACATTTTAATGCCTATTGATCCTAAATAAATCATTTAATTGCTTTAACATATGATTGTTCACAAAATTCAGCTCATATCGGATACTTCAAAGTACATTTACCTCTATGCTCGGGTTGTCCTCATTGACACTGAAGACATCTTTACGTTTAACCGTCAGTAAGTCCAAATCCTTCTGATCATCGTCCTCATCATCATCAGAGCCACAAAGCAGAGCTGCAGGATTCAGCTCTTCCTCTTCCCCCTCCTCCTCCTCATCATCATCATCACCATCATCATCATCATCATCATCATCTTCAGAATGTGAGAAATCACACTCTGCTTGTTTTCCCTTGAGTTGAGCTTTAAAACTCTTTAGCTCATCTTCAGACTCGTCTTGTGCAGCGCTTATGTCGTTCTGGACAGGACCGCTCCTCTGCTGCTGGGCCTTGCTGAGGAAACGCACCCTTGGTGCCACCGCCAGACCCAGAGACCTGAATCATGGTAACAGCACATAAACCCAATGTTACTTAAAAGGCAAGATGTTTTCCTCTACGAGCATGCACAGCTCAATCTGCTGTTTCAAACTACATGATTGATTTCTAAATGGCTTTAGATTCATTAATAAATGTGGCTGTTTCGATTCAGCAACACACACATATATTTACACAGAGGACACCAGGCGTAACTTCACAACATGTACTCACATGGCATATTCAGTGAGTTTGAGCTGAAAAACATCGAAGACTTCTTTGTTCTTCATCAGGAAGACAGAACGAAGGTAGGACACAAAACACTGCCATTCAAGACATAGAGAAGGAAAGAGAAAAGGCATTACCCAGGATGAAATCTGTAAACTTATCCCCAATAAAACACATTACCTAGAGCCCAGGCAGGCGTTTGCCAACAAAAATCTAACCATTACATTTCACACTCCTCTTCTTCTTTGTAATGAGCCTGACAAAGCTCAGCCCCGGGCATAAAGGAGACAATCGCATTATCCTGAATGCCCCTTTGCTGCACTTTAACATCAAACTTCATTCTGAGAGACTGCACAGGAAGTTAACTTTTCTGCTTCCTACCCTCTGTGCTCGCTCCTTCTGCTCTTTCTCTTGGGCCAGAAAGGCCTCCAACTTCTGCTGGACACATATCAGCTTCTCTGGATTCACCCTGCAAGACCAAACAGTAGAAAATCAGGGGGCTTAAAAAGGTGCATATAAAAAATTAAAAATCCTTTACACATGTTCAAACTTATATGACTTTCTTTCTTCTACGGGATAAACAAGATATTTTGAAGAATGTTGGTAAATGAAGAAAGACTTTCATTGTTTTCCTGTCCATATAGTTTCAAGAATAACAGTAACCTTCATCTTCACAGAGATCATAAATGAATTCAACAAAATACTCATACAACATCCACAGTCTGCAATAAGTGTCATATAAAACTAATTTCTCTTGAAATGTCTTGAACAGTCACAAATGGGACATTCACTCACTGAATTTTATTAATGGGAACTTTCTTCTCTTGAAGTTGTGCGAGCATACCCTTCTCCTCCGAGGGCAAAAGGACAAGAAGAGCTTCACCTCCTTCCTTATATCTTCACAGAAGAGAGAGAGAGAAGTATTATCAAATATTTTAAAGAGTGTTCATGATAAATCAGCATATGCATTGAACATCATGGGATAAGTAAATAAAGACAGAAGGTTTGCTTAAGGATACCATCTTCTCTTAGACAGTAACAGCTGTACTTCCACACGGTTCTAGTTTTTTTTTAACAGCTCATGTGAAAGATTGCCAGCTTTCTGCTGTGGGTGGTGATCAATGAAGAGGAATTACTGAGAATATTGATTTTACAGTGAAAGGACAAGCGGAGCACAGGAAAGGTGAAAAGTCGGGCTGGCAGCTGGGTGGAGGGCAGTTTGTGCCATCTTTCTGTAAGCAGCAAGAATTTGACATTTTTCCGTAGTTACAGATCTAAATATCTGCCATCAAGGTGTGACTGTAACCAGCGAAATATAGTACAAAAACATAAGTCTAAACAGTTACAGAGGGAACTTTAAATGAACAAAATTCAAATATTTTGAAGGACTTTGCTCTACTGGAAATTGTACAACAACCTGAATAACAAGATAAATACAAATCTTGCCAAAAATAGAGGCACAGTCATGGCAAAGCTTTCGGACATAAAGAATTGAAAAACCTGCATCCCTTTATCCCCATACAACAGAACGTATTATTTAGTGATGAGGCAAATGCGTCACCTAGTGGTACAACAAACACAGTTCAAAGGGATAGATCACGCTTAAACGTTATTCTGTTATGAATTATTCACCCTCAAGTTCTTCCCAACCTGTATTATTTGCATTGCTCTGTTGAACACAAAGAACGATATACAGAAGAATGTTACCAACTGAGAGCTCTGAGACATCAATGACCACAATTACTCAAAATATGATTGTCAAAGTAGTGTGTGATTGTTTCTTCGAAATATCTTCTGTGTTCAACAGATTATTTTTTCATGCTATGGGGGACAATAGTGGTCCAGAAATCTCTATTGCAATTTATCCAAATTTCTTTGTGTTCATCAGAAAAAATTATACAGGTATGAAAAATGTTTAGATCTTTAATTAAGTATGACAGAATTGTTACTTTTGGTTTAACTATCCCAGGCATTTTGTTCTGGTTCTAAGAAAGTTACAATGCCTATAACCATTTCAATAATCTAGTTTTTTTATTCGTGTTACCTGGCGGTTCTTCCGACTCTGTGGATGTATGTGTTTGCATCTTCTGGACAGTCAAACTGCAGCACCCAGTTGACTGCTGGGAAATCTGAGGACACAAAATCTCATGATTAGGTCAACTTAATCTATGTTTTTGATTTTAAAAGTGTGAAAGATTCTGCATTACCAAGACCCCTGGCAGCAATGTCTGTAGCAAAAAGAACCGCAGCAGTTTTGCGGACAAAGTCGTTGTAAACTTCCACCCTTTTCATTTGGGGCTGTTTACCGTGCAGAGCGAGTACAGAGATACCCGGACGCAACCGACAGAACACCCGGAACAGATACTGAACCTGAAGATGAGCACCAATGCAGGTCACCGATCGTTAAATACATTATTCATCAGGTTATCCGAACCTTAACTTTAAGTACTAAGGACCTTTAAAAAAAAAAACTGACCATGAAAAATCAATGCAAAACTTTTTATTTTAGAAACTGTAGTACATAAGAGCTGTAGTACATATTTTCACATACCTCTTTACAGCAAGCAAAAAAGACAATGATCTTTTTCTGCACGTGACTCCTCATAAACGAGAAGAGCATGTCGACCTTCTGGTGAAGCTCACACACGACATAATTCTGTTCGAGAGTAGCAGGGGTACTGCAGAGAAAATAATGTCATACGTTTATCAATATGAGAATCTAAGCTTTTATAAATATGTATAAAAATATGATGTTGACCTTACCTGAACTTGGCCTGCTCATGGACAGACACATATTCTGGGTCCTTCAGACTCAGTCTGGCAAGATCTTTTACAGACTTGGTCTGAGTGGCAGAGAACAGAAGGGTCTGGCGGGTTTTCGGGAGGTTTTCGACAATGGCATTGAGTGTGTCTGCAAATCCCATGTCAAGAATCCTGTCAGCTTCATCCAGAACTGTCAAATAAGAGTGTTGGGTCAGGAGGAGAGTCCTCTTGTCATTTCAAACCTTTATGACTCTTGGCATTAGTTTTGTGTGGATAAAATAGAAATAAATGGGTGCCACCACTGTACAAATACCAACTTTTTTCAAAATATCTTAATTCGTTTTCAGCAAAAAAAAAGAAAGTCTTAAAGGTTTGGAAAGACATGTGAAGAGAATATTATTAAAGTATTTTCATCAACGGGTAAACTTTTACCGTTCCCTGGTACAGTGGCCGAAATTTTATTTGTCATCTTACCAAGCATGTGCAGGCTTGATGAATGAAATGTGGAAGTCTCATCCATGTGCTGCAAAAGACGCCCCGGGGTGCAAATAATGATATTCGTGCGATGGATCTTCTCGGATTCATCCTTTAGATCCTATGGTGACAGATATGTTAATTGTAACAATGGCACATCAACACAGCACACTCACAAGAATGCACGGAAACAGTGCATATCAGAAGGACAAACCTTGCCACCAATTACAAGTCCAGCAGAAAATTCATGATTTTTTCCAATCTTCCTCAACACCTGAAAGGTCTGATAGGCCAGTTCTCGTGTAGGAGAGATGATGAGAGCGCCCAGACCGTCCATTGCGGTCCACTGTTCACGGTACAAGCACTCCAAAACCTGTACACAAAATGTGTATGAAGTGCCGTATGTATAACGGTGTATATAGGGTAAGACATATAAGACCACAGAGATGTTTTCTTACGGGGATGAGAAAAGCCAAGGTCTTCCCAGAGCCTGTCTTTGCAGCACCAAGAACATCTCTCCCCTTCAAAGCAAAGCCAATAGTCTGTCTTTGTATCTCTGTGGGCTGCCTGTACTGAGCTTCAAGAAGACCTAGTAAAACAATTCATACAATTATTAATGACTTAATAAATCATGTGTGCCTTATGTATAACATGGACACAATAAAGGATGATCACCTCTCAGTGTTTTCTTTGAAAGTGGGAAATCAGAGAACTTAATAGCCTCTTTGGGGTTAATCTATAAAAAAGAAAACAGTTATTATTAGCAGAGAGATAAGTGTATAACAATGTCTTACAAGACACAAAGTTACAGAACACATGTCTTACAAGATGTCAAGACCCAAAGTTATAGAACACAAGTCTTACAAGATGTCAAGACCCAAAGTTATAGAACACAAGTCTTACAAGATGTCAAGACCCAAAGTTACAGAACACATGTCTTACAAGATGTCAAGACCCAAAGTAACAGAACACATGTCTTACAAGATGTCAAGACCCAAAGTTACAGAACACATGTCTTACAAGATGTCAAGACCCAAAGTTACAGAACACATGTCTTACAAGATGTCAAGACCCAAAGTTATAGAACACAAGTCTTACAAGATGTCAAGACCCAAAGTTACAGAACACATGTCTTACAAGATGTCAAGACACAAAGTTACAGAACACAAGTTTTACAAGATGTCAAGACCCAAAGTTACAGAACACATGTCTTACAAGATGTCAAGACCCAAAGTTACAGAACACATGTCTTACAAGATGTCAAGACCCAAAGTTACAGAACACAAGTCTTACAAGATGTCAAGACCCAAAGTTACAGAACACAAGTTTTACAAGATGTCAAGACACAAAGTTACAGAACACAAGTTTTACAAGATGTCAAGACCCAAAGTTACAGAACACATGTCTTACAAGATGTCAAGACCCAAAGTTACAGAACACATGTCTTACAAGATGTCAAGACCCAAAGTTACAGAACACAAGTCTTACAAGATGTCAAGACACAAAGTTACAGAACACAAGTCTTACAAGATGTCAAGACACAAAGTTACAGAACACAAGTTTTACAAGATGTCAAGACCCAAAGTTACAGAACACATGTCTTACAAGATGTCAAGACCCAAAGTTACAGAACACAAGTTTTACAAGATGTCAAGACCCAAAGTTACAGAACACATGTCTTACAAGATGTCAAGACACAAAGTTACAGAACACAAGTTTTACAAGATGTCAAGACACAAAGTTACAGAACACAAGTCTTACAAGATGTCAAGACCCAAAGTTACAGAACACAAGTCTTACAAGATGTCAAGACCCAAAGTTACAGAACACAAGTTTTACAAGATGTCCAGACCCAAAGTTACAGAACACATGTCTTACAAGATGTCAAGACCCAAAGTTACAGAACACAAGTTTTACAAGATGTCAAGACCCAAAGTTACAGAACACAAGTCTTACAAGATGTCAAGACCCAAAGTTACAGAACACATGTCTTACAAGATGTCAAGACCCAAAGTTACAGAACACAAGTTTTACAAGATGTCAAGACCCAAAGTTACAGAACACAAGTCTTACAAGATGTCAAGACCCAAAGTTACAGAACACATTTCTTACAAGATGTCAAGACCCAAAGTTACAGAACACAAGTTTTACAAGATGTCAAGACCCAAAGTTACAGAACACATGTCTTACAAGATGTCAAGACCCAAAGTTACAGAACACAAGTTTTACAAGATGTCAAGACCATAAGTTACAGAACACAAGTCTTACAAGATGTCAAGACCCAAAGTTACAGAACACAAGTGTCAGGATCATCTTGATCAGGTGTCAAACAGAAGATCACACACATAACAAATATAAGTGACATTAGATGTTATTGATGACTCACCTCCGAGTATTTCTTCACCAGTTTTTGAATGTTTTCTCTTTCTACCTCCCATTCACGTTTCTTGTGAGTGGTTTTCTTCGTTTGTCTGACACGTGTCTTCTTATCAACATACTTCTTTTTCCACTTCTCGAAATTCTTAACAGGGTCGTCTTCGTCCGCTTTCTTCTTCTCTTTGGTCTTTTTAACTCGCATTATTACTGTTTGTCTGTCGGAAGTGCAAACGCTTGCTGTGATAACAACACGTGAGTGTTTTCTTCAGCGATGTGTTGCGGTGTTGTCGTCACTGCTCGGTTTGTGCATCAGCGCCTCCTAACCACGCGGAGCGGTACTACACTCACATTTCTGAATTGACATCCCATCAGGTCCAGTTTAAGCAGAAATAAACTGTGATGCTTTTATAAATCATTTAGCATTCTTATTTCTTTAAGAGGATAGGCTTGCATTTAAATATGTATTTATAATAATTATCTAAATAATAACAAACACAAGAAAGAGGATATGGGGCAGTGCATCTTACAAATAAAGGATTGGGGTTAATGCATTTGCATAAATAGTTTATTTTATGTATACATTAATAAACAGGTGTAAAAAGATAACATACCATTCTGTAACTAGGTGATGGGGTAAAATGAAGTATGAAATCAAACCACATCGACGATATAGAATGAGTAAACTGTTTATTTGCAAAGCAACTGACAATCCTTTAATAAATCCGTCCAGTGTTCCAGTTATTCAAGAGTCTCTCTGAAGAGTTTCATGTGCCTTTTGACAGGTACAAACATAATATTCCATAACTTTAAAATATTCTGCATCATAAGGCACTATGCCTGAAATATTTACATATGTACAACGATGTGAAACAGAAACAAATACAAAAGGCCAACATCTGTACGATAGAAAGGTAAAGGAACTACAATTAAAGTCAGATCAGCGCTGCAAACGGCGCTTCTGATAAATAAAAAGCTCACAACAACAATAAATGAGAGCTTTTTGCAAGCTTGTTACATTGCAGAGGTATTAAGACACTGAAACATATTTTCGTTTGATATGGCATCAAACCAAAAATAAAAACAATACTTTGGTCCTTTTATAGTTTTACAATTGTGTCTCTTTTTTTGAACAGATCTCATCCGTCAATAAAACACTCTCCACTCATGTTCACACAAGTAATCCACCATTCTCGTGTCACAGAAAAATCATTTCAATTTTGAATAAATAAAATTAAAAGTAGTCTTTTAAAATACTCTGGCAGTACCTACTGTATTTTAAAGTAGATGAAGATTTTCATCTTATTTTTACATCCTCGACCAAAACACTGAAAGGTTTGATTGACACACAGACGTTTCTTAAGCGTAGCTGGAAAGAAATTTGGCAAGACCTCTGATCTGAAATGTATCCTATAGTTGTATCTGAATAATACTGTTCTATAGAACAGGAATCTGTCTGACACTATTCACCTGTTCCTGGTCTCCATCTGTGACACTTACTGCTGTAGCTCATGCAGGACAGAGGAAAAGATAACTGCAAGTATTTTAAGGGCACCGACTACAGGTCCGCTCTCTGTACACTTATATTATAAATGGCATTTTGGCACAGAAACCCCTTTTCATTCTTAATTTCTGATGATCTTCAATAACTTTTGCTGTTTCAAGTTTTAATTCCTATGGAGAGAAGAGAAAGAGTGAGAGCTTTTTACAAAACTGATGTATTTTCTTTTCTCAAAGGCACTTTACATAGACATGCTGTACCCTCTTTGTCCAAGGTCTTCCTCCACCCAGGCCACAATCTTTCCCTCCCAGCCAGGCACAACTGCATCATCATGAAATACCTAAGAGAAACCATTTGTCATCATTACTTGTTCTGCGATCTGTCATTCACACAATATACCATTAACATTCTATTTCTGTATGAATGTAGATGCCTGAACAAATAAAGAAGAAACTGTATCATGAAGAAAACTTGCACACCTCTTCTTTGACAGTGCCAAATTCTGGATCCAGTGCTTTGAAATGGTATCTATATCTACCTTCCCGATCTATGGCTGTCTTAAAGTCTCGCAAGGTGACCTCCCCCAGCCTGCCAACACAAGTTCATAGATTGATATCAATATGGGACCATGCAAACTCTTCCGGGATATACATATAGAATACCGAATTACAGTGATTTTAAGGTGAAGTGTATATTTTAGTTTTTATCTCGGCTAACAGTAAGATGTATAGATGCAAACATTTCCAGGACATACATCTATACACCTTACTGTTAGACAAGATAAAAACTAAAATCACCTTTAAATCGCTGTTATTCTGTATTCTATATGTCATGTGTTGTGTTTTAAAAATATTGCTATATTGCCTAACATGGCAACGTCGAGTTACGATGGTGGCACAAAAGGCGGCTGACCTCTTGGGAATGTTGATCATGAAGGGTGTGAGCGAACGATCAGTAAAGTACAGGACTTTGGTGGTTGCTGAGGAGTTGAGGGAAGGACTGCTTTGAGAATGAGCCATTTCTGTAACAAAGCAGATCAACACAGTCCCATTTTTCTTAACAGCCATTTTAAAATGATAGTTCACCCCATAATTAAAACTCTGCCATGACCCTCTTGTCATTTCAAACCTGTATGCCTTTCTTTATCTAGCTTAACACAAAAGAAGATATTTTGAAGAAGGTTGGTAACTGAATAGCGGTGGCGCCCATATACTATTCCATCGGATTAAAATTGAATGGGTACCGGATCCCAACCCTCTTCAAAATATCTTATTTTGTGCACTGCAGAAGAAAATCATACAGGTTGGAAATGACAAGCAATTCGTTTTGTCTTCCTATTTAATATAAAAGAAACACTTACTTGAAGAAGGCGGCCAGGAGTCTCTATCTAAATGAGATGCTTTATGTCCTGTTGATTTGGTTCTAGCCTACAAGAAAACGGACTGACGTGAGAACAAAGATATTTGTGATAAACATGACGCAAGATCAAGGCGAGTTTCCTGTACCCTCCGTTCATGTTTGTGGCGTGTGTCTTGGTCATACAGGCGGTCCATCAGGCTGGCTAAACCCTGCTCTAGGGTGTCCAGAGAGTGATGCTGAGGGTCATGACCTCCGAAGCTGTTCCTTAGACTACGCAGAGCACCTCTTACCAACTGTAGCTCCTCAGCCTACACAAGACACAGTTAAATACAATAGTAAGTAATACAATCCATTGCTTTCGCACACATAAAAATGCAAATAAACAGTTCTCCTAAGCAGTATTTTAGAGGCTTATTTACCTCTTGGAGTGTTTTCGCTGTCGTGACAGGTGGGTGTGAATAGCCATTATTTTGAGCGACTGAGAGCTGAACACAGGAGAGGTCTTTAGTTAACACCACAGAGAGTCAACAAGGGGTGAAACCGTCTAATATTTATTATAACACTTTTACCTCCTGGGACTCATGTCTCATTAACTCTTTAAGAATGTTTTCCTTATGCTCCAGCTCTCTCTGCAGGCAAACCTGACAGTATTTCCATAAAAAAAAACTTCTGTGTTAGCTAAGCCAACACATTCTTAAAATATTACTTTGAACTTGAAAATAGCGCTGGTCTGTTGATTCAGGAAAGAAAACCTGTTATCCTGTGTTTGCGTTGTACCTGCTCGTTGCTGCTGTCCGTCAGCTTACGGAGTGTCTCATCCAGCTTCATCTGTTGCTGCTGTAAAAGCCGATCTTTCTGACCCAGCTCTTTCTGTATTGAAGACAATGGTCACAGATAATGAGTTCTAATACATTTCATAGAAAAACCTCTGGAATAAAATATTTAGATTATGCCGGTATACATTGTTTTCATAACATCACAAAACATTTTTGTCTCATCACTATGGAAAGTTGGATTGTTTTGACACATAATGATGTTTTGGGTTAACTTGTTTGGAAAACTACTCACCTTCTTGTAATTTCAAACTTGTGTGACTTACTTGAATCCAAAAAACACAAAAGAAGATCATTTAAAAAAAGTTGCTAATCAAACAGCAGTGGCTCCAATTCAATTCTATTGTATGGACATAAAACCAATTCAAGTGGATGGTAACATTCTTCGAAATATATTTTTTTGTGCTTTGTGGAAAACAGAAAGTACTAAAGGTTTGAAATGACCGAATAAAAGATAAACTCATTTTTATTTTTGGATGAATTATCAGTTTAAAAGTACACCCTTAGCTTAAACACTACACGTGCCTTATAGTCACTGAGAAGTCTGGTCCTCTCCTCCAGCTTCCTCTGCAGCTCAGCCTGTGGAATATATACAGAATGATTAATGACAGATCGTAGATGAAGTGGATTTAATAAATATGCAAATCAACACAAAAATGTCAGATGCACATGCTTACATTCTGTCCCGCCAGCTCATCTTTGGCCATGCTGGTGCGCAGGACCTCCTGCTTGAGCTGCAGAACAGAGGACTCCTGTACTGCCATCCGCTGCTGAAGAGCATCCTGTCGACGAGGGTGACGGTTAATCACTTCATCGTATAACATACTTCTAATAAAATGTCTGTTATTTTAGATCACCTACAATTCTAACTAAAGTTATTCTTATTTTGTTTTTCACTGAAGAAATAGGTTCCTAAAGTAGATTATTTCGTTTTTTTATTACAAACGCAAATTTGTAATGATGCATTGGATTTGGAGATAGGAAAAACTCACTTTCACTCCCTGCAGGTTACGCGTCTCCTGTTTGCACCTCAGCAGCTCTCTCTGCGTGAAAAAATCATATCAGTTCATGTCATAGACAGATATCATTTAAACCTTTTTCAACACAAAATTCAATAACCAAATACATAATTTGGCCATATGAAATAAACAAACATTCTACATAGATTGTGTAGAAATGTAAATCTTATAAAGAATGATATTAAAATGCATTTAACAAATAAAATTTGCACATATATATTTGCAGAACAGCAAACCACAAATGTGTTGAAAACTATATAGCGCTTAAAAAAACACTACAAGAATCTTTACATTCATTAAAACAGCCAATACAGAAGCATAAAAGAGTTGTCACCTTCAGATCTTGACTCTCCTCCATGCTCTGGTCCAGACGACTCCGTATAACAACCTACAGCAAAACAAAAGACTATTTCTGCTGATTCAAAATCCAATTACATCAACAACAGGACAAAGATTAAACAAAACCTCCTGAAAGTCTGTATTTTAAACAGAGTACAACATAAAGAAGATGGCCGGAGAAAGAGTGTTTCTAGGAGAGAGGCCGGAATCGGATACCTGCGTCTCAACAAACAAAGCAAAGATCACCGGGAGAGAAACCTGATCTGCTCTGACGGAGCAAAGTGAGAGAGAAAAAGTAAAGAGGAGAGAGCTGGGAGGGGTGTAGGAAGTCCCATATTATCACGAGGGAGGAAAAAGTTTGCGGGATATTAAAGAAATGAGGCCACAGTCGGGATACACACCAACTGTTGCTCTGCATTTTCAACTCCATCATTCAGACAGAGCGAAACCTCTTGATCATCTTCAGGTAATGAACCATGGAGGAGTAGAGCCTGTAAAACACAACACACCTGTTATCATTGTATCATGAATAAACAGACAAAGGACATCTACATCAGATGTTCTTTACTGGTTCATTTTTCATTTGTGGGTCGCAATCCAACAGTGTAGAACTTATGGAAAAAATCCCATAAAGCAGCTTTTCTCCTAAAAGTACAGAATTTACTGAGTTACTCGTACCTGTAGACTGGACACCATCTTCCGGGCCTCCTTCATCTCTCTCTCAAGCTGCTCCTGCTGCTCGCACAGACTGTCCTCCCAGTGGTTGCCACCAGCCAGACCATCATGTCCACGGACAACAGCATGGTCACACAGGGCTGATTTTACTGTGTCTTAAGTATATGGAAAGACAGATTTATGATGTCTATGTTTAAATGATTGAAATGGATCCGTATATTAAAAATGGGTCAATACCTGACTTATTGTTGTTTTCACAACTGTCTTTAACTTCTGACAGACTGAGGGAGTCTTTGGGTGTGTGCGTAGGGCTTGGTGAACTGAGGCTATTAACACAAACAAAAAGATATAGACACAGTTACTTAAACATTAATTCAACTAGTTCCAATAGAAAATAAAACCATTGCGTTACTAAATTGAGTTGCAGCAACCAAAAAGTGCGGAATAACATTACTCGAATTCGTCAATACGCACATAAACAGATGCCCCAAATAATTACTTTGAAATGTTTATCAGATGATTTCTCAAAAAGACACAGTCCGCTAAAAATACATAGTCCTAAGGCGAGGGGGAAACAGTTGCCATGGAGACCAATCACAATAATGAACACTCAAGTCAGGATCTTTGTTCTGTTTATCTAACGCCCTACCAATAACGCACTGTAAATCTGTCATAAAGCCATAAGCTGTCACGCATAAAATCTGTTACAGCTACAGTGTAATCTATGCTATGTGACAGTAATCAGTGTCAACCACATGTTCCTATATGTCAATTTACATTTATAAAGACTTCAAAATATGTCATCAATATGGTTAGCAAATAATCTAACCATTATTGAATATGAATATGGTTCTCTGTAGATTGAACCATCCAAAGCAAACCCAGATTTGAAAATTGGCTTTGAACCATAAACAAACTTTCAATAACTAAAGATTTAAGAGATTCTGTATGGTTTAAACATCTGTGGAAGGGTTTTCCAACTGGTGGTTCGTGACTCCCACGTTCTGCAGGAATCCTGCATATAGTCTACCAATTATTATTTGATCTCAAACCAGTTTTGTAAAACAAAAGTAATGGCTTTGTTTATTTATATATCATTGAAAATCAAACAACTGATGTATTAGAATTTTTCTTAATCCAACTGTCCTGATGTTATTCCAAACCTGTAAGACTTTCTTCCACAAAACACAAAAGATATTTTAAAGCATGAACCCAAACCAAACCACAACACTTATTGACTTCCTCAGTATGGACCCAACATCTCTAAAACTCATCCGCGGGTTTCGACTGGCTAAAAATAGGTTGACAGGATTATAATATCAGTGTAAGTTAAAGGTTGTGCTACAAAGAAATAAAGCTTAATATACTTTGGCTTATTTTCATGCTTTCTAAATCAGTAATAGCATTAGACAAGTGAAGGTTTGACATAACAATGACTTTCAGGCCCTGGAGCAAAGAACATGGACCTAAAGTCCACTGATAATGGTTCAACCAAGTGCAAAACGGTCACTGTGAGTATATATCAGCCCTCCATCACTTGCAAGCTATGTCACAAGGGTAAATCGAAAGTCCTGTAGTATTTCACGTAGAGATTGTAGGAATTGTTAAAAATGTATCATGATCAATACTGGATATATCTTCTTTGTTGTCTGTTTCTAATCTCATTCTGCTCATTGGCTCCATTCACAGCTTATATCAAGCAAGTCGACATTTCAACCGACCCCTGCAGTGAATACACCCTGCCTGAGTGACCTTTGAGAAACTCATGTTTATTTTCAGATGGAGAAAACTGTGCAATTAATTCCTGGGCTTCCTCAAATCCAGATGTCATGTTGCACGACTTATGTGCATTCACCTGTGCATTTCAGAACAACAAGCATGTTGATCTTTGCTGGCCTCTAAATATTTTACAGCACTGCAAATTACACTGTGGATGATGACAAAAGATCCTGGCTGATCTATTTTTTTCTCCCCAACAAAGCAACAATGTTGCTTCTCGAAATGGCACAAAGCGGTTGTTGTTTTTTGTTTAGCGTGTATGTTGTGCTGGCATTGTCCAAATCCGGGCCGTGGAGGGCAGAGACCCTGAAAGAGACGACCCGTCACACTCCACATTACTCTCTTTGTTTTATTTTTCTCACGTTGTGGGGAGGAGAAGAGTGGGGACTGCTTTCTTTCAAACCCAAATCCAGACCCCATCCTCCTAGTGACCTTGTGTACGCACGCACTAAAGAACCTCACTCTCTTGGGTTGTCTTCTGTGTTGTGTTTGCCTAAAATGTGCATGAGAATAAACAAATTATAGACCTTCCTCAATAAATAATGCATTTAATTCCTTTTTTGCGACGTGAAATAAAACATTGGCATACGAAATCTAAAAGCATAAATAAAGCATACAGAATCCAACAATGTAAATGAAGGGGAAGTTTGGCGCCAGCATTTTTCAAAATATCCTGTTTTGTGTTTTGCAGGAGAAAGATAGGCATACAGGTATTAAATAACATGAGGATGAGTAAATGATGTCAGAATTTTCATTATTTCTTTAGGAGCAGTAAGTCTTTACTTCTTTTAAAAGTTTGACATATTATCTATCATATGCCCACACTAATCCTAACAAGAAAATGGATGTAAAATTGCAGGTTCTGTGTTTGGGTGCCCAAAGGACACATTCAAACATTTCAGCACAACTTAAGAATTTAGAATAGTCTAAAGTTCACAATATCAGCATTTGTGTTGTTGAAATAGCCTTTATTCAAGGCAAAGATGAGTGGAAAACAGCTCTGGGATGACTGACAGCTAGAGAATGACTGACATTAAAGGATCCCACTGAAGAAAAATCAAAGGGAAACCACAAAGCTTTATTCTAGTCATATGTGTATCTTTTGATCTGTTATAGCTTTCTCTCTGGATCAAACACGAGCCCAAGTACAGATACTTCCTATTGAAATTTCAGTTCTTGCTATTCTTTCTAAAAACCAAGCAGCAGAGCTGAAGATTTTTTTCATAAGCTGTTAAAGCCCTCTTGTTGAATATTTCATTACATAACCGACACATATACAGACACAAAATGAGCAGTTTCTGTATTGGGTTGTCCGTCCAAACACATATGAAACCACAAAAATGACCAGTGGGGTCCAACATGGTATGCTCAGTGATTCTCTCATGACATGAGTTGGTCTGATGGTCATTAGATGATCCTCATGAGAGATGCCCAAAGTAATCCGATAGGAACGCAGGAAGCTTAAAGTATATTTACACCTCGCCATTAGTGACAGGGCATGCATGCTTGTTTTATTTACAGAAAAAGACTACGGAAGGAAAATTCTGGCTGGCGGAAGTGCAGGATAAGGGTTCAAGAAAGATTTTACATCTGGTAGGGTGTGCTGCCATATCCTGTATTTTGGCAAGGAAAACAAACAGCTTATGAAAGAGATTATACATCAACCAATGGGAATATTTTTCAAATGTTGAGCCAAACGCATATGAAATGCGAAGATCGTGACAGTCTGTGTTGTCTGTCGTTGACGACTTACTACAGAAAAGCTGACCACTATTCAATCTTAAAGAACAGTGCAGGTTGTATTGAAGATTGTACAGAAAGGTATGCTGAGTCAGAACCTCTACAGCAGTGACAGCTGTCACTCACAACCCCACAAGTTTTTGGTAAATGCCCACGTACCCCTGCACTATAAATTGTCCCACCTTAGAAGTCAAAATGCAAAAACCGGCCTTAAACATAGCTGTCATTCTCCTGTTGTTTCGTCCCTTTAAAGTGAAGGATGAAAAGAAGATATTTTGAAAAATGTGTTAACAAATAGCACTGGCAACCATTTGTCTGTTTGAACAAAACCAATGCAAGTGAATAGCGACCAATTTACAATAATTAAAAAATAGCTTATTTTTCGTCCTAAGGAAGTAAGAAGGTTATACTGGTTTGAAAAGACAAGACGAAGCTTTCACAAAAACACCTATAGAAATAATTGAGGTTAACTCAATCAGGTGGCAGATCAACAGTGTCATTGAACTCAACTTTGTCACATGGCAGTAGTTATTCTTGCTTGGTTTTTAGTAAATGTAAAGATTTCTGCTTTAACAGATAACAAACAGCAAACAAAAACGTGATGATTGTCAACATCTGACACAAACAACTAAAAGCAGGTATAGTGTTGATTCTTACCATTTAATTTGTTTTGCTCCCATTTTGAAACTGTGTCTACCCTTCTTCGCCCCGTTTATTCATCCACAGAACACATCGAAATCTTGGAATCATCATATTGAGAAAAACTTCTCTACAGTCTGTACTCAGCCCACACAGTAAACGCGGCGAGTATACCGTATACCCCACGTTTATTAATAAGCACCTCTTTATCAGACGGTGCCCTGAACGCTATCTTAAAATGTTTGCTGCCAGCTGCACAGATTTTACTCAAAGCCTCCTGGTGTGTTTGATCTGCTCTTCAGATGCTGTCCATATGGAAATCCTGTTTTCGAATGCTCCACAGTGACAGGAGAGACAGACACGGCTATAACCAAAGCAGCTGCATCCTCCCCTGCTCCCCTCTCTCGCACAGAGTTTGTGCTAAATATTCCTCTTCTCAGTTCAACACTTCAGACGACTTCATCATAAAGAGCTGAGTTTTCCTATGCAGCTCTCGCTCTCTCTTTTTCTGTATGGAGATGTCAGACATGGACCGGCCTTCCTCTGTTTACCCTCCCCCTGTACTCTTCACCCCTCCCACTGTTTCTTCTTTAGTCTCCTTTTCTCTCTCCCCCTCTTACACCATCTGTTCGGATCAGTATTTTTAAGGGGGTGGGGGGGTGGGTCAGGGGTCTCAGAATGATTTGTAGATGTGTAGAGGCTCAAGAACTTTCCACGTTCCTGCTCTAGACAACTTGCTACGGGTAAGACAACACATCTCACTGGACACAAATACAGACGTAATTTAGTGTTTTTCACATAAATAAAGAACGAATTAATCTGTTGGACATACAGATGGTTTAAGAGAGAGTCTCTTTTGCAGAAAGAATATGTTTTGAAAAGAAAATATTTAAAAAAATGTTGGTAACTAAACAATTGTGGCACCTATTTTGTTGTGTTACATAAGAAGAAATTTGGGGCCGACCTTATTTTTCATTTACCTTCATTCTTCAAAATATTGTTGTTTGTGTTTTGCTGAAGAAAGTCATATTTAATGATGTTGGTAACTGAACAATGTGGGTACCCATTTACTTGTATTCGTTTTGTGCCCATACAATATAAGTGAATGGCTATTGGGAACCCCATTTTCAAAAACATTCTTCAAAATGTCTTCTTTAGAATAGCTGAAAAATCATGCAGGTTTGAAAGAAGGGTGACATTTTGTTTCTGGGTAAACAATTACTCTAACTTATTTAGATTGCTACTTTTGACCAATCAATAAAATAAAGAGAAGAATAAAAGGTGTCTTTTGGTATTACACACAATAAATCACCAAAAAGTATTACAGAAGAACACCAGTCCTGTCTGAAAGTTATTTTCCCCTTTCATGTCCTGTTATGTAAAACTGTATGTACATCATTATAATGAGACTTATTTAGATCCTTACTTCAACGACCACAAAGGAGTATCAAGTTGCCTATAGTGAGCAGTCAGCATCAGTCAAGATCTGAGAGGTCCATGTCATTGACTGGAAAACCCCAACATCCCTGGCCGAAATTTCTTGCATAACACCCCTCCAATGGGCAAACTGGCCATGTGAATGTTTGTCACACATCCTAAGTGCTCAAATCTTGTACCTAATCAGATCCTCCAGCTAAATCACCGCGGCGATACCACATAAAAGCACAGTCACAAATGCTTCATTCCAGAACTAACTGAAGCACCTTGTGACAGTATCCTCTTCTAATCTTTCTTTGTGTTGTCTTCTAAAAGCAGAGAGGGGCTGTGAGAATATGTTTTATGCAATTTAGGATAGTGAGAATTTGTTTTAAGGTCTTTTTTTCAAACATAAAACTGTGTGAATATTTTTGAGGACTTTGGCTGTTGAAATCAGTCAATGTAACTCTTCGATAACTCAATAATGTAAGTTATAACATCCAAACATCCAAAGCCAGAATAACAATTGCAACAGAAGCACTGTGTCCGTACACTTACAGACGGTACACGTCTCAATGTCTCTCATAGCAGCCTGGTTACATCGAATAGTACATTTACATTTAGTCATTTAGCAGACGCTTTTATCCAAAGCGACTTACAATAGTCGAGGAGACAATGAAGCGGTAAATAGCCGATACAACAATAGGTGAACAAGTGCTACAACAATGCTACCGAGTTACAGAGAGAGAAGTTACAAAAGAATTTTTTTTAATTTTTTTTTGATAGAGTGAGTAGTTAGAAAAGAAGTGAGTTAGTGAGTTAGATGTAGCCGGAATAGTACAGTTGCTTTAAAATGTATAATGATATCCAGTGTTTACCCAGTGGAGGATTTTGCTCCTGTGTCCTCCTCAAGTGTCCCTTGCTGTCCTTCATACTGTTGGACCAATGCTCGGACACTCCAGCAGGGGTTCTCCATGTCTTCATCGCCACTGTAGCCACGACTAAGAGAATACATTAAGAGAGTTGTTCAACTGGATTTGGTATTATTATTCTTAATACATCCAATTGAATGTGGTAGCTTACTTTCAACAGGATTTACAAACAATATGCATTAAAGCTGTCATTAGGGTTCAAAACACATGACAGCTTGATGCTAGACATGACATGTGGGCGAAACATATGGCAGATCTGTCCATACGGCGCATTTAAACTTAGCTGCAATACCAATAGTAAAAGCAAGAGGGAGGGAACTAAAATGAAAGTAAACTAATGGATCCTTTTAAAGTGAGAAGGGCAGGGCCCTGGTATTTGTAATCCGGTTATAAAGACTTCTCAAGCTATAGAATTCTAAACTAAGCTTCCAGCGCAGGAAACTGTGTTCCCATAGGGTGTTAAAATTACATTGGAAAGCCCACAGGAAAATCTGAATAAGAGGGAGAGAAACAGCAGCCTTTTTCTACCTGCTCCATTCCTGTCTTAGGTGAAAGACGGAGCGACCTGGGCGAGAAGCGTCCTGTCTGGCGACCGCCAATGCCGCTGCGGCATTCTGGGCCATTGCCATGGTTGAATGAGGTCTGTGATTGTCCGATGAGCCAGTTGAACTTCTGCTTAAACCAGCTACAGCTCTGTTATTGGCCGATGAGGAGGGTTTAAAATGTGCAGCTAGAGCCAGGATGAGCCTCATGGCGGATTTGAGGTTCCCCTCCACGATGTCTTGAGAACAGAAAAGATCTGAATAAGCCAGTTTCCCAGCATAGCCGTTATTAAGAGCTTGCAGTGATACTCACCCCTGGCAGAAGTCTGTGGCATTCGTATACGTTTGGATAAAACAAACTGCAGAATCTTCTCTACGTTCTGTTTCATCTCCTGCTCGTTCTGTGGCACATAATGAATGCCATCCAGCAGCTCACCAGCTTGCAAAATACAAGAAACACATCTTAAAGTGATAGGTTACAAAAAAACTAAAACTGTGTCATTTACTCACCCTCTTGTCATTGCAATCATAAATGACTTACTTCTGCAGACCAACAAATTAAGATATTTTGAAGAATGCTACACCTGTTGACTGACACCCATTCACTTGCACTGGTTTTGTTTTCACACAATGAAGTGAATGGGTGACACTGCTGTTCTGTTACTTTCTTCAAATGATCTTCTTTTGTGTTTTGGTCAAGAGAGTCATACAGGTTTGAAATGGTAAAGGGTATAAATGATGACACAAATGTAATTTGTAATGTTTGTGTAGACAATCTTACCCACAATCTCTATGAGGTGTGCAAGGACAACGCCATCTCTGAGATCCTGTCGTAGGTCACTTACGGGTTGCAGGCCTGGTTTTTTCCTTAGCTGAGCATTAACCCAAGACACATATGCAGCCAGTTGTTGCTAAAAAAAACATTTTTAATACAGATGAGTGTCAAGGTTTGGTCTTAGAAAGTTACAAAACTGGTATTTTGATAAAGATTTCTTAAAAAGCGTTTTCAGCAAGAATGTT
Organism: Triplophysa yarkandensis; assembly: GCA_033220385.1. Lineage (NCBI taxonomy): Eukaryota > Metazoa > Chordata > Actinopteri > Cypriniformes > Nemacheilidae > Triplophysa > Triplophysa yarkandensis. The sequence continues at coordinate 17,956,232 of CM065666.1, forward strand.
GAATATAAAGAACATAGACGTGCAAGTATGAAAACAAATCAAACTAATCATATATATCATTAGAAAAAAACATAGCAAATCTAGAAATGTTTGTTAGATAACAGAGGGTCAATTCAAAATCCCAGCTGGTAAAGTTGTTTTACAAGTCTGTTAAATTCTTCATTTGTTCGAGTTGAAATATGTATTTATCCTGAGGCTGACATTTGCCTTGGAAAACACTGGAATAAATCACAAGGATCAATGTAGTCAGTGTGCTATTATAAGGTCATGATCATTTAAAGCATTATTGATGGTCATGTTACTCGGGTTCTTAACATTCACTTTTCAAACTATTTTTATGATTCAGGGATATCTGGGTCAGAAGGCTTCATGTGATATTCGTATAACCTATAATCTCTTTATTTTGTGAAAGAGATATTGTAGTTTAACCAAAACCACAGTTCCAAACATCCATTTTTTGTTTGACTTTTTCTTCAGTGTAACATAAAAAAAAATATTATGCGAAAAGTCAATGTGGTTTCCTGTACAAGTCGATGTAGGTCAATGTTACCATACAGGTTGGAAATGACATGGGGATAAGTAAATAGGTAAAGGCTGTTACACAGCATAAGATAGTTAGCATTAGTGCTGACAGTTCTTTGTTTCAGATGGTACATAGGGTCTGTCTACACTCATGCCAACTGGAATACCCACAGTCAAAAGAACTTTATGCCTCAGTGAGAAAGATGCACCTGTTTTGACAGGACGAGTTCCTCCCTATTCACCCTAGTTAGTCACCATCAACCTGTTTCAATGGCATGGATTAGACCGACGTGCACTTTCCATGCATTGTCACAAAAGGACAGCTCAACTCCCCACGCTCATGCTTCCTCTACAGCAGACACATGTCGGAACGCATACACACTGCAGAGAGGGCTGCCGCAGATCCACTACCCGGCAAACGTGCTGCACGCTGAACAAAAATTGTTCTCAAAGCCGAGGAATGTTGAGTAGCTAGTGTCAATTTATTTTAGGAAAAATTATATTTGTATTAGCAAACAAGTTGAAAATTCTGACATAATTTACTCACTTATTCATCATTTTAAACCTGAATGCTTTATTTCTTCTGTAAAACACAAAAGAGATGTTTTGAAAGAAAACCATTGGTCCCCCATTCTTCATAATATCTTCTTTTGTGTGCTGCAGAAGAAAAATAGTTCTACAGGTTGGAAATGTCAAAAAGGTAAGTAAATGATCACATAATTTTCTTTTCGGGGCGAATTATCCGCTTTGGATAAAAGCGTCTGCTAAATGACTAAATGTAAATGTAAATGATCCCTTTAACACATAATTAAAAAAAATCATGACTGTTGCATTTTCATGGGGATCAACGAGGTAACCTTTGCACTCATATCGCACTGCGCTACTAACTAAGCTACAGAAACACGAAATAAACAACAAAATGACCTCTGTATGTTTTAGGATTTCGCTTTGGCCCGAACTGTGCAGTTTATTGGTTTCCCACATGGAGGGCTGTCCAAAACAATGCAGCCCTGTCCGTAGCACATGTATCTCAATTCAATCTAACAGTGTTCCAGACTGACAGACGTCCCTGTGAGAATAGCCGAAACACAGAATGTGTTCAGCACAGATGCTGAGCAAGCTGTCAAATTGTTAGGTAGCAACAGTCCAGTGCAGCCAGCGGTATCAATGAGCTGTCTGTTCCCACGGCAACCCTACAGACACACATCTCCATCACTGCTACCTACTTTATTCTCATCTAACAGTCGGTGAACCTGAATTATATTTAGGGGAAGAGGGAATAAGACATAGCTTGACATCGTCTTCTTGCTTTCCACAAACTTCTTTGCAGGTTTGTAATGAAAAGGGTCCTGAGAACAGTGCTTGACTGTTAAGCGTTAAGGCCAGAGACTAGACAGATGTGGGAGCCGTCTTACTGAAGGTTGATCTGATATCTAATATAGATAATGTAAGGCACACACGGTAATAGAAATTACATTATAACACCTCCTCCCATACCTTATATTACACTATTACAAAATAAATGTTGGGAGTCAAAGGACATAAAAGTGCAGTACTAATTTTGTCTTTAGTTTTGCATTCAAATTAATAATGTATATATGATTAATTTTTGTATGATTAATACAAAAATTCTTTTGTAACTTCGCTCTCTGTGTAACTCGGTAACATTGTTGTAGCACTTGTTCATCTATTGTTGTATCGGCTATTTACCGCTTCATCGTCTCGTCGACTATTGTAAGTCGCTTTGGATAAAAGCGTCTGCTAAATGACTAAATGTAAATGTAAATGTTAATTTTCAATCGACGTGTGTATATCTTATTTTATATATTTCCTTTACATTTATTTGTTATTGAGATGACCTCCAAAATAAGGCGATTGTTGATGATCTCAAAGATCTAAAAACTGGGAAACAAGATTGTGATTACAACAAAGTGAACGTAACCCAAAATCATGTCATCATTTCAAACCTGTATGACTTTATTACTTCTGCAGACCAAAAAAAGAAGATATTTTGAGGAAAGCTGGTACACAAGCACGATTGGCGTATGGACCCAAAACCAAAGCAAGTGAACGGGTGCCGGTGACCGACATTCTTCAAAATATCTCTTCATAAAGACATACAGGTTTGCAATGATACAATGTTCACTTAGGGCTGAACCATCATTGGGAAAAACAATGTTTTCAGAAATCTCTAAATATTGACTGTAAACATATGACTCATAAACAAACATCACAAGAGTCAACAGTGACGTCACAAGCGTCACACTTTGAAGCCTTGAACAGAACTTGAACAAAACTTACGGACCACGTGACTGTCCGATGTGACAAAACGCAATTGAATAGCCGTGCCAACAGAGCCTTTGGGCATTTTTTGGGTAGTGTTACCTCGTTCGGACCCTCCTGCAGCACGTCAAGCAGACTTCCTTTAGACAGAGACGCGATCATTCTTCTGACTTTTCATCGACCACACATGAGAAATGTTGCCGTCCTCCGGGTCAGATGGGTTCAAAGCGCATAGCAGAGGAAGGGGGCAAACAAAGGGAACGAGAGAAAAGCCCCAGACAGGGCGATGGCCATATGTGCCAGCCCGTTAGCCTGCTGCACGTGAAACAGGATACTAGGTGGACTCTGATGGAGAGATGTACTGCGCATGCGCATGAGCAGCATCTGCGCCGTCGCCATGGCGACGCTTGAGTCAGGGCACCTTGAGATGCCATGCTGTCTTACATTTACATTTACATTTAGTCATTTAGCAGACGCTTTTATCCAAAGCGACTTACATTTACGTTTACATTTAGACATTTAGCAGACGCTTTTATCCAAAGCGACTTACATTTACATTTACATTTAGACATTTAGCAGACGCTTTTATCCAAAGCGACTTACATTTACATTTACATTTAGACATTTAGCAGACGCTTTTATCCAAAGCGACTTACATTTACATTTACATTTAGTCATTTAGCAGACGCTTTTATCCAAAGCGACTTACATTTACATTTACATTTAGACATTTAGCAGACGCTTTTATCCAAAGCGACTTACAATAGTCGAGGAGACAATGAAGCGGTAAATAGCCGATACAACAATCTTGTGTACAAAAGTCTTGTGGCTATGCGTTGTTATCTTTACATTTACATTTACATTTAGTCATTTAGCAGACGCTTTTATCCAAAGCGACTTACAATAGTTATCAAATGTCTGCTTTCAATGGTTTGTACATGAGCCTGCTTAAAGGACAAGCATTGGCTGTTCCTCTTGACCGTCTCACAAGTCCTGTGACGTCATGCTGTTGTTTCTTACATTTACATTTACATTTAGTCATTTAGCAGACGCTTTTATCCAAAGCGACTTACAATAGTCGAGGAGACAATGAAGCGGTAAATAGCCGATACAACAATAGATGAACAAGTGCTACAACAATGTTACCGAGTTACACAGAGAGAGAAGTTACAAAAGTTTTTTTTTTTTTTTGATAGAGTGAGTAGTTAGAAAAGAAGTGAGTTAGTGAGTTAGGTTCTTCTCTGGCATCAGTGTGTGCAACCACATCCTTCCTGCCAGCCTCACATCCTGATTCTAGACACATCCAGAGTGTTGATATGAATTTTGATACTGAATAACAATCCAGATCGAGCACATCACGCTCTATTTGCTGATGTTTGGTCTTGGGGTTGACCACGTTTTGAAAGATTTCACTTCCTCGGTGTCGAGTTTGTAACCAGTTTGACATCGTGTAACAATATGAGGTGAAGAATGGAAGTCGAATCACACGGTTTGAAGACCATTTAATGGCTGACTTTGATCTTTTTGGGTCGCTCGCCCCTATAAACCTTTTAAAGATTCTTGTACGAAGACCCCATGAACTCGTACATAATCTCAGATCAAATTATTCTACTACACGTAATGAAGAATGAATGCTTTTTTGATTCATTTACATTTACATTTACATTTTGTCATTTAGCAGACGCTTTTATCCAAAGCGACTTACAATAGTCGAGGAGACAATGAAGCGGTAAATAGCCGATACAACAATAGGTGAACAAGTGCTACAACAATATTACCAAGTTACACAGAGAGCGAAGTTACAAAAAGTATATATATAAAAAAAAATTTTAGTGAGTAGTTATAAAAGAAGTGAGTTAGTGAGTTAGGTGTAGCCGGAAAAGATGAGTTTTTAGGAGTTTTTTAAAGATAGAGACCGAGTCAGACAAGCGTGAAGCCAGAGGCAGATCGTTCCACCATCGAGGAACTGAAGCAGAGAACGTTCGAGAGAGAGATTCAACAACTTGTTTCACTTGAAAACTGCATAATTTCTTATTTTTAATCACGTTAGGCTTTTTTCTTTCCTTTTATCAAGCGATCCATCTTTCATTCTTTGACCACCGTTCATGGGCATTTGCTTTCTTCAAATGTATCAAAATCAGTTTTTAATATTCATATCTGTGTTTAGGTAAAGTTGTTTTTTATCAGCAATGTTTGTATTTATATATTCAAATTTCTTTTTCTATTTGCATTTATTTGCAGAAAATGAAAACTGCAAAGATGTGAGAATAACAGAAAAGATGTTCTGTTTTTTAGACTTGAAATACGGCAAAGAAAACATGTCAACGTTTACTTTAGGCAATACTACATTGTTATTTATACTTGTATTTGGGAAAATGTGATCTAAGTGTGTAATTTTTAAGCTGTCCTGTATATCATCTAGAGCATTAGCAATAACACAGTCATGGGTTCCAGGGATTGCACATACTATAAACAGATTATTGGCTGAAAAGTGTGATATAATGCAATGTAAGTCTCTTCGGATAAAAGCGTCTGTCAAATCCGTAAATGTAAAGTAAAAGGACTTGTCATGCTGTTCGTTTTTCACATTGCCGTTGGGTGACACCTGAGGTTTGATTCTTTGCAACTCAACACACACCGGACTAGAATTTACATTTACATTTAGTCATTTAGCTGACACTTTTATCCACAGTGACTAACAAATGAGGTTTACAAAAGAATCATCTAGAACAGGAGATAACAGAGCACTCCCAAGTCTTATATATAACAAAACACAGTGCCAAAAATATATATTTTTTTGATAGATGTCAAAAAAAGGTGCATTGTGGACTAGTAGTCGCAATGTTTAAAGACCACAATACATCTAGAAATGCTGTTTAAATGGAAATTTGCCAAACTCTTATTTATCTGCGGCTGTATACTGATTTTAGGTAGTATGTATATTTTGAAGAACCCTTGTTTAGTGTTCTCTTACACCATAGCTCTTACGTCATAGCTCTTACATCATAGCTCTTACACCATAGCTCTTACACCATAGCTCTTACATCATAGCTCTTACATCATAGCTCTTACACCATAGCTCTTACGTCATAGCTCTTACGTCATTGCTCTGACGTCATTGCTCTGACGTCATTGCTCTTACGTCATAGCTCTGACGTCATAGCTCTGACGTCATAGCTCTTACATCATAGCTCTTACATCATAGTTCTTACATCATTGCTCTTACATCATAGCTCTTACATCATAGCTCTTACATCATTGCTCTTACATCATTGCTCTTACGTCATAGTTCTTACATCATTGCTCTTACATCATGGCTCTTACATCATTGCTCTTACATCATAGCTCTTACATCATAGCTCTTACATCATTGCTCTTACATCATTGCTCTTACGTCATTGCTCTTACGTCATTGCTCTTACATCATTGCTCTTACGTCATTGCTCTTACATCATTGCTCTGACATCATAGCTCTTACGCCATAGCTCTTACATCATAGCTCTGACGTCATAGCTCTTACATCATTACTTTAACATCATTGCTCTTACGTCATAGCTCTTACATCATAGCTCTGATGTCATAGCTCTTACATCATTACTCTTACGTCATTGCTCTGACATCATAGCTCTTACGTCATAGCTCTTACGTCATAGCTCTTACATCATAGCTCTTACATCATAGTTCTTACATCATTGCTCTTACATCATGGCTCTTACGTCATTGCTCTTACGTCATTGCTCTTACATCATTGCTCTTACATCATGGCTCTTACGTCATAGCTCTTACGTCATTGCTCTGACATCATAGCTCTTACGCCATAGCTCTTACATCATAGCTCTGACGTCATAGCTCTTACATCATTACTTTAACGTCATTGCTCTTACGTCATAGCTCTTACATCATAGCTCTGACGTCATAGCTCTTACATCATAGCTCTGACGTCATAGCTCTTACATCATTGCTCTTACATCATAGCTCTTACATCATTGCTCTTACATCATTGCTCTTACATCATAGCTCTTACATCATAGCTCTGACGTCATTGCTTTAACATCATAGCTCTGACGTCATAGCTCTTACATCATTGCTTTAACATCATTGCTCTTACATCATAGCTCTTACGTCATTGCTTTAACATCATAGCTCTTACGTCATAGCTCTTACGTCATAGCTCTTACATCATTGCTTTAACATCATTGCTTTAACGTCATTGCTCTTACGTCATAGCTCTGACTTCATAGCTCTTACATCATAGCTCTTACATCATTGCTTTAACATCATTGCTCTTACATCATAGCTCTTACATCATAGCTCTGACGTCATAGCTCTGACGTCATAGCTCTTACATCATAGCTCTTACATCATAGCTCTTACATCATAGCTCTTACAACATAGCTCTTACGTCATAGCTCTTACGTCATAGCTCTTACACCATAGCTCTTACACCATAGCTCTTACATCATTACTCTTACATCATAGCTCTTACACCATAGCTCTTACGTCATAGCTCTTACGTCATAGCTCTGACGTCACAGCTCTTACATCATAGCTCTGACGTCATAGCTCTTACATCATAGCTCTTACATTATTGCTTTAACATCATTGCTCTTACATCATAGCTCTTACGTCATAGCTCTTACGTCATAGCTCTTACGTCATAGCTCTGACGTCACAGCTCTTACATCATAGCTCTGACGTCATAGCTCTTACATCATTGCTCTGACATCATAGCTCTTACGCCATAGCTCTTACATCATAGCTCTGACGTCATAGCTCTTACATTATTGCTTTAACATCATTGCTCTTACATCATAGCTCTTACATCATAGCTCTGACATTATTGCTTTAACATCATTGCTCTTACATCATAGCTCTTACATCATAGCTCTTACATTATTGCTTTAACATCATTGCTCTTACATCATAGCTCTTACATCATAGCTCTTACATCATAGCTCTTACATCATAGCCTTACATCATAGCTCTGACGTCATAGCTCTTACGTCATAGCTCTTACGTCATAGCTCTTACGTCATAGCTCTTACGTCATAGCTCTTACGTCATAGCTCTTACGTCATAGCTCTTACGTCACAGCTCTTACGTCACAGCTCTTACGTCACAGCTCTTACGTCACAGCTCTTACGTCATAGCTCTTACATCATTGCTCTGACGTCATAGCTCTTACATCATAGCTCTTACATCATAGCTCTTACATCATAGCTCTTACATCATAGCTCTTACGTCATTGCTCTGACGTCATAGCTCTTACATCATAGCTCTTACATCATAGCTCTTACATCATAGCTCTTACGTCATAGCTCTGACGTCATAGCTCTTACATCATAGCTCTTACGTCATAGCTCTTACATCATAGCTTTAACATTATTGATCTAACATCATAGCTCTGACGTCACAGCTCTTTCATCTTTGCTTTAACATCATTGCTCTTACGTCATAGCTCTTACATCATAGCTCTTACATCATAGCTCTGACGTCATAGCTCTTACATCATAGCTCTTACATCATAGCTCTTACATCATAGCTCTGACGTCACAGCTCTTTCATCTTTGCTTTAACATCATTGCTCTTACGTCAGAGCTCTTACGTCATTGCTCTTACGTCATAGCTCTTACATCATAGCTCTGACGTCATTGCTCTTACATCATTGCTTTAACATCATAGCTCTTTCATCATAGCTCTTACGTCATAGCTCTTACGTCATAGCTTTAACATCATAGCTCTTACGTCATAGCTCTTACATCACAAGTTTTACTACATCACATTTGAAGTGACGTCCTGGTTTAAACACAAGGAGAACTTCACAATCTTCACAGAGGTTTTAAAGATGACTTACAGGCTTCTGCACGGATGGAGAACTCAGCATCTCGCTCATCTGCAAGGTGACAAAGAGAACTTTTCATTGTTCGGAATCAATCCAACAAATCGAGCCAAACTGATGGACTACAATGGATTCCAGCCCATAATCTCTCCAGGCCCTCGTTTCCTTTAAACCTTTCTGCTATTGCACACAACTTTTAACTGTTTTATTGTAAACACAGCAAGACAAGTGGTGGACACATTCAATGGTAGCGTTAGCAACAATGTCATATGTTTTAATCAAATCAAATCTGTGACGTACCTTCTGTTTCTTCCGATGTCTCAGGGATATAATTAACAATTTCTATAATAAATCTGTGTGTTTATATCATGCATTACTTTGTTGTGTAAATCTCAGCAGTGAACTGCTGAAGTCAGACACGCTCACTCTCGGTTACTATGGTTACCAGAAACACGTGCACGGTGCGTTGAATTAATAATTGTAAAAGTAAAAGTAAGTTGTAAAAGTTGCATTACATAAACTACAAATGTCATTTAAAAGTGTATTTAATTCATTTGTTTTAAATCGACATGAAATATTCTCTTTACATTTGAGGTCCCTGTTTTTATTTCAGACACATCATGTCTGTAAAATAAGTGCTGTTCTATTTTATATTGTAATGATAATAAAACATAAGGCCAAACTGTAGATGTTGAACGTTTGTTTATTAATACAAAACAAATATTTCACCAGAACAATGTATATTGTATTAAAATTTAAAAATATATAATTTTTCCATAATTATAAACCTTATCTGCTTCCTATAGTGTCTTTTACATTAATACAGCATTGAACAAATCAAGCATAAATCACTGCATATATTATTATTATACATTATTATTATATATATTAAATACAATGCTGGCAATTTGACATGCTATATAGTTATATATTTTTATAGTTTATAAAATAAAACACAAACAGTAAACAGATACAGAAATGTTAATACAGAATAAAGTGTCTCCACTTAACATGACGGTTCAACCCTTTCTAAGCACCTTCAATAGTTTAGTTGTTCTTGTGCATGCCGAGCTTATATTTTTTTCATGATATGCTTTTTATATGTCTAGAGACACTTCCAATATATTATACCTGCTTAAGCAGTTTTCTTTACATTTACATTTACATTTAGTCATTTAGCAGACGCTTTTATCCAAAGCGACTTACAATAGTCGAGGAGACAATGAAGCGGTGAATAGCCGATACAACAATAGGTTCTATCACTTTGCAATTTCTCATAGCTGCATTCAATGTTGATACATTCACCAACTTGTAACACTTCCAAATGATATATTTGTTTAGGTTAACTTAACTTTTAAGTTAAATTGAGGTTAAATAGTAATCTTCTAGACGTATGCATACTTACAATCACATTTGGGCACCTTTATTATCTACGTTATAACAGTAAAGCAACTAATCACTATTTCTGATATGAACATGTTCAACAGGTTAAATTCATACTGTATGTTTATTTATTTGCCTTATTTTTTAATCTCGTCTATTATCTTTTGTTAGCTATTACTGCTTAAATTGGAAGCTCCAAGCACAAGTAATCATTAGATATCGACAAACTATGACCTGGATGTTCCAAACTCTTATCCGACTTGTCTTTGCATTCTTAACTTTTAATATAATGTGAACATTATAATATGCAGTGAAGAGGTCTTTGGAAGACCATGCTGGGTTTTAAGTAACTAAACATTTGTAACGTCTAGTATCCGAGTGGCTCAAACACCTTTCCAATTGCTATAAATGCACACAGATAAATATACTAGTGAACACATATCTATAAAATGTATAGTTTGCATATCCTGGCAGAAGATTATACTAATGTGACATTAAAAAAAAATCTTTTCGTTAACTGAAGTTCCCTCTTGCAAGCATTTTAAAATACTGATATCTAAAGACACAGAACCATGATTTACATGATACATTCAGAAATGTGAATCATCTGCCTTGAACAATTTAAATATTGTACAAAAAGATCCAAGTCAATGAGATCTATACAAAATCATAGGTATGATTGACATCTATTACTCTGTGAAAACATTTTATTAAATGAACACAATTTATCATACATCAGTAACTGTAGGCAGTAATGAGCACCTTGAAACATTAACCTGTGCATTATTATTAATACTACAAATGGAGAACTCACAACCTGTGTAATAAATAAATAAAAAATCTACTTGTCAAAATCACATTGTTTTCTTTTGGAATAAACTGATTTTGCCAAACACTATTTGCCAAGTTACAGTCTCATGAGCAGCATGTGAGACAAAGAGTGGGATGGTCTGTGATCTAGAAGTGCACAGTCTGAAGATTAGCACCTACTCACTGGAATAAAGTTCAAACACTGTTTGGTAACATCTACACAATTGGAATATCAGTGCTATCACATTATAACAGTGATTCGAAAGCATTTAAGGTAGAAGTGAACTATTCGTAAAACACAAACTTTTATAAACAACATAACTCAAAGTGCTTTAACACATTTTTTTAAAGTGAACCATCTCACCCTCTTCTCGGAAACCTTTCATCCTTTCATGCTCCATCCAATATTGTAAATTATATAAACCTATACGTACATAATCGTAATAATGATGAATGCTCATTTATATTTTGTTGAACCCTTTTAAACCTTGTTTGCTTGTCTTAGGATTTACGTACTGTGGTTAATGCAAGTGTGAAAGAATGGATAAGACAAAACTGATGAAAAATCTCCAACTTATCAGTCACTTGGCACGGGTTAACAAATAACCAAAACAGACAAAACAGTGCACAATACATCGTGTAAACATAGATGATGCAGCAAATAAGAACAATATCAAAAGATGTGTGTAAACACTGACAGAGATAAAGACATAAAAAGTAAAAAAAAAAGTAGTTTGCCATTTGTACTTCATGACCTAAACACATGCACGGCTCGAACCACATACTGTCGGCAGATGGGACACTCGTTCATGCGGTATCCACACTTGCTGCACGTGACCATGTGTCCACACTCCAGCAGCACACAGTCAATGGGAGAGTCCATGCAGATCTTACACATGTTCTCCTCCTGGCCGCTTGGCTCGGCTGGGTCGGCTAGAGGGACAGAGAAAGCTTGAAGGCTTAATATCTCTTCACATTCAGTCGTGAAAAATCACTAATCAGCACAAAATAACCCAAAACATACCTTCTTTTTTATTTGTTTTTGAAACTGAAAATAAAAAAAATGGCAACAATGTCAAGTTTTACAGAGGTTCATCCTCAGATCTATTAAAACCATAAGCTACATGTTCCCAACAGACGTACCCAGGTTGTGAAGGTCTTTCTGATCATTAAAGAGGTGAGTGACCTTCTCCATGAGTTCCCATTTCTCACAGCACCCCTGGTAGTTCACAAAGTTGCGTGCCAGGATCTCTTTTAGCTGGCGCACACTGAGGCTTTCGATGTCTTCCACGCGGCTCAGGTCTGACAAGGAAGCTCTTCTGCTGTGAGCCTGAGTCTGCTCACTGTCTGTGGACTGAGTTAATCACAGACATAACATCTCAGCTGGTTATTTTGATCCTTCATCTCTGGTTCCATTCTTATTCCATTCTTATTATTATGTAATGTCTGAAATTCTGATGCCTTAAAAGGGTCTACACAGTTAGACCTTTCAAGTAAAAATTTTGTTTCCTACTGAATGTTAAGTTGACTCTTTTTGTTTCCCATCCCTTTCACTTACCTCATCCTCCCCCTCTTCCTCTCCCTCGTCTTCCTCTTCTTCCTCCTCCTCCTCCTCTTCCTCTATCTCTTCCTCTCCCTCTTCTTCTTCCTCTTCTTCTTCTTCTTCCTCCTCCTCCTCCTCCTCCTCCTCCTCCTCCTCTTCTTCTGTATCTTCTGTTTCTTCTTCTTCCTCTCCATCCTCTTCCTCCTCCTCTGCAGGAGGCTCAGATTCTAACAGAGGATTGGGTGGCACGGGAAGCGCCCCTGGCAGTGAACGAGACTCGGCGCCGCCGCTGCCCCTGGGAGTCTGTTGATCCAGCACCAGCTCCACCAGCTCCTCCTTTTCCCGACACATCTGCGTGGGGATCTCGTGCAGGTGGAGGTAGTCCCGGAGGTCCTTCACCTTCAGTCTCATCAATTCGGCGCGCTCAAAAAATATGCAGTGGAGCCGCTGACAGGTGTGGCACATCAGCGGCCCCAGATCCATCTGCATGGAGCAGCGGCTGCAGAAAGTGTTTTTGCAGTCCACGCAGACATGCTATGAACATAGAGGTTTGAGAACAAGGAATTAAGTTAGCCAAAATGACACAGGTGTATATGAGACCTACCGTTCCCGCTGGGTCAAACTGGCCTCCGCAGGCCTTGCACAAGTGTTCGGGTGGTGCTGGAAGGGGGCCGGAGCCCGACGTTGTGTAGGCCTGGTGCCATGAGCTGCCGGTTTCTTCCACGGTGGCGGTGATGTCCACACGGAGTTACAACAAAAGGTCTGTGCAGCCCATCCTGTCATCCATATAGTAGAAATGTATTATTATTTACATGCATGTTTACATCTATAAATGCATATTTTTAACTGTCACATTTTTATCATCATTTTAATATTCACTATATTATTTTTAGATTTTTTTGCACACCTATATGACTCTGGCATGTCTTAAAAGCAATGCAATAAAAATCCTATATACTATAGTAATTGACACATATAGGCTGTGTCTCAAAATTTCGTATGCTCCCTACCTAGTTAGTACTTCTAGGCATCATAGATGCGTCCTAACACGCCTAGTATGCGTAACCACGCTGCATGCGCCTTTACTGCGCAAAAACGGCTTTCCCCGCTCTTGATTGCACGCTTTTAAGAGCCCTACACTTGCTGTCTACTTAGGCATCTCCACACACTTTGACACAGAGCCATTGCATGATTCTTGCAGCATACAATCAGGATAAAGGAACACATCTTACCCAAAGCGTCCGTTGCAACGTCGTTTTAGAGCAGACATAACATGTTTATCTCGCACAGATTGTGAAATGTTACACTAGTTAGTGTTCACTGCACAGACATTTGCGTAAAATCGCTCCGCAATTTCCCCTAACGCAGAGTTCTGACGTCTGCTGTGAAATCACGCGAGATTTGGGGTTGCCGGGCTTTGCCCATATAAGTACTTCCGGTTTTGTGGGAAAATATTTATTTATTGTACTGTTTGACGTCATAATGATTTATATTTGCATATATATATTAAACCCCAAATTAAAGTATGACGTCATTTTTTTGCTAAATGCTCTACTATGATTTTATCATCTATTACGTCACTTTTGTGTTTCTTTAGTCTTTTTTAAAGTCACTCACTTGTGTTTTTTCCACAATTTAGAATAACAATAAACTCATATAAACAAAGGGAACCATGTTTTAACTAAAAATAAATAATTTAAAATAAAAATGAATAAATAAATAAGAATAAATAATTATAATTTTAAATAATAAATAAATAAATAATACATAAAAATATTTTAAATAAAATGTATAAATAATTATACATAAATAATAATAAATACAAATAATTTAAAATAATACAAAATAATTAATAAATAATAATAACTACAAAATAATTTAAAATAAGTCCCTAGGTTTTTATTGGCTGTACTTTCCTTAATATATTTGACGTCATCCATTTCAAAACCTTTTTATTTCAATAAAATGTTAGTTTTGTCTTGCAAACTTATGTTTGCATAATATTCATAACATTCTGGTCTGTTAAACCCATTTTAGACATTTAAACATACACACTATAGATTAAAGGTTTTTAATAATGAGAAAGTTCTTAAAAGTTACACAACACATTATTTATAGCACACACTTTTGTTCTGGATTTTGACAGCACTGTAATTAATATAATAATTAATATTTTAAATAAATATTTCACTAGAATATAATAATATGGAATGTATTTATAATATTGTAATATTTTTTACAATGTAATATATTGTAAGTCGCTTTGGATAAAAGCGTCTGCTAAATGACTAAATGTAAATGTAAATGTAAAAGTGTGCCAAAATCTTGACTGGTAGTTTATATCCAATAATAATAAGAACAGATTCCAGTAAACCCCAACATGTGGTGTATTTATCACATCACAGTTGTACATGCACACTTTTATGGACCAATGATGATCTAATCCAGATTATTATTATTATTATTATTATTATGGGCACCCCTGTAACTTCTCACATCATGGCATAGAAAGTTGAATCTCACATATTTGTAATTTGTTTAAATACATTTAGAGAAAAAGTTGAGTTCTGTGCACAGCAACAGAAGAAAACACAAAGTGTTTGTCCTCATTGACCAGCAGAGGGCGCTGTTTACATTTACATCATTTACATTTAGTCATTTAGCAGACGCTTTTATCCAAAGCGACTTACAATATATTACATTGTAAAAAATATTACAATATTATAAATACATTATATGATTATATTCTAGTGAAACTAATATTTATTTAAAATATTAATTATTATATTAATTACAGTGCTGTCAAGATCCAGAACAAAAGTGTGTGCTATAAATAATGTGTTGTGTTTACAGCCACACTTGATTTCACTGAGCTGTCAGAGCTCAAAGAGTTTATTACAGAACATAAAATCCCACTTAGAGCATTCTTTTTTTTTACTTTACACATGTAATACCTATACATTAATATTAATATTAATAATTATAAATCCAATTTAGTTAAAATAAAAATAAAAAGATAAAAATGTTTACAAAATTAAGAAGGTTTCAATTAAAAAGAATCTTCATTTTATAATTACTATTTTTTGGGTCAGAAAAAAAGAAGCTCATAATAATTCCTGAGATTATTTCTCCCACAATAGCAGAATGCTTTGGAGTAATTCTTAAAAGTAGATATTCCATAATGTATTAGTGCCTAAATGTAGACTAAAGGGGACAGAGGACTAGTGTTCAATCAGCCAATTTGTTCCCCTGACAGTATACCAGTGGAGTGTTGAGATCTAGAACTAAATTGGATTTATAATGTAGTACCTCGCTTTTTAGGATTTTAAATTAATGTATAGGTATTACATGTGTAAAGTAAAAAAAAAGAATGCTCTCCAAGAAAAATTGGCTGATTGAACACTAGTCCTCTGTCCCCTTTAGTCTACATTTAGGCACTAATACATTATGGAATATCTACTTTTAAGAACTATGCAAATTACTCCAAAGCATTCTGCTATTGTGGGAGAAATAATCTCAGGAATTATTATGAGCTTCTTTTTTTCTGACCCAAAAAATAGTAATTATAAAATGAAGATTCTTTTTAATTGAAACCTTATTAATTTTGTAAACATTTTTATCTTTTTATTTTTTATTTTCTTTATCCTTTGTCATTTCTTACTTGAACAATTTATGAATTAATTGGAATTGGAATAAAATATGGTGCTATGTTAAAGAAGCATCTTTCAAACTTAGAAACAAATGTTACCCGGTTAAACTCTATGTGAAAAAGTATAAAGCTAATATTGATAAACATTGTTCGTTTTGTTAATTCGGTACTAAAACTGTTTATCATTTATTTTGGACGTGTCAATATTGGGTTATTTATTAAGGATAATATCCAGCGAGATGTATTACTTTTAAATAAATAACATAAGGACATTATGACTCTGACTCGACTAAAAGGAAAGCTTGTTTTGTTATAAATGTTCTCTTTATTTCTCTAAATTGTATATTCATAAATGTAAGTTTAATAACAACAAACCACATTTAATTGTTTTTAAAACAATTCATTTAAATACTGTTTAAATACCTTGAAGAACTAGGTAATTTTGTAATGACTTTGATTTGTATAATGTATTAAATGTTCAAGTGTCTTACCCTGAAGTTTTTATGAATTGAAATTTGTTTTATGTTGTTTTTTTCTTGTCTTTGTTTCCCATGCTGTCACTTGTATTTTTTAAATTGTCAATTAAGTTGACAATGTCTGTCAACTCTTTTAATTGTTTTTTCTCTGCATTTATGTATATAATACAAAAGTTATCTTGAGGTTGTCTTGCCTTGATTGGTGTATGTGGATTTCTCTATAGGATTAAGGTAGTTAGATGAGTGGATCAGAAGTGAAGAAGATCTCATGCTCTTTGAGCTCTGCTGCATGTTAATCATGTTATATGGTGGGCAAATCCTATCTGAGGCGTCTGTTGCCTGTAACAAGTGGATTATGTCAGACACGTAAGACATGTAGGAAAAGAATGTATGGCTAACCTATTAAAGAAAAAAAAAAGAAAAAAGCCAAGTCTTGTAAAACATTTGTTTAATTTAGGGCTGTCAAAACATTTAATCACGTCCAGAATAAAAGGTTTTCACATATCAATGTGTACTTTGTGTATCAACTTCTTATTTATAAAACCGAAACCATACACTTACATGTATATATATATTTAGAAAATCTTTTTAAGAAATCTTAGAAAAATTCAAATTATATGAAATGTTTATAAATTGTATGTATCTTTTCTACATATATGCATGCATGTGTTCGAATTTTCCAGAAATCTACAATTACATACAATTTTTAATTAAGTTTAGATGGGACAATATTTCTGACACAACAAGTGCCTACAATGCTGTTTGTACCCCGAGAATAGACCCAATGTATTAGATTCAGCAGCATCCTTCAAGAATCCTGTTACAATTTTACATTTACTTAAAAATGATACATGTAGTGTCTTTTAAAGGAAAACCAACCAACTAAAATATGTAACACAATGAGAAAATACTGATATAAAGAAGTGAGTTTTATTAAATCACAAACATACTGTTCAAGAATTCACACAGGATTTTTGCCGGTCCCAAAGCATTGGGACTTGACATGAATTCAGTGTAATGTACTTCATCTAAAATTCCAGCTGTCTCCAAAAAGAACCACAAACCGCAAAGAAACTAAAATGAGTGAAAAACATCTGAACTCAGCCTCTAAAAATCTAAATAAAAAAGGATCTGGGATCAGAATAATAGTGGAAATGGAGAAAATACTCTTTTGGCAGTCAGTATTTGGTGCAGCTCTCCCTGTTTTTTGTAAACCCACAAAGCAATTCATTTGTTCCCCTGACAGTATACCAGTGGCGTGTTGAGATCTAGAACTGAATTGGATTTATAATGTAGTACCTCGCTTTTTAGGATTTTAAATTAATGTATAGGTATTACATGTGTAAAGTAAAAAAAAAGAGAATGCTCTCCAAGAAAAATTGGCTGATTGAACACTAGTCCTCTGTCCCCTTTAGTCTACATTTAGGCACTAATACATAACTATGCAAATTAATGCACAACAATATTTACAAATAAAAACCACTAGTGTATATCAGATATGTGTTTAAAGTGTATTAATCTTGACACAGTGGTCACAAAATGTTATCATTCCTCCCAAACACCTTTTCCATATTGTGTTTAAAGAGTGATAAATGTGAATTAAAAAGATTAATTCAGTAAAATTCTTCAGTATTTAATGACTGAAAACTTCATTTGTGTCATTTAAAATCCTGTATTGATGCTATGCACAAAGCTGTTAAACAAACAATTTGAGCACATGCAAGTGGGTTTAGGAACTCTATGTCTTTTACTGTACGTGTAATATCCTCATTCAGCAATGAAATGGTACAAGTACTTAATGGTAATTTCCTGTAACTTTAAATGTAATTTCCTGTAAATGACATCACAGAGTTGTGCCGGCATTTTTGTGCTGTATTGTTGACAGCAGCAATATGGTGAAAAGACAGAAATCTTGTGTGAAGTTAATAGTTAATAGTTGATTTTTAACTGTAAGTGGTAATCTGACATTTTGCTACAATTTAACAGATTTCACATGGCTTTTATGATTCAACCCCAGAGGAAGAGAAAGGCACTTAAGAGGAATGATTTATGTTCTTTACAAAAGTGACATGAGTACAAGGAGCACATGGTTTATCTTACTTGATGTTAAATGGATAGTTAACCCGAAAATGAAAATTCTGTCCTGAATTACTCCCACTTGACATGTTCCAAACTTGTTTGAATTTCTTTCTTTGGTTTAACACAGAGGAAGACGTTTGGATGCGTTTGGATACCATGGACTACCATAAGTGACATGACATATAGCCAAGTATGGTGGCCCATACTCAGAATTCGTGCTCTGCATTTAACCCATCCAGAGTGCACACACACAGTAGTGAAGAAACACCCGGAAGCAGTGGGCAGACATTTATGCTGCGGCACCCCGAGAGCAGTTCGGGGTAACCTTAGGGCACCTAAGTCATGAAATTGCCGGCCCTAAACTTGAACTCACAACCCTGGGGTTAGGAGTCAAACTTTCTGACCACTAGGCCGTGACTTTTGAAAATTACAATTGTACTCAAAAGTACCCCAGAATCATCCGCTACATTCTACGAAATATCTAATTTTTTGTTCCAACTATGGTAATTATAAGAAAACCAAAAATGTTTCATTACTATTACTCTTCCAAATATCCTTCTCTGCATTCATCAGAAAAAAGAAATGTATACAGGTTTGGAACAACTGAAAAGGGAGTACATGATGACAATTATATTTTGGGTGAATTATCCCTTTAAAGGTCTTTTAATAAAACATAAACTGTAACATTGAGATCACTTATGATTGGACTCTTAACACCTTCTACGTGTTGAATTTGTGCATAAAAAGTTAAATCAATCCGTCATCACTGCTAAGAAAGAAAAGGTAGGCTAAGTTGTAATATAATGTGGGTTCAGACTATCATATGTATTTTACAAGGCAGATCCCCTCTGTACCATGACCAGATTTCTCTTCATTGTTTTTCATGGAAAGAGCTTCATATTTGCCTCATTGAGAATTGTTAATGTTTGGTTCAACAGATTCCTAAGCACAGTGTAGCTCACAGTGGATCTATATACAATCTGTAAAAGTAAACCCCCCAAAATAAACCCTGTTATAATAAAAAGTAGCATGGAGTGTTTCTCACTCTAATAAGAAAAAGAAAAGACAGAGAGAGGAAATAAAAAAATAAACAACCTAAACAGTATATTCACTATTTACAAGATAAACAGTAAGCATAGAAGGACACTTAAAATCAAGGATACGCAGCACTGGTCTTCTATAATATTCTCCAGCATTTTGCTGGTGTTTATCCAAAGATACTCGCAGTCTAAGACTATCTACACACATGAACATGGAACGTAATTTTACTATTAACATTTCAATCACAGCAGTAGAGTAAATACATAAGACCTTTGATTAAAGTCGGTGTAGGTGGATATTCTTTTGATAGAATTTAAAATAAAAAAATCTACATGTCGGTTTGTCTGTTTTGGGATGTAACATGACAACAACTGAGGATGCTGTGATTATTTGAGTTGTTATTCATTTTCATCACAATGAAATTAGTCTAAAAAACATAGGTTAGTATTTTACAAACGTTTAAAAAAGTAAACCATTTTTCTAAAGGCATTTTAAAATATATTTCATCAAAAATAGTTTAGCTATTACAAAACAAATGCATTAGAAACAGGAATATAACTAAAGGTCAACTAACAAGATACTACAATTACCAAAGTAAATCAGTTAAAAGGGTCATTTAAAAGGGTTTTAAAAGCTGGACAAAAACAAAATACTTAGTGTCTGTTAAACAGTGACCAGAAATTTGGGATTGTTTGTCACCTTTGGCAAATGAAGTCATTGCTTATAAAGGCACGTGCTGCTGTAGCTCCAGCCTTCGTGTCCTTTATATTTGGGGATTTGTGACTGCGAGGTATATTGCCAATAACTTGCAATGTAATGTCGTATCTTTTCCAAGATGTTGCCTTTCTCTCAAATGACAAATGAGGATTTGTGCCGGAAATCTCCCTGGAATAGACGATTGAGGAAAGCAGGTTAATGTGATTCCTCGAATAAAGACTTCATGAGATTTCTTAAGCCCTTGAAAGCGTAAATAAAAATCGATTCTAATTTCTCTTACCTCATCTTCTGTTCTCACATAGTCCACGCCATCACCTTTTGCTGGAGCTTTGTAGCTATGAAATAAAAACTTGATTTTTAATAAAGTCATTTTTAAAAACAGAACGAAGAGGTTCAATTAAAAAAAGAAAGCTGTCCAGCTGTACATAATGTAAAGTGCATCCCAAAATGAATATTCTGACATCATTTTTCCGGCCTCTAATAATTTAAAATCTGTATGATTTTCTTCTGCAGAACACAAAAGAAGATATTTGGAAAAATTTTGGTTCACTTCTAGTGTATGATGAACACAAAATGAATGCATTGAGGACCAATGATTAAAACTTAATTTTTCAAAATATCTTCTTTTGTTATTTGCAGTAGAAAGTCATACATGTTTGAAACAAGAGGGTAAATAAATAATGATTTTTTGAAATCAAGTTAATTAATATATAAGGGATTTTTACTTGGGGATTTTTTTACTTAGTTAAAATCCCTTTAACTACTTGTCACTATGATTCGTATTTGACACATGTTATCCAAACAGGTTATGTGTGTGTGTGTGTGTGTGTGTGTGTGTGTGTGTGTGTGTGTGTGTGTGTGTGTGTGCGTGCGTGCGTGCGTGCGTGCGTGCGTGCGTGCGTGCGTGCGTGCGTGCGTGCGTGTGTGTGCAATTTATTATTTGAAACAGTATTTCGTTTTTGGTTCATATTGTTATTTTGAGACATGAAAATGCTTTGATGCTCCTCAGGCAACAAAATGGAAATAAGCTGTAAAATGGTGAGTCAAAACTGCCTAGGGACAACGTGTGACTCAGAATGAAGTTGCTGGCAAAGTTGCCTTCCATTTGTACTCACTTGTTTCCTGTCTGTTTCTGACTGGTAAAATAGCCTCTTTTATAGGCACAGCAGATGGCCACTGTTATACACAACAGCACCACAACTACAACCAGCACACCCAATATGATTCCAGCAATGTTCATGTCATCTAGAAAAAAGGTAATATTGTGAGATCATGGCATATGCTTTGAGAAGTGACCGCATGTGTGGAAACAATTAAAAATACTTACAAACTTCCATCATCTGTGGTGGACATTCTGAAAACCCGGCCTCATTCCTGGCTCTGCAATAATACTCCCCGGCGTCCTCCTTTCTGACGACACTGAATTTCTAAGGGTCATAAATTACATTGATCTCAGTTGCTGAATCTTTTTGTGCAGTGATCTTAGTTCGTTCTTTGTGGGCCTACGGTACGATCGTGATCCTTGTGTATTATAAAACTAAGCTAAAGGTCTTAAAGCGATAGGTCACCTTAAAAATTCAAATCTGTCATCATTTACTCTCCCTAACACAGAAGAAAATATTTTAAAGAATGTTTTAACTGGCACTCTCACACTTTCATTTTTTTTTTCAAACAAAGGAAGCCAATGGTTGCCACTCCTGTTCTGTTACCAACATTCTTAAAAATATATTTTAAATTCAGCACAAGTAAGAAAGTCTTACAGGAGATGTGGGTGAGGAAATAATAACAGAATTTTTATTTTTTGTAGAACCATCCCTTTAAGCATGCCGAAGTCTTTAGAAAACAGTAGCTGCTGTTCTTAACACAGCGAACCGTGTCGCCTTAAGGGGTAAAAACTGTAGTGGCATGCAGGCAGGTCAAACTTAAAAAAGTGGTGTGAAGGTTGACCAGGGCACCGAGTACAAATGGCGAAGAATGGCACTCTGGAATGTGCAAATGAGGGCAGCAGATTCCCCTCATGGCTGAGCACATCGCACATGAACCGGCTCCCTAAAATATCCCCTTCGCCATGCCTCCACACCTCTTTTCTGCATCCGCACCACCTCCCCCCCGACTCACCAGAGTCCCCATCTCTCCGTTTAGGGTGTAACTTGAATTGAAGAACTTCGGGCTGCTCTTAGGGTCATCTGGGATTTCCTCCTTGTTTCGGAACCACTGGTATTTTGACTTGGGGAACCCATCGTCCTCTACGCAGTGCAGCTCTGCTGATTTTCCCACTGGAACGGATTTGGGCACAGAGCATCTGGGCACTACGGGCTTCACTATTTGCCACACAAAAAAAACATACAATGAGGACCTTATTGGAGCATCTTTGCAGACCATAGTTAGCATAAGCAAAAATTACAGCCAACTGAACATACTGCTCTTTCCCCTTTTAGATCCCTGATTAAACTCATATGCAGTTTCAGAGGTTTCCTCATATAGCCCTAAACACGCCCTACAGCTGGGGCAGGGCTAAAGCATCCTCAAATGTGCGCCAAGACCACGTGCGTAGGCTCGCCGCTCCTCATGTTACAATGTTGAAGTTGGTGAGCACTAACAATGCTTTAAAAAACACAATTCTAGATTCTATACATGTAGATATATCATCAATAGATGAAAACTGAATTGAGCTGTTGTACCTCTTACAACAAGAGATATCAGAATCTCGTCAAAGGATTTTTGGTCATTGGGGGCAGACACTTCACAGCGGTAATCTGCAGTGTCGGATCTTGTTGCATTCATTATAAATAAAGTCGCAGGTTCTCGAAGTTTCGCTCTTCTCTCCAAGTCACCTAGAAAAAGAAAATGGTAAACATAGTTTTGAGTGACATATATGATCAACGGGGTTCTCTCACAGATATATAATGGTGTTCATAAGATATAAGCTATAATGATAAACATAGTACCTAAATAGCATCATCTGGTCTTTTCAAACTGGTATGACTTTCTTTCTTACGCAGAACGAAAAAGAAGATATTTTGAAGAATGTGGATAACTGAAAAGCAAAGGCACCTATTCACTTAGATTGGTGTCATGTACATCCAATAGAAGTGAATGGGTGCAGCTGCTTTTCGATGAGTAAATGATGGAAGATTTTCTTTGACAGACCTTTCCCTTTACATGATTACAACTAATATCTCACATCCAAACGCAACACATTTGTTAGTTAAAGGGACTGTGAACGTATACATTACCTGCTATATCATTATTAAAAAACACATAGCTGGGCTCTCCGTTCTTTATCTTCTTCCATTCTATTCTGGGATGGCTGGTGGAGATGGACTCTATCATGCAAGACAGCTCAACCGCTGTATAGGGAGACAAGAAGAGCGAGCTTGTTTTAGAGATTTACAGTGTCGGTGGCAGACTTAATGTTAGACATTACAGCAATGCATATCGAGACGGAAAACATTTATTCGCCCTTACAATCGAACTCATTGACCCAGGGTTTAGTGTTTGCCGACTTCAGGATAACTGCCAGTGTGCCTGAAACAAGAAGAGAGGAACAACATCAGTTTATAAGTTCATTGCCTGCTGACATTTTAAGCATGCTGTGTCCTGACTCGAGGCACACGTGATTTTGGTTCTACTCTTCAAAGACTCTTCAAAAGGTTCCTGAAATTCAATTAACAGTCGAGCAGAGTGTCCAAACCTTTGCCCTGACAACACACATTCTTCACATCCCTGCGAGCAGATATGTTACAATCCATTTTTAGTTTCACTTTCACAACAAACATCTGATGTGAATCATTGTGCCACAGATAGTTGTGTAGACTGACAGCAGTCACGAATAACATCTGATTCCTTTAAGGTGAATGCCAGTTTGGCTGCGACGAAGATCACTAATAAACTTGTTAAATGAAAAAGGTCAGCGTTGAAGTTCATACTATTTTTAGAATTCGTCACTTTGTTCAACATCAGCAAATGTGTAAATTCATTTGCATCTGCTGAGCTTATTTTGAGGTCATATGGATTGGTGAAAGTCTCCTGTGGTAGGTTTGCATTGGTAGAAATAGCAAGAGATATGAACTACAGACTGTAGATGATCATAGCAAGATCCATTCTGATACCATGATCACACTTCCGCAACATTTGCACTTTTCATCTCTTACGAAGGACTCAAAGACTCAAAGACAAATTATTTAAACCTTAAGATTACATTCGCTCTGACCTTTACGGCATTTGCCATCTGGGTCTGCCATGAATAAGCTTCTATTGAGAGTAATAGCCTAACGATCAAGTAAGTGACCACCATTAATACACAATTCTTATTTGTTAAATATTATGATTTTTTCATAACATAAACATACTAAATACTTGTACATTTTACAGAAATTAACTGTTGGATATTTAATCAATTATTTCACTAATTCCCACAGAAAAAATCTATTACATTTATTATAGATTTTATTAAGCTAAAATAGCTATTTATTTTTGTTATTTTCCAAGCCACAATAATTCACTTTTTACAGTATAGTCACATCTTCAATTCCCATAATCTAAAAGATGCAGTCCTCAGCACTTTTAGGTTAAGATGTCAAAGTTTTTAAAGAGACCTGCTGATCAAGTTTCTTGGGCATAATGCTTCAGGAGGCAGGACGTGTCTAACACCTCATGCACAAACAAGACGCACACTCACATCCTTATTTTCCTGGGAAATCTTTCCCAGTGCCAGCACATAGAGGACTAACTGCGTGAAATGATCCGAGTGCCCCTTGAATCATTGTCTGTAATGTACTATACTCCAATATCTCAATCAACAGACCATGAGGCTGGATGCACAGCCTCACCAAACCACAGTTGGTGAGGTTTGCCTCCCAATGCAGAGTACATTTTCTGTGTTCTTCCATAGGGATAACCAAGGCCTCAAACAGGGCAGGTGCACTATGACCTAAATATCCTGGACTATCTCTTCCTGTTAGAAGAGCACAGCTGGATGAGTTGTGACAATCCAAGCCAGAGCTTTAATCTTCCACTTCTTCCTTTCGGAGGCAAACTGTTGGCTCGCTTTGGTAATCTTAGTGTAATGCCCTGGTAAAATCCTGGGCATTACGGAGCTGAATAATACAATAGACGGAATAATCCAAATTTCCACGGGGCACTGATGTTTCGTGGATGGGTCACCTTACACTTGGAAAAAGAAGCAAAATGCTATAGGATGGATGGAAACAAGATTGACAGGATCAGAGAAGGCTGTGTTCTATTCCTGGTGGCAACACTTAACGCAGCATGACAGTCTATGGGAAACATTACACCAGAAGCGCATTATACAGCCAAAATCAAATGGCTATTTGGAGAGTCTTAGCATCGCACAGTTTAAAAGCACCACACCCTGCTTTGTGATCAGAGGAAAGGCGTGCAAAAAAGCCAAAGCACATTCTGCTCAAAACTCATTCGAAGAGCATCCGACACATTCGGTTCACTCGGCAGAGCATGAAGTGGATAATATTGCTTGTTATTTTTAAACTGCAGCATTGATTCATTTTGCTGTGGTGGGGGAGATGCCCACTGGCTGAGAAAAAGATGCCAACACAACCATTCATTACACATCCTGCTCTACATCGCTGAGATTGGATGGATCTCAAATCTCGATCGCTTCCGATCAGAATGGGTTGCAAAGCTCAAAGCAATGTTCCGCAAACTCGGACTCTTCGCCGGCAGCTTTAAAAAGAGTTTGTAGCCATGAACGATTCATGATGTGTAAGAGGTCAGGAATCCTCCTTCGCATGGATAGCTGTACAGCAATATCCCCACTGTGACTTAGCCGAGGGGCGTGCTTCTAAAACGAAACCCCTGGAGTGTGTCGGAACACTTGTGTGGATCCTGAAAGGCAAATATTTTTATGGTATAAACTCAAGTGTTGGATTTAAGACCATCGAGGGATCACAAGAGAGCCCTCATGTTTTCACATTGCATATCGTCTCATGGGTACTGGTGTCTGGTTTTGTTTGATACCACTGAAAGAATTACACAGTGTGTTTGGCTAAGCTCAGTTATGGGCTAAGAAAATCACAAAACGAATCCAAGAATTTTAAAACGGCGTGAATGTTGATCTTGTGGAGAGAGCGCCCACTTAATCCCAAGCAACAATCACGCCTGCCGAGTCCCATCTTTTCCTGACTTGTGCTTACTTTCTACAATTTCAATACGCACTGAAATACCACGTGAACATGTTTCCTAAGAAATCAGCGACTGGAGTGATTGACAAGGCGTAAGTCCTTAATAGCCCCTTTACACAGGCCATCCCACCTGCTTGAGCGAAAAGTAGCTGAGCTCATCTCTGGAAGACTCATGGGAAACGCAGCATCAACAGATATGCGCAGATCTGAGCCTGTAGGTCAGTGATGGTGGTGTTTTCACAGCTGTGGACAGCACCTACTGTTAGAAGGAGTCTTCCAAAACCGATAACCTGAAATGGCCACGGTCTTATCTCCTGAAACCAATTTACACAAGTGCCCTGTTTTATACAGCAAACGTTTATCAAAATGTTTAATATGTTGTTGGAGTCGAAGTGGTTTGAACATTTTATCCATCAAAACTGATCGTCACACATGAATGTAACTCTACGTCGCAGGTTATTAGGAATACGCAAAGCATGAATGTATAAATTAGCTCCTAAACCTGAAAGTAAAACTTTGAGCTGACACAGTAGTGCAGTGCAATAGTTTCATCCTGAATTGCAGTTTCATTTTTCCAAATCTATGGCTCGAAATGCTGATCTACAGGTTCAAATGAGTTCATGTGATTGGTTGCAGGTTTATGTTATCAACCAGAGCAGGTTTAAACCCTAAACTGTTGGTAAACGTTAGTTTTATGGTTGCTCTTAAAGCATAATATCACCACGTAAACATGCAACATAAGTAACTTGATTATCGAAACCTGAGTTTGACCTCAAGTTCTGTTTAAACACATCCATTTAATCTCATATAATGTAAAGATTTCTAATTAAATCAGAATTAACTCTTGATGCGGTTACTTAAAAGGTTTTCTACAGCGATGTCATCGAAAAAGAACTTTTGGTTCCGCAAAGAATCATTTCTTAAAAAGAACCAACTCTTCCCTATATTTTTACACTTTAATCTGAAGAACCTTTTTTAACAACAAAGAACCTTTTATCAGACAGATAGGTTCTTCAGATGTTAATGAGGTTCTTCATGGAACCGTTTTGATTAAAAACGTTCTTCTGTGACATCATAAAGCACTTCTATTTTAAAGACTGTTGATGAGGGAAAGGAAACTGTTTTTCATTCATCTTAACATGTGAGACATTATTAGTCCTGCACTGTTTCCACGTTTATATTTTCATTAAACAGAAAACAGAGAAACATTCGGTTATGCAACATATTCCTTTTTACACTTTCTCTAGGTATAACAGTCTGGCAAATGATGTTCTCACAAAAATGTAGTTCGTTCTTGTTTGGGCCTAATAATAGTAGCGTTCAACAAAGATAAAGCAGCCTCCAGAATCTCTAAAATACCTCTGATATTCCTTCAGCTGCTGAGCAAATGTCACCAGCCGTCACTTCAAAGTGCAGAACAAGGCGACATTCCTCTTAAAGCGTTCTTCTGTTTATAACACAGCACAGACCCGCAGCAGTCAACTGAATATAAATCGTCTTCCCCAAGCACTTTATTTACCTGCCAGAGGTACATTAGGTGAATCAAAGCAGACCCGAGTATTTGGGGCTGTGATGTGCGACGAGATTTGCATTTTTTCGAAATGTTGTACTCTGACGGTTCACCTCTCGCCGGAGGCTCCGCCGCAAGTGCACTTTCTCAGTATTCAGATGCATCCGTGACGGGTGAACATGAGGTATCTGAGAGATGGACCGCAGCTGAGCTAGCCTCTGATCTTGCCAGGTCAAAGACTAAGCTAGAGTTGAGCGGCGAGAGAGGGGCAGCGGTGTCACAGAATGCCCGAGTACATGTCACTTTGCGTCAGCGTTTGTTATTGCGGGAGGCCCCGTTCCTTTTGTTCTCCAGCCGAATGAAGTTCACAGGATCATGCACTTCCCCTTCCACTCTCTTTACTGTACCTCTGAAACACCTTATTTGCATGACAACAGGCCTTGCAATGAGGTAACAGTCGTGACAGTCAACTGTGTAAGTGATAAACCGGGTATGCATTCCAGAAAAAGTTTACTTTGGTAGCCAATGAAATTAAAGGGATATATTATATGAAGACATCCCCTTCCAGTCACATGAAAGAACCGGGCTTAGTAAGATCACAATCTTTTTTCCAATAAAAATAGATCCCTTGTTCGGTGTCACGTGGTTCAAGTCCACATGAATGCCAATCGAAACCTTTGTTATGTGGCACAGTTTTAGGCGGTGGGAGAGAATGAATACTAAATTAATGGGGACAGTGATATTTGAACACTGTGCTGGAACAAAGACACTGCAAAAGAGTCGCAATACCACAGCATGAATAACTCCCGTGTGCCTTAAAGAATTCAAATACATTTTCTATGCTGCACGTTATTCTGATTAAAAATAAAAAATGTAGAACTTCACAAGAGCATAATGTAAATGAGATACATATTTCAGCACCCCAATTTTTTAAACTACATTTATTGAACTTTTTTATTGCAAATAAATTCAATCTGCAACATAGCCTGTATTAGGAAATGGCAAAAATATATTTGTTAGACAATAACTACAATATAATTTTAAGTATACACTCAATAAACAGATCATTTGACCTGAATCAATATAGCTTTCCAGTAGAACAACGGGTAGGGCATAGCTTGCAATGCCAAGCTCGTTACATCCCAAAAAAGCGTACATATAAATATATCAATATATCAATATAAATATAAAAATATAAATGTTCTGCGTATTTTTAAATGCATCATTTTTGCACTGAATAAAAGTGTGAACCACATAAACGAAACAGTAACCAACCGTATCCCATTGAAGGTTAATGATCGTGCGGTGGGCTGTTGTAGGCACTAAGTTATTTTTCACAGGGGTGAGAACAGGTTACCGTTGAAGGAGGCTTTGCTATTTATAGCATCCGTCAACAGCAGGCACAGGTCACCTAATTGGTGACATTTGCAGGTAACTGGGAGCTGTTCATCTCCTCGCTTCCCAGCGTTGACCACCACCGATAAGATCTTTGGAGGATTATTTTTCAATCCTGTGGCTCTAAGGAGCCATTTCAGCAACTGTTTGTCACAGCAACCTGGGATAAGAATATCTAAAACAGTTTGGGTATGGGAATGACATTCTTATCTCTTTCCATCAGCGGCAAAAGCTTTAATTCAGCTCACTGAATTGTTTTCGATCAAAAAGACAATCTTAAATTCATCGTGAGACGCGAAAATAAAGATTTGCAAATCGTGGCGCGCTCCGTTCCAGAATTAGCCGCTCACTGCTTTCAGCACAGATGGCGTCATACCCGCTTACTGCAAATGCCTGGCATTCTGCTGCAAGCACACTGACCTCTTGCTTAATCCTAATTAGGAATGTAATTTTTGCCAGAGCCTTTTTCAAGATGGCTCTACAAGCAGTGGCAGAACAAACTAGTGATGTGAAGCATAGACAAACCTTCTTTACTCTTTAACTCATGATATTAAACTACATGAAGCTGCATCAGGACTTCTGATGACGTCTTCACAGGACGGATTAGAGCGTAAAATGCACGAAAGCGTCATTGCTCTTGGCTGTGTTTGTCTATACTGTATAATGGGCTGTGGTGAATACATACAATAAGAGTATTGGCCTAAATCTCCGAACAGGCTTAAAATAGAGTGATCTAAAAGATATGAAATCCTATTTTCCACCCCCTCCTTAAACTCATATACATAAATCATTGGATCAAATTATAAATGTGCACTTATTTTTGAAATACTGGATATTGTTTTATCCCCTACAAAACTACCATTGCCAGCAATTTCACCTATTGTTGAATGCAGGAATTGTGTAACAAAGCAGCGCGGCATGGCCTGTCTGACAGCTGAATAATGCCACCCTGTCGCTGGAGACTTGTTGATTTAACAGGGATATTCTCATAATCCTTCTCCCTTCCTGTTCAAAAGGAACACCCCATAATGCAATGGGCCGGGTGAAAACATCCCAGGACTGACCCCGCTGGAAATGGAATGGTTAGATTTTGTGAATCATACAGAACGCACATTCTCTTCATATATTCATAATAGAAATGAGCTTCATTCTAATGCATTAGAACATATTCATTATTAATATGTAACGCATTTTGCTCTTAATTCCTTAAGATGGGTGATACTAATCCTTTCATGAGTTCGCATGATAAAGAATGCAGTAAGAAATGTACAAAGTCAAAAAGTAAGAAAATATGTCCGTCTCTCTTAACTACACAATTATTGCCGTCACCGAGCAGTGAGCACATCAACAGCAGGAAGCTCATAAACTGTATAATAGACTCGACAGCAGCGTTCACTTTTCTCTTCAAGATACACTCAGAACTAAAACAGCAGGCCAAGCACAAACCCCAGAGCTCACATTGTCTATTGTGTGGTGCGGGCCCCCCACGGCATCTCTGCTTAATTGTCTTTTGTTTGTGCTCCTGTATGAAAGCCATTATGCGCAGCGCTACACGCAGCTCCGTGCACATGGATAAGCTGAATCTAAAGCGGCTGGGGTTCCAAACGTTATGTCTGTCAAATGCATCTACAAATGATCCTGCAGTTAAAATAGAGTTATTAAACAAAACAGTTATTAGAGTTCAAAATAATTGATTAACATGAATGTACACGACTACTTAACATTACAATTACAATAACACGAAAAGAACTCCATTATTTCATTAGATCATATACATAGGAGAACCCATCGTAATGGGGAAACGAAATTCCTGGTGTGTGGTTTCGAGTTCCACCCTGTCCTTTCATTTGCAAATGCATTCACTTCTGCCTCTACAGCTCCACCATAAACATGCCTTTGCTCTGCTTTAAATCCTGGGATGTGCTCGAGCCTGCTTAAATCACGACTGTAAATTCAGTCTACCCATTAAAAAAATGCAGTGAATATAACCTTCAGCACGACTATAGTTTCCGCATGACTATTCCTTTGGATTCCTGTGGATTCCACAGACCTTGGAATATTCATCGGCTCTAAAAGCACAAGAAAACTATAAATGTGAGTAATATTAATTAACATCCTCGAAACTAAAACATGCACATTGGATAAGTCGTATGACAGTGTTTTCCGGGCTTTCTATGCAAAAATGTAAACAAAAGAATGTCTGCTCTCAGGATGATATATTGTGTGTGTGTGTGTGTGTATCAAACTTGCATGTTTTCGTGAACCTTGATTAACTGTCACTTTAATGATAGGACGAATCTGAGCATCCTCACTTTAGATCCAAAAGGGCAGCAAAACACGAGGGTCGCTGACGTGTCGGGGCAAGACAACAGATGACAGGTGAGTCTGTGTTTGGACAGACACTGCAGGTGAGAGGTCGTCTTCATTCCAAGCTTTCGCCGGGGAAAGCTACTTTGGCTCAGCCGGATCAACTTACTACAACTGTTGCGACTTTCTCTGATTGAAAAAGGAAAGTTAAAATACCTGCATTATCTATTCAAATCAAAGTTCTAATTTAATTTTAATATTCATTTCTCTATGGTTTCAAGCTTCGACAAAGTCTTACTAAGTAAGAATCATAATAAATGACATACTTGCACTTCCAAAATGAAACAGAACCATCCCATAATAATCACTTGAGTGGTCACTGCCGTACAAGTTTAGACAGTTTTACAGTTCAGCACTCTCGTGAACACTGTCGATAAAATCAACAAAGCTGTCTACACCGTCGAGATCGGTTGTTACTTAAACCCAGCTGATTCCCGAGTGCATAGATGCACACAGCAGACACATCTGTGATTGGTTACCATGCGCAACCGCTGCAATGAAAACACATCGCAAATAGAACGCGATGGGAGTAGACACAAATAGAACACTTTATTAACAATTTTAATACATTACTTTCGACTCTCACTTCCACGCAACCCCTATGATCTTAATAATGTTCCTTAAAATTCATATCATTCATTGGGAATTTTGCTGTTTTGACTGGAACCCCTATATGTACATCCGAATGTATCTTCCCAAAATCCAACTTATGACCCAGATGTAAAACAACATCATACAGATGAACTCCAAGAACATTGTTTGAAGTATAAACTTCCTAACTTCCATATAATCTTTACTTCTATTCCACTATCAAATTAAAAGCAATGGCCAAAAATGTATCGAAAAAGGACGAGAATTCAAAGATAGTGAATTAGGCTGAACCAACAAATGTTCGTAAAGGCATGCTTAAGATTCAAATAGTTTACATACGCGGTCTAAGTGGCCAGCAAGGGAATGTTGGGTTAAACAGGTGGAGTGAGCGTGGGGGTTTCAGAGCTCGGGAGACGCGCCATCTAAGCACCACGCAAGAAGTGACCTCCCTATAGAGAGCTCCTCCACATCACCTGCTAAGGAGGATACCCTTTTTTTAGGAAGTGCTTTGCTCTTGCTCACTCTGCGAAAATGTGAAGCATTTGATGCCCGGACATCTAAAACAAATGTGGACATTCCACGAGCGTGGGAGGACGTAAAGGTCTGACATCTTACTGCAGCTTTAGGAGAGTGCATCACGTGACTGTAAAGTGTATGCATGCCCTTCTTTTGTACAACAGTTTTTTGTTTTCGCATACTTGCTGTTCTAAAACTTTTAGAAGGCAGCATATTTTAAATCAGTGGCTTTCATTTTGCCACATAAAAGCTTGCAAAGATCTCAAGATATCTTTCATGATTTACTAACAGTGACATTTCAACACAACTTTGTTGCCTATATATGGTATGCACATCTGATTTTTGTATGTCTGACCATATAGAAAACAGTGAACCGCTTATGTCTGAAGTTTGAGATGCATTTAAATAAAGAACAACTCCCATCCTATCACTTGAGACTCTTGAGACATATCGGAAGAGTCAAGAAGTGCTCATGTAGTTTATTCGCAGAAAAGAGCAGATCTCAGCTGTTTGGATTCCAAAAATTCATAAGCACTGCCTATATCACACATTGGGTTGATTTAGAGGTTTGCTTGTGTCTTAATGTCCCGACTTAATGCATGAAGTTTATCTGGCCCAAGCTGCCCATTGAGAATACAATCTAAACTGTCTAATGAGGGTAGTTTTACTAGAGGAATAGTTTTTCCTAAACTGCTGAAAATATCTCTTACAGAGTCAACTCTATTTGCATCATTACGATCTCCAATTTGGGTCTCAGTAGATGTAATTAACCCCACCCATGATAAATGTAACACATGTGATGTCTGCTTCTGACAACTGTGATCTCTTCCTAAATGTGGTCAGCTCAGACGTCGTGCCTTAAAAAAATGGTCTAAGCACTGCCCGATGAAACGGAACTTGACAAGACGTGCTTGAGACGATAGATGAATGAAACTGTCATTGCAGACGTGCCATTTCCACTGCACAGATGGCTTCAGGTATCATATATAGAGAAAGGGAGGTGATACGGATTTTTGGCAAGATGAAAAAAAGGATGCTTGCATAATGCAAGAACGAATATCTCGAAAAAATTCTGCCTTTTAAACCATAATGCACACAAACACCTGTGATGTCACACACTCAACACTTGAGGATAATACTCTACACCACCTGACAGTGAAGAGATATCAAGCGTGCAAAATATGCTTTTACTTCAACTAAAACATTGTAAAATAGTGCTGTAAACACATTTATGCACATACATTTTCAGCTAAAATCTTCTAATTTTATTTCTAAATTGCCCAAATCTGCAGACCTGCTCTGACTCATGCCAGCTGGTGCCAAAAGGAGTCTTCCTACATGTCTGGGCAACCTTTCCATTGTGGACCACTTTCAAGAGACCCGACTGCAAGGCATTATTTGCTTTTGTACAAGTGCACTTTGTTTGTGATATAAATTATTTGTTGTCTCTATTCTTTCTCCACTGTTCCATGTTTTTAATATTTGAAAACCTACACATCAGTGTTCTCTTTGTTTCGTGAATCCGCGGAACAACACAAGCAATAATTTAAGAGCTATCATACAGCACATCCTCACTTTCTTGTCTCCCACAATACCCTCATCCTGCTTTTAAACATTAAGCTGTAAACTTCAAATCTGAATGTTTATAAAACCACGTCCTTGTAACATAATATTTTGTCTTTCAATCATCATTCGTTTATTTATCATAGAAGCAAAATATATAAATAGAAGCAAAAGTAAGATAGCATGAACGGAAAAGGCATCGCCTTAAGAAGGAATTTGAGGGGATTTGTATCTCTCCCAAAAACAGCTTATGCAAATGACAATACAACAATAATTTAAAAAGACACAAATTATGATACAGCAATATGAAATCATGGCTACAGCTAATCATTTGCACAGATCCCTAAGGGATTTTATAATGAAGAGGTCAAACACAGCAGATGCTAATGTATTGCAATATGGCAAGTGAATGAACATATCTGTGCAGAGTATAATTAAGATTAAAGCAATTCATCGGAGTGATATTTCAATATGTTTTAATAAAAAAATAAGAAATTGATTTAATACTATTCATTCGCATTGTTGTTTTATTTAAGTTTAAAAATCTTTTAGGTAAATGTAGAAATCCCATCCCATTTCTGTCCCTTGTTATTTAAATGTTAACGTTACACTTGGTTTTATTCTTCTGCCTTTCTCTGATGTCCCAGAGTGTGTCAACAACCCTAAAATCTTTTTCCACGTTGGTTATTTACAATAAGATGTCTTAATTACATCTAACAATCTGGCACAGTCTTTGTATCCCAGCACATTATTAAGACGTCTTAAGTCTCAAATCTTCTTAAAGCTACTGACTGATTAGTTTCCTTCAGGAAGCACCCTATCTTGGTGACTCCTTTTAAGGTCATCTCTGTAAACGCTGATACGATGCCATGATGTAAACACGCCGCCCGTGTCGCCTGCTGAGAGGCAAATCTCTGAGATAACGGGACCGCCTTGAGACATCATCTACAATCTACATACGGTCATCAGGAAAGAGGAGATCTGCTTTATTGCTTAAATTGTGAATGCAGAAGTATAAATGCAGTTTCCTCTGAAATATAATATAAGCTTGGCGACAGGAAATGCCCTTTAAAATTAGTCAAACAAACCTGTCTTTAAAAAATATTCATATTTATTTAGAAGTCTCAGGGCCACCGGGGAGAAAGACCTCTGCCAATGTCTGGCAAAATGACAAATATCCCAAGCACTTGATCGGGCATGCATTTACACCAACAGCTGTACTCAACACATACTATAACAGGTTCACTTAAGTTTAAAAGCCACAGGATGAATAAAACCCATTTTTTTAGTTTTCGGGCAACTTGATCTTACTCTCCAATTTTACCCAGTTACCCTGAGATTGAACTTTAAAGCTGATAATCTATGGGTTCTTTTAATGCTTTGTTATAAGAATCATCAATAGATTTCTCAACAGGAGGTCATGTTGCGCTTTATTTCTGAGATCGAACTCTATCCTGTTCACTTTACAAATACATGTGAGAAGCTCAGTGAGGCCCTTACGCTGGTCTGCCAGATGGTCTGGTTACAATCTGTCAGTGCAATCTGACCAGTCGGCTAAATGCACACAACAAATCTGGTGCTAATGTAGATTTTAACCCAGAGAGGAGTTACGTGGCACTAAAGAGCCAAATAAGACTCTTGAGTTGCCCCGTTAATGTTGACTTAATCTATCAACTAATAATCTTCCATGAGTTGGCACAAAATAACCTTACAAGTTGTTGTGACCATTATTTTACACCGTTCTTCAAAGTATATAGGCAAAAAGGCCCATGTAAAGCATCTGATAAACCGGAACAATCTTTTTCTCCTTAATGATCAACAACCATGTAAACCCGTCAGTGTCAGGTGGAAGATGAATATTTTCAGTTGATTGACTGTCTTGCAAGAGCTGAAAACAAGACAAAGAATAATTCAATTGCCTCAAAACATGAGCATCTACGTACATGTAGAAATTATGCATTCTAACTTGGCGATTTTTAGCCCCGACCTCTGCTTAAGGTTTGCAGGCAACTCATTTATTTGGGGGTCTTGTTTTATACTCCCTGAAGTCATCTGCTCTTCATAGCAGCCAGTTTAGAACTTGATATCTGTTGTGAGAGATTCAAATCATATTCAACCAGCTGAATCATGGCAGTTGGGTTTCTCTGACTGTCAACATTTGTATTTGTGATATGGGACATTACAAACAAGGTGCGAAACCGGCAGACATTTAGGTTGAAGAAATTACGATGCCGTCCATCAATTCGTTTTGAAAAGAAGATCACGAAAAAAAGTCAGATCTGCTAAATCTGCAGATTTGATAAAGAGGATACACTGGCATGGCTTGTTTCCAGAGAGTGCTGCATTTTGATTTCAGTGGCAGTCAGATGATCAGTAACAAGCTTCTATTTTAGGCAATAATAATTGCATTTGTGACTATTATATGAATTTGGTACATACTACTTGTTCCTCTGCAAAGGAACATTGAAGGGAAAAAAGACATTTCTATCTGAAATTGGCAATTAAGTATTTATAGCATGAAGTGACAGTGTCCAACTGTTTTACTGATGCCGGGCACTCTATTGACCGACTGTTCTTTCTAAGCAGTAAATTTGCACAAGTGCTCTCTTCCCATTGGAGGCATTTTATCAAATTAAAATCACTAACAGGAAATATACACAAACATGCTACTTAACTGAAAGGATGATAAGGTATTTGAAAATGACCACCCAAACCGGAAAAAACTACGATTAAACATACCTTATGTAAGCAAACACATTTGAATTTATTTAGATTGGGAAGTTTACCACTGAATGTGTATTACACTAGATTCAGGAACAGCACTCGAATCAAGATTATCATAACTATTCTGGAAATTTTCAACGATAGTGAAAGAGAAAAAAGGGGAAATATTGAGCCATCTTAAAATAAAATAAAACATAAGTGGGGCGTTTCATAATCCCCACTTTCAACGGGCACCAATATATCCAGAACAGCAGTCAGGCACTATTTTGATCAATGCCCGATCTTATTGACATTTGAGGAATGCACACGCTTGTCATTCCTTAAGTATGAATCTGTCTAAGTTTTCTTCTCGGCATCTCTCACCGCTTAGAAAAATGAATAAAAGCAGGTTAAACAGAAAAACAAACACTTCTCGTTTTCCTTTTGGAGAAGTCATGGAAATTTATGCAAATTCTGATTTCACCCAAAAGCCTTAATTTAAAGTCCTTGGTATTTCAATATCAACATTTGTTTTTACCAAATTCCTGGCAAAACTGTATAACTTCACCTCTGTGTCACACGAATAAACAACAACCTAAACACGAACAACGCTTTGAAGCTTTGTCCTGAAATCAACTGAGCAAGCAGTTCACATTTGTTCTCGATGCCGAATATCTGCGATGAACTGACTGGGACATATTTTAGCCCGCGTGAGGGGGGTCCCCATTCACACGCACCCACAGCCGCTCAGCTGTTTCTGAATGTTACTTCGGGTTACTCTGGATGGTCAGCCGAACATGTGCAGTTCTCCTGTTGCTTAAAGACTCAGCATGTTTTGTCGCACAGCCTGTGTGTTGTGGTACCCATGTGGATTATGCTGGGACCCCCTGTCTGGAATTTTTCCCATCACTGTAGAGTAATGATGATGATAAACAGCCTTTAGGAAAACAAGATGCAGTTTAACGTGCTTTTCTTGTGTTGTACTTTTGGACTAAGGCACCTCTTGAGTCAGAGTAAGCGTGCAACATTGTGCAGAAAAGTAACAAGAGCCTTGAAGAAGAACGCTGGAAACATCTATCTTCAAAAAACACCTAAAAACTCATCTTTTCCGGCTACATCTAACTCACTAACTCACTACTTTTCTAACCTACTCACTCTATCAAAAAAAAAAAAAACATTTATATATATACTTTTTGTAACTTCTCTCTCTGTGTAACTCGGTAGCATTGTTGTAGCACTTGTTCACCTATTGTTGTATCGGCTATTTACCGCTTCATTGTCTCCTCGACTATTGTAAGTCGCTTTGGATAAAGCAAATAAAAAATAAAAGAATATTTATTTAATCTATCTATATTCCACTCTGACACTTATTCACACATCGGAAATGTCAACAAGTAACTGATTTGCAATGCAGGTCCAGCATGCTTTTCAGGAAGCCCCAAAAAACCTTTAAAGCAAAATGCTTCTAGACTGCGATGTACCACCTTAATGTACAAAGATTTAAACCACAATCTAAGAAGGTGTCTGTAAAAAACTATCTCGTCCAAAATGTTAATATCGTAGGATCTTTCCCTATTTCCACTACATATACGTTTCTTATATTATACATTTATCATCACACATTTTTATATGTTCTCATAAGCAACACAGTGGAGAGTACAATCTAAAAATTCTCCTTTCTTCTCAAGTCTTAAGACACCGCTTCTTCTACATTACGCCTAAATGTAAAGCAACCACTTGTCCAACTATTTCATCGAAAATGTACGGTGCGATCTCAATCTTTGTACAATGCTAAATCTGTTCCGTCCTATGCAGTAAAGCATTTCTTGGCACGGAAAGTGCTGGCGAAAGACACCAGAGACTTTCCACTGTACAATTACGCTTCCCGGAGACCAGACATTGCTTTTAAACATATAAGGCAGACTGACTGCTTTTGGCACATGCCTTAAAGCACCAAAGTTGATTATGGGATATAAAACATATTCAAAACATACACGTGACCTTCAAATGTGCTTTGGTGACTTGAAACCTAAATGAGATGTCAACCCCTACTGAACAAACTTATTTTAATGCCATGTCTTTGTTTCTTGGACGGACTTTATTAGATGATCATTGTGCAATAGGAGTTATTCGTATACAATACACGGACAATTTAAAGTTTTTAGGACAAACTTAAACAGATTTTCACCGTATGATACTTCAACTTTCATCCGCTCGGTTTAAGCACAGCTCTTTCTCTTTAAACGAAATGTTCGCATGAAATGAATAGAAATAAAACTGAATTTATATAAAATCATGAAAATGACGTGATAAACTGTAATCGTTGGCATAAATAAAACACATTTATCATGAGATATAATAGCTTCTTCGTAATTAAGATAAGCAGCAATCTTAAATAAAGGAGGGATAAGAAAATCCACAGACGTCTTCCTTTACAAAATGTCATTATTCTCATACTTTATTAAACAAAATCCAAAAGAGATGTTTGTTTACAACAAAGCCTGCTATTTTATCATCAATTAACATTATAATACATTATAAAAAGCTGTATTATACATTAGTAGGTATAAAGAGTTACACCATATAAAGTTAAACTTTAGATTCAGCCTTAATGTAATTCTGCTATTGGTCTAGACTTTGATTCAAACTGTTCAGATAAAGCAAAAGAATGCGATCATAAACTTTATAAATGACAGAAGATAGAAACAAAGATGTTAAAAACTTTATAAATCAAAGCCAAAGTGTTGGCGCCTCTGATGCGCGCTCCCGCGAACACAAAACCGTTATGTGAGAATAAACGCGCCGGCTCCGATTCAACAAGTCTCCCTCAACGCAAACCCGATTTAATTCGTTATAAAACCAGCTGGAAGTCCCCACAACACTTTTTTATTCTCTCAAAGTCCTTTTCTGAACTTTTCCTACCTTGGACGGCGGACAGAAGCGCTTAAAAGCGAATAAAACCGCTTTGGGGATCTCACGCGCGGTTTGAAATACAACCAAAAGCGCATTCGTTTAAAAACACAAACTTATAAGACCCAGATCAAAGCTTTTTTATGGATTTTTCGCCGTTGTTTCTCGCAAAACGTGATGCGAGATGTCCAAACAACCAAACCACGCAAAAAAAACGAACAAATTCGACCGATATGTGACTTTTATCACAGTTTTGCACCTCCAACAGCTAGCGGGTTAGCGCAGTAGTTCAGTCCGCTTCCAGAGACGAGCAGAGCGGCTCGGGACGCTGAGTGTGCCCGCTGACGCAAACGAGTGGGAAACACTTTTAAACGCGTTTAAATGCCATTTACGACGCTGGACACTTTTAAAAGAAGTCAAAGTGTGTAGATTTACTCACAGTGCACGGAAATGAGGAGGAGAACGCAAG
Organism: Triplophysa yarkandensis; assembly: GCA_033220385.1. Taxonomy (NCBI): domain Eukaryota; kingdom Metazoa; phylum Chordata; class Actinopteri; order Cypriniformes; family Nemacheilidae; genus Triplophysa; species Triplophysa yarkandensis. Next base: position 17,996,759 of record CM065666.1, read on the forward strand.
CCAGGGGTGTTAACGCCATCTTGGAGCGGATGAAATGTTCGGTTCGGCTGTACATGCGCAAAGTAAAGCGCTGTGGAGGATGGAGCTCTCAGGTTACCATGGCTACAAGAGATGAGTTTTTGGCACTTGTTAATATTGTTCATTGTTTGCATCAACAGTGTCGTTTATGTGCATTAACTTTTGATTTTATTCATGTGTTTGGAACTGCTTTATTTATGGATTAACATTAATGCATTTGTATTTGTCTCACGCTTTATTTAATTGTAATGGGAATGGTTGCTTGTGTTTTTAACACAATACTTGGGACGAGCACATGTGGGAATGTCGGCCGATAACTCTTTTATATTTGGAGGCCGATGTATAGGCCGATGTGTATGTTTGGAAGCGTGAAACAAATGCAAACGTGTACGGCGAACATCTGATTTTATTCTCAAACTTTGGCGAAACTTCGGCGAAACTTCGGCAAAACTTCGGCAAAACTTCGGCAAAACTTTGGCAAAACTTTGGCAAAACTTCGGCAAAACTTCGGCAAAACTTCGGCAAAACTTTGGCAAAGTTTGAAGTGATCTATGAACTTTGTTTACTATACATTCGTACACTATACGAATCTTTTCCTTGACAAAAAATAAATCACAATTACATTTGCATTTAGTCATTTAGCAGACGCTTTTATCCAAAGCGACTTACAATAGTCGAGGAGACAATGAAGCGGTAAATAGCCGATACAACAATAGGTGAACAAGTGCTACAACAATGCAACCGAGTTACACAGAGAGAGAAGTTACAAAAGTATTTTATTTTTTTTTTTGATAGAGTGAGTAGTTAGAAATGAAGTGAGTTAGTGAGTTAGATGTAATTATGATTATAATTACACAATTATGATTGTGGATCATGAGAAGTGGTCCGGCCGGTAGAAATAACCCCTCATTTATCGGCATAAATATGTCCTAATGTCATTATTGGACCGATAATACTAAACATAGCATTTATTCGCCGATATCCATAAGGCTGTCGATATATCGCCCATTCCTCACAAATTGGTTTCCGTAGTAGGAACATTTACATAGAGGCACATTAAAAGTGAATTATTTATTATTAAATCGAATCACTGCTGCTTATAATTTCGAATGTCACCCGCTGCGGTATAAACATCAATTACTAAAATATAATATACAGCAGATAAGCAACAAACCTGCTGTGCTTCTATTTTAAGACAGCAATAATAAAGCGTTTAATCTGCATTTATTTCTAGCCATGTTTTTATTCTTAATTAAAGAATGATTTATTCAAGGCAAATGTAAGGCCTCTTGAAAATCACAGATTATAAAATCAATCCTATTTCAGGTTTTCCTTACCACACAACTTAAAGTAAAGCGTGAAGCTATCACAACCTGTTTCTGTGAGTTTGTCTAGCAGCAAGGTCAGGAAGATTGTGCGTGTGAGACTATTTCAGTACTAAGACAATTCCAGTGTCTGACAACAAGCGATAAGAGGAAATCCAGAAGGCCTCGAGGCATGGCGTGTTTTCCCATTTCAGAAATTATCGACGGCAAGGGCATTAGAGTCGCTTCACTTTGCCGACCAATGCCAGCACTTGCTTTGACTTGATCTTGTATGAGCATGCGATGAGAGGAGACACACACCAAGAGGTGATGGATATCAAGTCATATTTAGATATGGAATGTTCTATATTTTTGTGGAGTGTCCACAAGGTATTGCCACTCACGTGCAATGACAGGAAAATGAAGTTTGAAAATGACATGCTCAGTATTTGAATTTAGGATTGTCTGAAACACCTCAAAAAAGATTTATTTTGCAGCAAAATGTTTGCATGCTTGAAACAAAAAAATAATGAGATGTGGTTTTTGAGAGAGCCAGACAGTGTTTTGTAAGTGGACTGTGGTGAGCTCTGGGACATGAATGAATCCCCCTGGCATCTATGTGACCACTCAAGCAGACATCCTAACATCTCCACACACTCACGGCACCTTTCTATCACCTCTGGTCATTGAAAACAGGAGAGCAGGAAGAGTGTGAAGATGTACACGGTGTTTTCTGATGCCATAGGGTTTTGATTCTTTAAAATAAAATGTATTCAGATTTGAAGGTTCATTGAGTGTGAGATTAATTTTTACATTTACATTACATTTTACATTTTGTCATTTAGCAGACGCTTTTATCCAAAGCGACTTACAATAGTCGAGGAGACAATGAAGCGGTAAATAGCCGATACAACAATAGGTGAACAAGTGCTACAACAATGTTACCGAGTTACACAGAGAGAGAAGTTACAAAAGATTTTTATTTTTTTTATTTTTTTTTGTTAGAGTGAGTAGTTAGAAAAGAAGTGAGTTAGTGAGTTAGGTGTAGCCGGAAAAGATGAGTTTTTAGGTGTTTTTTAAAGATAGAGACAATTTTAGAGGATATACTTTTGAAAAAAATCCTGGTCTTGCACAATGGTCCCTTTATTTCTGTTATGTTACTTAAAAAAATGATATGCATAGTTTTGTTTAGTTTGTTGGTAGTTTATTTAGCTTTCTAGTTTTGTCTTACTTTTTAACCTGCAGCATGGAATTCTTTCTTCCTGTTTAACACACATCCTGCCATCCACTGAAATCACAACATCAGCCGTTTCCCATCAGGCATAATTGATGGATGGATAAAACATCACATTTCCTCACAGCATGTTTGTGAGCAGGATGTTTATAGACATTACAGATTCCGAGTTTTTTAACGTTTTAAGATTTTTCTGAACACAAAACATTTGAAAGATAGAAAGTCAGATTGGTGACACTATACATACGATCTTGCCAAGCTGCCAACTTTCAATGACTTTGGCCTATAGCTTTAATGGAATGTGTCCTATGCATGAAAGACTTAACTTTTACAGTTTATTGTAACAATTTCTTAAAAATTCCTTCATCTCTTGCCCTTTTAAACCTTTATTACTTCTTCACCAGAACACTGATAAAGATATTTTAAAAGAACGTTGGAAAACAAAAGGTCAGCAACATTCTTCAAATAACTCCTTCTGTGTTTTGCAGAAAATAGAAAGGCGTACAGATTCAAAAGGTTGTTTTATTTCTTGAGTTCTGTAAAATTTGCTGAAGATTAATCACCACTCACCCAAACCCTTTCATTGACCAATTGTTGAAAATGAACAAAAATAATTTTTGTAACATGTTGGTAAAATGAACAAATGCAATATTGAATTACTGAATATAACTGTCATCAAGGCAGAGGTTAAAATTGTGGTTGAGCAAATACTGGAGGATTAGGGAACCAATTGATTATCTGTGTAATGGATCAGTAAAGAGAACTGTGCTCCTCTGAGACTTGCTTTAGACATGAGGTCTACTAATGACATTAGTATCTCCCTGCTTCCATAGAAATCTAAAGTCTATAAAATTGATATTTTTCACTAAGTAACCTAATTTACCAAAACAATTTAAAAAATGAAAAACTGTCCACAATTTACATTGATCACTTCCCCTAAAAATGGGCCGAAGCCAAGTCATTGTTCCAGGTCCTAAAAACACAATAGTCTGTTTTGGATCATTGTGCAACCAGATAAAAACCAGAGTATTGGTGTTACTTTAAACTATTTTTAAACCCAAGGCACAGTATGCACTTGATAGCGTTATGACACTTATTTTCCTCTGCATACTTTAAATCACAGTCACATGACTCAGCGCATCATAATTCTTCCCTGCATAAACATTTCACTTCCCAATTGCATAAGACGGAGCTTCACGCGGCTCTGTTTACATTAAGCACCGTCTCTATATCTGTCCAATGCAACACCAATACAGAATGTTGTCTCCTTCATCCAAAAGAGCTTGTCGGACGCCTTTAAAGTCCCTAACACGCCGCATCTGTGTGAGTGGAGGAATAGTGAGTCCACGCCAGGCATGCCATGTAGGCAAAAACACGGGACAGCTGCATTTCAACTCCAATAAGGTAATGGGATCTGACAGTTCTGTAGGCCACAGCTTCAGTTTAAGAGAAGAGAGGGGCTGAAGTTCTATTCCCGCACCCCCACATCCCTGTGGGCCAGGAGACAGGATACAGGCGGACCCTGCCAGCAACACAAAACAATTGCGAGGATCATGGCGTCTGACATTTGGCAGAGAACTTTAGGTTTGAAGGTGTGACAGCACAATCACACTGTAGTCCATCCGCTGAAGCCTGGCAGACAGCAATTGAATCCATTGCTTAATTCACTTGAGGCGGCTGGGTCAACAGAAGTGTGAGCGCTGATGGTTTTCACACCTAAATTAGGAGGGATTAAGACTCACCGAATCCATTTGATGTAAAGCTCTAGATCACGCTGGAGCTACTTAGATAGTAATATACTGTACAAGGACATTAGTGGAGCTTTCAAGACGGTATTAAATTCCTAAACCTCTTACACCTTTCTTGTCAAGGTGTAACACAAAGGTAGACTGTGCTTGTAAATGTGCATGAGATGCAATATAAAGGGACATTTCTTTGCAGTTTATAAATCTTTCATCTACGTATTTGATATTATGCAGTGTTTTAATGTAGAAAATGTACATGCAAAAGTATTTATGTTTCTTTGTTTGCTGAAAACAGAGAAAGATATTTGAAGGAATAATTGTAAGCTAACAGTTCTTGGAAAAAAGGGAAGTCATAATTATCCCAAACGTTTTGTTTACATTCATTCTTAAAGATTTAAAATTGTGTGTTTGCACAACAGACGATGTTTTAGAAATGTTTTGGACTATGACAGTCAATTGTGTTCTAAACCTATTTGGATATGAGCAGACTTCCGAATATCCTTCTCTTTGTTCAAAAACTCAAATAACGAAAGAATACATTTTTGCTAAACTATTCCTTTAAAGCACATTAAAAACTTTACATTAACAACATTAAAAACTTGACTTTCACCACATGGGATCTTTAAAGGCTGTGCCATGTGTTTCTCTTATCCGTGTTCACTCTTTCCAGGTATTAGTCACGAACCGATTAGCTTGAACACCAACGCCTGACATTCCTGGCACGTGAAGCATAAAGGTGCGTCCTAGGCCTACCTCACGCAGATGGGTCTGCTAAGGCTACCCTCATCCACCTGTTCAGCCCAGCCTGCCAGGACTCCGTCTGGCCCTCCACCACTTCAGCTGTCCCGAGCCCCTGGCATGTCAGACGTGTATGTGGTCAGAGGAGCTAAACAGGGTAGAGTCTGAGCCGGCCAAAACACAGACGTCTGCCACGGCCACTGATGCCACTCAGCCTGGCGCTAGTCAATGTTTTATTAGGATAAAGTGGGACATCTGCAAAGCAGCCTGGCAATGAGTGAGAAAACAAGAAAAGGAGAGGAGGAGAGGGATTGGGTTATGGATGTGTGCCATGGGAGCAGATGTTGCACCTGGGTCTAACCTCTCCACGCACCGATTAGCCAAAGACTTATGCTTCTGAACGCCCCCTGAACCAATGATAATAATCCCGGATTGTATTTATAGCCCTCCCGTTCAGATCCCAAGGTAATTTTTACTGTGGGATGAAATTTATGCACCTGCGTTGCGTGGCAACCTTGTTGAGAAAGAATGCCACTTGATGGGGGCGTAACAGAAGTAATTGTAAGTGCTGCATAAGTAATTGCTACCACAGCTGCTTAACAAATATCTTTTATTTGCAATAAAATAAAATAGATGCAAAATAAAATTTGCAATAAGATTTTGACAAGTTGATGAAGCTAGATTTGTCAAAAAGGCAGTGAGGATTGTGTATGCGTCAGGGGTTTGTGTGTGTGTGTGTGTGTGTGTGTGTGTGTGTGTGTGTGTGTGTGTGTGTGTGTGTGTGTGTGTGTGTGTGTGTGTGTGTGTGTGTGTGTGTGTTAAACTTATATATATGGTTTAAAAGCAACTAGCAGCAGCCAGGGATTTCGGTGTTTTCCTAACGGTTGTTCACATTCCAGGCCGGTTGTCAAGGTAGCCAGATCTTTTTAAGACGCTGCCCGCCCTCCCTAAACCTTTTAATGCCCTTGGCAGAGTGAATCAATAAGCGGGCAATTCATAACACCTGTATTAGTGGTGTGTTTCAAAACAACCACAGGCTCAGGAACACATGGGGCGAACATGCTCAAGGTGCTTTTTGAGAGCAGAATCGGATAACATCTGGAGCTGGTCAACTTCTTAACATCATAAGCGAATTAAAGCCATGTGTTGTAATATGAATCTGTTACAAATGTGCGTATTTGAACAAGCGACATTTATTAGGAGTTGTTGCACTTGTCTGTCAGGTAGGAAACAAGATCAGTTTGGTCAATATAAAGTTTTATCTCATTAGCTATACTGGAAAGCAGAGTGGAGCTAATGGCAAAAATAAACATGTATCTATGGAAGAAAATATTTACCAAATAATGTCTGTCATTTTGGGATTTCACATTACATTAGAGGAGGGCCTATGAATGTACATTTGCAAAAGCCAGACCCTCAAAATAAAAGTGACACACACATCATAAAGAGGAAAAGATCTACAGCGAAGTTAATCAGACTGATGCTGAAGTGTCAAGATCTGACATCAGGAGAACATTCAAAGTTTTATGAAGGGGTGTTTGCATTATTCACAACTTTAATTTTTTATTGAAATGTGTCATCATATACTTGGATATGTAAGAAAAGATGACAGCAAAGTTTATGAGAATGGCCTTTAAAAAATGAAGATTATTTTTATTATGAGTCTTTTAGATTTTTATTTTTTTATTTTGTCTTGTTTAAATATAATGCTTTCATAAAATAATGAATGCAGCTCGGGGTGTATATTATTAAAATTATCTCCCTTAGATTTGCTTTTGAAAACAAGTCACTTATTTATGTAACTCTAAATCTTAAATGTATTTTTGCTCTTTTCATATAAATCTATTTTAACATTATTTTTCATGCTTTCATGATTATTTTTAGATGATATTCTTATATTAAAATATGTTATATTTTAATATTATGATAGTTGATACATTTACCCTTGTTTTATAACCACATTATTACTTTATATTAAATTGTCAAATATGTGAAGTTTATTCTGTTTAACTTGAAATGAAGTTTTATAAAAATATTATTTTAATCGAATTAAGTTCAATTTGAGCTAATTTGATTTAACATAAACATTGAAATGAGATGAAATTGCTTATTTTAGGTCATTGTAAAAATAGTTTGCTAACTCAATATTTTAAGTTATGTCAAATAAAATATAACTTAATGACATTGCTTAACTCATTTTGATGTGTTAAAGTAAAGTAAAAATGCAAAATTCAAGTTATTTCTTAAAAATGTATGGCAGATAATTGCAGACATTCATGACACAAAAAACATATGAAGCAGATGTACGACACTACTTAGATTAAGCCAGCACTAAATTCAGAGCCGCAAAAGGCATTACCAATAATAAATTCACAGTTTATCCAAAAATGAAAATTATGTCAAAATGTCCCGATCTCTAGGTTTTTCAAACCTGTATAAATGTCTTTGTATGGTTAAACATATATTTAGATGATTTTTTGTAAATAACCCATTAACATTTTGCTGTCCTTTATACTTCAAAATATCTCATTTTGAAATGCATTAGATAGTTAAAAGTGAATAAATGATGTCAGATTTTTTATTTTGGGTGAACTATCCGTTTCAAAGTACAAAAACTATAATATTACAATCATTTTCTCACCCTGCACCAGCGGGATTTCAACTTCCAGAGCTCTGTTAGACGAAATGAAAGGAAATAAACAGAACAGAACATTACTGCATAGCTTTCATGCCAAAGATGACTGGTACGCATCATAAAGTCTCCGGACTGTCAGTTGTTGTCATTTCATTTGCTGCCAAATGCTTTCTAATGCTGTAAATGAAACACAGGAGATGGAATGTCATCAGAATGTACAGTTGACATCAAAGTGTGTAAGCATCAGTCAGAGTCCGGGGGAACGGAGATGACAGACGAGTGGGCTACTCTGCTATGGGATGTTCCCCCTGCCAACTCCGAAAAACCTCTTGGCACAGACATGACATAAGGAGATCATCGGTTCCTCATTCACGAAGTTTGGAAAACTTTATAAAGTAGGTTACTGTGGTGGAGAGCGATGGGAAATTAAAAGTATTGTCTTTTTAATACACAGTACTTCGGTGGAGCAGAACTTGAGATTAAAAAGGTATAGCCTATAACTTATTATAAAGACGATTTAATCAAACATTCTATCTGCATATTTACAGGTGGTAGTAATGCAAATTATTTCCAGCATGCCATGCAGAACGGAGTTTTTCAGGAAATCTGACAGAAGGAGAAGATGCACTAGACCGCCACTCCATATCCATTGCCATGTTAAATGTTTAAGCGGGACGTCTGCCCACGGCGGTCGGGCACTGTGAAGAGGTCCTAAACGCCTTGTCAGATCAAAGGAAACTCACAGTGTACCTGCTGGTGGAAACACCTGCCCACAGCAAAGTCACTTCAAGTTTCTTCTCAACAACAGCAGGCCCATTTTAGGACCGCCAGAAGGCACACGGAGGGAAAATGGCTCTGACAGCACAGAAGTGGGAATAGAAACACACTCTGATGAACTTTAACCTTTAACTTTACAGTATGTTATTTTATTATTTAAAGCATCATTTTCAACTCAGCTCAGTTTTGGGAATGTCTGCGGTAAATAAATACGACGGCAAGAATGTGAGCGGGGAGTTCTTTTAAAAGATACTTTTTTAAACAATTTGTTACTGCTGTTAGACCCTATAATAATATTTACAACATCTATGTTCTTTTTCACTTTATTTTGTAACATGTATGTTTTTATTTTAAAAAAAGTAAAGCAAATAAATTGCAAAATGTCCAAATAAAGCAAACCCAGATGTATGGCAGAAAACACTGCCCTGGTTATTTTCTGCCATCTAGAGGTTGAAATAAGACTTGCAGCTAATTTATTAAAAAATCCTGGAAATCTTTTTAGGAATCTGTGTGAAATGTCTGAAACAAAGTGGAGTTTTGTTTGGTGTTTCACAACTATTTATGCTTTAAATAAAAGTTGAAATATAATTTACTATGATTTTTTCCCCTGTGTTTATTGCACAACCCATACAGTGGTACACCAAAATGCTTTCACTGCCAAATTTAATGGGAAAAATGGGAAACCCTGCACTAACAAGTATTTTTGGTAAAATGTTACCAATTCATTTAAACCTCAATTTAAAAAGAACATTTTACGAAAGCACAAGAAGCATAATCTAAACGTTCCATTAATTTAAAATAAAGGTCAGTCCTAGAAATAAATATGTTGTATAATAAAAGAAAATTCAAAGCATACAAATGCAGTTTATGAGGAAAAGGAAACAAAATTGTAATGACAGCTTCATTATAGAGCATAATAGAGGAAGATGATTTGACATCTACATATAATAAACTTTTGGGAATCTAATATGCCTAAAAAAAGGATCGAAGTGCTTAGATGTGTTTAAAATTCTTACATTTAAAAAAGAACCACAAAGAAACTGTACATTTAAATTTCCTCTACATCTAGCAGACGATTTCATCCGAAATGGATTTGAACATGATTAAAATGTGTATTTGTATTGAATATCAATGAACTGATATTCATTCACAATATCTTTCTTTATCATATAAAACACTTTCTGTAGCGTAGACACCACTGTTGTCCAGAGACATCTGCCTGTTTTAAGTACTTCGACTGGACGGATTCAGTCCCTGTATGCTGTTCAGGACCTGATCCTTGCATTCCACACATATCTTGGATTTATCAACCTTTTAAATGTAACCCACTATTCTTGATTATTTGCAGATGTGCTCCAAATGTTTTTTGCTTGTCTCTACGATGAGGATGCTTTCTATAAATGGGAAACAAGCAAAGAAAGACTGGAGCAACTTTTTTACATGAGATGGAGGAAGAGTCTGACTATAATTGCCAGGCCGCCAATGTCCAGTGCATGAAAGCCATCAAATGTGTAATATTTCAAAATAAATACATTGAACCCAAGCGGCAAACTCAACACACTCATATCTATTATGCAGACATGTTTATTTTGGCTTACATAAATAAGTTTAACAGTTTAAAGTTTCCTTGCTGTATGTACACCTTGTTAGTAATGTCAGAAATTGGAAAAATAAATAATAGAAAAATTGTCTTCAAATTTATCTTCAAATGTACTTTAAATACACTTCACTACTGCAACCCCAAATGTCATTTCTCACTCAATCAGAAGTTTTGTGGGATGTTGTGACTTTTAGAAAACTGTAGGGAGAGACATTCTGCATACCATTTATCTTAAATGTGACAATGTACATCTTCTGACCAAAACTCATTTTCCACTTACTCAAACTACACGCAGCAATCTTGATATTGAGAATGATGTTGTTTTCGAATATACGTGTGTGTTTAAAGATCATCAGTGATAATGATGTAAGTGTAAAATCACATTGAATTTAAATGACCTCCTGTCTGAATGTGGAAACAAATCACAATGACGCCAGTGCAGCATCATCTCAAAATAGTTGAATAAAAAATAGAAGATTTAACTCTTCCCTGTATTTATTAACTCTGTAATATCTGCTTATTTGATTGAGGATCTGTCATACCTCATAAAACTACAACTCCAGATTCAAGGCTCATCACTTAATGTCAAACAACAACAATCATACACGTAATAAAGCACGCATACTACAAACACACATGGTTAAAACTTTATCTCTGTTCAGGGGTCGTACGTTGGGAAATGGTCTTGAATCCGTTTGTCAAACCAGAAGCACTAGATGCTGTAACTAACACAAGTTGCTAAGCAATTGTGTCCTCCTGGATGAGAGTATCCCAAGAGACAGTCCTGTCTTACACGCAGGAGTGAACCCCAGGTTCCTAAGAATGAGGCCTGTTGGACTACGGTTGTTTTTCACATCATGCAAGTTCTCATGGGGGATTTTTCATCAGTTTACTATGGCCATGTGCTCTTTTCTGTTTTTGTAACCTCCATTCACAAATAGGATCCCACAGGTCAATGCTTATGAACTGTATATACACTATCAACATATTACAAAAACTTAATGGTATTTATTTTGGAAAAAAAGTTATAAATATACCCAAATCCTTTTAATTCATTGCATAAATGTTAAAAAACATTTGAGAGAAATTAACTGGTCAATCTTAATCGATTCCTTAAATATTTTCGATGGAAAAAAATGTAATTTAATGTTTTTAAAATATTTTATTATGTTCATATAACTGATAATTTTTTGATATTTATGAAACCGCATAAATATTTTTTTACAGTACACATTATTTTATTATTTTCAAACAATGTGTGGCTTCTTTAAAAAAGACATCTTACTAATTAATTTAATAATTTATACAATTTGGTATGATCATCAACAGTCGCATGAATTTCTAAACATAAAGTTGTTCCAAACCTGGTTACATTTAGTTATTCTGTTGAATACAAAAGAAGATATTTGGAACAATGTAAACTGACAGTTCCGAGGCACAGTAGTAGAATTAATAATTTTTTGTTCTGTTGATATTTTTAAGAATTTAGGAAAGCAAACAACTGTAAAACACCTTTGATTACCGTTCCTCTCCAGGGTATTCAATGTTGTTCCAGATTTTTCAAAGAAGTTTTTCATGATACTTATTGTCGTCTTAAACAAAATAAAGAAATTTACAAAGGCTTGGAAGAACAAGAGAGTAAGTTATTCATGATAGAATATTCATGTTCCGTCGAACTACATCCTCCCTGTTAAAAAGAAAAGCAGAAGTTGCAATAAACATTCCTTTTATGCAATTGACATAAAAATAAGGCCTTTGAATCAGAAATAAATGGCAGCTGATTGACAGGTAAAGCAGAGGGCTTAACAAATGTTCTGCCAAACTGAATTGACATCACCATAAAACTAGTACTGTGAAAAAGTTAACAGCATCATGAAAACAATAAAAAAAAGTAATTTGTATCAATTTAATAACATGTTTTTTATTTTATGCATGTTTTTTTTTACTTATGTACACTTCAAGTGGCTTAGAAACATATATCTGTCCTTACTGTGATGAACAAAATCCAAATGTAAAACACACAAAAACGTTATATTAAGTTCAGTGTTTTAAATTTCTAATGTAAGTTTAATAAGAATTAGGACCCATTTATTCACTGTCATATGCTGAAAACGTGTCTCTAACTCTTTCTTTTGAAGATATTTTGAGAAGTGTTTCACTTAATTTTGTGTCCATAAGATGAAAGTCACCAAAGAGGGTGAGTTAAAGAAGAAAAAAGTTTCATTTTGGGTAAACTTCCCATTCAAATCAAACCATCAAAATGTCTAAAAACTTGCTTTAAAAATAGGCTCGTACCAAAAAAAGAATTTTAATGTAAATCTATTTAATAAGGTCAGGTATCTGACTCGCTATCCATTCCCCTTACTTATGCCGGGAACCACACACAGCCTGAAACCATGGCAACCCTGTATCAAGCGGGTTATTCTTTCATCCGTACGATCGGAATCTCAGTTTGGCTGACCAGTGAAGCAGCCAAGGTAGGCCGGCAGATTGATTCATTGATGTGATTCATTTCTGTGGGTCTTACTAGCGTGCTCATTCCAACGCCTCCTTATTACAAGAGAGTGAGTCTGGGAAAATGGGGGGGCAGGGTCTGTTGACTCACAATGGACTCGGAGGAGCTGAAAAGATACGTGAAGGTTTCTGGCCGTCCAAGTTACTATCAGACCACAAGAAGCGTGCTGACTCACACTAAACCGTAAGTACTTAAAGTACAGCACGTATCATCCCAGGGACGCTCAGTAATGACGATGCAGCGGACCGAGGCTGCAGGAGCAGGTGTGGGTTGTTTGTGGGAGTCATTTGAGAGGGATGTGTCATTCATGCAGCTTTGTGAAGCCGGCCTCGTCTTTATCATACATTACATTTTGTGTTTGTGATGTAAAGGTCATCAGGTGACATCATCCCACACACTGCTTACTCACACTGACATGAAATTATGTTCTAGATAGCATTTTTGTGTACATGCTGTGCTTGACTTAAGGTTCATAAAGGAGTTCATTTCAATGTAGTTTACCCCAAAATCTTCAGTGTTTGTAATGAATATCGATTGATATTTTATAACTATCCATTGATAGTTTCTAACCAAGCCATGGTTGGGTCACCATGGACTCTCACTCTTACAAAACGACTATGCATACTATACAAAGGTGAATTACATTATCAGGGCTATCAATAAGGCATAGAAGTGGCCAATAAGGCCAATAAGGCACTTTTTCGTACTTCCTCATGTCTGGGTATATAATCAATTGTCCAGCGAGCCGCAGTAAACTGTGCCCTCATGCTGAGAGGTTAGTGCGTGGAGAGTCTCTTACGGACCCCACTGTGAGAGGTCACACCTGTGGTCAGACAGTACACGGACAGTACCGTCATAAAATGAGTCACCTGGACCCCCTAATGTTCATATCAGATCACAAAACACACCCAGACTCTACTGTCTACTGCAATGACAAAGCATTTAAGACACCTTTAAGTAAAATTGACATTAAGGGCATACATTCATGATATTGATAAGTTGCTAATATATTACATGTAAATGGGTTTTTTCATGAGAAATTTCATTAACAGCTTCTTGTAATCTCAAACCCGCATGACTTATAAGATACGGAAGATATTTCAATGACTCTTGGTAACTAAAAACCCCATAGATGTCCAAGTCCAAGGAAACCAACGTTACTTGTTTACTGACATTCTTCACAATATCTTCTTTTGTGTTCTGCATAAGAAAGAAACTCATTGAGGTTTAAAATGACAAGAAGTCGATGCCCCATTGAAATCTATTGTATGGACACAAAACCAATTCAAGTTCAAGGGGAGCAATGGTTTTAAATAACCAACATTCTTCAAAATTTCTCCTTTTGTGTTCTGCACACGAAAGAGATTCATACAAGTTTGAGGTGCGGGAATTGTTTAATGGATAAGAAAATGAAACCTTTGCCTAAGTCTCTTCGGTGTCTCAGATATTTCTCTCTAAAACAGAAACCCGTGAACATTTTTCTATCCTTCCCATCTCAAAAAAACACCCGTACTTTCCGTAATCCAACACTTATAACAGTACATACCTAACAGACCGTTTCATCTCATTTCTTTGTCTACTCTCTTCATCCAGCCAAGTGCCTTGATGGCCCTATTTGCAGGAATGACAGGGTAATATTTGTTCAGTTCTTACGGATGCAGTCAAGCCTCACAGGGAGATATCAGGCAGCCTTGTTAATATTCCACATTGTGGTCGGGCTTTTATGAGAGATCACAGTAGATGAAGCACGCCGTGTAAAATTGACACATTCTTTTTTCTCACAGCTGTGATCTATGGCGTGCCTGGCGCCCTCACAGTCTCCACACACCCTGGGTTACATTGAGTATTGCATTGAACATGCCCATCAGCTCCTCAGCTGTAACACCTTTTAAGTCTTACCATGTCATTTCAGATGAATACGTAAGATTTATCATCAAAAAATAATAACAAAAACTTAACTGTGAAAATATAAGCATATATAGGCAAAGTGAAATGCACGAAAGGACAATTATATTGCGCATTAGTACTAAGTATACATGTTTTTTAGGAACAATTAGAAAATGCTCTGTTTGCTTATAGAAGGAAACTTTAATGTTTTAAACCATCTATGATGTGTTTATTTTTCATTTGAAGTATTTGTCCAGTTTAGAAGAAAATGCGCAAATGTTACCATCTAAAATAGACCTATAATAGTTTCTTTCTTGTTCTTGAGCAAATTTATTAAATGTAATGTTTTTGTAAAAGCACGGATTAGAATAAGGTTTGATGTCACCACAATAAACAGATATGTTCCAGTAGCACATACTGAAATTGCAGCACAACAGTCATTGGGCTGAATATCATATGTAGATTGAATTCAATTCATTGAATGTATGACACCTTGCAACATCCAGCAAATCGCTTAATGTTAAATTGCATTCTGTCATGATCGATGAGAATCTATAACTGAGTCCATTTCAAACTTTATACTTCGATTAAATGTAACATTTAAAGCAACAACCAGGTCCTTTTAAATCCATGTTAAAAACTGAGATAACTGTTTGTGGTCATTGTCGCATACACAAATAAATTGGATATGGTTGGTGTGTGTGCGTGAAACTTGAAAAACGGCAAGTCTTTATGCTTGGCCTAACTCTGCAGTTACAAGTTAGTTTGTTAAGTTATCTGTCTTTCCATTTGGCAATGCTGTGCCCTGCTGTGCCACGCGGATGTGACTCAGATGTCAGAGTGATAACCAATGATATAGGGCATTAAGTGTGTCACGGCGTTCCAAAGGCCAATTTTACATCTGACAGGGGGTTGTGAAAGGCCAAGACCACATCTAGTGTTTTTATTCGTCTAATTCCACTGCATGTCAAAATCTTTCTGCTCACAGTTCATATGAACGATACAAACCTTTTAATACAGGCATAATAATAAAGCATAACAAAAACTGTGTGAATATTCTGTTGTCTACAGACTTTCTTTAATGATTTCTACTTTTACGTGTAGAATTGTAATTTTGATACAGTGTACTGCACAAGGTTACAGGTCTGGTCACCAGACCAAATTTCGATGATGTACGGTAGCTTTAGATGCAGTAATGCATCTCTGTATTTTGCCAGAAATGTAGTTTTGCTTAAGAATTGGTTCATACTGAGGTTCAAAACAGTCTCAATATGTGCAATGACGACAGTGTAGTTTGACATGTTAATGGAGGCCTACTGTGTCCCAGGATAATCCTGTAAGGACTGTTTGTTTTCTGAGTAGTTAAACTTTAAGTGTCTGCTTGTTCCGTCTATTATGACCGTCACTATACTATATTTACCACGTGAAATATAGTTGCAGGGAACCCATTGAGGGGCTGTAGGACACACATACAGAGTCCAAAACATGAAGAAAATGACAATCTACACTGTTAGAGCTCACCGAGTGTTTTACAGTAACATACTGGCTACCGTAAGTCTGTTAAAGTAAAGTACTGTAATAGCTGTTTAAAGATGCTGTTTGCCGACAAGCATGTGCAGTGGGACCATAGGGGTTTGAACAACTATTCTTATGTCAAAAATTCTGTTTTCGCATATGTGAACGCTCGACAGTGATCCAAATTCTGGAGAAACCGACCAATTTGATGGTCTCAGCATGGCCTTGTTGACTTTAATTAGTTAAGAGATTATTTTACAATGTATCTTTTAATAGCCGGTGTACAGACCTAGAGCTACTATTATATTACTGTAAAACAGTAAAGTCTTACAATTAAACTTTTTAATAGGTATTTGCAAATACACAGAATTATCCATTGCAGAATATTGGATGAGACATAAGGAATTGGTCGACAAATAAAGCAGTTAATTATTAAATATGGAAATGTATCATTTTATTTTTCATTATGGTTTTACATACAAATAAAACTCTTCACAATAACAACATAATCTTAGCGTTCGTTGCCATTTTACAAAGTGGCTAATTCGTATACAGTAAATCTCTTTCATGTTTCAGTAGGATCTGTTTTTGATTAGATTTTGATGGTTTCATACTTGTCAAACAATTATGCATTGACTTCTTCACACAATATCACCACCTTGTAAATAGTTTGCAATGTCGGACAATTTTAGAAGTGCCTGCACGACTGACAAAAAAACCCTAGATAGAAGCATTGGCAATCCCTCAAGTCTTTATGAGTAAACTTAAAAACCATTGCACTCTCCCCAAACTGTACATGAAAATGAGTGGGAGAAAATACAACAGAAACACTCAGATGACTTTTATAAAGTAGAAGTTTGTAGGAGTCATCTCTCTTACCAACATAAGAACAAATTGCCAAAAATATTCACTGCATATCCCACTGCATTTTAAAATAAGCTTGAAATGTGAATATATATATATACATTGTTTGACCTCAGTGTGAAGCTGTTAATGTTTCAGTACACAATTGGTGTGCTAAATCTTTTATTTCAGCTCTTTGGAATGTTGTGCCATTTAAACTCATTTTATGTCGGGAAGCTTTAATAACACATCTGCTTTTCCGTCTCGATTAAACACAGATGGTCTCGAGCTTCATCACACAAACAAATCTCAGACCTTTTAAACAGACTGAGCTTTTAAGCAATCAGTTTTTGAATGCCTCCACCAAAGTCTTGTCTACGGGGGAAATGACAGAGACGGACCTTCAATATGCCTGAAATTAAATCTGAGCACCACCATGAAGAATCAGCAGTGGATTTTATCAGCGTGCTTTGATTTATTGACCCCTTTTCTTTAAGAAAATTAGAATGTACTTGATGAGGACTTTCCTCAAAACACCAACGTTGCAGCTGATCCAAGGGCATCCTTTTGCCGGACAAAAGACCACCCTGAGCTTACCCTAGGCCAAAAAAGGTCCCTGGACCTTTTTGGATGTCAATGACCCTCTTATAAAGAAACAAACATAGATCCAAATGAATTAGGAAACTACAGACATATTTCAAACCTTCCGTACATGTCTTAAATACTAGAAAAAGTTGTGCCTATTCCGCTGTGTACCTTCTTGCAAAATAATGATATGCTCGAAAACTTCAGTCAGGCTTCAGGCCTTATCACAGCACAGATACTGTATTGGTTAAAATAACGAATGACCACATAGCGTCAGCCTGAGGAAACATTTAACTGCTGGTTTTGCTAGACCTTCGTGCTGCTTTCAATACTAAAGACCACAACATACTTCTATATCGCTTACAGAATTACACCGGTATTGAGGGACAGGTATAAAAATGGTTTAAATCCTACTTATTTTACCTAATATTCTATGGAAGTTGACTATGAATTACCACAAGGATCAGTATTAGGGCCTATACTTTTCTCTATATACATGCTGTCTGTTGGTAATATTAAGATGATACTCAGTTATATATTTTCTCTAGACCAAATGAAAACTCCCAACTATCAAAGCTTTCAGAGTGCATCCAAGACATAAAGCAGTATATGACAGGTTATTTTCTAGTCTTAAACTCAAATAAAATCGCAGTAATTCTCATTCGCCCAAAAAGTACAGTTTTTAAGACTACAACTTGCAAATAGAAGTCTGCAAACTTAACACTGCAGATACAGCTAAAGACCTAGGTGTTATATTAGGCGGTAACCTGTCTTTTTAAAATTATATTTCAGATGTTCCAAAATCTGCCGGAAACATAGCCAGACTCAGAAACATTTTGTGTTTTGCTGATGTGGAAAATCTAGTTCATGCATTCATGACCCCCATACTAGGCTACTTTAATGTATAACTTAGTGGCTGAACTGCAACATCACTAAATAGACTACAGTTAGTTCAGAACGCAGCTTCCAGAATGCTTACTAAATCTTTAAAAAACGCTCACATAGCTATTTTAAAACCTCTTCACTGGCTACCCGTGAAGCATCGCATATACTTTAAAGTTCTGCATACATAACAGAGCTCTTATTACACATCGACCCGTCCTGCTTTCTTAGATCCAAAACTCCAGACTTTTGATAGTCCCCATAATAAATAAATCCACCAAAGGGAGCAAAGCGTTCTCATACGTATCACCTAAACTTTGGAAAAGCCTTCCCAACACTGTCCAGGGTTAAACACAATCTACCGGTTCAAATCTAAATCAAAACATTTTTTTTCAATGAAGCATTCATGGAGTACAGTAAACAGCAGCTATACTAATTTTTCCTTTCTGCCTCCCCCCTACCTCATCACCTCGTACCTTGATACAATTGTATTAAGTGTAGCGGTACATATTTCAAGTACAGCTGCTTTGAAACATTGGAAATGTAAAAAAAAAACAGAAATAAATTTGACTTGACATGATGCTGGAACACAGCCAAGCAGATGTACATGAGATAACCTTGACTTTATGTGTAAACTGTGTTCTGTTGACAGTTCTAATCTTGTTTGAGTTATCTGACTTCAGGGCATGAGTTGAACTGTTTTGATAACATTCCACTCAATAAAAAACTGAGCGATGATTTTTAACGCACCTTGGCTTCTTGTGGCCGTAATGCGCAGCATTCTGTGTAATAGGGACTGAAGGCGGTGTTTTAATGAAACATTAATTCGATTAAAGTCCACCCTGCATCCTGTTATAGAAGAAGATGACTCAGGTAACAAACGTCACTGAGCACAGTGTGAAAGACTAGTCACACGCGTTTAATTCAGTATAAAAACAGCTGTTGATCAGTGGGCAGGAAAAACATTTTATAAGGGACTGTTAAGATGCAATAAGAAATCTTTAAGGGATAGTCCAACCAAAACTGAATGCGAAAGAATATATTTGGAAGAATGTTGATAACAACAGTGGTTACCAGCTTTAGAAAGCATTAAAGCCAAAAAATTTAAATTCTGCCATTTCAAACTTGTGTGGCTTTCGGTCTTCTGCAGAACACAAATCAAGAATTTTAAAGAATGTTGATAATTAAACAACAGTGATACCCTTTAACTCGAGTTAACAGCATTTTTCAAGATATCTTCTTTGGTCTTCTGCAGAAGCAAGAAGTTTGAAATGGCCTAATTTTCAGGATCAATCTGGTTTTTGGGTTTAAGGGGGTTTCATGGATTTACTGAAATTCTAAAGGATGTGCAACCTTTTCTAACTGGTAAAACGTTTACGGTATTCGTTTAAAGTCAAGAACACTGAACATTCCATGATGTTTAATGTATTCAAAGGCTCTTATTGATTTAGAACGTTGTATTTTTAATAAATCTAAAATTGTTCTTCCCAAATAACTTGGGTTTAAGAGTTTGTGGTTCAAAAAAGTCCAGAAATACATACTGTTCATACTCATTTTAATAATCTTAAAAAAAGAACAACATAAACAGCACCATTAGCATCTTCTGGGGATGTTGTTGTGATTAATTTTGTGTCAGCACAGATGACATCAGTTCTACGTACTTTATTCGCACAAAAAAAAACATTAATTCGTACAACTTGTGAGTTTTAACATAGAAACAGCTGTTGTGGAGGTGTAACTGATGCAAATAGCATTCCCTGGTCAGTGACTTCATGTTCTTAAGATGAGTAATAAGGATTTGGATAAAAAATAAAAGGTCAGATGGTCTGATCAAAAATATCTGCAAACCCTTTAATGGATCAGAATCAACTTACATCATCAAAGAAACCATAAAGTACAAAAAGTCACGAAATAAAAATGTATTGGCTTTTAAAATGTTGGAAGTTTCTTCTGCAAATGTATCAACATTACACCTGGAGGCAGACCTCGTTCATAAAAAACTGTGGGACAATTTTTATT
Organism: Triplophysa yarkandensis; assembly: GCA_033220385.1. Classification (NCBI taxonomy): domain Eukaryota; kingdom Metazoa; phylum Chordata; class Actinopteri; order Cypriniformes; family Nemacheilidae; genus Triplophysa; species Triplophysa yarkandensis. Next base: position 18,017,056 of record CM065666.1, read on the forward strand.
ATCAAGCAATTTGTCACTTTTATAGTTCATTGAAATATTGGCAGTATTAAAAACTAATGTTGGAACCAAATAAATAAAGTGCAAATAAAGTGATTTATTTACTGTACAATTATTTAGTTGAACTCACATGCAAAGTATTTGAGGGAAAAACTATTGTTTTTAATGAAAACTGTGCCACCATTTACTCATCCCTCTTGTCATTTCAAACCTGTATGACTCTCTTTTTTTTGTAGAAAGTACAAGAAGATATTCTGAAGAATGTTGGTAAGTGACATCCATTCACTTGAATTTTGTTAATAATAGAAGTGAATGAGTGACATTGCTCAACTTTCTTCAAAATATCTTCTGTCATCAGCAAATGAAAGAAACTCATTTAGGTTTGACATTAAAAAAGGGTTCAGATGATGACAAATTTTGGCTGAACGATCACAGCACAGAATGAATTCAAATACTACTAGGCTATGTATTTCGCATCACACATATAATATAAATTGTTCAGTCATCAGCAAAACGTTCAGACACAGTAATGCTGAAACAGCATGAGTTTTACTTGGAAGTACAAACTTTAGAGGGGAAATAATGCCAAATCGTTCTCCAAATGCAACACACTTAATCAACCTGTGCAGTTTGGTTGTTGTGCATTATTTAAGACTTTAAAAGTTGTCTGCCTAGAGGACGGCCAACTTCAATTACATGGTTCAGTGGGCCAGAGCCACCAGACAAGGTCTACCTCAGTGACAGGGCTGAGAATAATACTATTTCTAAGGTTTTCACAAACATTTTCATTCATGAATCATGTGAACTACATGAAACATCGTTCTCAAACACATGACAAATGTTAAACTCTTTTTTTTAGTCATGTGTTTGAGTTTGAGTGATGGCAGTGAGCGCCACTTTGGGCTGAGGCGGTCCAAAGCCCGTCCGGTGGGATAGAGAGTCACTCCGAATGTTCTGGGGTGTCACTCAGGGTTTGACTCTTGATATCTCAATGAGACGGGAGTGCAGGGCTAACTTGATGTCATCTTTTCACTGTCACTTTCCAACATCATTGTCTCCTTTATTGTAAGAGGCACATTCCAGCACATGGGAGGTTTATATTAAGACTGTCCCACACATGTATGTCAATGTTATCGGTGGTTAGACCCAAAGAACAGTTTGGCTGATTTGAGCGAATCACTAACTTTAGAACTTATTTCATAAAGGGAAATTAAATGCATAATTAACTTGAGGATTATTTTTACGGCACAGCTATTTGAATTCAGTTGTTTGAAGAGCAAACAAATGAGCGTCGGTGACTATATAAATACATAGGAATGTGCAATTTTTGTAAAAGCGCTGTAGGTGTAGTTTATATTTGGAATACTACAATACGCATGAAACGTTCCTGCTACTTAAAATAAATGTCCTGAGAAATCACACCTTCCTCTGTGACTGCCCTAAGCTTTACAAAACGAACTAAAAATAAATCTATGGAAAAGTCCATTTAGATGTTTTCTTCACAAGACTCACTTTGCATTCTGTCTACTTCAGAGAAAGAATCTTCAATATTCAAATATTAAATTAATGTTTTATTGGAAAGTGCAATAAAACAAAGAATAAAGTCTTTGTAAGCAGTTTTAAAATATTAAAGAGAAAGTTCACCCTTAAACGGAATAGAAGAGATTTGTAATTTAAATTTGAAATGTCGGTAAAAGAAAACCTGGGAACAATTTTGTGTGCTATGAGCTATTTGTCACTTTTATACACATTGTAAAAAACTGCTTGGTAAATATCACAAAAATAAACAATTTTATTTACTTAATAAAATCATTTCAAAACATTGAATAGTTTTTTAATGGAAAACATTGAAATAATTGAGAACATTTTTTTTAAAGATAGTTTACAGAATTTTTACAGCCTGAGTTCATTTAATGAAAAAAATAAGTATTTATTTGACAAATAGATATCTGTAACATATACCAATATTTTTGGTGAATTTTTTAGTTAATATTATTTAATAATTCTTAGTAAGTACATATACACAAAATTCAAACAGAATATTTATTTAATTTCAAACCTTTAAATGCTTAATTTTTGTAGTGTTAATCGTTGCATGTTCACATTTTTGAGTATAGTTTACTGACATCTTGGTATTATTATACTGACATAAGAAAAGATGTCAGCTGTCAAGTAAAGTGATTTATTTACTAGAATATGATCTACTTTTCTTAACATTGAGCTGTCAAGATAATACTCTAAGAATGTCTCATGGCTCTCACATATAAAATATTTGAAGGAAATGTAAAGGACTCTTCTCACTTATTCAAAATGAAAAATGTCATTCTTCAAAATATCTTCTTTTGATTCTGCAGAAGAAAGAACGTCATACACCTTTCAAGTGACAAGAGGGTGAGTACATAATGAAAGACTTTTCATGCGGGGTTGAACTTTAAAAACTTTTGTCCTCTGTGAACAAAGACTTTGCATTAGTTCAGTGACACATCTGAATCAGTCACTGAGCAAGATGTTTGGGGAGGCTGTTTCTCATCCAATGGGCGAATCTGAGTGGTTAACTCACGATTTTGTGAGTGACACATTCACAGCATGTCTGTCAACAGTATGTCCATCACACATGCTGTGCCTGGCTCCATTAACCTTTAACCCTAGTCACTAGAGTGGGATCCAAACTTGCACCTCAGACCTGACAGTACATACACAGATCCACTCTCTGAAAGAGGAATCCAACAATAAATCTGTGTTTCCTTCAAGGTTTTATTAGCTTTATGCTTTTTAAACTCTGATGTGCTTAAATCCGGCTTGTGAACATGCAGAACAAGGTCATTCACAAAACAATGAGAATACTCTCATCATTTACTTTCTTCTTTTATTGCAGAACACAAAAATATATTGATAGAAAGATGTTAACCCTGCATTGGTTTCGTGTCCTTATATCAGAATAAATAGAAACACGAATAACACACACGTACAGGTGCTAAAAAAGGAAAAAATGCATTAATCAGCTTACATAAGTAAATATTTTATTACCTCAAGAGTAACTCTCCGAAACTTAAGAAATCTTGAATAATGCATGCGTGCTCTCATTTTACAGTCAATGTAATTTTTAGAGAAAGCTGACTGGCCTACCATCCAAACACTTCCTTTTATTGTGTTTTATTCATTGTTCATCTATCAATCATTTGTAGTCACTCCGAACTCATCCTATGATATATTTGCATATTTTTACATGCCCGTTATTGACTACTTTACCCCACACAAAACAGCACCAATGCTCAGAGCTCTTCAAATCTCAGAGCAAAATATCACTTTGAACTCATTAATTAAAAATGTATCTATTCTAAAAACTGTAAATTGCAGAAAAACAAGTGTGCTTGGGTTCCTCCGAGGATCAACGAGATGAGCAAAGTGATTTCAATTTGCTTAAAATAACTAAAAGGGGGACAGGCGCAGTTGAGTTTGATAAACGCTTGCTTTGGAAAACAAAAAGCTTGAGTTGAAACAATCAAACAGCAGAAGGGAACAGTCTTATATGACATTAAATAATTTACATTTACATTTAGTCATTTAGCAGACGCTTTTATCCAAAGCGACTTACAATAGTCGAGGAGACAATGAAGCGGTAAATAGCCGATACAACAATAGGTGAACAAGTGCTACAACAATGTTACCGAGTTACACAGAGAGAGAAGTTACAAAAGTATATATAAAAAAAAAAATTATTTATTTTTTTTATTTATTTTTTTTTATTGATAGAGTGAGTAGGTTAGAAAAGTAGTGAGTTAGTGAGTTAGATGTAGCCGGAAAAGATGAGTTAATATATACATACAGAAATAATACAACAGAAATAAAAGTGTGCAACTATTCAGCCACCAATCCACAGGTCTTTTCTTTTTCCTTCATATTTTAGTTTTGTCTGTAATTGTTTTATCCTGCGGGTCTAAATTTGAGAACAATTTGGGATTTTATTAATTTACAGTAAAGAAAAAGAGCATTTGACCCTGTGCTGAATTGTATGTTTGCCCACTGACATTTAAATGATCAACACAGGAGGATCTGGTCAATCTCAAGAAAGCGGTGACTACCAAATCTTGGGTAAGAACCCCCTTAGTCAAGTCATCAAAGACGGGCAGTGGATGGGTTTTCAGCATGACGATGTCCAGAAACACACGGCCTGGACTGCAAACAGCGGCTCAGGAAGAAGCACATTAAGGTTCTGGAGTGGCTCTCTAGGCCTAAATCCTACAGAAAATATGTGGAGGGAACTGAGAGTGCCAGTTGCCAAACATCAAACTCAAAACCTCAATGACTCGGGGAGGATCTGATAAAAGAGAATTGGGACAAAATCCCTCCTGAGATGTGTGCAAACCCGGCGGCCAACCACAAGAAATATCTGACCGCCGTATTTGTCAAGAAGGGATTTCCTACAAAGAACTTTTTCATATTTTGCCAAGGGGTCTAATATTTATTTCACTCATTAGAATGAAAATCAGTTCACAACTTTTTTGACGTGCATTTTCTGTATTTTGTTGTCTCATTTATTTAAACCTACAATTAGACTTGTAGACTGACCATTTCTGTGTCAGCAGCCAAACATACAAAAGCAGAAGCGGATCGAATACATTTTTCCTTCACTGTACAAGTAAGCACCAGGTTTTGAGCGTCCGCTGGAGGGCTTTTTCATCCGAATTGTTATACTCATACATTAGATTATAAATTACATCTTCACTTTTTCAGAGTCAGGCTGCCTGTGTTTCTGTTCGGCAACATAAATCATGCTTGTTTCTTTAGCCTATCCGTCAATAAGAATTACAGACCTGTAATCCACGCCCAGGGACATATTACTAATAAAGAATCCATAAAAGCGGGCATTTGTGTCAACATTATTAAGAATGAGCTGTGGGAAATTTACCAACATATTGAAGCATCACCTTTAGTAAAGATAGTAACTATGGCGATAGAGGAGACTGACAAAGACGACAGTGGATGGATCAGGGACTGTAACAGAATCACTATAAAATGACACAGATTTAGTGGAGAACAGTGTGTACAGACGATGAAATCACATCTTTTATAGTCAGACTATGAGTGGGTGTGTTATTGTTGATGTGACAGAAGTATCACAGTATTAACATGTGTGGTGTTGTTAAATGCTGGATGACAGGATGTTTGAAATATACTGATACCTATCACTAACCATCATATCCAAAGCATCAGATGTTAAATCATGATCTATAGTGCATATGTAAAGACATTAGTACCTGTAGTTTTTCTGCAGTTTCTGGTGTTTCTGTTATTAGTTATGTCAGTATAAGTTGTTTGGGATCTGTGCCTGAATGAGTTTGTTCCTCTTTGACATTTGTCTAATAAGGGGTATCCTTGGAAGGCATAAATAACTTCACACATCCTCTGCTGGTGAAGGTTTGCCACTGACTAAACAAAAAAAGAAGTACTTATGTTCTGTCCTGTTTCTGCAGGGTAAGAACATGCCTTGTGACCTGCAGTACAATATCTCCTTTGACATGAATTATATTTCCATTTAGGCCATTGTGCTTTAGTATTGCATAAGTCTTGATGGTTCTATATGTTCAGGACATTATAAGACACTGGCTCTTAAAAGGGGTCCTACCCAGGAATGCCATGGGTGGGGGCCTTGCCCCCCATGTTTATCTTTGGCTCCCCCACAAATATCCATCTGATAAATGAAAAAATATCTAGAAACTAAAGATCAGTCAAATTAGGCAAATAAATACAAATTTAAATAAAATATTCTCAACAAAATGTGAATTTTAAGATGTTTTGTGGTCATTCCAGTCCAGTGTCTGATGAATAAAAAAGATCGAACAACAGGAGTGATATAAAGTCATCAAACGGGAATGAAAGACAAACAGCATGGCAGGGCACACACACAAAAACTGTGATAAAGTTGAAGATTATCTTATGAAAACATAATTTTCAAACTTATGCATGTACAAACATTTCTAGCGTATTGATTATATGTGATAATATACTTATTAACAAACTTGTATACAAAGCCTTAAAAATACAAACCATCTATTCTGTTATCTTGACTTTTTCTAGCTTGCATTTTCAGCAAATAAGAGCAAAAATAAATAAAATTTGAATTGGTTAGTAGGGATGGGCGATGGATGTATTGCCAGCTTTATAGATATCGACCAATAAATGCTATTTTTAGTATTGTTGCTATCAGTCCAATAATAAAATTAGGTGGATATCTTAGGCCGATAAATGAAGTATTATTTCTGCTGGCCGAACCACTTCTCATGCGTGCTACTGTTCACTAGAGATTTAATCGTCACTTGCTTTATTTATGTTTTTTTTTCAAGGAATAGATTTTAAGCACAATAAAGTTGGCCATAGAAATGTAACTAAAGTTCAGAGATCTATTTAAACTTTTCTAAAGTTTTCAAGTTTTCATAAATATTTCAAAAAATATTTATAGGCCTATATATCGGCAATTGGCCCGCAAATATAAAAGTTATTGGTTATTGTTATCTGCCAAAATTCCCATATTGCTGCATCCCTATTGGTTACTGATTTTATAAGTAGTTTAAAGAACAAAACAGAAATGATTATTTTACACCAAACAAACTTAAAATTAGAAAAACTGATCATGAAGGGTTCTCTTATTTTCTCGGCTGCATGTTTTATTGAAATGGCATTCGATTTATTTGTTTATTTATTTATAAAAACATTAAACTGCATCAAAACGCATTATGAGTCTTGAGTGGTCATTATCATTGATGTGTTGCAACTGGCCAATCAGAATCAAGTATTGTGCCGTGTAATAAAGCAGTCCTCATTTCAATTATACCACTGCACTTGATATTCTTTTTTAATTTTCTTCTGCAAGATTTTTATGAATAAAAATGTGTTCCGACCGCTCTATATGCTCCCAGTGGAATCGTTTTCCTTTTGGCCCACTTTTTTGTCTTAAGCGTTCATTAGGTAATCTCTGTTACGCACTGTACATTACACACATATTGTATACACCCCTCTCTCTCACTCACTTACACACATGGTTCCTCTTTTCAATACTTCCTCAGACGTCTCTTCTTTCTTTCTGTGGCTCAGCATTTTCTGGCTTCTAAATAAAAACCAATTAGCTTGGCAGCGACTTTAAATATAGGCCAGAGAAACAACCCATTCATCTTCGGAGGCTGACACCTCTGGTGCTGCAAGACAACAGAAAGATACGTGAGAGGACCTGGAGGGTGCAGCTAGAGAAGAGAAACGGTGAGGAAAATTGAAATATATATATAAATGGCCACAATGAGGCGTGTCTATAATAACACCATCAGACATAAAGTGCATCCTGTGCAGATTCAGCCGGCAAAAGTTAAAAGTACGTGTGGAACATCAAAACTGTAACCCAGAAAAAGTGTTATCACTCAGGCCAGGTCTTTCGGTTTCGTCAGAGAGAATCAATGCGATTTGTGTTTAGTCTAATGCAGTCTAAGGGAATGATAACCCAAGGTTATTTTATTGAAACAGATCAGCAAATGCATGCAAAAAATGCACCTATTGCTTTATGAGGAATACGTATAGCATATCTCAATATCTTTTCTTGGCCATGACGTATACATTATGTTTTGGCCTCTCCACATGTAGGAACAACCCTTTATTCAAGCATGCAATATGTAAGCATTCTATATCAAATCTAAAATGCATCGCAAGTCGTTCTCCATCTCTGCATAACCGGGCTGTTAGAAGTCCACCGTGTTCCTTAAGGAATATGTTTGAAGTCATCAAAGTAAAGATAAGAGTTACATAATTGAAAAAAATACTTGAACGTCAGACCATATCGTGGTGTCACTGCCTGATGTTTTCTGCAACTATCTTCCTACCAACCTTCCATATGAATGACTGCTTTTGCTATAATACAAAACCATCCCTCATGCTCTTCACATTGTGGAACAGATGTCTGATATCTAAAATCCAGAAAAGTCCGTTTACCGTAACAGCTGAATACAAAATACGCACTAGGGCTGTGGGGCTCAAATGACATCTTTATATCTAATGTGACAGCGCCAAATAGCTGCGGTGACCTTGAATTACGGGCTTAATAAGAGTTTGTTTTCACTGGAGTAAAATCTTACATGCCAGGGATAAAAGGATAGTTGACTGCAAACAGCGCCTGTGATGCGATAATGACCCATCGTATATATCATTAGAAGATTCTGGGTCCTCAGAGCCAGAATTTATAGTAGCCATGGTAATAGCCCAAATTTTGTCAAAGTGGTGTAGAAAAATTATGCTTTTGAGTTGGGGCAGTCAAAGCCAAACTGTTGTTGACGATCGGTCCAGATGACCTACTTCCTATCACCATCCCTAAATCCAAAGAGCCATGGCCAGACATCTTTGCCAAGCTCCCTGTGGGCACAGGGGCGGAACACTGGCAGCCCAAAGCCATGCAATTATTTGTTCAACGCTGACCAGAACAAACAGGGATTATTTTCTGTTGTTAATCTGGAAAGTGGTTTTAAATGTGGGGCATATTGAAAAATTAAACAGCTGAATTGCATTCCCAGAGCAATGGATGTAACATTTTCAGAGAGTGTATTCATTGGAAATATTTTGAACCATCCGTTTATATTTAAAAAATTCCTTTTATGTTTTCATATATTTTCATGTGTGCATTTATGAGGAATATGTACAGTTCTTTCAAAAACACAAAATATGCTTTAGAGATACTTCACATAGGAATTGACCAAATATTATCTGACATCTGACCTATCATTTAACGTTGGTAATGCAGAATTAAATTATTTGTTTTCCTATCATGGCTTGTTTTCAATAAAACGCATTATTTTTTCTTGACTGTATATTTATGTCTTTTGGGGTGGGATGGTTTTGATTGGATCATAATCTGTAAACTTTTTGTATTTCACTGATGTACATTATGTATTTTCTTTTAAAATACCAAGAAAAGCATTCTGAATGAAAAAAAAATGTATCGCCCACATTGAGAACAGACTGGATTGTTGAATATTTGTGTTGCTAGCATAATGAAGTCACATTCAAAAGCAAATTTTGCAGTTAGTCATAGGGGGTTATTTCCCACTGGACTCATGAAAATGTGCCACACTCACGCCATTCCTTGTGACCGGACGTAATAAGAAATCAATTTGAAGTGGGGAGGAGATTAATCAGGATTTTTTAATTTTGATTTCATGCTGTCTTTAAGGTAATGATTCTATTCTTCAATGATCCTTTTAACTGACGCTTTTGTTACTTACGTCATGAAATGATCCACAGTAAGAACCCGTTGAACAAGGCTGGCATGCAGAGAAGTGTACTGCCAATTGATTCTGTACCTACAAGTGTGCATTTTTAAGAAGGAACTGGATGATCGATAGTCCCCCCTATACATGGTGCATTTATCAATACAGCCCTGATACGCTCTTAAAGGATGTGATAAACTTTACACTTCTGCATTACTGCACCTTTATCTGTAATAAGATCTTTCTGACTTGCTATTTTGTGAGAATCATCCCATACAGAGTTTCATTTACAGAAAACCCATTCACCATGATAGTCTCTTTTTAATTGACTTTTGTATATTTGGTTAGTTTATTGTTCTTTGCATTTGCTGACGCCTTTCCAGCAGTGCCATTGGATACCTTTGTATCATAACTCTGAGGTCAAATCCAACTCAATTTACCGTCAATAGTGGATCTTCTGGAGTAGCAACACTAACGTTCCTATTTAATTTACCATACAAATAAAAAACAAATAATCGGGAAAGCTGTTTGTCTTTCTAATCCAAGAATCAATGGCATTGACAAGCTAAGTTGCTCTTCATCAACTGCAATTACTTTTAAAGAAAACCACTGGGATGAAGAAATACATGACGAGAGGTGATAAATGGTGTACTACGATGAAAACCACAAAATAAGGAGGATTGGTGTGAAATGATACATGTGAAAAGAGATGTTGGCCAAAATGATAGGATCCAGATAGTATTTGCACATTGCCATTGAATAAAATAACGCTTAAATGCATTGACGATGTTGAGAACTCTGTACTATGGAAGACGGATGGCAACTGCTGACATGTTTCATCTTATAAAACAGACAAAAACATCCAGCCATATTAGCCAATGTTCTATACGGCAATTTATCTGTCGTCTCTGGTTTCATGTAGTACCCACCAGCCTGGACAAAGCTGATTTGCATTCTTGCATTTGTCAGGTCGACAGTGGTTAACATTTCATGAAATGCAGACAGTCCAAATGTGCCCTGAGAGCCAAAGTGCCAGGCATCTGCTGTCCTTGCTGTATGATGTATGCAAATCTTCTAATGGAGCGGAAAAACACAGAAATTCTATTTATTGTCCCCCTGTGGGTACAAGAAAAAATCAAAGCATTTCACAACTCGGAGGTACTGTAGTCTCATGCCCCAAGGACTTAATTCATGATGCATGCATATATAATATGAGCTCCTATGGTTCTGACTTCCCGGCCAGCGTTAAAATTTATCTTTCAAATTAACATACCCTTAAAGCCAAAAAAAAGAACGAAAATAGGGCAGAAAATGTATATTTGTAGCGTACTCTAAATGAAAACTTTTGAGGCAGTACACCTGACAAAAGGTTGAGAAACACTTTTATAGACCACTGTGATACACAACAGTACAAATCTATATCTAGAGGAAAGACCGGGTTCTATAATTAGACCTATATTTGTCTCTGTGAGATGTTTAGGGGCTCTGGAGCTCCTTGTTTGGCCATGTTACAGCACAAACTGAATCAGTGGGATGGATTGAAAGGGAAAGGCAATCCTTACTATCTCATCTTTCTCCGAGAAGGGAGTAAAACAGATCAAGTGGAGGCCCCATACATTTATTGTGGCACTACATCCATGTACCCTGACCTGGCATGGTTTAACATACAACATTGTTTAACATACAACATACACGTTCTTATAACCATTTAAACACTGTGATTTGAACAAATTAATTAAATCAAATTCCACTCATCTGTAGCGTTCCAAACTAAATGTGGATAATCTATTCATTCATATTTCCCAGTATTAGTTATATATTTTAATGTTAAAGTTGCTTTAAAGTCCTCTATACATTTAAAGGGTGTTTATAATGTCCTATGCTCTGACAACATTTTTTAATTAAGGAAACAATTTAAATAATGTATTATTTTATGATATCGATATGTACATAACACACCATCCCAATGCCAAAGCATGGTATATTTGTCAAATACCCAAACCTACATTCTACAAAGGTAATTGCTCAGAGGATGAAGGTCAAGTTTTCAAAGTCTTCTAAAGTGTGTGTCATTGAACTTGGTTTATTCACATCAAATGTGGACAAAACCCCACTGCAGATGAAAAAACACCCGAATATCTTTTAAAGAGCATTAAAATATAATGTTTTTAATGACTTATGTTATTTCATCTGTTCATGTTGCCACTCTGTGTATAGATTAGGTACCCTGAAGACAAGGGCTTGCCATTTTAACCGATTAAGAAATAGATTCTGGAATTTGTGCTTTGCTTGAAGTCTGAGAAGAATCTGTAGAAAAAAAGGGATAGAGGACTAGGCTGCTTTACCATAAACTCTTGTGAGCGGATGGCACTTTTCACATCTATAAGCATTGGCAGAACACCAGAATCGCCATTAAAACATTGCCTAAATTGACTGTATAGCAGAATCCGGCGCTTGAAATGGAACAGGGAAGCTTCACTTGAGTTAACAGCTGTCTCGCTTGTTAAAAAAGTGAAGGTTGATGGAAATCCCGCTGGAATCTATACCCCGAAGAAACTAATAATTATTTGTTAAAACACTAAAGCCAACTTTTGATGAGATGTTGTGGCCTTAAATCAAGATTTAGTCATAATCTGTTGTTCTTTACATGTGTGGTTTTGCTAACATGTTCTTCTCTCGCTCAAGGTCATGGGTTTTATCCCCAGATCATACATACTCAGAAACTAAACTAAAGTATATGTTTAGTATATGTAAACTATATGTATATGTTTAGTATGAGATCAACATTTTAAAAATGGGTTTTAACATGAAAAAAAACTATAGTCAAAATATAGTTTTGCTAAAGTAAAAATGCATGAATGCAAAAAATATAAAAATGTATGCAAAGATGAAAACGTATGTAAACATTTTTTTTGTATGCAATATAATTACCATTTTGTTTAGCCCATCGACAATATCAAGGATAAACAATGATTCATATCACTATGGGTTAACATCCCTTTCAAAAAAATATATATAAAAATTTATGCGTAAGTAAATATGTATGTACAAAATATTTTTACCATTTTATATATATGTCAAGAATAAACAATTGTTTAAATCACTATGGGTTAACAGCACTTTTAAAAAAAAATATAAAAAATGATTGTAAAAATATTTTTTGAATGTAATATTACTACAATTTTGTTAATACAATGTCAAGGGTAAACTACACTTCATATATTGTTCATATAACACTTTAAAAAATATATTTACTTAAAAAAATTTATGCATAAGTAAAATGTATGCAAAAAACATTTATATTTTTGTATGCAATATTATAACCATTATATATATATATAATTCCAAGGACAAACAATGGTTTATAAAAATATGGGTAACCAATCTTTTCTCCAATTAAGCGAAACGTTTCATGTCACATATTCAGTAGCCCACAAACACGGTGACGTCACTCAAACAGTGACTCGCGGTCTCACGTGAACGTGTTGGCAGAACACTGAATGACGTAAACAGGTTATTTTCTCCCCACGCACGAAAGTCAGACATCAACCCCACGCGGATCTGTGTCACCCAGTCACGTCGGCCCTGTCGTAAAACACGACTTCTGTTGTGCGCATGATACTGCGGCTCCGACGCCGCTTCACGCTCCAACTCACCTTGAAACTCGGACCTCTTTTATATACTCCGAGAGGCGACCAATCCCGTGGCGGAGCCTTCCCCCGCCGGCCAATGAAATCGGAGCGGGGGCGGAGCCGACAGCTAAATTGTCACGCTTGGTTTCGCGCCGGCATTGCTCCGCGTCTGGCCGCCTCGCGCTGGTGCAGGTGCTCTAATTCACCGAGAGAGAGAGAGAGAGAGAGAGAGAGAGAGAGAGAGAGAGAGAGAGAGAGAGAGAGAGTGAAGCAGAGAGAGAGAGACAGAGAGAGAGAGAGAGAGTGAAGCAGAGAGAGAGAGAGAGAGAGAGAGAGAGAGAGAGAGTGAAGCAGAGAGAGAGAGAGAGAGAGAGAGAGAGAGAGAGAGAGAGAGAGTGAAGCAGAGAGAGAGAGACAGAGTGAAGCAGAGAGAGAGAGAGAGAGAGAGACCAGAGAGATAGAGAGACCAGAGAGAGAGAGAGAGAGAGAGAGAGAGAGACCAGAGAGAGAGAGTGAAGCAGAGAGAGAGAGAGAGAGAGAGAGAGAGAGTGAAGCAGAGAGAGAGAGAGAGAGAGAGAGAGAGAGAGAGAGAGAGAGAGAGAGAGAGAGAGAGAGTGAAGCAGAGAGAGAGAGAGAGAGAGAGAGAGAGAGATACAGAGAGAGAGAGAGAGAGTGAAGCAGAGAGAGAGAGAGAGAGAAGCAGAGAGAGAGAGAGTGAAGCAGAGAGAGAGAGAGAGAGAGAGAGAGAGAGAGAGAGAAGCAGAGAGAGAGAGAGAGAGAGACCAGAGAGAGACCAGAGAGAGACCAGAGAGAGAGAGAGAGAGAGAGTGAAGCAGAGAGAGAGAGAGAGAGTGAAGCAGAGAGAGAGAGAGAGAGAGAGAGAGAGAGAGAGAGAGAGATACAGAGAGAGAGAGAGAGAGAGATACAGAAAGAGAGAGAGAGAGAGAGAGTGAAGCAGAGAGAGAGAGAGAGAGAGTGAAGCAGAGAGAGAGAGAGAGAGTGAAGCAGAGAGAGAGAGAGAGAGAGTGAAGCAGAGAGAGAGAGGATGCGAGAGGAAAGAAGGGGAAGGGAAGAATGAAGGGAAACGTCGGGGAAAAGTATGCAGGGCGAGCATAAAAAAGGGTTTGAGAAGGATTTATTGAGAGGGGCACTTTGACATGAGGTTTCTCGCTGGTTGGCAGTAGTACTATGATTTGGTATGTGGCCACTTTGATAGCAAGTGTATTCTGCACCCCTGGAACGGATGCTCAAGGTGAGTTGAAGTGCAATGTGTGCATCCTTAAGTTTGTTTGCTTATTTTCTTTCTTGTTTTATCAACGATGAGGTTGTGATTTTTCTTTCCTTTTTTTGATATGTTTATGTCTTTATGGGCTCAATATTGTGAAGTTAACCATGGCCCTGATAATTCCCTTGTATTTAAAGTGCTTTGTCATTGGTAAGTGACATTTATGTGGATGTGATGTCACAATGAGCTGTTTTGCTCACATCTGTTTTGCATAAGCAGATCAAGCAATCATGGGGACCAATGCTTGTGTTTGCATATGTGTAGATGCCTTCTGTAAGAATGTATACAGCTGTCATCGTATCGGATTGATGCATCATGCTCTTGTGTTGTAAGCCGTCTTGCTGATTTGCTTCTCACATGTGCATCCATGCATCTTCCTTGCATCCTTCGAGATGCGTCCTCTCACATTGACCCTTAACACCAACTTGAGAGTTGTGCTTTTCAGTTTCAAATGTCTGGTTCATCACACATCCATGCAGTTCTTCATTGTCCACAAGAGGGACTGGGAGCCTTTACTTGGATCACACTGAAGATTCCCTGTGCTCTTTTATCACATACACTGATTCACAATACCCCAAGACGGGAGTCATACCTGGGTTGGTATTTTCCTTTCAACCATCGTGATGGTGATGTCACCGAGTTTATTCGCGGGGACAGTGAGAAGCGTCTCACCTCGCTGTTCTGACGGTGCACTTTTCCTGCATATGCTCGATGTCTCCCTCCTGCGTGTCAGAGCCACCGTGCACTATCCCGGCCCGCCGCAGCTCTCTCCATGCCCCCGTCCTCCCGCCACAAGCTGTCAGCTGGCAAACGGGCGAGCTGACACCAGCTCCCAACATGGCCAGGTGCCAGATCTCTGCTCTGTGTGAACAGAGGACTCAGAGGCAGACTGTCTCTTCGGAGAGTCTGATGCGTTGCCTAGGGTAAACCCTTAAGGCACAAGCTAGACGACTGCGTCGAAGTCGGTGAGACCTTTAGACCACCTGGGTATCAGGCCGTGTTTGGGTTGATGTGAGCAACATCTGTCTGTTTTGGATTAATTCAGCCAAATCTGCATGTCTGGATCTGTGTCAGTTTGGCAGGCACTCAAATTGATTTTATATTGCTTTTGTTCTGAATAAGGGAACTTTCTATAGAATGGTAGAAGCGAAACCATAAATTGTAAAGTAATGCACTTAAACTAAACTCGGGATGCTCCGATCGATAAACACATTATATGACCTGATCTGTACTCGCTAAACTTGTCCCGTCTTAAGAACCAATCTCAAATGATGATGTCAAAGCGTGAGGACGTACATGATGAGGGGTGTAGATGTTTTGGCTCTGCAACCCCATTGTAAATGCATTTAAAATGTTCACTGTATAATGAACGCATTTTTAACAATAATTTAGTACTCTGTTAAAACAATAGTTACATTACGATTACATATTTACTGTGAAATTTTACTTACATATAAAACACAAGAAAGGCAACATCTATAGTATAACTTTATCTGAAAAAGGTGGTCAGAGCGCTTACATATCAGTGACATAAACTTGAAGCATCAGAATCGGCATTGGTATCGGCCGATCACAATGACAGAAAAAAATCAGTACTCTGTATCGGTGGAAAAAATCCTGATGGTAGCATCCCTAATAATTTCATTATTTTTAGTATGTAGGCAAGATGTGAAAGGCTGTTGTCTTTCAGACTAGATGCACTTAGTTTCTATAAGGGACAGTCCTCCCCAAAATTAAAATTCGGTTATTATTTTACCATCTTGACATTTCAAACCTGTATGACTTTCAAAAAGCATAACACAAAATATATTTTGCATAACCGTCCCTTTATCGTTTAGACACAAAACCAACGCAAGGTAATTTGGACCAATGGTTTTCTGTTTCCAACATTCTTTTTTTTACAAATCATCATTTTTGTAGGAGTCAGGTTTGAAATGTTAATTGGGCGAGGAAATGATGACATAATTTGAAGCGAACTATTCGTTTAACCCAAAAGCAACAACGTGTTTCAGGAGGGATCTGACAGCCGCTCATGTTTAAGCAGTATTGGATAACATGGGATGTGTTTTCCAACAGTCATCACTTTTTATCCCCAGGCTCTGATGGTTCGATCTTTATCCAGCAAACTGATAAGTGTGTAGGCATCTTCCCCTGTGGAGGAATAAAAGTTGTTTATGTAGCAAACAAACAGCCTGTCAGGACATCTGGGCATGTTCTTAACACATGTCACAGCAGTATGTCACTTTCATAGTCATATCTGTCGCACGGTACAGATTGCAAAGAAAATATCCCTTAATTGTTGAATCTCATTGGTTCTTTTGACGGATAGTTTGATGTCATGTAATTATGATATATGATGTCAGGTCAGCTGTAATCCAGCCAAACCCATGTCAGGTGTTGCCAACAGGGAACAGGGAAGCAGCTGACTTGCACTAAATGCGTGGAATGGTGCAGAATGATAACCCCAGAGGGCAGAACTGAAGGGGCATATTTACAAATGCATATTGTTGGCTCTATTTGGGATTCTGGGTGAGGGGTTTAGATAAAAGCGAAAGATTTGGAAATTACAACAGTTGGAACACATGTTGAATTCGACGAGTGTTTTGAATGTTTCGTCTTGTACAGAGCTAAGCACAGAGACAAGATCACTAACAGAATAGACATTATTTGACATTTTCAAAACCTTTTGGGCCTACATAGCAAAGAGCTTTAGAGAGCGTGTTATTTTATAATTTTCGTACACATAGGATTTCTCAAAAATACTTAACAAAATGATATTAAAAATCGCAACAATATTATCTGAGTAAACTTCCTAATTTTTTTGTACACACTTCTATGACATCGCAATATGAAAATGATGTGAAATTGGGACAATCTTTTCTTTTAAAAAGAGTTTTATCTTGTAGGTTACACAGATTTGACAGTCAATTCTCTGACACATATAACATTGCATATATGAAAAATCCACTGAAATATCTTCTTTATCTAATCTAACTCTAGGCAAAAACTTTTTTTTATAAATGTATACTTAAGGGTATTTGTTGCATTAACACAGAGTAGTATGAGCATCTTGATAAAATCAACAACAATGCAGACAACTTTTATGTGATATAACATTATGAACAGAATGCATGGCAAAGTGTAAATTGGTACACTTTACAAAGCTCCCTAGTGCAAAAGTATCTGACGAGAGTGTCTTATCTCCGTCTGGATTCCATTTCTACCTTCTCAGCACTTCAAAGGCTGTTTCCTGTCTGTGAGACTATATTCCAAACACTTTCAGCCCTGTCCGCCAATAAAGCCCATTATAAAAAAAAGGGTTCACGAGGACAACTCTTATTGAAACAATAGAAGAGTTTGTCACATTTCGAAGTTCGAAGGTGGAGTCTTTTATAGTTATATGTTTTAAATATCCACGGTCTTGCTCGTTGCCCTTTTTTGAAGTCTCTACATGAGAACCCAATCGTTTTTATAGGAAAAATAATGGCATAATGCTAAATGATTTATGTATTTTTGATGTAAAGTTACCATCTGTGTTGTTCCTCTACATCGTCTTAAAGTTGGCTTGAATTCCTCTGTGCTGTATGACTAGACATGAACATTTTTTTTAACATTTAATATTTGAACATAGTGCCTGATAGCATTTATTGTCTCCATCAGTCATTGCTGACATACTGTACATATGCCTTGAACCTTAAGTGCACTGACATCAATTTTTCACCAATGGCAGGACTGTTCTCTGATTGATGTGAATAGAAAGTAACAGGCCACTATTGGCCCAGGGCAAGAAGCTTGTACCATAAAAGTCACTAGCCCTTATATGTCAATCAGCTGGTGTTTGGTCCGCCTCCAACCCCATCTGTGTCTTTTCTTTGTCTGACAGATATAAAACAACGCTACTGAAAGATGTTCCATATATAGATACCTTCAGAGAGCCCTGAGGAATTTGGTTAATAATGCATGACTACGTTCTGTCTTTGAACTTATGGCAATGTGCTTCTAATTCAGACTCATCAGCATGTGAAATACACCCCTTCTATTTCTGATAATTGTTCTGGTAGAGAATCCTTCAAGGTCATTTGTTGAATACCCAGGAAACACCCGTACTGATGAAACATATACCTTAAATGCACTTTGAAGTCTTTCTAACCAAAGCAAGTTACTCAGTTGGTCAAATAGGTTTACACAACGTGTCTAGCACTATTCTTTAGCCATTAAGGTTCATCCACTACCTTTAACCAAGTTCCACCAAGCGGATGGATTTGATCCCAGAAGAACACACATCAGATAACTGGGATGAAAATGTTCAGGATGAGTCAGAAGTTGTGTCCAACTATGAACAATTGATAATATTGCTGTTTATTTAGAAAATTGTTTGAAGATATATAAAAAAAATTGTATTCATGCTGGCTTTAAAAATGGTGTTTAAAGTATTGCTCAGCTTTGAGAAGTTCTGCAACAATGTTTTATAATGGCTACAAGAGGAGGAAAATACATAAAAATATGCACTAACGTTTTATTTTTAAGATGAAAATATATAAATATATCCATTAATGTTAATATTTTGTAATATTTTCTCAATACTGATGGTTTAATGGTACCAGAAGGAGCAATAGAAGGAAATGTTGTTAATCCGTGCTCTCTAAGAGATTAGAACATTTGGTTGTCATTTACTCAACATTTTTGGTTCTGATGAGCACAGAGAAGGACAATTTGTAGAATGCTTATAACCCAAAAGTTCTTGGACAATGTTGATTGTTTTGTTCTGTTTAACACAAAATTAGATATTTTAAAGAATATTGGACCTCAGAGAGTCCTGGGAAGCTTTAAACTACAATGATCATTTATCCTACTATGGTAGTCTACTATGGTCAAACTGTTTTGTTCAAAGCTTTCCTTCCAATATGACTCTCTATGTTCAATCAAACAAAGACATTTCTACAGGTTTGGAACAACTAGAAAGTGAGTAATTCAATGCAGAACTTTCATTTTTGGGTAAACTATACCCTGAAGTCTATCTTGATTAAAGGATCAGTTTAATGTATGTAGATTGTTGTATTATGGATTCAAGGCCTGAATCAACAAACCGATGACACTATAAAACACTATTGATCTTACTTTTAATCTTGGCTTTTGCTGTGGTAACTGTTTTTAAGTCTACGATGTGAAGTACCTCCGTAAGTTTTTGAAAAGAGCTTTTTTATTCTTTTCATTTTCCTTGTAGGGTCTGTTGGTATATGTAAGAGCTTCAGCTTAACATCTACTTCGGCACTCTGGAAATGAGTGGAAAGCTTTTGATCTTTGAAGAACTGAGAGCATGGGCCCATTGATCGGTACACTCTCTGTGCACTTGTTCTGATCTGTCCGTGTGAATGGGTCACTGCTTGTAGCACACAAAAGGATTTCACTCACCTCGGAGGACTTTTGCATGCAAAGAACATTGTCTTGAAGTGGGATGTGGATGATGATGGTCTCAGAGCGGCACTGTTTTCAAAGCACTCAAATCTTGAATTGTCTAATGTGTGATTAATGTGTCCCTTGGCTTACGACCAATGTAATGATGGGGTCATGATGGTTGACTAGACTAAATGTACTAGTCATTCAAACAATCCAAGTTCGTGTTGACTTGAAATGTGTGGTTTCAACTACATATAAAGTTTAAGTGATGACACAATTTAGTTTTATCACTTACCTCTTGACTTTTTGTCCTCTGAAATCTTCCACAAAAGAAGATATTTTGAACAGCAGTTTCAGTTATTTACTTTAATTGTGTGGACACAAAACCAATGATTTGGTTCAAACATTCTAAAAATATCTTTGCTCTGGTTCAGTGGAAGAAAATCATACAGGTCAACTCTGGAGAGGATGACCCATGAAGACATGTACTGGTGATTCATTGGCAAGGGGTGCTGACTAAATGAAGTCTAATGGGTGTTTGGGGTGACTCAGCGTGAGGGGTATGGATGAGGAATCATTGTGCAGCATGTCTTGAATAGTTAGGAGTAAGTCGTTTTTTGGTTTGATGACTCAATATGTGTCTGTGGTGGTTTAAGTGGGATATTTGTAACGTAAAAGTCTACACAAAGTGGAATTTGGACAATTTGTTTTTACAAAAAATGAAAAAAGCTACCCTCCCCATTTTATAAAACCTGATTGTAGTACACTTGAAAGATGAACATATAATATTTAATTTTAGGATTTTGTGAGAATATTTCAGTACTTTCCATAATTATTGTATTATACAGTTTGTCCAGAGAAAAGAGTTGTGAATCAACATTGGAGAGAATAAAACAAAACATTTTGATGTGTTTTTTTATACGGAGTTATGACTAATAATGAACGAATTGTAGTTTTATCTGCCTACTCCCATAGTAATATAGTATACACAATCCTGGGATTTAACTCTATGACCTTGGCATTGCTTATGCCATGCTCTACATATGGGTAAAAAAAAAGTCTATAAGTGTATTTACCAAAGTTTCAATTATTTCATATCGTGTGGACATCCTGATACACTTACTGACGTAACACGGTGAGTATTCTTTATTAAAGTTTGAACTACAATCACACTGCCAGACTTCTGAATTTATCTGACAGACACATGCTGGATTCTGGGAGTATGTCATCAGCAGTCAGAAAACTGTCATGATCACAAACAGAGAGATTGAGAGTTCCGCCCGCATGAGTGCATTTAGATTCTCTCAGATATGATTGATAAAAGAGTTTTAGAGACACATAAAGGGGAGAAAACATTGAGAAAATGGAACGACTTGAATGGTACTTTCTTCACTGTGAGTTTAAAGAAGATGTGATAGATATTTTTATTAGACGGTTTTACTTTGATTTCCATCACTTCCGTCGCTTACGTCAGTGAGTGTCAGGCTGTCATTCTTACAATGAATCACCCTGTGTGTGTGACCTCGCAGAAGCACGTGGGCCCGGCAGGCAGCCAGACAACACGCTGATCGCCTCTCTCCTCTCTACCCGCCCCCTTGACTAGACCACTTCCCTTCGCGTGTCATCTTTCAGCTGTCCATTGATGTAGCGACCCAGCTTCCTCTCGCCCGGCTCCACCACAGCCATTAAACATTCATACTCCAGCCATCAGATACTTCTTTGCTCTACCCACGACTGTCTGCTCAGGAAACTCTTTTTTTTTCTGTCACCATGCTTCCGCATTCTGTCTCTCTTGATCCTTTACTCACCAAAGGCCAGATTCGTTGTTACTCCAGTCTGCCTCCGACTTTTAGAAGACAATCCATTTAGAGTGATCTGTATCTGTGACTCTCTCAACATGTCTGGCTGTGCTATAGATCTGGTCAAATTAGATTCATCATTTGCCACAAGTCCTGAGCTCTGACGGATCAGGCTATCCCTCTGCATTCTCTTCCTGTTCGCCATGGCATGGTGCCCATCTTCGATTCACTTTCCCCTTCAAATCTTATCTATTCATCCTCCCACTCAAGTCATATCTGCCCTGTCTCTCACTACTCTGACTTAGAGGTTGGCGTGGCCGTAAATAAGGTTTAGCCTAGCTATCCAATGATGTATATAAGTGGGCGGAGCTACGTGCATCCGCATACATGCCAGTCAAATCCTAATTTGTCACTTTCCTGCATGCACTTGTCAATAAATGTGTGACTGAATTTGGGAGGCAAAACACACTCACTGTGCCATCTTGCTATGTGCAAATTTACAGAAAAGTGTTAAAAAATGAATTCCCAAAAAGACAGAAGTCATCTTGTATGCACCCATTTTGTAGAGAGGAAACGGACATGTGTTTCTGTGTTTTTATTTTGTGGACTGGCACATAACTGTAGTATGTTGCGAACGGCAGATTAGCTCTCGCAATATGCCAGTTCTCACAGGCCAAAGCAGAGCCAGTCTAGTCTTAGCACATCAATTGGTAATTGCGAGGCTAAATGCTTTATTTCCGGTTCAGCACCCACTTACCTTAACTCACTAATGCAAAGGTATAGGCCCTCAAGATCTCTGCGCTCCGCAAATGAGCTGGGACTTGAGAATCTCTCTCTCGAACGTTCTCTGCTTCAGTTCCTCGATGGTGGAACGATCTGCCTCTGGCTTCACGCTTGTCACACTCGGTCTCTATCTTCAAAAAACACCTAAAAACTCATCTTTTCCAGCTACACCTAACTCACTAACTCACTACTTTTCTAACCTTCTTTTGTAACTTCTCTCTCTGTGTAACTCGGTAACATTGTTGTAGCACTTGTTCATCTATTGTTGTATCGGCTATTTACCGCTTCATTGTCTCCTCGACTATTGTAAGTCGCTTTGGATAAAAGCGTCTGCTAAATGACTAAATGTAAATGTATTTCTTTTTTATCTCACTTGTCTCTGCCTGTGAGTGATAAGATTCATATAGAAAATAAACGTTGACTTTAATTCTCAACGTGTTCTGCGGAGAATAAGACCCTAGAATATACACATGTTGTCTTCAGAGATTAGGAAGACATCTCAACAACTGTGTTTTAGTTTTGGGAAGATATCAAGGTTTTAAAAATGTATACAAACCTAAAGGAAAGAAGTGAAGTTAATCGTAAAAATTGAAAAACCCATCATTGAGCTTTGAAAAATCTATCTCAATTTATAGATATACATATTTTCAACTGTTCTACCTGAATCCTCACTGTGTTAAGTGTTTCTCTCGAATGCTTGTTTGATAGTTTTCAACACGGTGTGGACGAAACGATGAAAATTAGCAAGTTGGTGGCCAGTAAAATTAGAACAAGTGTTCTAGATTGTTCTTTTGGCTTTTTGTTTTCTCATGGGAGCTGAAGAATGAACCGCAGCATATAAGCATATAAGGTGCACATAGTAAAAAGGTTAAGGCGAGGTAAACAGGGAATAGCTGTCAGATAGAAATAGAGAGATATATTGCCAGAGATTCCAATTGCTTCTTATATAAGGCTAGCCAGTGCAGAGGAATGTGGGCGTCTACTGCCATTGCCAACCCGAATTTGCATTTGTTTGGGAATACATTTCCACACAAAATCTTTGTATTAGTTATTTATGTTTGATAGGATTTAATGACCTCTTTTGAAAGGTGTTATAGGCTTCTTCTATTTTGAGTGGATCCTATTATAATCAGTTTTTTTTCTTTTTAGTACATGGATACAACGATTACTATACCACAATGGGTGTGATAACATATGGATTGGGATTAGCCCTGGAAGAAATCCTGCTTTTGAGAATAGTTCATAATGAACAAGATGTGTTAGCGTATTATGGTTTTATGCAGACAAAAGGTTTTTACAGTAATTGTTTTTCTTTGTCAAAGCACACCACCAACAAATCCATCCTCTGATTTGGTTACGCTCTGTTTTATAAAATCCACTCAAATATGAGGCAAAGCGGACTTATTGCAGCATTATGACATCAAAGTGTCCCCATGCGACGGTTCTGTTCCAATTTCTGTCTTTCTAGGCTCCTTTGCCATATCATACACAAGACACCCAAGGACAATTTGATAGACATTAGACTTTGAGACTGTTATTTGACCATGACAAAGCATTACTATCACACAGTTTGCACAGTCATAAGAAAATATTACTCATGATAATATTTGGTTTTACAGATGTTTATGTATTTAGGTTTGTTATTTTTAAACTTTGTATACTGTATACATATTGTTTCTTACTGATATGTAATGTAATTTGCAGAGTTACATTCTTAGCTTCATAATTTAAGCCTACTGTAATTTGTTTGACTTATCATAAATATTTTAGGAAAATGTTATTTATAGATGAAATTACAATAATGGGATGGAAAATAATCAACATTTGCGGGTAAAAAAATCATACTTTAAATTTGATGTTTTTTATGATGGGATGCAGAAGTGATGCCAAACAAATAACTGCAGATCAATACAGATGAATCAGTACACACCGAGAAAGTTGCAGACTAAGCGTATTGAATGCAGTCAACATTTCACCAACGATACAGCTTTGAGAGCTGCTGTGTGCCATAATCACAATCTTGTTTATTCACTTTTATCACATTTGCTGTGTTTGCTGGTGGTCTAAGTACTAACAAGAACTGGATGGATAATGATGAAAGCCCGGTCAGAGGATGCATGTGTAAGGGAGGCATTTAGTCCAAACAATTACATTTTTGTCGTGGAATATTTATCCTAATGTTGTTTAAACGTTGAAAGAAAGGTTTACGTTAAGCTATTTAGAATTGTATTATCCACAGGGAATTATGTACACTACCCATCAAAGGATTACTCAATTATGCGTTCATTATATTTCCACATTTTATAATAATAATACACTCATCTACATTATGAACTTAAACAATGGGAACTTTGGGAATTAAGTTGTGTATGGAATAAAAGTCACCTTAAGACTATTTTTTCAGAAATATATTCTATGTTCTTATTGGATGTTCTCTCTTCAATATTCAGCCAAGGCCATCAATTTCCCAAATTTTTTTTTGAATAAAATGTAAGTTTTGTCATTAAAACTTATGTTTGGTAAATTATATTTTTGTCTATTAAAGTAATTTCAGACATATAGAAATACAACTTCAGATCAAAAGTTTATTATCATTCAAAGCAATGTAACTTATTAAATACTTGACATATTATCACATTTTTCTTCTGTCATTCTGAAAGCTTTTGGTTACCTGCCAGCTATCAAAACAGTAATTGTCACAGAGGCTTTCCAACCTCATTAGTAAAATCCAATATTTAGTATCTTTTTCTGCTTAGCCTGCTGTTGATGAACCCTCTACCATCAGTACGACACATTCATTTACACACACACATGCCTAAAGGACAATTCAACACTGCCTGGGAAGATTTCAATCAGCATCCACGGAGGAGTACGGATTATGTGGCCTCTTTCTGGCGGATAGATTAACCTCTGTAGCCCTGACAAGGCAAGCTAACCATAATGCATAGAGAAAGAAAACATTTCTTACATATGACGAAAAAATCCTGTAGCTCAGTTGGCGACGCATTGCACGTGCAACATGCAGGTCATGGGTTCGAACCCTTTTGAAAAAATGTACAGTTTAAATGCATTGTAAATTGCATTTAACTTAAGGCTGTATTTTTAGAATACGCAGTAAATATTGATCAGGCCATATGGTGCAATGGTACCCACGCTCAGGAGACGTGCGTGCATTACTTCAACAATATAAGGCTCCGGTTTTGCGGTTTACTACACATTTTTAACTGATGGGACTCTGTCGGCCTCTCTGTAGTGCATGCTGAGCTTTCCTTAGATCAGATTTCTTAATCTCACCACTAGTAAGTCACCCTTCGCCATTCATGAAACAAATGAGCTTGCCAGAGTCAATTTGTGCTTGCTTGCATGTTTTGTATTAAACCATCTAAATGTAATCAAGGTGGTGATCGTCCTTACTTTAGTGCAAATCTCACATGTGTGTTTGTTTTGGATTATCTAGTATATTTGATTTAAAACCGCTTTAGCATGCAGTGTAGAACAGAAAGCCATCAGCGTCTGGGATGAGGCCTCAGCGGTTTGCCCCTGCAGAGAACATTGTAGCAACACAATATTAATTATATTCTCCATCTCCTCAAGAGTGCTGTGCTAAAGGGCTGAAGGAAACAGCCAATTAAGTGATTTCCTCTCATTGCATTTTAAGTGTTAGGTCTTTTGCATTGTTGTTTGGTTTTAATGGGAGGAAAAGCATCCATTTAAGATTTCTTCGAGGAGGGCTTCTCATTTCAGATCGAATGCAAATGAGATTCGATCTCATTTTTAGGGATTTTTTGGTAAATGTCTCTGGTTTTCTCCAGATGATTATTTGATTGGCAGTGCAAAGTATATATTTGTATTTAATGCATTTATATTGATAAAAGGTGTAAAGGCCTTTCCTTGTAAGTGTTGCCGAATTCTAAACCTCATTTTATGTTTGTATGTTTGTGTGTGTCTTAGTACCTGTAAAGATCTGGAAAGTTACACATCCTGAATAAATACGGCAGAGTGAATAGTTAACAATACAATTAATAAAAGTTATATTACAAAACAATGGAATCTTTAAAAAACACTGGCCCACATGCTTTACTTACTTCATAGCCAAAAATCCTGATTTGTTACCCTTCCTATTAAACTCCAGCTAAAGCTCTTTTATTGTGATCTACTGCAATTAACATAGAATTATTATACATAATGTAAAGAACATTCAGTGAAAGTGTAAAGTTGATATAATGAATATTGACGGAGTAACGATTAAAATTACAATGAAATGAATGTCTGGCATCAAACTTTGACGATCATTATCCCATATTGAATTTTGTAATGACTTCAGCCTGGTTTTACAGGCCGGGTCACATTTTAATGCCTTTATCTACTATAGCTTCAGTTGTCACTTTAATGGGGTAGGTTACCCAAAAAATTCTGACATTATTTGATCACCCTCATGTCATTTAAACCTGTATCAAACTTTACCGCAAAAGAAACAAAGATATTTTGAACAATGTCGGTAAGAAAACCGCAAAAGCAATTCAATTCACTTTTATTGTCACATCACCCCGGCACATGTGCCCTGGTGGTGAAATTCTTCGAAGCTTGCTCCAGAAAAATTGCAGAACAGTTAACACGTAACGTATAATACAGACTACAACATAAGACAGTGTGCAATATGCACATGCATATAATCAGTACACACAGTGTACTATTGGACAAACACAGTCGAAACATTCAACACAGTGTGTACAAACATACATCAAGCACTAAACATTAAACACTAAACACAGAGTGTGCAGGTTCTGCATTATGTATCCATTCACTTGCATTGGTTTTTGCCAAACAAAGTGT
This sequence comes from Triplophysa yarkandensis, assembly GCA_033220385.1. Classification (NCBI taxonomy): domain Eukaryota; kingdom Metazoa; phylum Chordata; class Actinopteri; order Cypriniformes; family Nemacheilidae; genus Triplophysa; species Triplophysa yarkandensis. The sequence goes on from CM065666.1 coordinate 18,044,024, forward strand.
GTTATGAGCCTAAGCTTTATATTAGAATCTTTTTTGGGCTTTCTACACAGATACTGTTTAAAGTCTCGGACCACTCTTGAGGTTAACGTCAAAGGAGTAAATTGAGTATGCTTATCATCACTGTCCTCTCAGTACTGTAGATAAAACATATACTCATCCATCCTTAGACGTTCCCTGTTAATACTGTACCACTTCACCCTAGGAGTCATATCTATTGCAAACTTTTAAACCTTGAGGTCAGATAGGCCAACATTTGCATAACGGAACACTTGAGTTTCTTACTTAAAGTATTATAAAAAAGTAGCTTTGCTTTTTCTGCTAAGGTTTGACCCAAAATTAGCTAAGGCTGCTATTTAAGTTCAAATCAAAAATGAGTTATGCAGGACATATTGAACCTTCATATAATATAAAAATTAAAAACATTTTTACTGAATATTTTACTTGGTAGTTTTGATTCTAAACATCAATTTAGTTTTATATTTTACTTTCTAGAACAATATTTGCTTTTGCCCGGTCATCAAAATTTGATATAATACTTACCGACTAAACATTCAAACCAATTTCTTAAGACATACTGTACTCCAGATGATTTCCTAATTTTAAATGTCTTACTTTTAAATACTTTATCAGCTGTTAATAATTCTTAATTCAGTCCAGGCCCTCAACTACACCAACAACATTATCTTCATTAATAAACGTAAGCAGACTAAGATAATGAATGATTATACAGTACTATGTGTCCAAATCAATTACATCAAGGCATTCTGCAAGCTGTCAGATATAATATCCACCTTGAAGATATGGTTTAGTAGCTGTGGCAGGAGCCCAAAGGCAATCGGTTCATTCATTAAGGATTCTGATCATGTGACAAGGCCTGTTGAAGCCACAGAGTTATGGACTGCCCCCTGTTCCTCCTTTGCAATTAGAGGTCCATCAACTCTCACATCTTACTGCGGTCATTACTTATCAGTAATTTATTGTTATTTATAGAAGCAGTCAGAAGTAACATTCATCCTTAGCCAGGCTGGCCGCTCAGGGCAAGTGTGTTTTTACGAGGCTCCTCATTACAGCTCAGTACCTGCTCATCAGTAACATTGATAAAGTGATCCAGGGTGAACTGAAAAGAAACGGGGAATCCGATATGGTGGATTGGTGTTCTTTATGAAGGCTGTATACTGTTTGCGGATGACCAATACCAGATGTCTTCCCTTACCTAAGACAGCGAACAACGCGTGTTTTGCAAAGATATAAAGATAACATGTTGCCATCATTTACTCACTCGTCATTTTAAACCAGTTTCACTACCTTCCCTTTGCAGAACACAAAAGAAGATCTTTTGAAGACATTTGGGAATAGAACAACAGGTACCCGTTCACTTGTATCGACAAAAAACAATGTGTAACCAACATTCTTCAAAATATCTTCTGTTGTGTTTTAAATGGGTTTTACATTACAAGAGGTTGCGAAAACGATGACATAACTTTAATTTTGTGGTTCACCGTGACTGTGGTCACCTGGCCTGGTCCATTGAGGACCCTCGGAGGAAGTGCAAAGGGCTCAGCAGGGTCTGTTTGAAAACAGAGTGCAGATTTTCTGAGGATTCAGTGTGAACCAGTGAGTGATGCATGATGGGGTGGTGTGATCCTTCTGAACTAGGTCAAGTCCTGTCCTGCCATTTAACTTCATTAAATTCCAAATCCAGTGTGATATTTTGGTTGTATCATTCCTGTCAAAATCGTCTGATGTGGATGAATAGGGTGGACAGAGCTACAAATGAATGGCATTTTACATTGTGCCGAGGTTTGTTTGCCGATTTTAGCTCCTGTTTCAATTATTCCCAAATATTACCTAGGATTACTTTCAAAATCAGAAACTCATATTGCTGACGGTGGGCTCTCAGCTGAAATTGCGCCGTCAAGTTTATTTGCTGTTGTGGATAACAGATTTTCATCATCAAGTATGTAAGTTATGCAACAATCAGACCAGAATTACTCTCTGAAGTATTTGGCAGATGCTTACACAGATGTTTGAGTCACTTTTCCGAGCGAAACAAACTTTAAGAGCCGATTTGTTAAGTCTAACAGGGAAATCGAATTTACCAGACAGTAGTGTCAAGGTTGGTGTAGTTTTAACCAACACAATTTCTTACATTTGTTGATATATTTGTTAAAACAAGCATGCAGTTTTATTATGAAGAGTTTCTTTTTTAGAAAGCAGCTTTTAGTTCAATGGACATTAAAGCCATGATTTGTAATACCCTTCCTTACCCTTCCAAGTAATAAAGGGAACCTTATATACAATATAAAGAGTTTAATTTACTAAAATATACAGATTTGCACACTAGCATATTGATGGTATTAATTCTTCATTATCAAATCTTTGATATCGAACCTTAAGTGGCATAGGGATCTTTAAGACATATGTTTTACAGTGGAAGAACTATGGAATAAAATTGTAGTAAATTATGTATCTTAACAGTTTTTTTTCTTATTGAAAGAGCACTAGCACTGTGGTATACAGTAGACATTTCCAATATTTGTTTTTCTCAATAATCTTTCATAATATTAGGCAACATTGTGATTCCAGGTTGTTAACTTATTGTATTAGAGGACGTACACGGTCCCGAACCAAATCCTGTAAAATCTCGAAGCATGTGAGGGTTACTTTGACCTGCTTTTCTAGGTGGGATTTTCAAAGGAACGGGATGGTGCCTCTAGCTTTTCATCTCATTTAGAATGTTGAAAAAGATCTGTGAAAACCACAGTGAGGTTTGCGTGATGATGCACTGTCAAGTCCCCAATGTAAAACTAATTTGCGATATTATGACATACTATATTACTCTCATCAATTTAGAAAGATCAGAAAAACAATACAATTCTGGCTTGTAAAATACTCAGAGTGCTCCAAGCAAGTGTTCATCTTTTTCCCTCGGGTATCAAATGGTTTGACCGGCTCGATCCCCTGTGTCTTTCATTGTAAACCGGAGTAACTCTGCAAGGGAGTGAGGGAGAGAGCATCTTGTTAACCGCTTGTTGCTCTCAGCCATGCAAACAGTGAAGTCATACCTTCCGAAGCTTGTTTTCTCACTGGTGATGTCACCAGCAGCCAATCAGCAGGCGCTGCTGCAGTAGGTGGCGGGTGCTGCAGGAGTCTTGGGTATATGCATGGGGACGCACCAGCGGCGCTCTGCTCTCATCACCACATCATTATAGAGGAGGGGAGTGGAGAGAGAGAGGCTAAAACTGCAGATGAGAACATCTAATCACAGTCGTGAGTCAGTCATTTGATTCCACGGCTTTTTGTACGTGGTGGGCCACATAGGAAGTTATTCATTGAATAAATCAATTGTAGCCCACCTAGGCTTGACTGAGCAAGACTTTCTTCCTGTCATGTCTTAAAACCAATAACACTCTTAGTTTTGATGGTTACTCCAATCAGTGGTTTTCTTGCCAATGACCTTAAACCAAGGTCGTTTTTATTTTTATTGTAATTTAACTGTTTGTTGGAATGATGATTTTGGGAAACACTTGAATTCTTGAACTAGGCTTTTGGAAAAAGCATCCCAGTTGGGCTGACTTTTACCAGTTTATTTTAAAGTTTATGATCACTGCCTTAGATAAACATCAATGAAATGATGGATTTTTAACCCAATCAACTGTATATATCTCTGTGTCTGTGGAAACACCAAACTCAGCTCCTAATCTGGATATCCAAGCAGAATCAAAGAACAAAGAAAGTAAACGAATGAATGATATGTCGATCAGTTTAATAGTTTCTGGAAATATTGATGGAGAGTTAATTTTTGGCGAACTGAACTCAGAATCAATACTGTAGTGAAGCAAATTGCCTGGAGACTAAATTCTAGCCAAAATTAGTCCTCACACATATCATTGCTGCACAGAAGTTACAATCTGCTGTTTGTAGAATGTTGTGTAAATTCTCATCAAGTCTATATGTTCCTACAGGTGCCCACGGAGTCAGAGAGGAGCCCCAGTTTGTGACTGCCCGCGCTGGGGAGACCGTGATTCTGGGATGTGACGTGGCCCACCCACTCAACGGCCAACCCTACGTGGTGGAGTGGTTCAAGTTCGGAGTGCCCATCCCCTTCTTCATCAACTTCCGCTTCTACCCACCCCACGTGGACCCCGAGTATGCCGGTAGGCTCAGATGTCCCATTCACCGAAAAACATAATTCATACACGACACACACACACACACACACACACACGACACACACACACACACACACACACACACACACACACACACACACACACACACACACACACACAATGTTTGGTAGCTAGTAGGTCAGCTGCAGTCTACATAGGATAAAAAAATCTTGATTCACACAAGTGACACAACACAACAGTGCTACTGTTTCGCCTCGAATTATTCCCCAATTTCATCCTCATGAAATGTTGAAAGCTGAAGTTCAGACAATCCCTGTCTTTTTGTTACCACATAGATTTTTTTTCATGTTATATTTCATGGTCGACCCACCAAAAACTGAGACACATCCTTTTGTGTCTGAATGGGCTCAGTCCAGACCTGTCTAATCTCACTCATGGGCCAGAAAGCTTTATCACAGGGCAAGACCTGGGGAGTGTCAACAGATTAAGAAATGAAACGTGCAGACGGGTTTGAAGACAGCTCTTATCTTGCATGGATGGATGTGGTGGTCCAGATCTGTGGACAGGTGGAGGAGGTGCTCGGAGCATTAGACGTAGAGATGAAAGTGGTTTGGGATCGTGGTGGAGGCGGGAAGTGAGGTGGATCCAAAAGTGAACCTTTTCTTTCCTTATCGAGGTTGGAAATAATCATTGATAAGGAATGGGGACAGAATGTGCATAATTTCAGAGCATGTCAGGTTTTTAAAAGCAAAGAAACTGTGATCAGATGTGCTTTGGGTCAGGATATGCAATTTTCATGGTTCTCACTCACAGTGAATGGTAATAAGATGGGTTTTTATTCGCCTGTTCTCTTCTGAATCCTCAGCTGATTTGACCATATTGTGAAGTGCTGAGATGTGTTTTTTAAGCAGATTAAGATATTCAAAGGCCTGTAAGCTCGATTAAGAGTTGCGTGCCATTGTCAAGACATGCTGTATCACGTACAAATGTGGAAAATGTAACAGAAACCTTTTTTTAAATGGATACATTTGAGGAATACTATGTGTCGTTGCATCCAAAATGCAAAACTTTCCCTCAAGTCAATCTAAAGCATTTGTGGAAGTTAAGCTGCAAAAATGGGTTATTTTAAAATCATTGGGGTAATGATCATAGCACAATGAACACATTAGGACTTAATGACTGCCTGAGTTTGCTTATTAGCTCCTGTTCTGCATATGAAAACTTTTCTGTCTTGATGGATCTTTATGCGATCGTTTTACATATAGAACTCAACAGGTGCAGAAGCAAAATAAAATATGTAAAGGAATAAGAAAAAAAAGATCTTACTCTCTCTACTGCAATCCCAGATGCAGAGGTTTGATGAATATATTTTACTTACACAAACCCATCGTTTCGCTTCAGAAAGCATTTATCATCCCGCTGGAGTCTTATGGATTATTTTTAAGACGGATGAATGCGTTTTTGGAGCTCAAAATCGTGGCCCCGGTTACACAGCTAGAGTAATATTCAATAAGACTCCAATTCAATAACTCCAATTGTGTTTTGTTGAGGAAAGAACATCTGAGATGGAATAAGAGTGGGTAAAATGAACATAAATCCCCATTATACACAATCATTATACAAGAACATAAAGTTGCACAGATGTAGAATATTAGACAGAAAATCTAATTCTAGAAAAACAAGCATTAAAGATTGATTTGACTTATTAATTTCACTATGACTTAAGTCTTTGTTAATGTCTTACCCAGACAATATAAAATATATCAATGTTATATTCTCACAAAATCATTCTACATAATGTAAGGAACAGTCAAGGAAGGATCACGTATGTAGACATTTGTTTTTATAAATATTTTCTCTATAATAGATAAAGTATGATATAATATTGATTCACAGTATACCTGTAAAATGTAGCATTAATATTTTCATTATAAACTTTATTTTCAGCATACCAATATTATTCTAGAGTTACAGAATTTTGAACATTTCTGGCAGCAATATTTCTTAGCTGTAAATGTTCAACTGAGAATCTATAATAGTGGCATAAACAGTCAGTGTTCTTCTGTGACCTATATGTACATGAGGTCTGATTCGGCAGCACATTTCCACTGACCCTTGACTCACAGTGGGCATCAGAGCCCAGAATCCTCATGTGTGAGACCCGGGAATGACTTTCTTGTCCAAGACAGGCTGCTCTGTGTCCCGGATGGTTCAGGCATGATCAGATATCCACCATAAAAGGAGCACTTGTCAAATGACTCCATATGAATCCCATAAAGTGGGCCATTGTACAGTCATGAATTTATGGTCACAAAGAGGCCACTTATATCTGAAATCTATTCATTGATAGTATAAAAACAGGATTTAGTGATACTCAGAAACCAAACGTGTGTCAAAAAGTTTTCATTATAGATATTATAAAGTATCATCTTTTGATTTACAATTATGAGACAATTTATCTTTAAGTTTTACCCAATGTACCGTTGCATGATTTACTGTACAACAATTATAACTGCGTAACATATCCCAAAATAGTTTTTTTGTGGTGTCTGTTGTGCTGGGGCTTCGGTTCCACTTCTCATCATGTAATACAGTATGAATAAATAATGCAAATGTTTTACCCTGCCATTTTTACATTTAACTGCATTTTTCAAAGGGTGTTGTTAGTTCATTAAATGGTGTGTTCCATGTGTGTGCACTTCTCTGCATCCCAGACTTTTTATTTTAAAAAGGTTTGGTATGCAAGCCATTCTCTCTGCACTCGAAACAACTTGTTTTTTTTTGTCTTAAAGTGCACACTTTTAATGTTTGTTCGTAATACATGTTTATAAAAACTACCATGTTTAACCAAGGCCTAGTTCTGGCTTTAAGTAATCCATGTCTTGGAAACCCATAGTGTATTAATACATAATTCCTTCAACAAAAACAAAACTTACACGACTTTCCAATTTCTTATTAAAGTAACATGTCAAGGGAATTTCACTACAATAAACACTCAGATTTTTGTTTGATTTACTCACATCTTAGTATAGTTAACTCCCATCACTAAGATAACTGGTATCAATCTCTGATAGGTTTGTCAATAGTTTGCCAGGTCGGCTTAGGTCTATGGAAAATCTACCTAAAGTGATTGAAGTCATCCAATAAGACGAAGAAAAAAGATTTATTTTAAAGATAAAAGAGTATCCTTAGTAAGTCCATACCAGGCAAACATTTTCAACCTTATTGTTCAACATGCCAAAAGAATTTCCAGCTGAGTATGATGGTGTTAAGCAGTTAAACCACACTTCGCCAGCATATTACAACACTGTCCTCAAGACACAAAACTGCACGTACAATTGAATCTTTTACTGCGTCCGTTTCTTCTGCTTGTGAGTCTTCCGCTGCAAAAAAAAAGGTGACTTGAGGGTTGTTTTTTCTGTTTTGTGGTAGTGTGGGTATACAATGAGCCTGATCAGAATGGAAAAGCTATTTCAACATTTTAGTGGTTGAATCAGAGGAATTGCATACTAAACATATTTATTTAAAATTAAAGTATAAGTTTAATAAGAGCTATTTCATACAACATATTAAAAAAATTTAAAATTTCATACAACATATTAGTAAAATTTAAAATGATGAAAAACTAAAGCATAAGTTAGATCAGTTTGTATTGCATGAGTGCATGCACCCACACCCACACACGCACGCACGCACGCACGCACGCACGCACGCACGCACGCACGCACGCACGCACGCACACACACACACACACACACACACACACACACACACACACACACACATACACACACACACACACACACGCACACTGTGAACAATCACCGGTAGCAGTGGTCAGCCTGAAGAACGTTATGACTTCTAGTCAAACAAGCCAATCCACAATCGCTAAAAACTGCCATTCAGAGAACCTGAAGCAAAAGTAGTAATTTTTAGAGCAATCCTGCTGTTATGCTTGATGTCACACAACACCACAGCAATTGACCCAAAAGCTCTATCAAATAATGCTGGCAAACAACAAAAAATGCTTATATTATCTCATAGTGAGCTGCCAAATTATCGGAAATCTGTGATCCTAACCCAAGGGTCTATCCTTATCTCCTAACCAAATCCATAATGACCAATGAGAGAGTTTTTTCAATAGTTTCTTAAAATAATGGAGATTGAAGTGTACACATTGAATTTATAAAAGTGTCACTTTAATTTGTGTTTAATTTGTATCCCTGCCCGAAATTAGTTGCTTAACTTTGATTTACTAAGCCTAAATATGTCTTTTTTCAAAAAGAATCGATTCTAAGGTATAGAGAATCAAATGTCAATTCCAGAGTTTGCATCATTTGTTTTAGAAATTTATGTAAATAAATGTAATAATTTATGTTGTGTGGAAATTGAAACTGTATTGTTATGTATAACTGTATTGCATAATTTTTTTTACATTTTTAAGACCAATACAAATCTACTTTAGAAGTGGGAATCAAGAAAGTGTCTTAATTTTATTACTTTAATAATTGATTGGAAATGTGCCTTAATGATGATTTTAGGAATATCAGCCCGTTGTCTTGATATATCATATTTCTGCCTGTTTTTGCTATGACTCAAATAGCTGCCAGGGGGTTGAAGCAAACATGGCCGCCAAATGGCATGACTTTATTTTACTCTACAGGGTAGAAACATGTTTTATTACCCTCAGTGTAACTAAACTTTACACTATGTCGGTCTTTTAATATTGCTAAATCTTTACCCTGGTTTTAAAATGTTTACCCTGGTTTTAAAGCGGTCGCTGTATGTGTTTTTTCAGTTCTACCGTTACTGTAAAATGCCAGCATACCAGGCTGGATTGTTTTGACCTCCAGCGTGTCACCACCTGAGGAGTGTATTTAACCTACTTAAGTGTGAGCTCTGCTTCTCCAGCACACATCAACCCTCCCTAACGAATGTTAAATCAGACCAAAAGTTTGGGCTTTTCCTTCCCGTGAATTGTTATTTATCAACAGACCCTTCTTAATCTCCTGCGTATTTTTGATGTTAATCCAATGTTGTTGGTTGTGACTCTTAATTTAACTTAATTATTGATTATTGCACATGCATTAATTGCATCTACGTTGAAAGTAAGTTAAAAGTTTGTTGTACACTGTGAGAAAATGACTTGTTTTAAAAAAAATGTACAGCAAAAGTTGTTTTGCATTCAAAACATTGTCTTATAATAGCCATAAACTCTACTTTCTTGCAATCCTTCTGCCTGTGCCGATATTGTACCTGCCATCTGTTTGGAATTGTTGCCAGTAAAGGCTTCAATCCCCTTCTCCGCTTGACCCTTGAAAACAGCCAGCCAGCTATAACAGTGTCATGGTGGACTGCTGGAAATTATTCGTGCACAAGGGACTGTCCGGAATGACTGTCACCTTGTCTCTAATCTCAATTTGTCCCCTGAAAGTGATAATGGCAAAGAAGTACCTCCCAAAACTGCAAACCGAATAAAGATAAACACGTGCTGTGCCCTTAACACTTAACACTTAAGATTTATGATTTTTTGTTATTTTAAATGCAATAGATGTAAGTTTAAAGACTTCAGGTCATTGTGTTGATTGGTGACCTCTCACCTTTTTTTCTCAACCCCCCAGGTCGAACCAGCCTGCATGGAAAGTCATCCTTGCGCATTGAGAGGGTTCGATCTGAAGACCAGGGCTGGTATGAGTGCAAGGTCCTGATGCTGGAACAACAGTACCACACCTTTCACAATGGCAGCTGGGTGCACCTTACAGTCAACGGTGAGCGATCTCACATTGGTTTCTTCTTTCATTTCTAGGAGTGTTCCTGGATCAGCAGTTCAACGAAGCATTTTCAGTCTCAGTATGCAAGTGACATACTGTCGCCTGGCTCGGTGGGTTGTGTTGCCTTGGTAGCAGACACCCAAATCCCCAAACTGGTTGCAGTACATTAGCTCTGGCTCATCATTGTGTGTTATCCACACAGCCTGCTGGTTCACCTCTCTAATAGACAATAGCTCTACTTGCCCTCTAAACTTACAGCAGTGACTCAAATTAGATCTTACAAGTGCATATGGGCAGAAATAGACTACTTGATCTTGTTTGGATAACCATTGGTGTGCTATGGCATGACCAGCAGTTTCATATCACAGTAAAAATGATCTTCATGGTCTAGTTGTTTAAGTGAAACAGTCGCTCTCACGCACCTTCTCTCGATCAGTTCCACAATGGTGGAACGATAAGCCCATTACAAGGCGTCTGGCAGACTCTGTCTCCATCTACAAAAATCTTTTCCGTTTGCACCAAACCCAAAAATAAACCTATATGACATCCTCTCTCTTTCTTGCCTACTAATGAACCTCCTTTGACATCCTCACTTTTCTTTTGTAAACCTAATTCGTAAGACACTTTGGATAAAAACGTCACCTAAATGTAAATGTAAATGTGGAATCTAAAGACGTATATTACATTAACTCTGGCTGTCCGTCAAGATTCTTACTGTAAATGTCTTATATATATATGTGTGTGTGTGTGTGTGTGTGTGTGTGTGTGTGTGTGTGTGTGTGTGTGTGTGTGTGTGTGTGTGTGTGTGTGTGTGTGTGTGTGTGTGTGTGTGTGTGTGTGTGTGTGTGTGTGTGTGTGTGTGCGCATGTGCGTATATGTATATGTATGTAATGTGTATATTGCTGCTTCTGAACTAATGTTTTATAGGTGTTTAACATATATAGAGAACAGCCGCTGTATGAATAGTCAAACGCAGCACCATATTACTCCGCTCAAATACCACACAGCTGTACATGCTTCTGTGTCAGTAATAAACTTGGATGGTTAAAGTTATCTCTCTGGGAGGATTGGAAGGTGGAATATAAGTGACATGATCATGTAAGGGCAGATAGAAAATGTCAGGTGCCTTATGACCGCGGCAGCAATCTCTTCATGTTTTGCCTGCTCTTAAATCCAGCAGCTCAGCATGCATAAGTTGGGCCGTTGACAGGCTTTTGATCAGCCGCTTGTGGATATGTGACTGCAATAATATCAGCGGTGTTTCTTCTCTGAGAGCTCAAGCTCACAAGCTACCACAGTCAATAGACACTCTCATTCAGAGACTGAATGGGACTTTAGGGTGTGCTAGATTATGTTTTTGCGGCGGGCAGATTGTCAGCCCTCATTAGCAATTCCCACTCTCTAAAGGTGTTACCGCAGTGCATAAAAAACCTTTGCGTATCTGGATAACCATATGCACAGAGCGAGCTTATGAAGTGCCTTCTGTAGGGGATTGTGCAGAGCGCCGTTTGTTCGAGGCTGTTTAAGGGGCAGTCAGCGCGACGAGCGAGCGGCTCTCAGGAAAGAAATTAGCTCTGTGGTAGCTGCCATCGCTCTGAGCTGTTGTTTTACAGTTCCTGTGATATTTTCACTCTCTCTCACCAAGTGAGGTGTGAAGAACATGTGAAACGTGCTAAGCAGGGGAGGTGGTTATGTCATAGTTCATGATAGGAGTGCTCACACGGGTTATAGCTTTACTCTTGAATAAAGGGGCTCAAAGGTTATTTACAACAATGCCATAGAACAACCTTTTTTGGTTCAACAAAGAACCATTTAGTCAAAGGTTCTTTAAAGAACCATTCTCTTTCCTACATTTGTATAATATAACGAACCTTTTTATGGAGCGATTTTAGTCTTCATATGTAATAATTCATAATTCATATTCATATGTTAAACACATGCGTATTCAATTTCTCATGCGTACACCTAATTCAAAAATAAGTTTATGTATACATGCAAAGAAAGCAATGAATGTGTTTAAAATAAAATTACTTTCTCTTAAAATAAGTTTCACGAACCCTAAAACGATTCACAGATGTACGACTGATCACAAATGTTTTTGAAGTTTAATAAAAAACAAGTTCATCATGGAATATGAATGTGTAAATCTTTACCACGTATGAATCATTTTGGTTTTATGTTTTTGAGACTACTGTCAGGGATCTGCCCCTCCAATGTGGATTGATATTCTTTAAGACAATCAGATTCAGGCTTGCTATTCAACAAATCCGCCGCATGATCTAGGCACAAATTTTGTGTAACTTACTTAACGAGACATTACAATGATGCTCTTGCTATTCCGCGCTATCTGATTGGTGCAGCAGATTTTATAGTCGAATGACCAATACATAACTTGTGACCTTATGACGCTCAATGAATATTTGATAGAACCTTTTGGCATTTGGCTGCATACGGGGGAATGTATTGAGGACAGAAATACAACATCATGGTTGCAACTTGGTTTGAACATGACAACTCAACATGCTTAACAGTCTGATGTCTCTTTCATACCAAATGGATGTGGATTGACGCGCTAGTCTTACGTTGTTAGCCGCTCGTATATATAAGTTTGAGTGTTTCATTGGCGCCTCCAATTTGCTCCATTTGTGCGTCCAAATCACTTCAAAACAGATGTAAAACGCAGGGGCCGGGCCTCTGCCAGGCAAAGACATCAACTTGTCAATGGAAAAGTAGCGTTATTTTAAAAAAGAGCGATTAAGCTTAACCTTCTGGTTTTAGAGATAGAGAAAATATGTGTATATGGCTCAAATTGAGTGATGGAAGTTTTTTTACCTGCCAGATTGTCCGAGCTCCTCACTAACTGTCTTCCAGGCAAGATCCGTTTTATAAGTGTCTCTGTAAAAGCATAATATGAAGTCATACAGCTCCTCCTCCATGTTTGTTTAAGATAGGGCAAGCTCATGATTGGTTATCGCATTTTCCAAAGCTTGCACGTTTGATGTTGAAAATTTTGAACTTTGACGTCATTTGGGCCACTTAATTCACGCGACGCAGGATGTCTGTATGCGCCTATTCGCTTTTCTGCATTGACTTAACATGTAAATCAATCGTGCTTCAGGCTCCCCTCGCCGCTGGTATGTACAAGACGTAAAGCACTTATAATGCCTGAAACAGCGTTATACTTCTGCTTTAAGAAAATGTATTTATGCCGAATCTGGCTGTGTATTGTGGATGTATTGTTCTGGATACTGTATGCTGAAAGTTGTTTTCTTAACTGTAATACTTTACAACTTATTACACCTGTCTCAGACCTGTCTGCATTCTCAAGAACAGTCATCAAACTTAAAAGTGTTCAAATGACATAACCTGCATCAGATTAAATAAATTCAGGAATCAGAATTTGTCTGTTTACATACATGTTTTGTGTTTTATGTTTTATTTCAAATATCTGTAAAGATAATATTATTATCTTTAATAATCTACTTTTATTAGAGAAAACTTCCATGGTGGGACTTGAATTAAAGGCTTGAAATAGTTTTAAAAAAAACCTTTGGCTTATGTAAGGATCATGCTTAACTTCTCTATATGCTGAGGACATGTTAGGGGATTGCCATCAATATTTTTGGTCTGTTTTCTGAAAATAATATACCGTACATATTTAAAATGCATTTATTTGCTGTTACTTTCAGGAGTACACAAATCTGCAAATCTCAGTTTGATTGTTTTGGACTATAGTATTACAAATGCTGGTTACAGCTTTTTTTTGTTTATTTCATTAATCATCATCTTTGTTTAATGTTTCTGCAACTAATTAGGCCCTAAGAAGCTATAAAGTCTGCTGGAAAGTTTTGCGGTCATGACCGAGGTCCAGGCGGGTTTAATACTCGGATCCTCATGGCAGGGTCAGAGAGGAGAGCAATGCGTTTAAATCTGTTCCAGCACGATTGGAAGCTAACGCTAATCCCATAGGATTTAAAGGGATACTCGGCCATTTAAAAAGTGTTCTGCATTGGCTGGGATGGCAAAACAGTGCCCCTCATGTTGTGATGTTAAGATTGTTGTTTGCAGATTACTTTTTCCAAGCACAATCAAGCTTAAAGGGGTTTATCTAAAGACTGACCTTAATCTTTTCTTTCTGTACCTTTGACAATTTACATTACGTTGATAATTATAATAAATAAATAAATGTACTTCTTAAACATTTGGGCATTTTTGTTAACCATATCTTATTGTCTTTTATATTACAGTTGACAGAAAGGAAGTCAAAATTAAGAAATGTTCAATAATTTTGTGGGGGATGGGGTGAAAGTTGTCCATTTAAGATGAGAGGCATGCCAATCCTATTAAAATGAATAACCTCAACTGTATACTTGCTTTTTATTTTTACATTCACTAAATTCTCGGTGTACATGGAAATCATGGCTCTGTCTGTTACCTTTATCCTAAAAGAGGAATTCATACTCAAGTCAAAGAGGTGCAAATTGGATGCTAGACATTTAGAAGTCTGCATACTTTGTTTAGAGATGAGCAATATAAAGGACTCATACCTCATCTAGCAGCTTGAACAATTATCCTCTTCCTTTCAGCGTCATAGTTCAAGAGAATTATAGATCAAGAGAAAAGCCATTAGATAACAGTTGGCTTATGTCTGCAGAACTGCAATTTAGATAATGCCATTACGATTTTTTTTCTTACAGCTTGTTGCAGTTAATGAATAAAGTTATAGGCTCTATGGATAGAGCTTGAAAACAGAAAATGATAATCCAAAAAATAAACGCAACAGTGGTTTCAAGTCTGCCTTAATGCACACAATCATGAGTCTTTGTGCTATGTTTCCGATTTGCCTATTTGCAGGTCCTGTGTTGAGCAATCTGACCCTTAAGCAACTACAGACTTGGCTTTTAAATCCGTGAGCTGTCCGTGGTCCTGGTACATGTGTGCCAGGGAGCTGTCCATGGTATTATTGGCTTCAATGTTATGTGTGGTTTCTGAATTCTCTGCACTGCGAGGACATATGCTTCTCCAACGCTGCAGATGGCATCATGGCATGAGTTGAAGACTTTTAAACGACAACAGAGTATAGCGTGTTTTAGATCTCCGCAGAATTGGAACTGACTGAACTGATTATTGCAGCTCCAATTGTGACAGTCTGCTAACCCACAGTTTGTTGGTTTGTTAACGGGAATGGAGTCTGGCTACAGACAACAGATGAGTCTAGTGGTTTTGTGTTATATGGTTGAGCAATGGCCCTTCTGTACAGTGTGTTATCATTGAGTGTAAATAAAACTGACTTTGCGCCAACCCCTCGAGTGTCATTGTTAAGAGTTATAATGCTTAGCTTGCAAATGACTAACTAACCTCAATCCAACACTTTCCTTTGAATGTTGTGTGTCTGTAAGAGAATATTTGATTGTAAACTTGATCTCTTCTCGCTTCTTTACTGTAAAGCTATTACTTGGCACTAGGCTTCGATGTTTTGCTAATTAATAACCATGCGACAGTAACAACCGGCATGGGATTTACACAAGCATCAAGAACTGAATGATGTAATTGGTTTGTAAAGCATACCAGTTCAACCTTTTCAGTCTTAAGCCAGTTGTCTTTCTTCTGCAGTGATGTTTCTTAGTTCCTGTAAACATTTAAACTACACGGTTCAACTGATCATGGTTCAGTATCAAGATTTTACATTGTCAGTGTGTGATCAAGTACACGTTATTCAACTTAATATCATAATTCTTAATAGGCTCTAGGTCAGCAGTAATCCATATATTTCTAGTAAACATTAAGCCTGACTGCAAATCATGGTATATTCAATGCAATCTGGTTTAGATTTCCTTTCATTTTGTAAAAATCTCCTGGATGGTTTTGCAGAAAAAAAAGTCATGAGAGCTTATCTGACTGGCTTTACCAAGTGTCATAGAAATCTTTTTTTCTTTCTTCTTTAAAAACTATTCTATCAAATTATATGTCTTTACTGAAAGTATGGTTAACAATATGCAATGTTTCAGGGGCTTAAAGTCAAGATAATTGAGGACAAAAGTAAGAATTACACATGTTAGCAGTCCAAAGTGTGTAAGATGATCATATATGTCTAATATAAAGATGGAGAATAAAAGCATGAAATCTTAATGCGCCCGGGGCTTTTGAATGTTTAGAGTGGATTCAGAAGCCAGGAGCCAGTAGTTTCTATGGTTTTTGAATCACATTCTGAATTACCACCAATCTGAGATAAAGAGGTCATTACATGATGATTAGGGTTATTGAAAAGCAGTTTGAGGGTTGCCTCTGGCCTCTGACTTAATAAGTTTTGGGCATTATTGGTCCATTTTTGAACTTTTTGTTCAGGTGGCAGTAGGTGTCCCAGCCCTCGGGTCTTCACCAAAACACAAATTCAACATTTTGGAATCATGGAATGGATTAGCATTAGCACTACATTAGGACGCAGACAGAGATGTTCACTTTAATCTGTCACTCATTGTAAAAACAAGATGTTTCCTCCTACATCTTAAAAAAAGTCATTATTTGTCTTTATTCCGAAGGCTTTTTGCAGTAGGGCGAGCGCATCTTGTTGATTTGGAGATAAGCACCTCTGCTTGTCATGTCTTATTCCATCAATGACAAGTTTCCATCTGGCAACCTATTAAACAGCGCATAAGTGCGGTAGACACAGTGTTCTAAATGTTTTTCATCTTCCAGTTTTATTACTCAAAAATTAATCCTAATATTATTTTACCCATTTTGTTGTGTTACTGGGATCTTTAGGACTTCTGTTTTCTCCCCATTATCCTTAATTGTCTGTCAAACCCCTTGGATGTGAAGACGGCATGTGACAGTCCTGTAACACTTCATGAATTAATGAAATGATCTATATTGAGCTGTACTCTTAAGATGAGACAGAGGCAGCTCTGAAAGTAAATAATGGAGTTAGATGAACAGGAAGGGGCATTTTTCAGCCTAAGCTAATTGAATTTGTCAATTGAAAGAGTATGTGTTTTCTTTTAAAAATCATTTTGCAAACAATATAAAAAAGCAGGGTTAGTAAATGATAATTATTTGGTTGAATTTATTTATAATGAATAGGAATAGTTTGTAAACCCTCTTGGTTAAAATACTGTTCTCTCATCTCTATAGGCCAGTGTATCAAACTTTTGTTTTCTCATTCAGACTCCAACGTCCTCAGTATGCATGAGCTCACACTGAATCTGTATGTGACAAAGAATCTCTGTGAAAAGAAATTGGTTCGCGGACAGAAATTGGAAGTTTGCCTGTCCCTTGATTTGAAACATAACTTTTCATCCCTAAAGTAGGTTTCTCTTTTTGGAAAACAGGTTGTCATCGTTGTAATTGGCTTTTTGAATGCCTTTTGCTCTATTATTAAAATGCAAGCAAGCCTTTGATGAGCTTTCTTTATTTACGGTGGACCATTTAAATTTTTATGAATGTGTTTTAAAAATGATACTTCTCTTGTTGAGAGAGATGAGAAATGAGAGAGATTTGAAAGCTAAGCATCTTAAATGCTTCTTAAAGGAGCATCTGAAAGTTATAATCTAAAGTTATAATCTGGGCGTATTATGTGCCAAGATGTGGAATGCACAATGAATGTCTCCAATGATATGCTTGAGTGAAGTTGCATTTAAATGTGACACATAAATAACCTTCGGAGTTCAATTGTCTTCTTGTGAAGGTCACATGATAGTATGGCTTTTGAACCAAGATCAATTAATGGTTGACCATTACATTGAATAGTTAGTCTGGTCAGACCTTATAGTGACTTAAACCTTACCCAACAAATAATTTACTCCCTCTCTTGTCTATTCATATCACGAAAGAAGGTATTTTCAAAAATTAAAAATGAAAATGTTGTTAACAGGTATCCATTCACTTAAATCAATATTGTGTGGATTTTTGCCACCGATATTCAGTTATCAACATACTTCAGAATATCTTCTTTTGTGATCTACGGAAGAAAGTCATACAAGTTTTAAATTACAGGAGGTGAGCAGTTTTTATAACATTTTCATTATTGGGTTGACTAACCCTGTTTTACTCCATGCTAGACCAGATAAATTGGTAATCTTTTTATTCATCTGCAAGAATATGAACAACAGTTTTGACAATTCTGAGACCACTTAAAACTTTGCAAATCTAGTTCATTTTTAGTATGATCTTTTTAGCATCCCAGGGACAATTGTTTTCTGCTGAATTGATGCAAATTGCTTATAGCCAGTCGTTGAGAGCCTTGCACATCCTGATCCATCATTTGTCTGAGGGCTGTCCGTTGGCATGGCGACTGCAGCTGTAACTAAAGTACGGACAACAATTTGTCAGGACAAAAGAAATCAGAGCATGAGAGCTTTTTAAGCATGAGTTGCTTTTAATAGTATGGTTAATTAAATTTAATTATCGGTGAAAACTCTTTTTTTGCTCTGTTTCTGAATGTACAGAAACTAATAAGTACGCTGCACTCCAGTTTCGGTGACATAGTCTTGTAGTAGGCATCACTGAAACCTTATTAGACTGGTTAAAAATGTCAGACAGACTTCAGTATTAAATCATCTTGATGAGTTCCGAACACTGAAATCAAGATGTTCAAGATTGTCTGAAGAAGACGATGTTCGTGTTTGATAAGCTCAATGAAGTATGTCTCCATGCTCTTCAATTTGATCACTCGTGCAATACTTCAGTGTGTAGGTGTGCGCTGAAACATCTGTCTGTGTAACCAGTCTTGCCTCAGAGTCTTATTATAGCTGAATTCTTCTCACAATATGTGCCTGTGATATGAGCTTGTGATTTCTATCACTGGCTGCAGGCTGTCACGCAAGACCGTGGTGTGAGATGATGTCATCTTTCCTCAAGGCCTTTGAAATGAGTTTATTATGCAGTGCTGAAGACAAAACGTGTGAGCCTGTTTTATCCTTTTTTCTTTATGAAGGTGTGTACGTGACAACCTGCAAAAGGGGAGCAGGTGATCATTTGGCAGATTCGTCCGATCTATTCTGGGACTCTCACTGTTTGCTTGTGTGCGTTTTTTAAAGGTACATACTGTAATTATAAGCATATAGAATGCATATTGTAAGAAGATTCAGTTCAGTAAGGATTTTGTGTGCTTTGTACACGGACAAAAAGACCTTCATTCAGTCCAAACACTTAAGTATATACACTCGTTGATTCTAAGCTTGGTGCGATTGTGAAGCATTTTCTTTTTTAACCTTTTTTTAACAAAATAGAATGTATTTCGACCTGCATTTCTTTTCAATAACAAAAGCAGCACAATTTACACAACAAACTTATATTGAATATGGAATATATTGTTAATATAATGCGGCACGGTAATTCAATATTTAAATATTAAATATTCACGGTATAAAACATTTCCTAAACATGTTTTCTTAAATTTGTACACACAGCTGGTATGGAGAATTTCTATAGAGACTTAAATAAGTTGCAGCTGCCAAACACACTTATTTTACCACATTTGGTCTGCTGTGACAGGCATTCAGCATTTAACATTTGAAATGTTTCAGCACTAATGGGAATGTGGATTGAAATGCAAAGAGGAACTTGACCTCTACATCAATTAGCTGCTTTAGATGACTGTGAAACCCGATACAATCATAGATAAGCGTGTTTGTGTAAGGTGCACCAATTTGTTCTCTGGCCTGTGGTGAAGTTTTGTATTTAGCGTTTGCCGGGTGCACGTGGGCATTTATTTTTAATCAACATCACAGGTCAGCAGTGTGTCAGAGTGTGGAAGGCGCTAAATTAAGGCTCGGGTACGAGCAGATGGAGGCCGTTTTGCACAGATGTCTTACCGGTTGGCCTATGAAACATCGCCTTCAGCACTTTGTTCGTGTGCCACCAGATTTTGGGGATTCCTTCAATAAAGACTTTCAACTCAAATGCGGATGATTAGATTGCATCTAAAGGTTATTTCTGACAAGGTCTAAGATGTGAAAGCAACATGAATGAACATTAGATCTGTGAGTATTTTTGTTCTGAGCTTTGCATACTTTCCTCAGAGACTGTAAAACCGCTTCATTGGTCTCACTGACATTTAAAGCCATATAAAATAAGATACACAGCTTCAGAGGATTAGTTCAGTCTAGGCTTTTGTAAGTGCAGGCTTTTGAGAACTTAAAAGAGCCACTGCCAGCCATATTCTCTGTGATGCTGGAAAGCAGAAATGTTCCTGCAATCTCTACTGTAATGCATGACCCTGAAAAGCCCTTTTCTCATTAGTCATTTGTAATTGCTTAAATTGTTTAACCACATATGGTATAAATGATTTCTTTCTTATGTTGCTGTGCATTTCTCTGTACAACTCTTTTTGATGTACATATAGTGGAATAACAAGACACTAATATTTGAATGTTTCTGTATAAAATATCAGGCAGCAGAAACATTCCCTTGAGTTTACATTGCAAAAGCTCATTTAAAGTTATCACACACAGCAGATGCATTCTACTGTACCGTTAACAGACATTATTACAAGAAACATTTGTGCTGCCACTTATTTATTGTATTTTTTTAATTGTCTTATTGTCTGAAACTAATAGGGTGCCACTTGCATATTTTTGTACGCCATCTTGGAAGTTACCACCGCACTGGTTCCCTTGATCATGGGATTTTTCAGTATCAACATAAGCAACTAAATTTGTCTTAAAATTGTTAACCTTGTTCCCTGATAAGTAATTACTTTGTAGATGAACAAAGACAAAAGAAACAAAAAGAAATGTTCTATGTTGAAGAATGTTAACAACTTATCGACTACCACGGTCGAACAAATGAAGAGCTTCTTTCAAAATGAAACAACCTTTTTTTTATAATTTTATCATGTCTTTATTGTCTTAGTATTTGTATTTTTTTTTAGGATTATGGCATAAACTGCTGTTTGAATGATATTAATTGAGGTCCATTTTATTTTGGGAATAATCTCTTGAAATAATTATATATGTTTTTGTTCTGTTGAACAGAAAAGAAGATATTTTGAAGAATTTAGGAAAACAAACAGGTCTTGGGTACTGGGGTATACATTTTAGTGGCTTACATTCTTCCAAATAACTGTTGTGTGTAAAATAGAAGATATGAGTATAGGTATGGAACAACATTAGAATCAGAAATTCTTAACAAAGATAAGTTGGCTAAAATGCAAACTGGGTTTAAATACAAGTTACATCAACAATACACATCAAAACATTTGAAAATCCACTCAATTTATGTATGTTTTGTATAAATTGCAATAAATAAAGGATATTATTAAACATTAGTATAACAATTAAAGCATGAGTAATAATAAAGAATACAATAAATGTTTACAATTTAACAGACACAATTAGTCACTGTCCTGGACCCAATGTAGTAAACAATGGATGACAAAAACATAAAAACATATAATCTTTAGATAAATCTGGTCTGTCAATATTGTATTGCATCCAACCCGTATATCAATACACACTGCTCACCATGATACAGCAGCACAGCCTGCTCTTTTCTCACTGAGTTATAGAGTATAAAAGTAAGATTTCAAGCACTAAATCAAGAGATGAGAGTAAAATTGGCCCTGGAATAGGAGCAGAATTATTACCAATGAGAGAGATGCCTACCAGCCAGCTTATATGTTGTATACTAAGAGCTCATAAATGACTATATGTCGGGAGGGAGATCCATGGCCTGGAGTCTTACTCACAGGTATGATGGCCTTCTGAACTCTCATGGCTCCTTTAGTAATAAAGAATGAGTCTTGCTTTAGCAGGGTCTGCAAAAGATGCATTTATCATAGCAAATGTCTAATATCGTAATATGAGGGGCTGATTCATTTCAGGGAATATTGGAGAACAGAAACGGAAAATTCTAATTGTTTCTTTGTGTCCCAGCTCCCCCAACATTCACGGACACGCCGCCGCAGTATGTGGAGGCCAAAGAGGGGGGCAGAATCACCCTGAGCTGCACGGCCTTCGGGAATCCCAAACCCTCGGTCAGCTGGCTCAGGGAGGGAGAGCATATAAAAGACAGCAGCAAGTATAAGGTAAGCAATATACAACACTGATCTGAGATCTGTACCTAACCTTTAAGATGTTATGATTTTAGTTTTTTTCATATTATTAAGCCTTACAGTATCAGAATAGTTGAGTCAAACATGTACATATATAAGCAGTACACCAATCGAAAGTTTTTGGATACTTCACTTTAATGTTTCACATTATTTGAAAACACTTTCGATCTGAAGGTGCTGACCTAAATGTTTACAAATTGTATATTGTAAATTGTAAATTTTATAAAGAACTTTTTGAAATTGACTACATATTAAAGAAAGAACACCCCATAAGAATGAGCTTATGTAATTCTGAATAACGCAAATTTTTCCATAAGAATCCACCAAAAATGTTGTTGTATATTACAAATAAATATTTGTTAAATAACTTTTTGTAAAGTGGATATTTTTAAATTATTGAGAAATTAACCGTTGGATTTTTCTTAATTATTGGAGTATTTTCCACTGAACAAATCTACTGTTTTCACATTATTTTCTGAAGTAATATATATATTTTGTGATATTTACTAAGCCACATAAAGTAAATTTTACAGTTTAGACTGCCACTCCTTTCCTTAAAAATCATCTCTGGATGACACCTTAAGAAGCTGCCTGATGAACTGAAGACGATCAAGTAGAAAAAAATGTTAGTTATAAAATAGCTCCAATTATTCCCTGTGTTTTATTTTGTTCAATTTAATTCTTAAAATGAAAAAATGTGATTGCAGAATGGTCACAAACCATTTGATAGGTAATGTATGTATTGACAGTAAAAGACAGCCCTTTTAAGACAGAGACCGTGTTGTAGAATCTCACGCTCCACAGCACTGACAGATGACAAATGTTACATGTTTGTAGTATCGACTGCAGCAGTATAGAGAGTGGGTTCTTCTAAGCTAATACCACTTGCATTGCATCAGCTGTGTGTTTGTTTCTCTATTGAAAACTCTTTGGATACTGGTCCAGCACTTCGAGACGTGTCATTGCAGGCAGTGAGCCATGTCTAACTGTTTTCTGTCTGAGTCAGTGAAGCCATAGGAGTATACACTATTGCAGTGATCCCAAAGAGTGTTTGGACATTTGTGCCATGTGTCCATATAGCCTTGTTTACTAAATTGGTGGATAATCTGGTTGGTTTTCTCTTTTTGAATAAGCCTAAAACAAAGCTTGAGAATATGAATATACAGTGAAAACACTGTTCGGTTCTGACATGATGTATACACTTTATACGCAGTTCTAACTGTGTATGGTTAATATAGCAGCAAGTCAAATTTCACTAGACGGCTGAATCAGTTTAAAGAATCATACTTGACAAGTCAAAAGGCTTATAATGAACTTTTTAAAATGATGTAATGTATGAGCATACTGTATTCTGTGACCATGGAAAATAATCTTTTATATATATAAATAATTCTTGACAAGGTGGCATGTTAAAGGAAAATATTTTCTACACTTTTTTTTAACAGAACATGGATTCAAAAAGGGACTTGAACTTATATCTATTGTTTTAACTCATTGTTTGCTCAGCTATAAGCCATTCCAATCCAATTGTTTGGTTTGTCATTATCTGATCCAATGCTTGGTTGGAAATAAGCCAGCACTTTTGCGTGTAGGAATGTGTTTAACTAAGATGATCATATTTTTTTCACCCTATGATCAAGCAATGACTTTTTTTCTAAATATCTTTTTTATTTTGAGCTTAAAACAAAAGGCAATCACAATATTAGTTGAGTGTTAAGAATCTCATGTCATCTTATTCGTGAGGGATAGATGGAGACTGTAGTCATGGAAAATGGCTATTAATGTTTACCCAAAAGTAAATGGATGCCACTGTTTGGTTATCAACTTCATACAAATATCTTTTTTGTATTACGCAAAGAAAGAAGGTCAATTAGGTTTCTTATGACAAGAGTGAGTAAGCAAATGATGACAGAATATCACTAAGTCAGCAGTTGAGTTGGGGATGGATTCGGTTCTTTTGTTATAGCTTAATACATAGTTTACACAATGTGTTATGATTTATTAGACACATATGGACTCCAGAGGGTTTGTGTTGATGTTGGGTCTGCTCTAGCCTGGCCGTGCATTTTCATCTGTGTAATTAGAGTAATTATGGAGTCTGGGAACCACAGCGGTGCCTCATACTGCTGCTCATGTGATAAGCAAATTATCTTCATGCTGCCCATCTATAGGTTTATATTATGTACAGTTCCCTCAACAATTATTGCCAAGCCTGTTTAATTTAAATTGCATGACTATAAAAATAAATCTTTTTTTTACAAAACCACCTGTTGCAAGTTTATCTTGCCACAGTACACAGTGAGGAGGAAGGTAACAAAAACTTCCAAAGCTCACTGGCAAAGAATCAAATTGTGGCATCTCGGAGTCACAAAGTCTTTATAACAACCATCAGACACTATCTACATGCCTACAGGCTGTTTGGTAGGCTTGCAAGGCAGAGACTTTTCTCACTGACACTCACAAAAATAAAAGTCTGGAGTTTTGGAGCGGTACCGGGACTTTGGTTTTGGTCAGTTTAGACTAAGATAGGGCTATTTGTCAACCAATGCTGTAAGTGAGTCTGGCGTAAAAGAATAGATGAGAATGCCGCAAAGCACCTCATGCCCACAGTGAAGTATGGTGGAGAATCCGTGGTGCTTTGGGTTCTTCTCCAAAGGCCCAGGGAACCTTGTTAGGGTGCATGAAAAAGGTAAAGCAGTCACAAAACCAAGGTCCTCCCATTGCCATCTCAGTCCCCAGACCTCAACCCAATCGAAACTCTGAGGGGCAAGCTAAAGAGAAGAGGACCCAGGACACTGGATCATCTTGAAAGATTGCATTAAGAAGAATGGTCAAAGGTCCCTTTCTCAGTGTTCTCCAATCTTGTGATATGTTATAGGTGGAGATTAACATCATTGGTGCCAATATTTGTGGATCACATGATTTCATGATTCTTTTTTTCTAAGTAATGGACTTAAATAAAAGAGATTTTTTTTTGCATTTTGGTTCTATATTTTTTGAAGTACACAACCACAACTTATACAGGGGTGCCAATAATTGTACAGGGCACTGTATATTGAGTTTGTAAATGCCATTCAATTTGTCCCCCCCCCCCATTAATGACAGTCACCTAAAATCACTATAATCAGTTCTAGAACGGTCGCAATTATAAAATTTGTTTTTTAATGAACATTTTAATAAATATTCGCTGTCATCCAGTGTTTTACAGCTTTGACATTTTAAACAACATTAATTTGATTTATTTAATCACACTGGACAGTGGAGAACAGACAGGAAAGCATTGCAGCAAAGGATGCCTAAAACAAGAATTGAACTCGGGTCAGACCGCAAGTTCATAGTCACTTTATAAGTCAGCACACTAACCACAAGGCTTTTAGCTCCAACAGACGATTATAAAAGCTGTATAAATACTATTTTTAGAATAAGAGTTAACTTACCAAAACTTAAGTTGGACAATTGTATTTGTGGGAATTACAGCTCTGAGCAAAAGTATTTTTATAAATGTTTTTAAATCAGTTATTTATATAATTTAGAGTAGTGTGTCATTACAAAAAGTGCATTTAAATTTGTTAAATTCAAACATTCATTGACCATTATTTGTAAAAATCCAGTGATATTTTTTGTGTGCACAAGATGTGTGTCAGTGCTCCACACCGAGCTCTAGTGTCATCATCTATTTCATTATGAGTATATGATAAGAGTGGAAAAACGTCAACAGACTAAACCCAGAAGACCAGTGTTAATGTCTTCAAGATGCTTAAAGACACGCTACACTCTCTTTTCAGTACTGCATGATAAAATTCTCACTGGATTATAACTAATTGTGGCAATATAAATGTTTAGAAATGTAGAAGTTATGTAAATACTGACTCAAACCTTTGGACCAAAGAAAGTACTGAGGTGCAGGAGACTTTTGCACTGTACTTTACATTTTGAGATGAAAAGATCATTAGAAAAAAATGTCCAAACCTTTGACTGGTACATTTTACATTACATTTACATTTAGTCATTTAGCAGACGCTTTTATCCAAAGCGACTTACAATAGTCGAGGAGACAATGAAGCGGTAAATAGCCGATACAAAAATAGGTCGACAAGTGCTACAACAACGCTACCGAGTTACACAGAGAGCGAAGTTACAAAAAGTATATATATATAAAAAAAAAATTTTTTGATAGAGTGAGTAGGTTAGAAAAGTAGTGAGTTAGTGAGTTAGATGTAGCCGGAAAAGATGAGTTTTTAGGTGTTTTTTGAAGATAGAGATCGAGTCTGACAAGCGTGAAGCCAGAGGCAGATCGTTCCACCATCGAGGAACTGAAGCAGAGAACGTTCGAGAGAGAGTACTGTATTATAAATTATTATTGTGAAAAAAGACAGTTAAAAAGGAAAAATTGCCTTGGCACCACACTTTACTATCTATGGACTGACCGATTCTTTCATGTAATACAAAAATGGAGTGATTTTTTCATACTGGTCTCACACTTATCACACCAATGTGTTGATGAAGATCTGCTATAGAGCTTACTATTACCCTTCATCTAATAGAGCACTGAATAATTAAACGGAACAAGAATGTGTTTTACTTGAGCATGAATCTGTGCCATCCATCTCCACTTACTTTTCCCAAGTATTCTTCCCCTGCTCAGCCGGCAGCAGTAAAGTGACCCTTAAGAATCGTTCACCATCCAACTGTGACAGGGCAAGAAGAAAAGATGTTCTGCTAAGTCCCATCCATTCTCTCTAGTGGGTGGCATAACTTTTGCCAGTTCTATTCACTTGCGTACTTAAAATTGTTGCACACTCATGAGAACATTTTGCAATGACTTTAGAACTGCAAAATAACTTTCCCTTAAAAGGTCTTCTTAATAAAACCTTCAACATTTTATCCACAGTGCTCTTCAAGGACATTAAATGACATTTGTACTTTACTTTAGGACAAAGAGAACCGGGTTTAGAGGTCAGCAGGTCATTCTTTGTTGGGAGTCTCCTCCGGTCATCCTCTCCTTAGATTCTTTAGAAGGGATTGATGTCAGCATCGCTCTTCTCAACGGCCTCTCTGCCTCCAGAGACACAGGGTTGTCCAAAGTAGATCAATTATTCAGTTACATTTCGCCTCGCACACAGTACGTAGTGCAAGATGTGCACAATTCAAGGCTAAAACAAGTGGAAACACTCTTGTGAGCTCGGCCTTGTCCTGAAAGAATATTGTTATAAGAAGCCAGCAAACGAAACCATCAAAGCTTATAAGAGCTTCTTGAAAGTCTTATTAATGAACTATGACTGGTGTGTTTTATCACTCAGTCGTTGCTCCATAGCACCAGTTGTATAGAAAGTGTTCCTTTTAACCACTTTTTTTATGCATTTGTAAATATAAACATTTTATACTTTAGCTAAATTTAGAGTAGCTTGAATGTAGTTCCAACAAAAGTAAAAATAGCAATAATAATAGTAATAATAAACTTGCAAAATAGACAAGTGTGAACTATGATAATATCTCAAATGTGAAGGTGAATATCGAAAATTGTGTATTTCAAACCTGTATGACTTTCTTCCGCAGAACACAAAAGTAAATATTTAGAAAAATGTTCATATAATAGAAATGATGCTGCTGTTTGGCTACCAACTTTCTTCAAAATATCTTCTTTTCTGTTCTGCAGAAGATAGAAAGTAAATAAATAAATGATGACAGATTCTAATTTCTGGTTAAACTTTCCTTAATTCATCCACTTCAACACACATTCAGAGCATATTAAACTTAAATACTGCCGTTGGTCAAATGGAAATTCTTGCGTGGGTGAAGAGTAAGAGAGAGATTTACAATTTCCACAATGATCTATAAGTCTCCTTTGAAGCAGCTCGGTTTGTTTGATCTCTCCTACACAGACGCTGATTCGGTCTCTAGTTCACAACGCTTTCGGTGCAAAGCACAGCACTTTCTGTTTGTACTTCGATGGAGATGATTTATTTAGCTTTTTTTATTCTTTACAAGTTTCAAACCGGTAAAAGTGACCCCTTGTAAGGTACATGTAAGCCAGAACATGCATGCATCATGGGACTTAGAGCAGGTTGTATGTATTTATGGAAGAGAGATGAAAGTAGAAACAGGGTGACGCATACAATGAACACTTCTGTTGTCTTGAACTGAGCTGTTTTTAAAGCGAAACAAGATCACGGCTATTATATTGATAATAAGAAATAAATCATGAATATTTATATGCAACCTGCAGGTCTGTTATGTCAGCAATTTAGCCGTACTTCGCAGCAGCGCTGTTCTTTCACAGCCACAAGAGAGATTTTATTCTTCACATTAATGCATTTGTTGATGCAAGCCTCCGTTGCTGATGGTCTGATCTATCTCCACAGGTGAGCGATGGCAGCCTGACAGTCATTTCCATCACACGTGAAGATAGGGGAGCCTACACATGCCGAGCCTACAGCGAGCAGGGAGAAGCCGTCCATACCACGCGCCTTCTCGTCCAAGGTAAAGCCATAGAATTCATTAAGGTTTCTCATGTAGATATTTCATCTCTCCGTCAGTATTATGTGTGTGTTTGCAGAGTCGGGTGTAGTCTTTGTCACAAAGCTGCATGTTGCATGGCACCCATGCTGCAGAGCTGCAGAGATAATTAGACTCCATATGTTGGCTGTCTGGTACAGAATAAAGCAGTTATGGGCTGACCGTAAGAGTGCCACTAAAGAGGCTTTTCACTGACAAGATCACCTGTCTGTCCTGTGTCTACTGCTGTTGGCCTGGTGTGTAAAGGCTAAATATTTCAGTTGTCCTATTCACATAGTGATGACTAATTTGTTTTATCGAGGGATCACTAAAGAAGATATTTTGAAAAAGTTTGGTCAGATAACATTGAGCACCACTGAGACATTTCTCAAAACCTTGTTTTGTTGTTGGCATACAAAGAAAAAAAGCACACAAGAATGAATACAGTAATTGATGAGATCATTTAGTTTTTTTGGTTGAACTATCCCTTTATGTTTCCGCCAGTGTATTATAAGTATAAATGTATTTCCTTTTGAGGACTAGGTCTGTTGCTTTTCTTAATGTTATTGAAAGTGGCTCATCAGCATTTCAGACTGCTCATGGCTGTATTCCTACGCTTTTGCATGCACTGCTTCTACTTGAGGTCCAAAGTAACAGTAATGGAGCGTTTTCCTTCACATCTCGAATTCCCACAGTAAAGTTAAGATATAAGTTATCATAAAGAATATAGCTGGCATAGAGAATAAAGATATTGGCAAGTGATATGCTGCTTAAGAAAGGGCTTTAAATTGCTGGTGGCCCTATATATAATATAATATAAATATATTGTTGAAGTTAAGTAAGTTAACATAATCAGAATCATGGTGACTCGAGAATGTACCTCTAATTTGACTGTAAATGAGACTCATAACCAGGGGGAACGATGAAACTGAGACAGTTTCTGAAAAACTGCTTGATTCATTGCCTTTATGTAACGCAAGAGCCGTCTAGACATGTTTTAGCCTAGTTTCAAAGAAAAATCTCGAGCCTCAGTGTGAGCTTGACCCTCTAAGCATCAGTTAAACACTTTTTTTAATGTAATGGTAATGTTTTGTTCAACACACTGTATATTTTATATTAGTCTTTTGTTATTTCACTTTTGTTTTCATCAGAAATAATTTAAGGATTAAAATATGAATATATTCTCAGTTTATTATTTATAAACTTTCTTTATAAATACATGTTCGTTTTTGTTTATTTAATGTGTGCATATTAATTTGTTAAAACACATTGACTATAAATCACTATAAATGAGTCACTTCATTCCCACATGTGGTTCATTCACATTTATCCTTGCCTTTAGTTTCTGGTGTCACAGGTAAGTGTTCTTGTACACTGGTATGTACATCACAGTAAATGAGGTATTGACTGAATGCAATATTCACTTGATTTGTGTAACAGTTTGTAACTCGCACAATTACTGTTGCCCAACATTTTAGGAAATGTATGTGATTGAAAGCAATTATATCCAAAATTGACTAATTTTAATGTAATTTTACACTTGAAAAGAAACGATAGTGCTCTATGCACCAATAGAAAGTGACACATGATATGTGATGTTATGTGATTAAATTATATTGCGTCTCTTATCTATTTCAGGACCCCCATTTATTGTCTCACCTCCAGAGAACATTACCGTAAACATATCCCAGGATGCATTCTTCACCTGTCACGCTGAGGCCTATCCTGGCAACCTAACTTACACCTGGTTCTGGGAGGAAGATAACGTCTTCTTCAAGAAGTAAAGTTATGATGGGGTTCATTACTGTACCATACTGTACGCCCACTGTCTGAGTCCTGTGTCCTTGTGGAGTTTATCACAGTCCATATAATTTCTTCATCACCATTTTGGCATCAGTGAGTTTGCCATCAGGGACTATGACCATTGTGATACTGTTTGGCTTTGGGCACAAATGTTGTAAACCCGGCACTTTAAAGGGCAACCTGTCAGTAAACTTTTGCCTTTATTTTGGTGGGAGTTGAAATGTATTGCATGAATGATCAAATTGTGTTTTGAATAATAAGGTTTTAAAGGATTATTTAGGTTTATTTAGGACAGTTTGCCTATGTCATCAAATTTGTTACACACAATTCAAAGCTTTCTCGTTTGAACATCATCTGAGAGAAATAAATTAGGCATTACGTATAATAAATAAAATTGTAGTTCAGTTACACCGTGTAGCACTTCTATTCTCACGCTTAGGGAGATTAATATTGCTAAAGTAATGATGTGTGATGCTGTTATACGCATAAAGTTAAGCATATGAACATTGTATAATCGTTCATTTAACTACATTTGACTCTTTATTATAAACAGATTAACCATTGGGGTGGATTGTTTTTATCTTTGAGAGAAAACATGTCTTGCTCTCTTTATATTGGTTAAAAGATGCATATTAGCACCTCTATGATGCTTTAAAATATAGTCTTGGTTGGCAGTTCAATATTTTTTTAATAGAGCCATTGTCTTTGTGTTTAAATATGTTTAAAGAAGTTCAGTCAAATCAATTAAGTAAAAAATAAATGTTTGTATATAAGAAGTTTATATAAAAAATATACACCACAAACACACACATGCACACACTCGCTCGCACGCACGCACGCACGCACGCACGCACACACACACACACACACACACACACACACTTATTATTTAAACACAACATTTATTTTGTAGTTGATAATTGTGATTTGTTGATTTGACTGTATATATATATATATATATAAATCAGTGTTTAGGCATAGATGAGAAGATAAATGTCTGTCATTATATCAAAGTCATGTTTTTTTTTTCTGTGAAACATGAAATACAGCTGGGAGAATTTCATAACGACCAATTAGACCAAAAACCCAACAAAACCAGTCCAGATGCTATCTTACATGCAGACTTAAATAAAGCCATTATTTGACCCATCACATCATTTTCCGTGGAAATCCACTAAAGTTTCATCACACAAATCTGCCATGTGTGTTTTAAAGATTTTGAAAGTTAATTATGTTACAGTAAAAAACTTCTTTAACCTCACAATGATCATCAGGTATGTTATTTCAACTTTCTCTCTTTTTTCTCTTTTGTCTTTCTCTTTCCAGTGACTTGAAGCGCAGAGTGAGTATTCTAATCGATGGTTCGCTCATCATCTCCCAGGTGAAGCCTGAAGATGCTGGGAAATACACCTGCAGCCCCAGTAACAGCCTCGGCCGCCCACCCTCTGCATCAGCATACCTGACAGTGCATTGTGAGTCAGACCACTGAGAAATCTGCTTGCACACCTCCAGATTACCCTCCACTACCCCTTTCATGTGAATATTTCTGTATATTCTACCCACACAATCAGGATCTGTCAGCACCGTACCTGTGCAGATGCTGAAATAATCTGCAATATGTTGGCAAGGAGCTCAAATTGTCTTTTTACCAGCGAGATACAGTGGGAATGCATGATCTAACAGCATTGAATATAGTTATATTCTTAAATATATCTGTAGTAATAAGACAATTTTTTTAAAAGATGCAGTTCATGTGCAGTTTTGATGTTGCTTTACAAATGACTATTTCAGACAAATAATTTCAGATTATTTAATCTGTAAAGATGTGTATTGACACTGCCCTGGTAATAAACCTGTAACCTTTCACATCAACTCATTCGATCCTATGTATCAGCAGCTCAAGCCAGAGATATTCAATGATGTCACATAGATTCAGGCTGAAAATATCTCTGCACTGATGTGTCAGGTCTCAGTTTCACTTTCAGTTCTAGCAGTGCTTGGAAGTCCAGGGTGTGACTGAGTGGGGATGGGTCTAATTTGTGTATTTATAAATCTGTGCATACTGTAAAAGGAATTCTAAAATATTTCATGTGGTTTAGTAAATATCATAAAAATAAACAGTTATATTTATATAATAAAATCTTTTATTAGCATGAAATAGATTTTTCATTAGACAATATTATAAATGTTTTAAGTTTATATTATAAAAAAAGGATTTATGTAACAAGTTCTAGCCGTAATTCTACCCTAAACTCCACGGATAGAAGGCCATTTTATTTTTGATGATTCCTGATGGAAATATTTCAGTTATAAAGTTTTACTTTTTTATTTGCATAAACACAAAATTAAAAATGGGTTATATTAAATCAATTTAAAAGCTATCATCTGTACTGATTTCTTTTAAATAGTTTTTTAAAAATGAGTGTAGTTAGGTATTGACGTGGGTATTGTAATTTTAAGGCAGGAAAATGATTCTAACATAAAAAGCATTTAAGTTTGTAATTTTGATGGTCAAAGATCAGATTTATGGCATCAAACTAATCGACAACATGAGTAGTTAAATCCATCAAAGTCTATCTGCAGTTAGGGAGCACATATGCTGAATAACATACGCATATTGTGTAACAGATTTTACTTTCAAGTCAATCTTTTGTAATAGACAAGAGGTTTACTCCAGTCTCCCGGCAGATTCTGTACCGATACACATGCACGGGTCATATCAGCTTCAACTGCCGCTTTTTGGCAGACTGGCACTTTCTATTTGCAGTCGGGAAATTGGAATGGCCTTCTTTCCCTGGAGTCTAGGGTAGAATTGAAACAGTGACCTTGAGGCAGTAAGCTAGTAGTCTCAGCCTTAGACGTCACGCTTACAAGTATTGGCTGAACATCTGATGCACACTTTTTCTGAAAACTCTTCTGCAAGTTTAAAGTCATCTGATATTTTGAATGCCGTAAGATCGTGTCTACATCGGTTGGGATAATTATCACAATAAAATTCAAATTAAATTCGGTTTAATTCAAGATCAAGTTCCTGATTCGTTAATGCTGCGCAAATTTCCGCCAATTTCGCCCCTTGGCCATTAAAAGCAGCTTACTAAGAGACTAGTAAACCAGATGTCACTGCTCACATCCTCTACTCTGATACACTCGCACAAATATGCATAAAGTGGCGGTTCAATCGTTGCTAAAAAACCCATAATTATATTCAGACATGTTGCATTTAGGAAATGAGCGGGGCTAATGTGGCTATGGTATCCAAGGCAACAGACATTTTAAATTCCCCATCACGCTGGAAGACCATCAGCCTGTGTTGTCTGACTCCACACACGGGAAGTGGCGGATAGGAATTACATCATCACTTAATTCCCAGACGGGAGGAACTGCAGGATTTAACACTTTCACACCTGCTGTTCGTTCAAACACACAAGCACGTAGTCTGAAACACCGGAACGTGCAGCAAGCAGAGACGCCGAGAAATTCTATTTGACAGTAAGCCAGAACTAAAGGGGAGGGGGGGTGTAAAGAGATGACATCATCCTTGTGTGGAAACCCTCTTCTCTGCAGTGATGTCATCCACAGATGCTTTACAGAGTGTTTATGCAGACTCCGGCGCCTCTCTCAGACACCTGATGGTACTACGGGAGTGTTCCTCAGCCTGTGTCCTTATTCTTTCATCTTTCCCTTCCATATTCAAGTTTCTGCTCATGTCTTTTTTTAGCCACCTACTTCCATCCTACGACCGTATATTCTTTGTTTTATGCTTTACTCTACCTTTCTCAACTCCACACCGCTCTGCAGCTCTAGCTTTCTCATCATCTCCACCGCATTAGCTCCACTTCTGCTAAAAATAGATGCCCGCACTTTGCCGAGCGTTAAGATGGGACTGTGGATTTCTTCAAAGTGTTAGTTACAGTGTGCCGCTCTACCCTTCACTACGGTTGACTGGTGTCTTCTGTAATGAGAAATGGGGTCACTGTCTGTCTTTTACAGAATCGTGATACTTACAATTCATTTTGGATGAGGTTCATATAATAGGAGGAGAAAAGAAATTGAATAGAAATGAGCCAAGGCCAGCCTCACTAATATTACATACTGTATAATAGGATGCTCAGGTCTAATATAGGGTCCAAGCTGTACAGTATTTCATGTTTCTGTTCTGGTCTCGTAGACCCTGCCCGTGTGGTAAACATGCCGCCCGTTATCTACGTGGCCATCGGACTGCCGGGGTACATCCGCTGCCCAGTGGATGCCAACCCGCCTCTCACTTCAGTGAAGTGGAAAAAAGATGGCTTGCCTCTGCGGATAGAGAAGGTGAGTCCTGTTGAACCGTGCTTAGATCCACTGTACGTTTTTACAGGTGTATCCTATAAGCCGATCGTTCCCAGTTGTGTGTGGTTGGTTTGCAATATCTACATCAATCTTCGTGCTTTCAAACAGATCGATAAAGTCATCACTGCCTGGCTCATCTTGAACCAAAGACAAGTGAAGTCTTACTTTATCACAGGTTTCTTGCCAGATATGACTGAACATAAAATGGTCAGATTTGTTTGTGTATTTCGCAAAATTACATTCCTTTTTGCTGGCAAGTGGCCATGTAATAACCAGAAATCACTATATTTACATAAAGATCTGAGGATTACTTAACCCAGAAATAGGATATCACATTCATTCTCAAACCCCGCTACACAATGCAATGGACTTTCAAGCATAGTAACCTTAAAAATGTAGATTTCTAATCTTACATCCCAAGTGGTTCGTGAGTAAATTTACTCCATTTTCTCTGTTCTACTTGTAGCTTCATCGATGAAGTCATTTACCTAATGAACATAACATTTAGCTATATATTATGTAATATGTAATTTCTTGTATACAGAGACGATACTGGATGTGATATTATCATAATGTTTTGCATCCAATGAAATTGACAGTGCCTTTGGACTGATGTTTTTTGTATGAGTGTTCCCTAGATGGAGCATGTGAGTTTTCCATTACATGCATGGTTAAGCTATGTGTTCACACTTGTATTTGAGATGTAATTGAAGTACTTGTGTTGCAGTACCCTGGTTGGAGCCAAATGGAAGATGGGAGCATTCGAGTGTCAGAGGTGACAGAGGACTCTCTCGGCACCTATACCTGTGTGCCTTACAATAGCCTCGGTACCATGGGACAGTCCCCTCCCGCCCCTCTGGTGCTAAAGGTAAACAGAACTATACATTGAAGAAAGTTAAAAACAAACCACTTCTGTGCATTATAGATATTTACAATTTGCTTACTAATAATTCTCAATTGTATAGACATAAACCTTCATTTCTTAAAATATAATCTTTTGTGAACAATGACATAAGAATGAATGAATGAATAACAGAATTATTTAAAAACACAAGTGGAAAAATATTTAAAACGCAACGGGAGCTCTTCAATACACACATTGTATGTATGCATAACATTGGATAGGACCCACCTAAATTTCTGGTGGTTCCTGGAGGGGAGTACAGGCAGGAGGCTGGACGAGACCTGGTCATCCCCTGTGAGGCAGAAGGAGACCCATTCCCCAACATAACGTGGAGAAAGGTAAGCTACGCTTTATCACATAAACAATGTGAGATAGATAACTTAGATTCTGAAATTAAAGTGTGGGTAAACTATCAATGGATGTTGTTGTCAACCCAACCCAAGCGTTTGCTAGAGCTTTGATCTTTTATTGGTGAAGGTAGGGAAGCCCAGCAGAAGCAAGCACAACGTCCTACCCAGAGGCAGCTTACAGTTCAAATCCCTTAGCAAGGAGGACCACGGGGAGTGGGAGTGTGTCGCCTCCAATGTCGCCACAAGCATCACTGCCAGCACGCACCTCCTAGTAATCGGTAAGAGTAACTTCTTCTGTCAGTATTCTGTGGATAAGAGGTCACGCAACATATGTTTTTACATGCACTCTCCCCATCATCATTTGACAAGTTGCAAGATACGTGCAAGTGCTGATTGGTGCGGTGTTCTCAAATCAACTCACGTATTACACACAATGTTACACAGATCCAGAATCGGAAGTAATAGACTTGAACCTAACAAGACCATTTAAAAAAAAGATCTGAGCCCGATCCTGGTTCTCTGGTCTCATGTCTTCTGTGAAGAGCACTTCTGTGGATGCAACAATATTCACAAACGTTTTTCCTTCTTGAACTTGAAGGAATTTCTGTCCAGCTATTGTTAAGATACATGTAACTTCAGATCAAAAGTCCCATATTGGAAATAATCTTGATGAGGTTATTATTATTTTAAAATGTGAGGAAAAAACTATTAACATATAGGTGAGTAAGTGTCCCATAACTTTTGATCGACAGTATATATTGTAAAAGCATTCATTGTAAAAGAATCTAATCTAATCTAATCTAATATGTTTGTTTGAAACAAAAACTGTACAAAAGTCTGAATGAGAATGTTTACAACAGCTAAGGCCTGGGGTAAAGTATTGCATAATTATAATTTTGTTGATTAGTGTTGTTTGCGTTCTTATGCAATCTGACTTTCTCCACAGGCACAAGCCCACACTCCCCCACCAACATCCGTGTTTCAGTCTCAGCAACCTCGGCCAACGTCTCGTGGGTCACCGGTTACGACGGCGGCTTTGAGCAGACATTCTCAGTCTGGTACGGCCATGTGTGAGTCATCCCAGCATGCTTTGCTTCTGCTTCTTTTCCTATTCTTGCCCTGACCTGAGCTATGCTTCTGCTGTGGGGCAACTACGTGCGGGGTCAGAGGTGTGGCCCGCCAATCTAAAAACCTCCCCCCTAGCGATGAGGTGACCAATCCGTGACCTGAGTCAGATACACTTCTTAAAACATACAGATAAAACCTTACGCCGATGGTTATGGATGGAATATCATTGTCTAGATTCTATGTAATACAAATAATGTTTTCGGCTCAGTCTTTTTGCTGGATATATCCCGGGAGACTTTAAATAAAGATGATTGTTCCATCTAGTACGAATTCATGGGTTTTGGATCAAGTTTTTTCGATTTGCTTCGAGCAGTTGGCTTGCAAGCTGGCCATGTTAAGTTTGCTCATAAGAATAAAACTGAAATGGAATGATCAGGTGGTTAAATCTCTCTGTGGAGTCATTAAAAAGCGTGCTGCATATAAAGTACCTCAATAAGATGAGAAGACAATTTTGATGTCGGTTGTAATTGGACTGCTTTTTTAAACACAGCACACAAGAAAACAAAAACATAATGTGATTTAGAAAGAACACTGTGTGCTTGAGTGGGCATGCCATCTTTATAGATTCCTTACACAGGAATTTATACACTGCAAGAAATATAAAACTGAATAAGCGAATAATATAAAGTGTCTAGGTAGTTGTAGCAAACTTAAATGGATTTTAAATAAATGAAACACAAAAAAGGCACACATACATTTTTGAAACTTTTGCTGCTCAAACTGGAAAATTTCAATATAGGCAAAAGCATAAATGTTACTGCGAATTCATTCTATTGTGGCCCAAATTTTACTTTCTGTACACTTCTGAATGGAGTCCCTTCTGATAACAGGCAAAATAAATAAAGAGTTAATGATGTTAGCAAAGAAGATTAATTCATGTATAGACGGTATTATTTTAGGTTACCGGTATAAGAACCTTTACATTGCTAAGCCTTAATGTAACATGGTTACACGAACGATTCCCAGAATGCAATACATTTTAACAAATTATTTATTCAATAGAATGAAATGCAATACATTGTTTATATAATTATAATGAATTTGCAATCAAATTAAAGAAATATGTACTAAAATGAATATGCAATACAGTTAAATAAATTGTTTAAATAATTATAATGAAAATGAAATAAAATGAAATAAGTATTTATAGTAAAATGAATATGCAATACAGGGGAATACATTGTTTATTGAATAAAATAAATGTGCAATACAGTAGAATAAATGCAATTATATTAAACATATTGATTATTTACTTTTGTTTTTTATACTAATATAACAATTAATTAAATAAAGTAAAATTATTATACAAGTAGGTACTAGCCAGGAGTCGGTTCCATACAATGGCCTAACTCCCTGGTTAACCATCACCTCACAGTATATCGGTTAAGAAACTTTGAGATACAAAAGTAATGAGCACTGTAAATAGAAACATGCAGTCACATGACAAGATATTCCATCCAGTTAGTAAAGCAGTGTCTTTTCCTATCCACATGCTAACACACGACATTAAAAATGTTTTTACTTCACATAAACTATTAATGTAAAGACCTTGTCTTGTGCCTCCCTCAGTGAGATTTTGGTATTCGAACCGTGTACTGCGACCACAGCTTCAACTTTGTAAGTATTCACTGCGTTCGTGCATTACCCTTCTTTTGGGAGGACAACATCCACAGTTTTAAAGGTCAAAGGATTCTCTTAAGGTGCTTTGCCAATGACTTGATCCATAACAGCGAAATGTTGCTTCTGGCTGAATGAGCAGCTCATCGAGCAGCTGACTGTATCTCCACTGCCTCTCTCTCTCATCCCATGCCGGTGCTTCCGCATCTCTGTGACCCTGCTGACTTTCCAGCACTGTTTTGTGCGATATTCTCCTGGAATATCAACATTCTATAGCTCTATGTGCTTCTGCTTCTATAGAATGACACGTGCTGTGCAAAAACCTTTGTTTGTTGTTTGTCTTGGTGAGAACGTGGAAGACAGACGAGAGTTTTCTTTCAAACCTCTCCTTAAAAGTGCATTGCTAGCAAAACAACGATAAATTGAGTTTAAGAACATCTTTCTGTAACATCACACCAGGTAACGTGTAGCGTGAATATGTTGAGGACTCACAGGCGAAACATTTGAGGCATTTTCGATCTATATATATGCGTGGAATGTAGTTTGAGAGTTTAGAGACACATTTGGCTGTCATATGGGAAGAAAGTACGAAGAGGATTGGGTAGCGATGAAACAGGAAAGGAACATCTGTAAGATTGTCTGCAAAAGATCTGGACATCTGAAAAATTGTCAAAACATTATTTTTTACTTGCATTCTTAATTCTTCACATCTTACAGACATCACCTAAATGTCTACATGACATCTGACAGTAGACGTTTTAGAGATAAATTGCAGATCATCAAATAAAAAAATTGTCTTCCGGACATAAAGGCAGACAAAATTTCTGTGTGTAGACACGTATAGATGTATAGACATGATATCCCTGACCCCTTGTCAACATAACTTATTTTGTGGTTTACTGAATAAAGGGTCATACGCTTGTCCTGAAAAACAAGAGGGGGAATAAATTACACCTTTAAGTTGGTCAGACAATGGAAAGTATGACGTTCTTTTTTCACGCTTATCTAAGAATGAATTCAAGCTTGTAAATGTGCAAAATGTCAGGTCAGACTGACATAAATATTAACTTTTTACACCTATGTTGTGTCGACGCATTGGCGCAGTTGGTGTTGCGTCCATCACAGTCCTTAAATAATGCTGCAAACCACACACAACGCACACATGAGTATCGCTCATGAACATCACAGTTCTAAGGCCAGATTCCCACTTCAGCATGTTAATCCTTACACACTAGATCTACGACTTCTTCAACCGTCCTGATGTGTCCGCCAAAGGTGCCCGAGTGCCTGAAACTTTGCCAAGAGCTGACTAAAGCTTCGTTGGGTGGTGTGACTCATGCCTTAAAGGTTGTGTATGAATGGCCTTTAAAGGTTCCCTGTGTGAGATTTGACACCAGCTTCGGCGTTATTGACGTAGATACATGTTCCTGCTATTTCCTGTGCATTGTATTAGAGATGGAGGACTGCTGAGTGATCTTTAATGACACATTTCTCCATAGTCTGTGAACTCCTATTGCAAGGCCAGGAAGGAAGCGATCAATTATATTTATAATGGAATGTTGTGACTGATAGAAATATAGATTAGATTTTGGTTGAGGCGTGATTGGTTGGATAATTCGTCTTTGATTAAGACTCAGGAAATCTCGTTTCACTTTACAAGACTACTCGTATGATGCTCTTCAATAATAGGCTATATTTGAACAGATATTTTGGTAGGGGCCTGTTGTTCCTCACAACAGTTCTATGTTATTGGAGATCACTGAGCACTCAAGCTGTCTTTCTTCAGTGAGCTGCGGACAGCACTCGCATCAGCATTGCAATCATTATCTGACCCTGTGAATGCATGGTGCTGAGATATTTTCGTCTCCTCCTGCAGGGCAAAGAGGGAACAGCTAGGACCCCATGACTGGCTGTCCACGCCTGTGCCCAGCGGACAGCACTGGCTCCTGGTCCAAGGCCTCGAGCCCGAGACGGCCTACCAATTCAGCGTCCTGGCCCAGAACAAGCTGGGGACGGGGCCCTTCAGCGAGGTCGTCACTGTGAACACGCAAGGTTGGCAACTCATATACTATACTATTCATATACTATGTTTAAGGTCATTAGCTCATCCAGCATCATAAACGGCTACAGTACAATACAGTTTCACTTATATTATGGATGACTTATATTATGACGCTCTCTTTTATGTCCTCTAGTATTTCCTATAAGTACTCCAGAACCACTGGTGCTGCTTACCCCACCACGGTGCCTCACAGCCAACCGGACACAGCAAGGAGTCCTACTCACATGGATCCCTCCAGCCAATCACACGTCACCAATTGAGCATTACATCATGGAGTTCCGCCTGGGGGAGAGGTGGGATGTTCTTGATGATGCAATTCCCGCTGGAGAAACAGAGCTTTTGGCTAGAGACCTGGTTCAGGTATGCCAGTGATCAATAAAAGAGCGTTTTTTTTCTATATGTAGGAACAGTATGCAGTAAATAATATGACATTTAAATATATTTTTATAGTTTAAACATTTGCTTGATATGTATTTTATTACATTTTTTATAAATTATTTCAAAGTAATGTTCAGTGATAATAAATAAGAACAATTAAATAAAATATCAAGACTTAGAAAAGTAAATAAATAAGTTTCTTTTCTATCCTTATTATATTAGTAAATGTTTTAAGCTTTAAAGAGAATTAACCCACCGAGTCTCTGCCAATCTTGAGTACCAGTAGTGTAGAATCACGTTTTTCAAATTGCTGAAAAATATTTCGTTTCCCCGCATGTGCTGAAGATAGATACAGCTTTACGATTGTAAAGCCAAGCTCCCACGGGTGGAACATGACTGGCGCTTGTGACCCCCTCATGAGGGTTTCTCCTGGAGTGTACACACTGATGCTCGTGCTTTCCTCTCTCTCAGAATGGTGCGGGGTGGGATTTTACAGGGGAATTGTCTATAAATAACTACTTTTAGGATATCTGCAAGTGGAATAATAAAAATCAAACTTTCCGAAGCCTTTGACTGTATGGTGGGAGTGTATTGAGCACAGGATTACTACGTCATGCCACGTGAAACATGACAACTCAACATGTTTAACACTCTAAAGCACTTATAAGGCATGGAACAGCCCGATACTTCTCCTTTAATTTAAAACCAAAGCATTGCGTTGTTTTTAGCTTTTCAAATTATTCTAATGTAGTAAAAGTTTTATACACAACATTTGTTTTGTAAATTAATCTTGTTTAGGGATTTCTAGATAATTGGGGATGTGTCACTTATAATCTCGTAGAAAAGACAAAAATACAGCATTTTTTTTGCTGTGAATGTAATGTTGGGATAAGTTGGGAAAAAAAGAATGTAATTATATTTTCATTGAATTTGCTGAAGTGTAAATTTGAAGAAAGATGGCTAGTGAGTGGCAAATTTCCCTCAAGGTTTTCCAAAGTAATGAGAGGTTATGCAGTTTTATCTATCTCTCTTTGCTGACCTGCCAGGAGGATACATTTGTACATAATACATAATGGAACAAAAAAGAATATATTTTGAGTTGGTAACCGAACAGCACCGGCACCCATTCGCTTCTATGGTATGAACACAAAACCATTGCAAGTGATTTGTGCCAGCTTACAACATTCTTCAAATTCTATATTGTGTTCTGCAGAAGAAAAAGGTTCCACATATTTGAAATTACAAGGGGATGAATAAATGATGAGTAAATTATTCTCAGCAATACAAATGTAACCAATTTTGGAGATTATATTGACTTCGTCATTCAAGGGAAAGTAATATATGCTTTACATTTATTTTGCATTTTTTTTTACAGGAGGCCTGGTATGAGTTCAGAGTCATGGCAGTTATGGAAGATGTCATCAGTGAGCCCAGTAATGTAGTTGGAGTCTCCAGCACAGGTCTGTGAACTGTAATGTAGGTCATATAGGTCGACTACATTACTGGTTGTTTTAATGGGCTCTGCTGCCATCTGCTGAGCTTAATGAAGCAATGGAATTGAGTTTATGGGCAAATAAATTAGACCATTTATAACAAAATATATTTTGTGTTCTGTAAGTGTGAATGCAGTCACACTACTGTACATTTGGTTTTTTGCTTTATAGTTATTGCGTCTTATAAAGTGTTGTATTGCAAAGCAAGCCCTTTGCTGAAATTACAAATGCAAGTATGAATGAATACAAATAAATAATAATTCATTCAAGCTTGTGCTATTTCAATCGTGAATGCTACTCTTTTTTTATGGAACACAAGAGAAAAAATTTAGAAAAATGTCTCGCTGGTTTTTGTCCACACCTAGAAATGAAATATTATTATCATTCCTCTAAATATCTTCTTTCGTGTTCTGCAAAATAAAAAATGCATAGGTGACACAGATTGTTTACAGTTCCTTACCAATCTCTATTGATTGACAAACAGGCCTACATTTAGCTAATCCGTTCAAAAAACACTGCACTGCAGTCAACATTAAATCACTGTTTGAAGTTTAAATAAGCATGATGCTGTTACTCAGTGCTTTATTTTTATTTCTCAAAGCATCCTACTGCTCTATTAAATCTCACTTTGAATATCTGAATAAATATTTGAATTATTGCAAGGTACTCAGATCTGCCCTGTAGAAAGATCTCGTGTGTGCTGACTATGAGATTGTTTGTCTTTCAGACTTCTTTCCGCCTCCCGAGGCTCCAGATGAGGGACTGGCGAGGCCAGTGGTGGCAGGCATTGTAGCCACCATCTGTTTCCTGGCAGCAGCGGTTCTCTTCAGCACGCTTGCGGCCTGCTTCGTCAACAAACAGAGAAGACGCAAACTGAAGAGGAGACGAGGTCAGCACAGACCACACTACCCCCCATCTCATCTTTAACACACTTTATTATTTTTTTATACTCATTAACAGCTGAGTTTGAATGACTTTACGGTATGTTAAGAATGAATTTAGTTTTGATCAAACTTTTAATTAAATTGCTAGGTTTCAGCACTGGTTATCTCTATGGAATAAAAAAGGTATTGCATGATTCCTGTAATGACTTTTACTCTCTCTTTGACAGATCCCCCTCTATCTATAACACATACTAGAAAAAGCGTGGAGACTCCGTAAGTAAATCTCTTTCTCCTCAGTTCATTCAGATACATGGCTTAGTTGGGAAGTGCATTTATTTTAAAATGACAGTTTTATTTCGGCTTCCGACAATAAAAAAAAAAAATTAAGACTGTTACTGTCTCAATTTGACAAATATTTATTTGTTCAATAATTTATCCAATTATTTTGCAGCCCTATAGGGTGTAGCCTGCTTTATATGAAGGCATCAAACAGACCTTTTTCAGATGGTGCAATAAAGGCTTAATGTAATAGAACACGATTTTACGGATTTAAAATTATTGTGAAGTGAGCAGACAAATATGATCGACTAGATCATTTATTGACATGTGTACAAGCGTTTTGTATACAATAATACTAGAATAAAAAATGCTTGCCCACAAATAATAGTTAAATCTTGTGAAAGATTTGTAGTAGGTCCTTCAGACAATCAAAATAGATGAGCATGGAAATGTTTATTTATGAATCGAACGGTTTTGTATGCAGCACTCTGGTAAATATTTTTGTAGGTTTGCCTTTTTTCACACATTGTTGTGCATTCTTGTATTTGTATTTTTAATTTTCAGGGAAGTCCAAACAGAAAGTATAAAACATTTTGGGTCTAAGTCACTAATAATGAATATTTACTACTTCTGCTATTGCTACTTATAATAATCATAATAATCATAATATTTAATAATAATAATAATTTGACTTGTGATAGATAGGTTCCTAAACAACATTTTCCCTCAAAATTATCCTCACACAGTTTTCCTTTTCATTATTATAATATTGATATCTAAATAATGTAAACGAATGCATACAGTACAAATGTATCCCTGAAAATATCTAACATGAAAATATGGAAAGCAAAGCATTGAGAAAAGACTGAAAGCAGAAAATAAGATTGAATCCTTCTGGGTGGATATAAAAAAGATGATTGGATTGAAATCTGTCTTCAAAGCAATTGTTTTCCGCACAGAATAGCACTGACACTGAGAGAAAGACGGATTGCAAAGTGACCCTTTGATTTGCTAT
This sequence comes from Triplophysa yarkandensis, assembly GCA_033220385.1. Lineage (NCBI taxonomy): Eukaryota > Metazoa > Chordata > Actinopteri > Cypriniformes > Nemacheilidae > Triplophysa > Triplophysa yarkandensis. The sequence continues at coordinate 18,088,717 of CM065666.1, forward strand.
TTGTGAGTTCCCATGGCAACCGACAGCCAATGGAAGATCACAATGGATGGCTTGTGCAGGCACTGTAGGTGATGTACGCATTGGTCTATAAATGAAATGCATAAGGTAATGAGGACAGATTATGTAATAAAGATACCTTGAAAAATCTGAATGTACAGTAAAATTCAGGAGGTGGTTCATCCATAGTCAATCGGGTTTCTCATCTGGATGAATCATTTTCTTCTGTAGGGCTGGGAATAAGTCTAAAGCTGGCAATAAAGGCGTTTATTATGCATAATGTGATGGTATAGACAATAAAACCTGTGATCTGTTGCCCACTTTTTTAAATTCAGTGAACAGTTTGATTCATATCTAGATTTTTAAGTCGATTAGAAATAAAGGAGTATGCATTGGCCCAGCATTTATTTCTTTGGATTATTAAACAATTTTGTTTATCTTTACTGCTCCCTAAAGAAAATATTACATTTTAAATTGTGTCTAACTATTCTATAGTTGTGTACTTACATATTTATCACTATTTATCAACAAATGTGTAAAGTGCAATTCTCTTTCCTGTCCTTAAAAAGATTTGGGACGCTTACACATTCATATTTTTAGTATTTTAAAACAAATTAATTTATGGTAATTATTTTATCGTCAAAAAATGAAAAATATATAGATATATACTTGTGTATATATAATATATTATAAAAACATATTTTATTTGATCATCTTCAATGTAGTGTATAGTTTTGTATCTTTGTAATAGAATTTGCATAAATGTTTTCATGTCATTTTATGAAGCAGCTTTATGAAAAAATGTGTAGGAATCCCTGGTCATTCTTTTCTCTTATTGGCTGTTCTTTTATTTTAATACAGTGAAAGCCATCCATTTCCAAAACACTTTTTACTAAAAACGTTTGTCGTAAAAAAAAAAAGTATAGTTTTATAGTAAATTATAGTTTTCTCCATAAAACTAATTTCAAACATTTAGGCATAAACCTTAGAATCCAACGTTTTCTTGGGGAACATTTCACTCAGTGTCCCAAAACTTTTGTTGTGTACTTTCTGTATTGCTTTGAGCAGATAACAAGAATCTGTTTTGCTTATACTTGGTGGTTTTAAATACTTAGAGACCTCTAATGTCTGGTCATCTTACTGTAAGTTTTATGGAACAGTAGTGGCCTTGACACGGTTTGAGTGTTGGACTCATAATCCTAAGGTTGCTGGTTTGACACTCGGTACCAGCGGGGATTGTAGTATGGGGGGAGTGAATGACATGCGATCTCTTCCACCTTCAATACGAGACTGACATGAGTCCCTCCAACTGCTCGCCTGCCTGACCACTGCTCTGGGCGTATGTTCACAGTATATGTGTGTTCACTAACTGTGTGTGTGTGCACTTGATGGGATAAGTGAAGTGCAAATGTTCCAAGTATGGGACATCATAATTGGCCACATGTCACTAGACGCTCTATGGAGTAGCTTATCTCATTATGCATGCTGCTTTTACAATAGACTTTATTTCGTGACATATGCTGGGTTTTGGGTTGTTAATCTGTTTGTGCATATCTGTAATTTTTTTTTTTTGCTTCAGTGATGCCATGGATGAAATGGCTTTGGACAACAGATTTCTTCCAGTTTCTTCCACTATATACTATTATATACAGCAGTGCCCGCTCTGTCCTAGTTCCAGTTCAGTTTGTGTTATTTTAACAAAAATAAACCTCAGGAAGTAACCCAACGGCAATGTGAAAGACTAAGCGAATGCCACTTCTAATAAAGTAGTACTAGCGTTGTGTTGTTTGAACATGAATATGAACTTGTTGGAATTGCAGTTTTCAAGTATTTTTGTCATTTCGACCATTTTTAAGCAATTTAATTTTCTGTCGACAAATACAAACAAAGACATCAAATGAGTCAATAGTTAACAAAATATATCCAAAATAATAACTTTATCTAAGCACTCACAGTACACTGAAATTGGTTGTTGGAAATACTTAATTTTATCATCAACGTTGGTTCCACTATTAAAGTTGTTCTAACATACAATTTTAACTAACTTAAAGAGAAATTATGTCAAAACAACTTAATTTGTAGAACAGATAAAAAAAGTAGTTCCAACAACCCATTTTTCAGTGTACCTTATGAATAGTACATTTTGAAAAATAGCCCAAGTCCTTATTTCAAACCAAGATGCGGAGGCAAGAAACCACTCGACTAACCACAACATCCCAACAAGCCACAGGTTTTAAAATTGTGATGTATTATGAGCTGTGTACCCGAACACAACAGAGTCTGATTAACTTTCCAGCCACCCTAACCGTGACCATCTTTGGCCTTGTACACTTTGAGTTCTGTTTCATGTAACTGCTCTTTTTCCTGCTGTATGTTTATGGAAAGCAGCCTCATTGACGGCCAACATGACCCCTTCCCGTGACCCCTCCCCACCCCTCCCATCTCTATTGTGTTTCCTGCCGCAGGACTCCACTAACCCCTCTGCCTGGCATTGAACCCTACAGGGAAGGGCAGGAAAGGAGCAGCTACAGGCCCTCGCCCTCCAGTCCTCTGTGAGTGCCTGCACCTTGTTCAGCAGTGTGCACTGCCTTATGTCGCATGCATCTCACGTGCGCTGCTGGGCACGGTTATTTCAGCAGGCTGTTGACCCATGCGCCACACACATAGGAGACATGCATTTTTTTTATGACCCCGCCACCTGCGACACTCTGCCACGTATTCCTAGGTTTAGTGAAACATTTTTGATTTCGTATAATAGCCAAGAATAAACATGGCCCTATGGAGTTTAGAAGTAATGCATTAAGGTTAATGATAAAATAATTATAATAATAATTAGGGTAATTATTATTGATATTTTTTCTTGCCTTTATGTCTTATTGAACCCTTGTTTCTGCTTTTTTATAGAAAACAAAAGTTCTATAATTCATAATTTATAGGTCCTTTGAAGCCAATTGCTCGTAGACACATGCTTAAGTATATACTACTTGCATTTTACATTTAAAGAACTGCCTGTTTTTCACTTAGGCTTTATTTTTACATTTTTATTATTACTTTTTACATAAAAATACACTTTCTTCTACAAACCATCGGCTTTGTAGTGTCATGCATTTGACAGACAGAGTTTGTTTGGATATGTCCAGCAGAGGGCGAAGAAGCACTTTCTATAGGATTCAAAGTGATTGTTCACTCAGCCCTCTTGTCTTTTTAAACCATTATGACTTTATTTTTCTGCAAAACACAAAAGAAGATATTTTGAAGAATGTTTATAACTGAAAAGTAGTGCCACCATTTACTACCATTGTAAGAAAACAAAATCAATACAAGTAATGTAGTACCCAACGTTCTTCAAAATATCTTCTTTTGCGATCTGCATAAGAAAGTCATACAGGTTTGACCAGATGGTGAGTGAACGATGACACAATTATTACTTTTAGGTTACCTATAACTTAAAGTAATCCACAGCCCTACATCAAGTTTGTCGGGCAGCTTTTCATAATGTTTACTTTTATAGCTAACCAAGCAGGTTGATACAAAAATCTAGTTTTATACGAAAGTATTTTAAGGATGGGAATAATAACAGTTATGTCATATATAATCCACTCATAATGGGTCTCATTGGGTTGTCTCCTGTTTTCATCCATATGTGTTCCCTCCACAGGTTCATATTTAAATATTTATCATAAAACAAAAAAACTTTATAACTGTTTTTTTGGTGTATTTTCATGAAAATATTCCAGACTAATGACTTTTACTTCGTCGTGCAACACAACATTTGATGTTCTGAAAACTGCTCTTTCTATATGGTTACAATGAATGGGAAATGCTTTAAATTTTATCAAACTATTTCATTTTGTTTATCAGGCTTTTAAATTTCAAAACCACCGTAACAAACTTGTCGTATAAAGTCCAGAGTAGTTCATCTTCAGAATATTTGAAAAATACTTAAAAGGTTGTATTTTTATAACACTTTCACAGTGCTATTATGTACATATTGAAGCTTGAACGGTACAGTCCCCATTCATTGTAACTCATTACATTAGTTATCAATTTTGGGTTATGTGGAAGAAATGTTTTGCTATAGGATAATGTATATATGTGTATACTGTCTATGAGTATGTATAATTTATATAAATAGAATTTTTATCATGTGATATGGAATATGTTTACGTTCATCTAGCAGAATCTGAACGGGGTCATATATAGGATCTAGAAGTCCAGTGGATAGTGTATAAAAAACAAGAAACTCTTCAACAACTCTCACAAAAAAAAAACAGTTTTAAGAATTAGTTGTGTGTGTGTGTGTGTGCCTGTGTGCGCATCCATTTGAACTTTTGATCTTGGTTATCATCAAATTTTATTAATTACAGTATAACTATAATTTTTATTAACATTTATTATGTTATACATTTTTTGGTACTTTAAATTAAAATGTCCATATTTTCCAGATTTGGCTAGGAATATACATGCATATACATATACATATATGTTATTTATAATTGATATTATAAATATGTTTACAATGAAGGTGCAAACAGGATCACACAGACTAAGGGGCTGGACTTATCTCTTCCTTTTGTGCCTTAACCACCCCATAATATTTGTTTCAGATTTCTCCCTCCCAAGCATCTGAACCACTGCCTTTATGTCACCAACACACCCTTACACACCAGAGGTTAAACAGTCAACGCCTGGGATTCCTGCATGCACATTGCTTATTGTTTGTTTACTATTTTCTTGGTGGATTTAAACATAAACATGGAAAGTACTATAATAGAATATTGTAAAGCTGCCAAACTTTCTGTAGTTTTGTGGTGTTCTTTAGTATGCCTTTGCAGTATATGGTACAAGGAGCTTTAAATGAGATATTACAGTTAGTGTCAAAAGACATCACAGTTATAAGTGAGCCGTATTTATTATGGGACTGTAATGCTCAGCAATCTTTCTTTAACCTTTCTGGCCATAATGAAACTTGTTGGGTTTTTTGTTGAAAAAAAAAACTAAGTTGTGAATAAAGATCAGTGCCGTAGGACTAGTAGAGCAAGACTAGTAAAGATGCTGAAAAGAAAGTATTAATATGGTTGTGTCTGATTAGAATATTTACAGCTAATACAGTACTTTGTTGTGCAATTAATGTTATAATTTAAAACACATATTCCATTTAAAGCAATATTGTGTCAACATGTTTTTCAGTAGTTGATGAAAGAAGGTTTTGATTTGTTGACAAATATAATGTAATTCATTCTACACATTTATTGGATCCGTGAAAAGTTTTTCTGCATTTTGTCTTGTGATTGGCTACGTAGGTGCTTGCTTGATAGTGCACTGTACCCTTGCTTAGAGCAGGAGGCATTGTACCTGAGTGGCGGTCATCAATAGACGGTTGCTGTGGAAACCGGGCTCCGTCACAGCAGCCATTACAGGCGAAAGTGCATGCTGTAGTGATTCAGCAAAAACAAAGCTTCAGCCATTACATGTACATTTATATTCCAAATAAAGTATTGTGAACTCTCTGGGGTTTCTCTTTTCTTTTCTGGACTGCACTTGTTATTTCTCTTTATATGGTCACAGGAGTACTCTCTATGTTCAATTCAAAATAAATTCTTTAAAAATGTCATCACCTATCATTATGAAGAAATCCAATGTTTCTTTACTATTCATAAATGATTTGTGTACTGTTAACACTCTCTCTATAGTAAGATCACATGCATTAGTTAGTTATCAGTGTTGACTGGAGAGTATGAGGCCTTAACAAGAATGAGTTATGACAAGATAAATCCAGAAAGAAGAGAGAAACTTACTTTTTAAATGTTTACAAGACATGTAAATGACAGGGGCTGAACTTATATGAACTTATAAAAAATGAACTTATAAAGCAAAAGAATCATATTTGACTGATATGACTCTTACCTTTAAATAAACAATGTTCTCTGATCAGTGAAATAAACTATGACATACTAAAAAGTTTAAAAATAGTACTGGTGCACACCTTTGGCCATATTTGGGAGGTTATGGGGGTCTTAAGTCGATAAAATCGCTTGAAGATGTGGTTTAAGGATTTGAATATAAATTTGACCTGAACTCATACCTGAAGTAATATACTATTACACTCAGACATTTTATTGTGCTATGCTATGCACATTGGGTATATAAGAAACTTTATAAGAATCTTTAACAGTAAGTGGTGGTGTGAAATAATGTGGATTTTTTAATTCCTTTTAACCCCCCCCACCCCACACACATAAGATAACTCCAGGAGCCTCCTGGTACTTCATTCTGCTTATGCCATATTGCCTTACCTTAATCTGACATTAAAATGAACAAAAAAATAGTTATACCAATCATTTTTAACATATCATTCTTCTTATTCCCATAGGTCGTCTTCTGGAAAGATAAGTCCAGAAAGCGTCCGCTCCGTTGGACACCCTTCAGAGTCTTCAGAAGAAGGTTTACGTGCTAAGAAGGTGTCTAAAAGTCCGGCTAAGGAGAAGGAATTGTCCCTGTACAAGAAGACCAAGAGAGCAATAATAAGCAAGAAATACAGCGTCTCAAAACACGAGGCGGAGGCCACCACACCAATCGAATTGATCAGCCGTGGTCCAGACGGTCGATTTGTCATGGATTCAACAGATTTGGAGACTCCGGTTAAGGCACGGCGCATCGAGGGCTTCCCCTTTGTGGAGGAGTCTGACCTGTACCCTGAATTTCGACAGTCAGATGAGGAGAATGACGACCCGGGGCCCATGCCACCTATGATGGCCACCCTCAGACCCCATCAGATCTCCCCTATTTCCTCAAGCCAGGAGTCTTACTTGCAGCCCCCGGCCTACAGTCCTCGCTTCCAGAGGCCAATGGAAGGCATGACTATCATGGAGACCAGTCGACTCCAGGCTACAGGGCAAATTCGAGGTGCTTCTCACTTCCGAGCATTTTCCCATGGCCAGTTCTACAGTTATTTGGGAAGTCCAGGGGAACCAGAGCCTCCACCCTTCTACATGCCCGAAACCAGCCCACTCAGCTCAGTAATGTCTTCACCCCCGTACCACCTGGAGGGACCCTTTGGATATCCAACAATACCAGAGGAAATTGGTGAGGGAGAAATTCAGCATTATGCAGTCTCCGGCTACCACCTTCCCTTGCCGCACCCTTCCACCTCACGCTCCCCCGACGTCTGGCAGCGTCCCGAATTCCCATTCGCCACAATCGAAGGCCCTCATTTTATTTTTCCACCTCCGCACCCTTTGCACCTTCATCCCGAACCTCCCCTCCCTCCCCCTCTTGTTCTTCCACCCAGTGCCCTCCAGCCCTCCACCCTCCAGGTATCTCCATACCCTGGTATCCTTCAGCTGGAGGCCCCAAAGAGCCGCCCAGGCAAGTCTCCCAGCAAGGTCAAGCCTCAGGGCCTTCCAGCCAAGCGTTTACCTATGCAAGAGGCACAGAGTCTAGGGCAGCTAAGACACACAAGCCACGGTATGGGTGTACCAGTATTGCCTTACCCTGACCCGGTATCTCACATGGTTGGCCCGAGCTCATTCGGAAGCCTGGACACCCGATGGTATGAGCTGACACCAAGGCTTAGCCCCAGGCAACCCCGTAGAATGGAACCCAGCATGGTTGTTCTCCAGCCGTCTCGCCTCTCACCTCTAACTCAGAGCCCCATAAGCTCTCATGAAGGCTCACCAGAGATTGTAGTGCGCCCCAGGCCCCGCCCCAGTGTTGTTCAACCCTCAATTCCTTCTGAGATGTCTGAGATCACCCTCCAACCTCCATCTTCTGCCAGCTTCTCCAGGAGGTCCTCACCATCCTCATCACCTGCTCAAGGTCAAGGAAGCCGAAGGGCAAGTCCCAGCTACCGATCTCACATGGCCTTCGCCACCTCAGCAGCCAGCTATCCGTCACAGTCTCCTTCACCTCCTGTAGAAAGTGGCAATGTTTTTGGGCAGATGCCGGCCCAGAGAAGGACTGAGGAGGAGATGCTTCCATCAGAACCCTCTCCACAACAGTTATCAGCTTCAGGGTAGGTGAAAAAAGGTTTATGTCTTGTGGAACGATAGATCATGTACCATCAGGCCTACGTGTTCATCCAGAACCTTTCTGGGGCCTCAGTGCAGCAATTTCTTTTGAACATATTTAATTTTAGTCCAAAGATGCAGTTTCCTACTTGCCTTAAATTTATTCGAAACCAAAAAACCTTTCTTAGATATACACCTTCCCCAGATTCTTTGCATTTTTCCAAAACCATTCAAACCCATTTACTACATAGACAAGTTGTGCTATAGTTTTTAAATCTGCTTTTCATGTCAAACATCCAATTTCATTCATAAGGTCTGTGAAGCACTTTAAGGCACTTGTCTTAGTTGTCGCAGGGTTTAAGTTACCAAGTCGAGACTTGCTGAATTATTTGCTTCACAGACATGGTGACAGACCTTTTAGGGCTATATGTCTGCAGAAGTTCCATTTTGAGTCAATTGAAAACGCAATGACGAAGCCCTTAAAAAGCCTGGAATCAGAGGAACTCCACCACAAGGTTTCAGGCATTCACTGTCATGCTTTACCCTGCCTTTCACCCAACAGGAGGAACCCCACATGTGCAATACAATTGACCAATCCCAGTTCAAAAGAAGCCCACTGTTTTGACTAACTTCAGGCTTTTTAGGGCGACTTACAGAATGTGTGATGTGGAGGATGTGGTTTGTGTGTCCGACACAGCAGGCACAGGGCTCCTCTTGATCCAAAGTAACCTGACCGCACGATTGCCTTTTCCGCACTTCCCCCTCCCTCTCTCCTGCCTCCTGTCACCAAGGTCACCCCAACTCTGACTGCCAGGGGAGGCTTGTTGGGCGAATCGTGTTGCAGGGACTGTCTGCTCTCATCTGTCGCAATGTCGTCATCATCTTAAATAGGGCATTTGGTCAATCTTAATGACTCCTCGAGTCTTACCTGCTTTGTTTTTGATTGATCTCAGCTATCTGGGCAGCGTTGTTGTGACCAGGTCCTCTACACCACAATAGGTAAGGGTTGGATCCATGTCTGAAAGGGGGGGGCAGCAGGTGGGGCTTTTATTCACCTCGTCCTTTAAAGGGGAATACAAGTCTTTGGGTCTTGCTTTTCCTTTCTTTTAGTTGACCTTTGTTTTCAGGTAGCCACACTTTTAGTTCTGCAGTCTTGAAGCCTATATGCATTCTGGTCTTAGTATGCATATGCAAGTTTCAAAGTTATTGATTAGAAAATCCAGCATATATCATTTGGTTGGCACAACCTCATGCTTGAGATGCAATGTGAGTGCTTTTGGTTTAATACTACATATTAATGTATTTTAAGGGCTGTCTCAAGCAGGAGAATCTGTTGCATGCTTTATTTCATTTTCGGATAGATGCTGTTTATTCCCTGAAAGTAGATCAAGCGACTTTACCCTCATTGACCTTCTAAAGACACATTGTATGAACAAAACAAAACTCCTTTCTTTATTTTACCGCTAACATTTATATAACATAATACACTGTATTTCTTCAACTGCACTTGCAAGTTTGGACTGCAGAACACCTTTTACATTTCACAATCGTAAAGAGCAAGTTTTCTTCCAAAACACCCAAGGCACTTCCTGTACAATGGAGAAAGTTTTATTGGCAACTGGAAACAATCTTTCACCTGGTGAAGTGCTTTTCCAGAGTATTCCCCTTTAAAGTTCTGTTCCATGTGCAAACTGCCATGCATGCCATTGCTAAATATTGCTCTTCAGTTGAAAATTCAACGGATATACGATAAAATTCTTGTTACATTTGTTGTTCAAGTGCTTTGTTTTATTTTTCATTATGTGACTGTTCCCAAGTAGCCATTTCCCCTCCCGCCATCTCTCCCCCTGTCAGCATGGTGAAGCCCATTGTAGACAGTATTCATGTCTATGAGCACATTTCTGACAATGCTTTGTCGCTGAGCTGTGATTTCCCCCCTCTACTAATGGCCTTTAATTTCTCTCGGCAGCCTCAGCAGAAGGACGGCCCTACTATAATGCTATTTCTGTTATTTTATTGTGCCTCATAAGAGCTGCGTGTGATGTGCGTGCGTGTGATGCCGGTTTAAAAGCCTCCATACTGTATTCCAATGAGAAGACTGTGCATACTACTTTTGAAGTCTCTAAGAATGCTTATTATTAGAGAAGTACATTGTAAAATGACCTTGAATTTTGATATGCATTATAGTATGGATTACCATCAATCTTTGTCATGATATCTCAACATTTCTCTTTAAACAGATAACAATTTGCCATATTGAGGTACTGTATACATTTTAAAACAAACTATCTTTCTTGTAACTATATGATAGAGTCTGACAAATGTTTGTATTTTCCCTTCTGGTGTTTATGTTTAAGCTTAAATGTTGATTTGATATCTAAACGGATAAAGTAACTTAATGTTACTTTATAAAATGTAATTTTGAGGAGGTTGGATATTATATGAGAAAATCAGAGTAAACGTTTGTTACCATTTGTATTAAACCTGTATGATCCAACAAACTAAAGTTGACAATTATGACATCGTTAACAACCTCTTGTCATTTAAAATCTGTTTGACTTTCTTTCTCCCTCAGAACACAAAAGTAGATAATTTGAAGAATGTTGGGCGCCTATTCGATTGCACTGGTTTTGGTTCCACACGCTAAAAGTGAATGGGTGCAAGTGCTTTCCAAGTTTTTTGAAAATATGTATTTTTATGTTTTGCAGAAGAAAGAAAGTCATACAGGTTTTAGGTGCCAAGAGGTTGTGAAAATATTTTTTTCTGGTTGAACCATCACTTCAAACATAACAGGTTTATATGTAATGTAATTTAGCAGCAATATTTTGACCAGGACCACTATTATGACCAATTTAACACACGTGGCGTCCCACCGCTCCACCAGTCCCCTGTGTCATGGCTCTGCCTCTTATCCCCTGTACAGAAAACGTCGAGGTGCATCAAGTGGCTCTGCAGGGTCTGAGAGGATAGAAGCACTCAGATACCAACGAGTGAAAAGAGCCAAGAAAGTGGGAATCAACAATAACAACTCCAAAAGCAGACTAAAGACGGGTGAGGACCAAGTCACATTTTTTAAGCAATCGAGCATAATTTATTCCCCCCTTATGCCATTCTGGATCAATATGGCTTGCTTTTCTCAGGTGAACAATGGGAGCCAATGTGGTTTGGTTATTGATATTCTTCAAAATGTCTTTGTGTTCTCTTGTTGATTAAAACTCTTGGGTTTGGAATGGCAAAGGATGAGAAAATGATGACAGAATTTTTCATTTGGGTTGTAACCATCCTAAAAGCTATACTGTGAAAAGTTCTAAAAAATATGTTTCCTGGTTCACATGACCATTTATCCCATCTACACTTTGTCAACAGGTGTGCCCGCCTCTCAGACCCAGCAGCCCCACACCTCTCAGGTCCTCCAGCCAGAAGAAGCTCTCTACCTCCGCAAGAAGAAGAAAAAGTTGACCCGCCAGGACCCGTACACTCGCTTCTCCGCTCTGCTGTACCGTCGCCCAACCCGAGAAGACCAGAAGGCTATTTTGGCAAGCATGGACACAGCAGACCCAGACCATGCCACTCTTCTTTAATATCCAAAAGACATCAGGCCACACGCTCCCCAAACTCTGAGCTCCTTCCACCTGCTCAGATCAGCCAGTTCACACCTACACCTGATTTCAATGGTTTACTCTCATCTGTTCCTTTTCACTTATTGTGTCACAACACGGTGCTGGTTACAAGCTTCCCAGGGTTTTGCTCCGGTTCATTTACCTTGGATTGGTCCACTTTAGCAGCTTTAAAAGTTGTTGTTATATAAGGGATATTTTGTCAAGCTAACAGGGTTTTCAAAGTTAGACCGGATATACCTCAGATTCACCCAGAGCTTAACAGCATTATCAAACATAATTCTGTTTTGTATTTTATAGATACCAAAATACTAAACTCAACATAATATGCTCCCCGTTTACGATTGACATAGATCTATATATCAACTTGCGTTTGATGTAGTATTGATGTTTATTATCTTTAAAACCAAAATAAGCAGAACAAAAAAAAAAGCTCTTTTAAAAAGCACAAAGATTTTGTTTAGGTTGTAGTCAAGAAACGGAAATCGGCTTGGGTAAGGCCATCGGAGAAACCATGAAAACATTGATTTACTATACTATACTATATACTATACAATAAGTATACTATTTTGTATAAACATCTATAATAGGAAGAATAAAACCGGACTATTCATCATATCTTTTCAATACAAATTTCCCGGAGCAAAACCTTGGTGACTATCCTATGAACATCTTTCTAGCCGAGGTCACTTCTCTTGGTTACTCAGCCCTAAATACTATAGTACTATAGTAATGCCAAAAATACTACAGCTTCCTTAATCAATAAGACAATAAGTGTACTGTACTGTGAGGGCGATAGAGTTTGTGCCATAATATACTAAAGTATTTTTGTCGTGAACATGCGATGCCCCCTGACATTGAGAAGGCATGTGGGCCTTAACAGGGCTTCTAAAGGCTCAATGTTATGTTTTTTTCCTTTAATTGAATGCAAAATGAAATTTACTGCCTTTGTGGGCCATTTTAGAGCCTTTGTTTTTTGGTTTAACCAGAAAAAGCCACCCAGCGCCTGTCTCTCTCCTCCCTTTGGGATGAGAGGGCTATTCCCAGCGGCCAAAGGTTTCTATTGTGTTTTTATCATCCAACGGTGCTTCTTTTCTATAGATTGACATGTATTTCCACTGTCTTACCAGACACAACTGGGCAAATATACATGTATTGTGCTACCCATTGTCAGATGGGGATGTTACGGCCGTCAGGTGACCAGTGGCATGATCTGTGTCTTAGCAAACGTACAAATGGGCTTTTAGCTCAACGGTGAGCGTGTACATTAAAAAATGTCAAGAACGGCTCGAAGAATCGCTTAACTTGCCCTTCTTGAAAGGGAAATGCTTGAAAAAGGGGATTTTATTGGCGGAAGAGTACACGGTTGATGGCTAAGCCCTTCCCAATGGCCAATGTCCACATTTTAGGCATTTTTACAGCCTATGTGAGGTGCTATCCAAAAGTCTTCAGACTGCACTCTGTTAACATTGTTGTTGTCATTGTTGTCATGTGCTCGATCTTCCAGCAGATGATGGCTGCCGCTTATCTCGTGAACACCTCAGTATTTGATGTTTTAGGAGTTCAACATCATACTGCATCTGGTATTGATAAGCCTTCCGCTGTCTGTTGAAGTATCTCGTGAGGTCATCAGTCTTTATCAACATTCATACTTGCCTTGCATCAGAGTGCTGAACATCAGCAAACATCACTGCGCCTACGTTCTTACATGGAAGGTTTGTCAAAGGGAAGTGGCATCATTTGTTGAGTTCAAAACTCACAGCAGACATGGAATGATGCAGTTTCATTTGTTGGTGATGATGTTTTGGGATATAACCTTACATAAGGGGAATTGCTTTGGATCAACGGGAAAAGATTTTCAAAGACCAATGTCTTCAGCACTTGAAGTTGTTCAGCGTGTTCTTATTTAGCATTGTGGTATGACAGCTGTTGAGATCCTCGATTCATGGTTGAGTCTCCAACCAGTTGCGTGTTGTATAAATGGCTTTACGTTTTAAGCAAAGATCTGATTGTTTATTCACGTTATCGTTTTTTTGTAATTCAAGCAACTATTAAATGAGACGTACCTACTGAAGTTAGGTATTCTGAGTGTGTTACACACTGTTAGATACAGTAGATAGAGGCGACTGATCGTGTCGTTCAGTGCTTAAAGTATTTTCGATCCATTTCACTGGGCAAAATATGGTGCTTTGTAAAAGATAAAGAATTATTTAATTATCTAAATATCGTGTTCTTTTTTATTTTACGCCTTCATACAAAAGAATAATAAAATATCCAAAATGCTAGGAATGTAATGTAATATTTGAAACTGTATATAATATATATAATAGCATATATTGCACAATGTATTATAAAATTTAGTAATTTTGAATAAATTGGCCAATATATGCACGTAACAGAATATATTGATAGAAAACATATTGTCATATTTTGAATTCAGTTTTCTAATGCTACCGTCTGTTACTTTTTCACGAGGGGTCGGGATGCATGAGAGCGTTTTTGAGCCAAGAGAGCTTTACCTAATGTAAATGTATCAGTCCATCCTGCATTCACTTTCACTGCAAGTTTTTCGTTGCAAGTTTAACGTTTATTTTCTTACCTGGAGAATTTTTTTGTCTGCAAGCTTAAAGGAGTCTAGCATTGTGGGTGACTTTAGTTTGAAGCATCAATTGTTGAACAGATTGGCTCTTCTATTGAGCCGTCTCGGGATTTGGGATGTAAACTGATGCTAAATTGATTTGGCTCATGGGCGATGTAAGATGAGATTCATTGTAAAAGGTTCTTGAGCCTCATGTAATGAATCTTTATATTGCAGTAGCGTTATAGCATCTTAGAGATTCAATCAGGGCTTAGTCGCATTATTTATTTCATTGTATCGATTTTATATGCCATTTATATCTACACATGGATTAAAAATTATATTACTTTCGGAAATACATTTCAAGCCGAGCATATTTCCATTCGGAATCATTTTGAGGTGCATCGTTTTTAATAAAAAACATCTTAGTAAATCTTGGTTGCTTTGTTTTGTTTATGTGAGAAATAACCATTTCACGTTCTATGAACATTTAGTCATTTGCAAAGTCATATGTAAAATACTTGAGTACCTGAATATTACTTTATAATGGAAAGAATGAAATTCTACACAATATCAAACAGTTTTGAGATAGTTTTAGATTCATTTGTTGCAGAATATGTTACGGGTTGTCAATGGCATGTACTTCAACCTTCTAACACTGTATCCAGTCAGAGCAAAACAGCTTTAATATTTCATGGAACTCGTGCAGGCGTAGACCTGCTGAACTGCTCGTGACTTTTGTAAGTCAAACCCAGATTGGATTTGATACATGTTTACATAATGAATAGAGAATGGATTTTTGTATTTATTATCTTTTAGGCATGATTTTGCTGAATGTTATTTAATCACAGCATGGGTGCAAAGAGACGTCATGACTTTCGTATTTGCTTTTATTTTATAATCTTTTTTGGCTATTGATCTTTTCCTCAACCATTTTAATACAACACAAAAAAAGGGCGTTCCGGAAAGAAAACTGCCAACTTAACCTATCCATGGCATCACATGCACAATTGTTCACTTTTAAAAAAG
The DNA here is from genome assembly GCA_033220385.1 of Triplophysa yarkandensis. Classification (NCBI taxonomy): domain Eukaryota; kingdom Metazoa; phylum Chordata; class Actinopteri; order Cypriniformes; family Nemacheilidae; genus Triplophysa; species Triplophysa yarkandensis. The sequence goes on from CM065666.1 coordinate 18,103,947, forward strand.
ATTGTGCCATGAAAGTACACAATTTGGTAGTAGTACGCTGACATAAATTCTCCTAAACTTGAAAAAATACATAAGATGTGAAGGTGACATATTACACATTTTTGCAAGGTAGCCAAGTTAGCCATAGTGGCTTTGTCAGAATGCTTTCAGACTTTAAGTTTGAAATCTCAAAAACTAGCAAACGTATAGAATTTTTTACGATAAATGACACAACCACGTGCAAATCTACAGCTGACACCACAAATGTTAAACTAATATACAAGTTGACCTCCTAAAGT